>JBBGZY010001124.1:0-671760 GCA_037952925.1 Lithobates clamitans
ACCTCTTGTGTCAAACAGAATTATCATTTACATAGTTACATAGTAGGTGAGGTTGAAAAAAGACACAAGTCCATCAAGTCCAACCTATGTGTGTGATTATCTGTCAGTATTACATTATATATCCCTGTATGTTGCGGTCATTCAGGTGCTTATCTAATAGTTTCTTGAAGCTATCTATGCTCCCCACTGAGACCACCGCCTGTGGAAGGGAATTCCACATCCTTGACACTCTTACAGTAAAGAACCCTCTATGTAGTTTAAGGTTAAACCTCTTTTCTTCTAATTTTAATGAGTGTCCGCGAGTCTTGTTAAACTCTCTTCTGCGAAAAAGTTTTATCCCTATTGTAGGGTCACCAGTAGGGATGAGCTTCGTGTTCGAGTCGAACCCATGTTCGACTCGAACATCGGCTGTTCGGTCGTTCGCCGAATTGCGAACGATATGGGCCGTTCGCGCCAAATTCGTGTGGCGCGTCACGGCCCATAATTCACTGCGGCATCGCAGTGCATTGCTGGCTGATTATTGGCCAAGCATGCACTATGACCCGCATGCTTGGCCAATCACAGCGCCGTCAGTAGAGAGAGCTGTAATTGGCCAAAGCCAGGGTGGCTTTGGCCAATTATGGCTCAGGGGATTTAGTACACACCCCACACTATATAAGGCCGCCTGCACGGCGGCCCTGTGTAGTGTGTGTTCCGGTGTGCTGAGAGATAGAGAGAGAGAGAGACAGTGTCATTTGATTTGAGTTAGATAGATTAGGCAGAACAGTCAGTCAGTTAGCTGCACTTACAGTGTATTGTGTATATATATGCATCCCAGGTGTTGCATATATATATATACACTGTATTCAGTTTAGCTAGATCCGTTCCTGTTATCTTCTATCTAGACTATTTACATTTAATGCAGTGCGTCCTGCTCACAGTGTTCAGCTAGATCCGTTCCTGCTATTTACATTTAGTGCAGTGCGTCCTGCTCACAGTGTTCAGCTAGATCCGTTCCTGCTATTTACATTTAGTGCAGTGCGTCCTGCTCACAGTGTTCAGCTAGATCCGTTCCTGCTATTTACATTCAGTGCAGTGCGTCCTGCTCACAGTGTTCAGCTAGATCCGTTCCTGGTATTTACATTTAGTGCAGTGCGTCCTGCTCACAGTGTTCAGCTAGATCCGTTCCTGCTATTTACATTCAGTGCAGTGCGTCCTGCTCACAGTGTTCAGCTAGATCCGTTCCTGGTATTTACATTTAGTGCAGTGCGTCCTGCTCACAGTGTTCAGCTAGATCCGTTCCTGCTATTTACATTCAGTGCAGTGCGTCCTGCTCACAGTGTTCAGCTAGATCCGTTCCTGCTATTTACATTCAGTGCAGTGCGTCCTGCTCACAGTGTTCAGCTAGATCCGTTCCTGCTATATACATTTAGTGCAGTACGTCCTGCTCACAGTGTTCAGCTAGATCCGTTCCTGTTATCTTCCTACTGACAGGCAGGCTTGTCTGGTTACAGTATATAAAGCTACCTTAAGAAAATTACAGGTGTTCTTTTTGATCCTATTAGTACCACGGTCAGGCAGCTAGACTATTTACATTCCTGCTCACAGTGTTCAGCTAGATCCGTTCCTGCTATTTACATTCAGTGCAGTGCGTCCTGCTCACAGTGTTCAGCTAGATCCGTTCCTGGTATTTACATTTAGTGCAGTGCGTCCTGCTCACAGTGTTCAGCTAGATCCGTTCCTGCTATTTACATTCAGTGCAGTGCGTCCTGCTCACAGTGTTCAGCTAGATCCGTTCCTGCTATATACATTTAGTGCAGTACGTCCTGCTCACAGTGTTCAGCTAGATCCGTTCCTGTTATCTTCCTACTGACAGGCAGGCTTGTCTGGTTACAGTATATAAAGCTACCTGAAGAAAATTACAGGTGTTCTATTTGATCCTATTAGTACCACGGTCAGGCAGCTAGACTATTTACATTTAGTGCAGTGCGTCCTGCTCACAGTGTTCAGCTAGATCCGTTCCTGTTATCTTCCTACTGACAGGCAGGCTTGTCTGGTTACAGTATATATAGCTACCTTAAGAAAATTACAGGTGTTCTATTTGATCCTATTAGTACCACGGTCAGGCAGCTAGACTATTTACATTTAGTGCAGTGCGTCCTGCTCACAGTGTTCAGCTAGATCCGTTCCTGTTATCTTCCTACTGACAGGCAGGCTTGTCTGGTTACAGTATATAAAGCTACCTGAAGAAAATTACAGGTGTTCTATTTGATCCTATTAGTACCACGGTCAGGCAGCTAGACTATTTACATTTAGTACAGTGTGTCCTGCTCACAGTGTTCAGCTAGATCCGTTCCTGTTATCTTCCTACTGACAGGCAGGCTTGTCTGGTTACAGTATATAAAGCTACCTGAAGAAAATTACAGGTGTTCTATTTGATCCTATTAGTACCACGGTCAGGCAGCTAGACTATTTACATTTAGTACAGTGTGTCCTGCTCACAGTGTTCAGCTAGATCCGTTCCTGTTATCTTCCTACTGACAGGCAGGCTTGTCTGGTTACAGTATATATAGCTACCTTAAGAAAATTACAGGTGTTCTTTTTGATCCTATTAGTACCACGGTCAGGCAGCTAGACTATTTACATTTAGTACAGTGTGTCCTGCTCACAGTGTTCAGCTAGATCCGTTCCTGTTATCTTCCTACTGACAGGCAGGCTTGTCTGGTTACAGTATATAAAGCTACCTTAAGAAAATTACAGGTGTTCTTTTTGATCCTATTAGTACCACGGTCAGGCAGCTAGACTATTTACATTTAGTACAGTGTGTCCTGCTCACAGTGTTCAGCTAGATCCGTTCCTGTTATCTTCCTACTGACAGGCAGGCTTGTCTGGTTACAGTATATAAAGCTACCTTAAGAAAATTACAGGTGTTCTATTTGATCCTATTAGTACCACGGTCAGGCAGCTAGACTATTTACATTTAGTACAGTGTGTCCTGCTCACAGTGTTCAGCTAGATCCGTTCCTGTTATCTTCCTACTGACAGGCAGGCTTGTCTGGTTACAGTATATAAAGCTACCTGAAGAAAATTACAGGTGTTCTATCCCAGCTTAGTGCAGCTACAGGCCATTAGTATGTCTGGAAGGCCAAGAAGGAGAGGCAGACAGTCACAAGCCAATAAGAGAGGGCAAGCAGGCTCTGTGTCTAGTGCTGGTCGTGGAGACGGTGCATCCTCATCAGCACGTGGCCATGGGACACGCTTGGCCTTTTTTTCGGCAGCTGGCCGTGTTGAGCCGCAACATGCGGAAGACTTGGTCGAGTGGATGACCAAGCCGTCCTCATCCTCCTCATCCTCTCTCACCCATGCCCAGGGTGCTTTGTCTGGCAAAGCAGCGGCCTCTTCCCTCAGCTCAATGTCATCAGTGACTCCTTCCCTAGCTCCACCATGTCCTCATGAGGATTCCCTCGAACTGTTTGACCACAGTGTTGGGTACATGCTCCAGGAGGATGCCCAGCGTTTGGAAGGCTCTGATGATGATACTGAGCTCGATGAAGGCAGTAACATGAGCACGGACAGAGGGGGTGCCCAAGAAGGACAGCAATCTGGCAGTCATGCTCCCCCTGCTGCAGCATACTGCCAGGTTTGCTCCAGTGATGAGGAGGGAGGGGATGATGAGGTCACTGACTCAACGTGGGTGCCTGATAGGAGAGAGGAGGAGGAGGAGGAGGAGGAGGAGGTGGCACATCACCAACTAGGCAGGATGCCCTCCAGGGGCCAGCCTAAGGGCAGCACATTGACTGCATCACACCCCAAAGCTCCACATGTGCAGGGCGCTGCAGTCTCTGCGCGTTATTCAAAAAGTTCTTTGGTGTGGGCCTTTTTTGAGACGAGTGCATCAGATCGCACTGCTGCTATTTGCAACATATGTCTCAAGCGTATCTCGCGTGGCCAAAACATCTCCCGCTTGGGTACCACATGCTTGACCAGACATATGTTGACCTGCCATGCAGTTCGTTGGCAAGCGTATCTAAAAGACCCACACCAAAGAACAAAGAGGATCTCTCCTTGCTCCTCATCAGCTGAGATTTCCAACCCCACTAGACCTTCAGTCCTCTCTGAGACCTGCAGTGAGAGGAATGAAGGTGTAGAATTAGGTGTGTCACAGCCAAGTACTTGTGGGCAATCTGCTTTTGGTACACCGACGTCAGATTGTACCAGGCAAATTTCCCTGCCCCAGCTGCTGCACCGCCGAAAGAAGTTTGCTCCCAGCCATCCACATGCCCAGCGGTTGAATGCTAGCTTGGCAAAATTGCTAGCACTTCAACTGCTGCCTTTTCAGTTGGTAGACTCTGCCCCCTTCCGTGAGTTTGTGGAATGTGCGGTTCCTCAGTGGCAGGTACCCAAACGCCACTTTTTCTCACGGAAGGCGATTCCGGCTCTCTACCGGCATGTGGAAGGCAATGTCCATGCCTCGCTGGACAGGGCGGTCAGCGGTAAGGTGCATATTACCGCTGACTCATGGTCCAGCAGGCATGGACAGGGACGTTACTTAAGTTTCACGGCGCATTGGGTGACTCTGCTGGCAGCTGGGAAGGATGCAGGACAAGGTGCAGTAGTGTTGGAGGTTGTTCCGCCACCACGCCTCCAAAATGCTGATTGTGACACACCTCTCTCCTCCACCCCCTCCTCTTCTTCTTCCTCCATGGCCTCTTCCTCGGAACCAGCGGTGCTCCGTAGGCGTTCAAGGGGCTACGCAAGTACGCAGGCCAAAAGATGCCATGCGGTGCTTGAGCTGGTGTGCTTGGGGGACAGGAGCCACACTGGGGCAGAGGTTCTGTCAGCTCTGCAGGGGCAGGTTCAGAGGTGGTTGACGCCACGCCAACTTAAGGCAGGAATGGTGGTTTGCGACAATGGCACCAACCTCCTCTCTGCCCTCCGACAGGGACAACTGACCCATGTGCCCTGTTTGGCTCACGTCCTTAACTTGGTGGTGCAGCGGTTCTTGGGCAGGTACCCGGGCTTACAGGATGTCCTGAGGCAGGCCAGGAAAGTCTCTGTGCATTTCCGCCGGTCATATAATGCCAGTGCTAGGCTGACGGACCTCCAAAAGGAGTTTAACCTGCCCAAGAACCGCCTAATCTGTGACATGCCCACCAGGTGGAACTCGACGTTGGCCATGCTGCAGCGGCTGCACACGCAGCAGAGGGCCATCAATGAGTACCTGTGCGACTATGGCACCAGGACAGGGTCAGGGGACCTTGGTTTTTTTTCCCCACGCCAGTGGGCCATGATCAGGGATGCATGCACTGTCCTGTCACCATTCGAGGAGGCCACGAGGATGGTGAGCACTGACAGTGCATGCATCAGTGACACTGTCCCCCTTGTCCACCTGTTGGAGCACACGCTGCGTGGAATAATGGACAGGGCACTTGAGGCAGAACAGAGGCAGGAAGAGGAGGACTTCCTTAGCTCTTAAGGCCCCCTTTATCCAGACAGTGTTCCTGCGTGCCCGCCGATCACACAGGAAGAGGACGAGGAGGAGGAGGAGGAGGAGGAGGAAGATTGTGTCAGTATGGAGGTGGAGCCTGGCACTCAGCATCAGCAGTCTTTAAGGGATCAGTCCCAAGGAACACATGGACTTGTACGTGGCTGGGAGGAGGTGGCTGCGGACGTTGTTGTCCTTAGTGACCCAGAGGACTCCGGACCGAATGCCTCAGCAAACCTACGCTGCATGGCCTCCCTGATCCTGCAAAGCCTGCGTAAGGATCCTCGTATTCGTGGTATCAAGGAGAAGGACCAATACTGGCTGGCAACCCTCCTTGATCCACGTTACAAGGGTAAGGTTGCGGACCTTATCTTGCCATCGCAGAGGGAGCAGAGGATGAAACATCTTCGGGAGGCCTTGCAGAAAGGTCTGTGCAACGCGTTCCCAGAGACTGGGAGGTTACAAACTCCTGTTTCTGGACAACGTGTTGCTGAGGCTTCGGTCAGTCAAAGAAGGAGCGGTGGAGAAGGTGGCCGTCTGACCGATGCGTTCAGACAATTTTTTGGTCCGCAGCCCCAAGGTATGATCGGTTCCAGCAACCATCGCCAGCGTCTGTTTTACATGGTGCAGGAATACCTAGGGGCAAGATCAGACTTGGACACCTTTCCCACCGAAAATCCTCTGGGTTACTGGGTCTTGAGGATGGATCACTGGCCAGAGCTTGCACAGTATGCAATTGAGCTACTGGCCTGTCCTGCATCCAGCGTTCTTTCGGAACGCACATTCAGTGCTGCTGGAGGCGTGGTAACCGATCACAGGGTGCGTCTGTCCACCGACTCGGTCGATCGGCTGACCTTCATAAAAATGAATCAGTCTTGGATCACCACCAGCTACCAAGCACCTGATGCAGATGTAACCGAATAATTTTTTTTGAAATCTCAGATCCCTTCAAAGACTGCCTATGCTGATGCTGAGTGACTATCCCTGAGTAATTATCCTCTTCCTCCTCAATCATCACGCTGATAGCTTGTAAGAACATTTTTGGTTCTGGGCGCCACCACCAGTGCCTAAGGCACAATTTTTCAGCCCCTGTTTAACAGGGGCGTGTAATTACAATTTTTGATGTAATACTTTGCAGCAGGGCTCGTTCCTGCATTCCAACTAGAGTGTCTGTGAGGGGTTGCAGTGTTGTGGCACCAGCACCAGTGCCTAAGGCCCAATTTTTCTGCCCCTGTCTAACAGGGGCGTGTAATTACAATTTTTGATGCAATACTTTGCAGCAGGGCTCGTTCCTGCGTTCCAACTAGAGTGTCTGTGAGGGGTTGCAGTGTTGTGGCACCAGCACCAGTGCCTAAGGCCTAATTTTTCAGCTCCTGTTCAACAGGGGCATGTAATTACAATTCTTGATCTAATATTTCACAGCAGGGCCCTGTGAGGGCTTACAGTGTTGTGGCCACAGCAACACCTAAGGCCCAAATTTCTGCTGAGTATATAGGGCAGGACCCTACTTTCAAACATCTAACTTACAAACGACTCCTACTTGCAAACGGAAGGAGACAACAGGAAGTGAGATGAAATCTACCCCTAGGAAGGGAAATTCTCTCCTGTAAGAGTTAATATGGGAGAACAATTTCTCCTTTCCACTGATGCTTTCCAATCCTTGTTCCACAAAAAAACCCAAATTTTCAAAAAACATTTTTCATTGGGACAAAAAAGTGAGGTGAAATCTTCTGAAGAGGAGGAAAGACGCAAAACAAATGTCACAGGGGTGATAACCCTTCCCTATGTTTTCCAAAAAGCTTAGAAAAGATTTTTTTGCTGGAGCTAAACAAGTTAAAAATGTTCAAAATTACAAACAGATTCTACTTAACAACAAACCTACAGTCCCTGTCTTGTTTGCACCGCCTGTATACTGCTGTTCAGAGTATATAGGGACCTTTCCTTATTTTAATTTGGGTGCGGGGTTCCCCTTAATATCCATACAAGACCCAAAGGGCCTGGTAATGGCAACCCTTCTTGATCCACCGTTTGTCTCACTGATTTTCATCCATATTGCCATGACCCGACATGACATTAAACCCGCAAGCAGTTTTAAATGAGATTTTTTCCTTTAAAAATGACATTTGGTGCAGGGACTGTTCTAAACATGGGAAACACGCGTCACTTTACAGGCATACTATAGACACCCCCCAGGTACGATATTTAAAGGAATATTTCACTTTTTTTTTTTTACTTTAAGCATCATTAAAATCACTGCTCCCGAAAAAACGGCCGTTTTTAAAAGTTTTTTTTGCATTGATACATGTCCCCTGGGGTAGGACCCGGGTCCCCAAACCCTTTTTAGGACAATACCATGCAAATTAGCCTTTAAAATGAACACTTTTGATTTCGAACGTTCGAGTCCCATAGACGTCAATGGGGTTCTAACGTTCGTGCGAACTTGCGGTCCGTTCGCGGGTTCTGGTGCGAACCGAACCGGGGGGTGTTCGGCTCATCCCTAGTCACCAGTACGGTATTTGTATATCGAAATCATATCCCCTCTCAAGCGTCTCTTCTCCAGAGAGAATAAGTTCAGTGCTCGCAACCTTTCCTCATAACTAAGGATGAGCTTCGTGTTCGAGTCGAACCCATGTTCGACTCGAACATCGGCTGTTCGCCCGTTCGCCGAATTGCGAACGATATGGGCCGTTCGCGCCAAATTCGTGTGGCGCGTCACGGCCCATAATTCACTGCGGCATCGCAGTGCATTGCATGCTGATGATTGGCCAAGCATGCACTATGACCCGCATGCTTGGCCAATCACAGCGCCGCCTGAACAGAGAGCCGTAATTGACCAAAGCCAAGGAGGCTTTGGCCAATTATGGCTCAGGGGATTTAGTACACGCCCCACACTATATAAGGCCGCCTGCACGGCGGCCCTGTGTAGTGTGTGTTCCGGCGTTGAAAGAGATAGACAGAGAGACAGTGTCATTTGATTTGAGTTAGATAGATTAGGCAGAACAGTCAGTCAGTTAGCTGCACTTACAGTGTATTGTGTATATATATGCATCCCAGGTGTTGCATATATATATATACACTGTATTCAGTTTAGCTAGATCCGTTCCTGTTATCTTCTAGACTATTTACATTTAGTGCAGTGCGTCCTGCTCACAGTGTTCAGCTAGATCCGTTCCTGTTATCTCCTAGACTATTTACATTTAGTGCAGTGCGTCCTGCTCACAGTGTTCAGCTAGATCCGTTCCTGTTAAATTCTAGACTATTTACATTTAGTGCAGTGCGTCCTGCTCACAGTGTTCAGCTAGATCCGTTCCTGTTATCTTCTAGACTATTTACATTTAGTGCAGTGCGTCCTGCTCACAGTGTTCAGCTAGATCCGTTCCTGTTAAATTCTAGACTATTTACATTTAGTTTAGTGCGTCCTGCTCACAGTGTTCAGCTAGATCCGTTCCTGTTATCTTCTAGACTATTTACATTTAGTGCAATGCGTCCTGCTCACAGTGTTCAGCTAGATCCGTTCCTGTTATCTTCTAGACTATTCACATTTAGTGCAGTGCGTCCTGCTCACAGTGTTCAGCTAGATCCGTTCCTGTTATCTTCTAGACTATTCACATTTAGTGCAGTGCGTCCTGCTCACAGTGTTCAGCTAGATCCGTTCCTGTTATCTTCCTACTGACAGGCAGGCTTGTCTTGTTACAGTATTAACAGCTACCTAAAGAAAATTACTGGTGTTCTTTTGATCCTATTAGTACCACGGTCAGGCAGCTAGACTATTTACATTTAGTACAGTGCGTCCTGCTCACACTGTTCAGCTAGATCCGTTCCTGTTATCTTCCTACTGACAGGCAGGCTTGTCTTGTTACAGTATATAAAGCTACCTGAAGAAAATTACTGGTGTTCTTTTGATCCTATTAGTACCACGGTCAGGCAGCTAGACTATTTACATTTAGTACAGTGCGTCCTGCTCACAGTGTTCAGCTAGATCCGTTCCTGTTATCTTCCTACTGACAGGCAGGCTTGTCTTGTTACAGTATATAAAGCTACCTGAAGAAAATTACTGGTGTTCTTTTGATCCTATTAGTACCACAGTCAGGCAGCTAGACTATTTACAGTTAGTGCAGTGCGTCCTGCTCACAGTGTTCAGCTAAACCTACAAGTTAGTGGGGTGCGTCCACCTCACAGTGTTCAGCTAAAGCTAACTGTAGAAGGTTGGTGGTGTTCTCATACTACAGGCAAGCAGTTGATTTTGCTAGCTGCAGTATCAGTACATATATATATATATATAGATATATATAATCCCAGCTTAGTGCAGCTACAGGCCATTAGTATGTCTGGAAGGCCAAGAAGGAGAGGCAGACAGTCACAAGCCAATAAGAGAGGGCAAGCAGGCTCTGTGTCTAGTGCTGGTCGTGGAGACGGTGCATCCTCATCAGCACGTGGCCATGGGACGCGCTTGGCCTTTTTTTCGGCAGCTGGCCGTGTTGAGCCGCAACATGCGGAAGACTTGGTCGAGTGGATGACCAAGCCGTCCTCATCCTCCTCATCCTCTCTCACCCATGCCCAGGGTGCTTTGTCTGGCAAAGCAGCGGCCTCTTCCCTCGGCTCAATGTCATCAGTGACTCCTTCCCTAGCTCCACCATGTCGTCCTGAGGAGTCCCTCGAACTGTTTGACCACAGTGTTGGGTACATGCTCCAGGAGGATGCCCAGCGTTTGGAAGGCTCTGATGATGATACTGAGCTCGATGAAGGCAGTAACATGAGCACGGACAGAGGGGGTGCCCAAGAAGGACAGCAATCTGGCAGTCATGCTCCCCCTGCTGCAGCATACTGCCAGGTTTGCTCTAGTGATGAGGAGGGAGGGGATGATGAGGTCACTGACTCAACGTGGGTGCCTGATAGGAGAGAGGAGGAGGAGGAGGAGGAGGCGGCACATCACCAACGAGGCAGGATGCCCTCCAGGGGCCAGCCTAAGGGCAGCACATTGACTGCATCACACCCCAAAGCTCCACATGTGCAGGGCGCTGCAGTCTCTGCGCGTTATTCAAAAAGTTCTTTGGTGTGGGCCTTTTTTGAGACGAGTGCATCAGATCGCACCACTGCTATTTGCAACATATGTCTCAAGCGTATCTCACGTGGCCAAAACATCTCCCGCTTGGGTACCACATGCTTGACCAGACATATGTTGACCTGCCATGCAGTTCGTTGGCAAGCGTATCTAAAAGACCCACACCAAAGAACAAAGAGGATCTCTCCTTGCTCCTCATCAGCTGAGATTTCCAACCCCACTAGACCTCCAGTCCTCTCTGAGACCTGCAGTGAGAGGAATGAAGGTGTAGAATTAGGTGTGTCACAGCCAAGTACTTGTGGGCAATCTGCTTTTGGTACACCGACGTCAGATTGTACCAGGCAAATTTTCCTGCCCCAGCTGCTGCACCGCCGGAAGAAGTTTGCTCCCAGCCATCCACATGCCCAGCGGTTGAATGCTAGCTTGGCAAAATTGCTAGCACTTCAACTGCTGCCTTTTCAGTTGGTAGACTCTGCCCCCTTCCGTGAGTTTGTGGAATGTGCGGTTCCTCAGTGGCAGGTACCCAAACGCCACTTTTTCTCACGGAAGGCGATTCCGGCTCTCTACCGGCATGTGGAAGGCAATGTCCATGCCTCGCTGGACGGGGCGGTCAGCGGTAAGGTGCATATTACCGCTGACTCATGGTCCAGCAGGCATGGACAGGGCCGTTACCTAAGTTTCACGGCGCATTGGGTGACTCTGCTGGCAGCTGGGAAGGATGCAGGACAAGGTGCAGTAGTGTTGGAGGTTGTTCCGCCACCACGCCTCCAAAATGCTAATGATTGTGACACACCTCTCTCCTCCACCCCCTCCTCTTCTTCTTCCTCCATGGCCTCCATGGCCTCTCGGAACCAGCGGTGCTCCGTAGTCATTCAAGGGGCTACGCAAGTACGCAGGCCAAAAGATGCCATGCGGTGCTTGAGCTGGTGTGCTTGGGGGACAGGAGCCACACTGGGGCAGAGGTTCTGTCAGCTCTGCAGGGGCAGGTTCAGAGGTGGTTGACGCCACGCCAACTTAAGGCAGGAATGGTGGTTTGCGACAATGGCACCAACCTCCTCTCTGCCCTCCGACAGGGACAAATGACCCATGTGCCCTGTTTGGCTCACGTCCTTAACTTGGTGGTGCAGCGGTTCTTGGGCAGGTACCCGGGCTTACAGGATGTCCTGAGGCAGGCCAGGAAAGTCTGTGTGCATTTCCGCCGGTCATATAATGCCAGTGCTCGGCTGACGGACCTCCAAAAGGAGTTTAACCTGCCCAAGAACCGCCTAATCTGTGACATGCCCACCAGGTGGAACTCAACGTTGGCCATGCTGCAGCGGCTGCACACGCAGCAGAGGGCCATCAATGAGTACCTGTGCGACTATGGCACCAGGACAGGGTCAGGGGAGCTTGGTTTTTTTTCCCCACGCCAGTGGGCCATGATCAGGGATGCATGCACTGTCCTGTCACCATTCGAGGAGGCCACGAGGATGGTGAGCAGTGACAGTGCATGCATCAGTGACACTGTCCCCTTTGTCCACCTGTTGGAGCACACGCTGCGTGGAATAATGGACAGGGCACTTGAGGCAGAACAGAGGCAGGAAGAGGAGGACTTCCTTAGCTCTCAAGGCCCCCTTTATCCAGACAGTGTTCCTGCGTGCCCGCCGATCACACAGGAAGAGGACGAGGAGGAGGAGGAGGAGGAGGAAGATTGTGTCAGTATGGAGGTGGAGCCTGGCACTCAGCATCAGCAGCAGTCTTTAAGGGATCAGTCCCAAGAAACACATGGACTTGTACGTGGCTGGGAGGAGGTGGCTGCGGACGTTGTCGTCCTTAGTGACCCAGAGGACTCCGGACCGAATGCCTCAGCAAACCTACGCTGCATGGCCTCCCTGATCCTGCAAAGCCTGCGTAAGGATCCTCGTATTCGTGGTATCAAGGAGAAGGACCAATACTGGCTGGCAACCCTCCTTGATCCACGTTACAAGGGTAAGGTTGCGGACCTTATCTTGCCATCGCAGAGGGAGCAGAGGATGAAACATCTTCGGGAGGCCTTGCAGAAAGGTCTGTGCAACACGTTCCCAGAGACTGGGAGGTTACAAACTCCTGTTTCTGGACAACGTGTTGCTGAGGCTTCGGTCAGTCAAAGAAGGAGCGGTGGAGAAGGTGGCCGTCTGACCGATGCGTTCAGACAATTTTTTGGTCCGCAGCCCCAAGGTATGATCAGTTCCAGCAACCATCGCCAGCGTCTGTTTTACATGGTGCAGGAATACCTAGGGGCAAGATCAGACTTGGACACCTTTCCCACCGAAAATCCTCTGGGTTACTGGGTCTTGAGGATGGATCACTGGCCAGAGCTTGCACAGTATGCAATTGAGCTACTGGCCTGTCCTGCATCCAGCGTTCTTTCGGAACGCACATTCAGTGCTGCTGGAGGCGTGGTAACCGATCACAGGGTGCGTCTGTCCACCGACTCGGTCGATCGACTGACCTTCATAAAGATGAATCAGTCTTGGATCACCACCAGCTACCAAGCACCTGATGCTGATGTAACCGAATAATTTTTTTTGAAATCTCAGATCCCTTCCAAGACTGCCTATGCTGATGCTGAGTGACTATCCCTGAGTAATTATCCTCTTCCTCCTCAATCATCACGCTGATAGCTTGTAAGAACATTTTTGGTTCTGGGCGCAACCACCAGTGCCTAAGGCACAATTTTTCAGCCCCTGTTTAACAGGGGCGTGTAATTACAATTTTTGATGTAATACTTTGCAGCAGGGCTCGTTCCTGCATTCCAACTAGAGTGTCTGTGAGGGGTTGCAGTGTTGTGGCACCAGCACCAGTGCCTAAGGCACAATTTTTCAGCCCCTGTTTAACAGGGGCGTGTAATTACAATTTTTGTTGTAATACTTTGCAGCAGGGCTCGTTCCTGCATTCCAACTAGAGTGTCTGTGAGGGGTTGCAGTGTTGTGGCACCAGCACCAGTGCCTAAGGCACAATTTTTCAGCCCCTGTTTAACAGGGGCGTGTAATTACAATTTTTGATGTAATACTTTGCAGCAGGGCTCGTTCCTGCATTCCAACTAGAGTGTCTGTGAGGGGTTGCAGTGTTGTGGCACCAGCACCAGTGCCTAAGGCCCAATTTTTCTGCCCCTGTCTAACAGGGGCGTGTAATTACAATTTTTGATGCAATACTTTGCAGCAGGGCTCGTTCCTGCATTCCAACTAGAGTGTCTGTGAGGGGTTGCAGTGTTGTGGCACCAGCACCAGTGCCTAAGGCCTAATTTTTCAGCTCCTGTTCAACAGGGGCATGTAATTACAATTCTTGATCTAATATTTCACAGCAGGGCCCTGTGAGGGCTTACAGTGTTGTGGCCACAGCAACACCTAAGGCCCAAATTTCTGCTGAGTATATAGGGCAGGACCCTACTTTCAAACATCTAACTTACAAACGACCCCTACTTGCAAATGGAAGGAGACAACAGGAAGTGAGATGAAATCTACCCCTAGGAAGGGAAATTCTCTCCTGTAAGAGTTAATATGGGAAAACAATTTCTCCTTTCCACTGATGCTTTCCAATCCTTGTTCCACAAAAAAACCCAAATTTTCAAAAAACATTTTTCATTGGGACAAAAAGTGAGGTGAAATCTTCTGAAGAGGAGGAAAGACAGCAAAACAAATGTCACAGGGGTGATAACCCTTCCCTATGTTTTCCAAAAAGCTTAAAAAAGATTTTTTGGCTGGAGCTAAACACGTTAAAAATGTACCCGTTCAAAATTACAAAGAGATTCTACTTAACAACAAACCTACAGTCCCTGTCTTGTTTGCACCGCCTGTATACTGCTGTTCAGAGTATATAGGGCCTTTCCTTATTTTAATTTGGGTGCGGGGTTCCCCTTAATATCCATACAAGACCCAAAGGGCCTGGTAATGGACTGGGGGGTACCCATGCCGTTTGTCTTACTGATTTTCATCCATATTGCCATGACCCGACATGACATTAAACCCGCAAGCAGTTTTAAATGAGATTTTTTCCTTTAAAAATGACATTTGGTGCAGGGACTGTTCTAAACACGGGAAACACGCGTCACTTTACAGGCATACTATAGACACCCCCCAGGTCCGATATTTAAAGGAATATTTCACTTTTTTTTTTACTTTAAGCATCATTAAAATCACTGCTCCCGAAAAAACGGCCGTTTTTAAAAGTTTTTTTTGCATTGATACATATCCCCTGGGGTAGGACCCGGGTCCCCAAACCCTTTTTAGGACAATACCATGCAAATTAGCCTTTAAAATGAGCACTTTTGATTTTGAACGTTCGAGTCCCATAGACGTCAATGGGGTGCTAACGTTCGTGCGAACTTTCGGTCCGTTCGCAGGTTCTGGTGCGAACCGAACCGGGGGGTGTTCGGCTCATCCCTGCTCATAACTAATATCCTCCAGAACCTTTATTAGCTTTGTTGCCCTTCTTTGTACTCGCTCCATTTCCAGTACATCCTTCCTGAGGACTGGTGCCCAGAACTGGACAGCATACTTCAGGTGCGGCCGGACCAGAGTCTTGTAGAGCGGGAGAATTATCATTTTATCTCTGGAGTTGATCCCCTTTTTAATGCCAATATTCTGTTTGCTTTGTTAGCAGCAGCTTGGCATTGCATGTCATTGCTGAGCCTATCATCTACTAGGACCCCCAGGTCCTTTTCCATCCTAGATTCCCCCAGAGGTTCTCCCCCCAGTGTATAGATTGCATTCATATTTTTGCCACTCAAATGCATTATTTTACATTTTTCTACATTGAACCTCATTTGCCATGTAGTTGCCCACCCCATTAATTTGTTCAGATCTTTTTGCAAGGTTTCCACATCCTGCGGAGAAGTTATTGTCCTGCTTAGCTTAGTATCGTCTGCAAATACAGAGATTGAACTGTTTATCCCATCCTCCAGGTCGTTTATGAACAAATTAAATAGGATTGGTCCCAGCACAGAACCCTGGGGAACCCTACTACCCACCCCTGACCATTCAGAGTACTCCCCATTTATCACCACACTCTGAACGCGCCCTTGTAGCCAGATTTCAATCCATGTACTCACCCTATGGTCCATGCCAACGGACCTTATTTTGTGCAGTAAACGTTTATGGGGAACTGTGTCAAATGCTTTTGCAAAATCCAGATACACCACGTCTACGGGCCTTCCTTTATTTAGATGGCAACTCACCTCCTCATAGAAGGTTAATAGATTGGTTTGGCAAGAACAATTCTTCATGAATCCATGCTGATTACTGCTAATGATACCGTTCTTATTACTAAAATCTTGTATATAGTCCCTTATCATCCCCTCCAGGAGTTTACATACTATTGATGTTAGGCTAACTGGTCTGTAATTCCAAGAGATGTATTTTGGGCCCTTTTTAAATATTGGTGCTACATTGGCTTTTCTCCAATCAGCTGGTACCATTCCAGTCAGTAGACTATCTGTAAAAAGTAGGAACAATGGTCTGGCAATCACTTGACTGAGTTCCCTAAGTACCCTCGGATGCAAGCCATCTGGTCCCGGTGATTTATTAATGTTAAGTTTCTCAAGTCTAATTTTAATTCTGTCCTCTGTTAACCATGTAGGTGCTTCCTGTGTTGTGTCATAAGGATAAACACTGCAGTTTTGGTTACTGAAGCCCACCGATTCACTCGTGAAGACTGAGGAGAAGAATAAATTCAATACCTTCGCCATCACTCCATCCTTTGTAACCAGATGTCCTTCCTCATTCTTTATGGGGCCAATATGGTCTGTCCTTCCTTTTTTACTGTTTACTTGGGATTTTTTTTGCTCTCCTCCGCTATGTGTCTTTCATGTTCTATCTTAGCCGTCCTAATTGCACCCTTACATTTCTTGTTGCATTCTTTATAAAGTCTGAATTCTGAGGATGATCCCCCAACCTTGTATTTTTTGAAGGCCTTCTCCTTTGCTTTTATATGCATTTTTACATTGGAGTTAAGCCATCCAGGACTTTTGTTCGCTCTTTTAAATTTATTACCCAATGGGATACATTGGCTAATGCCCTTATTTAATATGCTCTTAAAGCAAACCCATCTCTCCTCCGTATTCTTTGTTCCTAATATTTTATCCCAATTTATGCCTCTTAGCAAGGTTTGTAGTTTAGGGAAGATGGCTCTTTTGAAATTCAGTGTCTTTGTATTCCCTTTATGTTTCCTATTTGTGGGATTTATACTGAAACAAATTGACCTGTGATCGCTGTTACCTAAATTGCCCCGTATTTCCACATCCGTGATCAGGTCTGTATTGTTGGTAATCAGTAGATCCAGTAATGTTTTATTTCTAGTTGGTGCGTCTACCATCTGACCCATAAAATTGTCCTGCAAGACATTAAGGAACTGGCGAGCCTTAAATGAATGCGCGGTACCCTCCGCCCAATCTATGTCTGGATAATTAAAATCCCCCATTATGATAACACTTCCCATCCTTGCTGCTAATCCAAATTGTGATAGGAGATCTGTCTCTACTTCCTCCCTCAGGTTAGGGGGCCTACAGCATACTCCCAGTATTATTTTCCCCTTAGCTTCATCCCTTTGGAGCTCTACCCATAAGGATTCCACCTCCTCCCTAGCTCCCTCAGTGATGTCATTTCTCACATTCACTTGTACATTATTCTTGATATATAGGCATACCCCTCCCCCTTTTTTACCCTCTCTATCCTTGCGGTATAGGGTATACCCTTGAATGTTTGCCAGCCAATCATGAGAGCTGTTGAACCATGTCTCTGAAATTCCCACAAAATCCAAATCCTCCTCGTACAACAGTATCTCTAGTTCACCCATCTTGTCCGCCATGCTCCTGGCATTGGTGAACATGCCACATAGTTTAGACCGGTCACATATTGTCCTCGTATTGGGTGTTTCGAGATTGCAACTAGGACTTGCTACTATATATATACTTCATTTGCAGGTCATAATTTTTTTATTTCCTGAGTATTTTTAAAGGTTCCTTTTAAGTGGTTCTAAAGGCTGAAGGTATTTTATCTTCATGCATTAATTTTTACCTTCAGTGAGCAGCCCCCCTTATACTCAGCTGAGCCCGATCCCGGTAAAGCAATGTGCACGAGAGTAGAAGCTCCCCCGGGTCTCTGCCTCTTCATTGGCTGAGACACAGCAGCAGGAGCCATTGACTTCTGCTGCAGTCAATCACATACAGTGAGGAGGGAGGGGGCCACACTCTGTTTGTCTCATATACACAATAAGGTGGCTCAGGAGCGAGTATGCATGAGTGCTCCCAGAGCAAGCAGCTTCCTTTGGGAGCACTCAGCAAGGGGGAGGTGTCAGGAGCACCGGCGGGGGGACCAGAGAAGTGGAAGATTGGGGCTGCTTTGTGCAAAACCATTGCACAGAACAGGTAAGTATAACTAAATATTTATTATTGAAAACAAATCTGAACTTTTACAAGGGCTTTAACCCCTTTAATACTGGGCACTCCCCCTCCCCCTTCCTGCTGAGGGCAATTTTCAGATTTCAGCACTGTTACACTTTGAATGACAATTGCACGGTCATGTAACACTGTATCCAAATCAACTTTTTATCATTTTGTTCACACAAATAGAGATTTATTTTGGTGGTATTTAATTACCATTGGGTTTTATACTTTTTTCTAAATAAATGAAAAAAGATTGAAACTTTTGAAAAAAAAAACACATTTTTCTTTGTTTCTTTTATAAAATTTGCAAACAATCTTTCTTCGTACATTTAGGCAGCATTGTATTCTGCTCCATTTCTTTGACGAAAATAACCCAAATCAGTGTATATTATTTAGTCTGTAGGAAAGTTATAGAGTCTCATTTCTTGAGGTCAGAAAATGCCAGGATAGTACAAATATCCACCAAATCACCCCTTTTTTGAAAGTAGACAGTCCAAGGTATTTGATAAGAGGCATGGCAAGTTTTTTGAAGTTGTAATTTTTTTGTCCAAATTTTTTGAAAAATTAAGACATTATTAGGTCGAGGGTTCACCTATGTGACATCATCCCACGGCCATCTCTGCATCTAGCAGTCCTGTTATTGTATATGACAGACACGCGATCTATGGTTAGCACTGCCTACACTTGTGGTATGGCGCCAAACTTCAGTACATAAAAATCTCCATAGGCAATGCTTTCAAATTTTCTGGGTCTAGTGCTAGCAGTATTGCTCTCGCTCTAACGTTCATGGCGATACCTCACATGTGTGGTTTGAACATTGTTTACGTGTGCGTTCGCTTCTGTGTGCGAGCTTGCGGGGATGGGGGGCTTTAATTTTTAATTTTTTTATTGTTTATTTTATTTTTATTTTCATTTTTTTACACTTTCCCTTTAAAAAAATTTATTTTGATCACTTTTATTCCTATTACAAGGAATGTAAACATCCCTTGTATTAGGAATGGTGTGTGACAAGTCCTCTTTATGGAGAGATGTGAGGTCTATAAGACCCCGCATCTCTCCTCAAGGCTGGAAAGCATCAGATCAAAAAAAATAAAATTTACGATCTGATGCTTTCCTGCCGTGTCCCCAGCATTGTTTACTTACGCCGGCCCAGACGTGATGTCATAACGTCGCGCCTGGGCCTCCGAGAGTCATAGAGATTTCCGGGGACCATCTGTCCCTCGGAAATCTCCATGGCTAACTTCCACCGGTGGCGGATTCTTACTCCGGGTCGCCGATCGTACAGGCGACCTGGGAGAAGCACCGGAGAGCGGCGGGAGGGGGGGATGTCCTCTCCCGCCGCCTGTAAGAACTATCAAGTGGCTGAACAGCCGCTATGATCATTCTTACGGTGAAGGGAATTGCAGGTGGGAAAAAATTATATCTGAATGATGGGTGCAGCAGCACCCATCATTCAGATATCCCCACTGAAAGACCAGGACATCATATGACAGCCAGCCATCAGCAAGTGGTTAATAAGGTAATTTATGGGTGTTGGCCAGCAACTTTTTAAATTAAAGGAGAAGTCCAGCCTGAGCTCGTTTGGCTGGGCTTCTCCTATGGGTCACAGGAGTACAGTTCGTTTTGCACTCCTGTGACCTGCTTTCAGCAGAGAGTGGTCTGAAGTCCACTCTCTGCTGACGTCACTCAGAACATTCCAGGCACCACGTCATCACGACTCTAGGAGTCTGGATCCAACAGGTGCCTGGACTGGTAGCCATCTCAGCCTCTCAGCGACCTGTTCCTCCACAGCTCAGCGCTCCAGTGAGTGTGGAGGAGCAGAGCAGGAGAGCTGCTGATTGACAGGCAGACAGGTGTTCGGTGGCTCGGTTCTCAGTGAAGAGGTGCTGGGAGACAAATGCAGCATCGGACTGATGCTGCATCCACCTAGGTATGTATTATGGGGGGAAAAAGTGCAAACACATACTTCTCTTTTAATTTTGTTCACACATTATTGGATTGCGCAGATAGAATATTGGTACACTATTGAATGGTCACTTCACAGCAGAAGATTGCGACGTTTTGGAGCCACGTGGGACCCCTTCATCAGGCCTGTGATCTTGCCTTGAAGTCTTTTTGGTTTCCAGCCGGAGGTCACTCCCGCACCAACTCACTCTTCAGTCACATTCAGGATTGGGAATATTACTTTGGCTTTATATAGTAAAGGAGGTTGCAACTGTTTCTTCTAAGAAGTCGTATCTTCATGAAATGCAAATCATGTAAATAAAAGTTACACAATGAGTTCCTGGAAACGTGCCAGATTAGTAATTACCAACAAATAAGAGAAAGAGAGGCAGTAGCATCTCAGTATGTAGGTAGGAGAATGGGGAGGGGTAAGAAGGGGAAGGGGTAACATAGAGCAAAACGGCTTTCTGGGGTCACTTTTTGAAAAAAAAAATCCATATTTAATCAATCATCTTCTACAAAGAAGCATCAAAGCAAGTCCAAGGGTCCCACAACCATTCAAAGGCAGTAGATCGGGTATTATAGGGCAGATCAAGCAGAATTTTTACTTGATTTTTAAAAGATTAGTAACTAATGGCTTGATCTTTGGACATGTCCAAAAAATGTGATAGAGTGTTCCTGGTTGGTTAAACCACCTCCAGCAGCGATCTGGTATATCCGGATGGATAGTGTGTAAGAAGACAGGGGTATGGTACCAATAATATATGTAAATTGGTTGCTTTGACCTAACCAAGGATATAAAAAGTTACCTCCTCCCTAGTAGCAAGTGAACAAAAAGTGTGGAATTCAACTGTTTATAGGTACCTAATATCCATAAAAATGTATTTAAAAAGATGTTTTTTAAAAAAAAAAAACACAGTTTAAAAAATGTTAACATACATGTGACATATTAATATGTCTCTAATGTCAGTCTAAAAAACATCAACTCATAAAGAGTCTTAATCAGGAGTAAAACGAGTTCACATCACAGTCCCCTCCCTTTCACATCACAGTACTCCCTTTCACATCACAGCCCCCCCCTTTCACATCACAGACCCCTCCCTTACATCAGAGTCCCTCCCTTTAACATCAGAGTCCCCCCAACATAACAATCCCTCTTGCAATCACAACCCTCCATTTCACAGCTCCCCCCTCCTACCATTGCAGCTGCTCCCTTCAGTCATGCCTCCTTTACAGTCCTCCCTTCAGCCATGCCCCCATCACAGTCCTCCCTTCAGCCATGCCCCCATCACAGTCCTCCCTTCAGCCATGCCCCCATCACAGTCCTCCCTTCAGCCATGCCCCCATCACAGTCCTCCCTTCAGTCATGCCCCCATCACAGTCCTCCCTGGAGTCATGCCCCTATCACAGTCCTCCCTTTAGTCATGCCCCCATCACAGTCCTCCCTTAAGTCATGCTCTTCCCCCATCACAGTCCTCCCTGCAGTCATGCCCCCCATCACAGGCCTCCCTTCAGTCATGCCCCCCATCACAGTCCTCCCTGCTGTCATGCCCCCATCACAGTCCTCCCTTCAGTCATGGCCCCCATCACAGTCCTCCCTTCAGTCATGCCCCTCCCCATCACAGTCCTCCTTCAGTCATGCCCCATCATAGTCCTCCCTTCAGTCTTGGCCCCCCATCAGTCATGCCCCCATCACAGTCCTCCCTTCAGTCATGCTCCTCCCCCATCACAGTCCTCCCTTCAGTCATGGCTAGAGTTGCCACCTCATCCCAGTCTTCCCTTCAGTTATGTCCCCCATCACAGTCCTCCCTTCAGTCATGACCCCCATCACAGTCCTCCCTTCAGTCATGCCCCCCATCACAGTCCTCCCTTCAGTCATGCCCCATCACAGTCCTCCCTTCAGTCATGCCCCTCCCCCATCACAATCCTCCCTTCAGTCATGGCTAGAGTTGCCACCTCATCCCTTTAAACCCAGGCACATATGAAATACACACGTTCTGAGGCTAATTTAATGCAGATAAGACACCAAGTGAGTTTAATTGCCACCTTAATCAGCCACAGAACCTGTGTAATTAATATTTGTTCAGTTTTAAAGGGATGAGGTGGCAAACCTAGTCATGCCCCCATCACAGTCCTCCCTTCAGTCATTCCCCCATCACAGTTCTCCCTGTGGTCATGCCCCCCACCACAGTCTTCCCTTCAGTAATGGCCCCCATCACAGTCCTCCCTGCAGTCATGGTCCAACATCACAATCCTCCCTGCAGTCATGTCCCCCCATCACAGTCCTCCCTGCAGTCATGGCCCCCATCACAGTCCTCCCTGCAGTCATGCACCCCCCTTTCCCCCCTCCAATCACAGTCCTCCCTGCAGTCATGCACCCCCCTTTCCCCCGCCCCTTCCAATCACAGCCCCCCTGCACTTATGCACCCTCTTCTCCCCTCCCCCTCCAATCACATTCTTCCCTGAAGTTATGCACCCTCCTTTCCCCCTCCCCCTCCAATCACAGTCCTACCTGCAGTTATGCACCCCCTTTCCTCCTCCCCCTCCAATCACAGTCCTCCCTGCACAGTGCCCATTTTAATCTCTGCCTCCCCTGCATCCTATGTCTATTCTCTCATGCTTCAGCAGGTGAGCCCTGTCATTGACCGTGGTATAGTTTGCAGCCTGTGTGTCCTGTGTATATTCTGTCATTTCTTCTGAGCAGCCGCCAATGTCAGTCTATTAGCAAGGCAGGGGGCGGGACGGCTGTAGACCGTGACAGAGAGCGAGAGACTCTTCATAATAACAAGCTGGTAATCGCCCGCTTGTTAATATAAGTTTGGCAGCTCTCGCTCTCTGTCACGATCTGCAGCCATCCCATCCTCTGCCTTGCTAATAGACTGACATCGGTGGCCATTTGGGAGAAAAGACAGAATGCACACAGGACACACAGGCTGCCAGCTACACAGCGGTCCATGACAGGGCTCACCTTCTGCTCTGATGGCGGCCTGCTCGACAACAGGCCACGGACCGGTACCGGAGGTTGACGACCCCTGTCCTACAGTACCTGGTTGATTCTGCCTGGTCCTGACTTCCCCTCTATGAGCTGACCACATATATTATGGCTGCTGAGCCATGAGATCGTGGTCAGGATACATGCCTCCATCATCTAGCTTCTCTCATGTGCGTATGTGTGTCTCTGCAGCTCCCCTTCCTCCCCCTCCTCTCTTCCTGTCAGCTCCGTAGTGTAGTTTGTAGTGGGTACACAATCTCCTCCCCTCCCATCTCCTTTGCTCTTCTCACTGCCCCTCCCCTCTCCTCTCCTCACAGCACCTCCCATATCCTCTCCTCACAGCCCCTCCCCTATCCTCTCCTCACAGCCCCTCCCCTCTCCTCCCCACCCCTCCCCTCTTTTCTCCTCACAGCCCCTCCCCTCTCTTCTCCTCACAGCCCCTCCCCTCTCCTCCCCACCCCTCCCCTCTGGTCTCCTCACAGCCCCTTCCCTTCTCCTCACAGCCCCTCCCTCTCCTCCAGCCTTCATTTACTGACTATACTGTTTGCCTAAAACAGAAAGGGAATCTCGGCCCCTCCCACTTAACTCTCTTAGATCGGGATACAGAGCAGAGAGAGGAGGTTTACCCCTAATGCAGGTGGTCAGACACTATAGCTGGCTTCTGTGTTCTTCACCTATAGCAGCACCCTTTCCCATAAGGTTACCATAAGGTAGTCAGTTGCCCACAGGACTTATACACAATGCTAAAGTCTCTGGGTACCATGCCAGGACATTACTAAACTGAGCAAAGCAAATAAGTACTTGTGGCTGGTAGACAGGCAAGGTTCAGAATAGTCAGGGTCAAAATCCAAAGTCAAAAGGCAGGCAGAGTTCAGAGAACAGTTGATATCCTATCCAAGGTTGTCAATGAGGTAATCCAATCTAGCAGGGCATACAAACAGGTAGCTTGAACAGGTATTACACACACTATCACAAGCATGAGACTGTAGGCTTGGCTAGCTTAAATCAGGTTTGGTCTCCTCCCAGAGTCTGGCCACATCAATCACCTTGCAGGTTAACAGACAGACAAGGAGAAGGCCACAGCCAAAACCAGGATGCTGAAATGAGGAGCAGGAGTGCTAGATGCTCCTGACAATATGACAGCCAGTTTATATACTTGGTGCTGTTAGTGCTCTTATACTTCTACAACTGAGATCTCCATTTTAATCAAAATTTGGGGGACATTTGGAGATCAAAATAACAGTCTTGACTAGATAACTGAGACAATGAAAAAAGGTGCCAAAGCTCGTTCGCTGCTGGATCTAAAAACCACATATTTTTTTTTTTTTAAAAAAAGGAAATAAATTAGATGATTTTCTTGAGATGTATGAGAGTATATATATATATATATATATTATTTATTTTATTATTTCTAGCATCATCTATAAATAATTAATCATTTATTGTTCAGCATCTAAAGCTTTGACATGTAGCAGTATCTGTTTTCTTCCCTAGGCTTGGAGGGTAAAGTCTTTGTCTTCCCCAAAGAAACTGACACAGATTATGTCATTCTAAGACCTACAATTAAAAGGCCATTGCAGAAAGTCAGCGTCTGTCTACGTTCTTATACCGACCTTTCCCGCCCCTATACTCCCTTCTCTCTTGCTACTCCCGGGAAGGACAATGCCTTTCTCATCTACTTACAGCCTTCAAACATTTGTTCCGTATATATCAACCAGGAAGTCACTAGTTTTAAGACAGACTTGGAGTCTTTGGACTGGAGGCACATCTGTGTGACCTGGGACTCTGACACTGGAGTGGTCCAACTTTGGGTCAACGGGAAACTCTACCCCAGAAGAGGCTCCATGAAAGGGTCTTCTATCGCAGCAGAAACCAGCATTGTTCTGGGACAGGAACAAGACTCTTTTGGTGGAAAGTTTGATGATAAGCAGTCATTGGTTGGTGAAATAAGTGACGTCCACATGTGGGATTATGTCCTGACTCCAGAAGACATCAAGAAAGTCATCTCTGGCAGACACAATGGAAATGTCATTAATTGGATATCTCTATACTGTGAGATCAAAGGGGAAGTTCTTGTCCAGCCCAAAATTCAGTGAAAGCGAATGAGCTCATCATATGCACTTCATTCTCAAGATATCCCAACTGATGCTTTCTTAATTACAGTGATAATGATGATTTACTTGTCATCCCCATAAATAATGAGGGTTGACAATGGCAATGATAAGTGAAAATCAAATAATCAATGAATCAATGATCTTATAGTGTAACTAAAACACATGAAAATTGTATACAGGATTCTAAATCATTGGAGTTTATATTTTCTCAATGGTAACATAATAGTCCTTGTTGTATAATCTTATAACAATAATAACATAAGCTATCTAAAATAAAATATATATAGAAGCAATATACAAGTGGAATTCTTTCTGTTTTCATTTTGTTATCAAATCTGACATCTAATTGGTTAGTTATATTCACCTTTCACCCCTTCCTTCTACTTCAAGTATTTGTAGGTGGTAATAAGGGTTAGAACCAAAAAGGGGATGCCTTGAACCCTTTCAGCCTAGCAAAGGGGGCAATAAGTGTGGCAGCTGTGATCTGGTAAGTTCAAGAACAATCACAGCACTGCAAATATCTGGCATCCATTGATAATATTCATCATAGATAAAATTAGCAATGAGCCAAAACGCTTTTGGTTTGGGTTACTTCACCAAAATGTGAATGTCAAATCCAAATGTAAATCCATGGGAGTGTAGCCCCTTTGTCCTAAACAGGGGCTACTATCTAAATGTAGCTTTTGACTGGGCTGTAGTCAGCTCACGTTGATTGTATAGTTTTTCATTTTGTATTTCCCTATGTTTAGAGTGGAGTTCCACCCAAAAATGGAACTTCCGCTTTAAGGACTCCTGAGTCCCTGACATGCCACATTTGGCACGTCATTTTTTTTGGGGGGGGGTACCTAGTTTTGACAGGTACCCAGCTCCTACTTCCACCCATGGTGCAGAGCGGAAGTTCTCCTCTCCCTCTCCCTTCCTGCAATCATCAGAGACTTGTCACAGGTCCCAAAGGGTTGCCCGGCCATGCAGAACACGCAGTGCGACTCGCACATGCGCAGTGCGCACCCGGCTGTGAAGCCGCAAGCTGTCACAGTCGGGTGCCCACACTTGCAACGCCGGCGCCACGGAGAGGAGAAGGAGAGAAGCAAGGCTTCGGGAGGCTGCATCGCTGGACCATGGGACAAGTGAGTGTCTGTTTATTAAAAGTCAGTAGCTACGCTTTTTGTAGCTGCTGACTTTTAATAAACACAGAAATGGGTGGAACTTCGCTTTATTTTGGGTTGTGATTCCTTACTGCTGCCAGTGAGGTCACTGGTGCCCCTGGAAATAGAATGGGATTTCACAAACAGAACTGAGTTATGAATATTTATTTTTATTTTAGCCTGCCGAGTAAGAGGTTCAGGCCACTGGTGCATGATGAAGGGGGGGGGTTTAAATATTTTGGACAGGCCATGTGCTCGCTCTCTTCCCCTGGGCTGAGGTCTAGGGGGTGCTGATGGATGCAGCTCTTCTGTTAGGCCCAGTAGCAATAAGTGTGCTGAAGTGGTCCTGAAGCTGCCCTGCCTGGTGTGGAAGAAGCTGTGCCAAGGAGAAGATTCAGGAGACGAACCTTGCTGAAGAGATTCAGGAAAAAGGTTGATTTCTCACAGAGCCTGGTGACTCACTTGAAGGACGCACTGAATTTGGCAACATGCTTATAGTATTGCCGGGTCAACTTAAATGTTCCAACACTGTGAAACTGGACATTGATCTGGATCTAGAGAGTCTGTAAGTACCCTACCTGGTATCTGGGACCCCTAGCCCTCACCTCCATCACTGTTCTAAAATAAAAGCTTAAACAAGGCAAAATTGACGGTAACCCAATGTTCTTCTTAATGCCCCACTTTAGCCATAGACTCAGCCCTGGGGTGATGTGCTGGTCTGCCCCCTGCTTCTAAAGGTGTCATCATGCCTTTGGGGTGTCAATGGGGTGCTACAGGAGCCAGAACTTAGAAATCAGCAAGTGCCATTTTCTAAGAACAACAAACTATGAACAAGAATTACTTGGAACTTTTCAGACATTCCAATAATAGAACACATGGAAATAAAATGGATAATTATTTATAATTATATATATATATATACAGTGCAGTCACAACTTTATTATCCCATTTTTTTTTTTTTTTTTATCCAACAAAATTTTATTGAGTTTACAGGTAAGACAATACAAGCATTATGGGCAGACCCATAGGATTTCTCCTATACAATATACAATCCAGAGAACAATCATCAGCAACAATATAATACCTTCAATACATGGTTCCAGTTACTCTCACCCTCAATTTGTACCTCACCCGGCAATAATTCCTAGTAACCTATCATATACCAGCTCCATAGGGGCCAATCCTGGTACATCCAACCATGGACCCCATATTTTTTCAAATTTTTGCATACTACCTCTATGTTGATATATCAACTTCAGAGTTATGTTAACATTATCAGTCCATTCTTTAATAGTCGGGGGCTTATCAGACTTCCAATGGGTCATAATCAATTTTCTGGCCTGAAAATGTACAGCCTCTCTACATGGTCCTTCCCACTCATATTCCTCCAAGGCCCCCAAGAGACATGCTCTAGGGTCCTGTGGAAGACATTATCCCATTTTTAAACATAATATAACACTTGTAGGTTTCCAGGATCATGCTGATGCAGTCCAAATCATGTTCAGGGGAGGGAGACTATTCATATAGATAGAGGTCAAGTTTACATCCTGTCAGCCAATAAAAGCATCCTCATCTCAAGACCAGCAATCATGTACAGTGCTATGAAAAAGCATTTGCCCCTTCCTGATTTTTTATTTTTTTGCATATTTGTAACACAATTATACAGATCATCAAACTAATTTTAATATTACACAAAGATAACCCGAGTAAATACAAAATGTAGTTTTTAAAAAATGTTTTCATTTATTAAGGGAAGAAATCTGCCCAAGCCTGCCTGGCCCTATGTGAAAAAGTAACCCTCCCCCCCTTTTCTAAATCATGAATGAACTGTGATTAAAACATTTTTTTGGAAATTTCATTTGTCACACCAAGTCCTAAATACTGCCAGACCTGTTGAATCAAGAAATCACTTAAATTGAAGCTGTCCGACAAAGTGAAGTGCGCTAAACGATCTCAAGAAACAACATATCATGCCGATCTAAAGAAATTCAACAACAACTGAGAGACAAAGAAATTGACATGTATCAGTCTGGAAAGGGATACAAAGCCATTTCTAAGGCCGACCACCTGACTGCCATTATCCATAAATGGAGAAAACTTGGAACAGTGGTGAACCTTCCCAGGAGTGGCCGGCCCACCAAAATTACTTCAATAGCACAAGGACGACTCATCCTGGAGGTCATAAAAAGAACCCAGAAGAACATCTAAATAATTGCAGGCCTCATTTGCTTCAGGTAAGGTCAGTGTTCAGGGATTCAGCAAAAAGAAAGAGACTGGGCAAAAATGGCGTCCTTGGGAGGGTTCCAAGGCCAAAGCCACTGCTGACCAAAAAGAACATAAAGGGTCATCTCATATTTGCCAAAAATAATCTTGATTATCCCCAAGACTTTTGGGCAAATATTATGTGGACTGATGAGATAAAAGTTTTAAGAAGATGTGCATCCTGTTACATCTGGCATAAAACGAATACAGCATTTCATAAAAATAACATAATCCCAACAGTCAGACATAGCGGTGATAGTGTGATGGTCTGGGGCTGGATGACTTTCCATCATTGAGGGAACCATGAATTCTACAATCTACCAGAAAATCCTGAAGGAGAATGTCCAGCCATCAGTCCGTGGCCTCTAGGTTAACCGCACTTGGGTTATGCAGCAGGACAATTATCAGAAACACACCTTTAATGGAATAAAGGACTAAATCCAAACAGTTATCTTTGCAGCTGAGATGTGTCAGGTTCTTAGCCGCCAAGCTGTAAGTTGGACCAAGGTGCCATAGCATTAGCCCCACTGGTCACAAGGTGAGATTACCATTTTCTAGGCTAATAGGCAAGTGATTATAAAACAAAGGGTGTGGGGAGATGAGCAGTGTCCTTGGTAGCATGTGCCAAAGCAAAAATAAATAAATAAATACATTATTATATGGTGAGGAGGAGTGGTCTTTTCAGTGCCTTAAAAAGCAACATAAAAAGTATGCTTTAAGATGGACTCCTGTGCGAACCCCTCTACTGCTACAGCCACTGGCCTCCAAGCCTGATCCCAGATCATGACACACACATTCCATAGATGAAGCAGTCATTATGCCAAATGAAAAAGGCATTTTGATCAGGGCTCTGGCAGCAATGAAAGAGGGAGAGATAAGTCTTTTTTTGTATGATATTTCAAAGACAGCAGCCATAAATATTGTATAGACCCACTGCACAGCATGCAGGCATTACGTTAGAGGAAGAGATAGGAAGAGATAAAGCTCATGTTAATGTGAACAAATTTTAATTTATTATGTCACAGTCAAGAGCCAGAAATACTTCATGAACACGCTGCACACCGTGTAGATGTTTTAACCAGTCTGCAATGGAAGATGGAGAGACAAGGCATGATTTATCATAAATAAAAATTAGAGTGTACTTTTGCAGAGCCATAAGCTAGAAAAATTCTGCTTCTGGTCCATCCCATAGCAGTTTTACTCGCATATATAAATATATATATATATATGTGTGATCCAGCTCTTCCGGGTAGGGGGCACACATGTTCGCCACCAGCGGCTCGCTCCCCTTGTGATCATACACAGCGAGAGCCCAGCAGTGGGTACCACCGGCACCGGTCGATGATCCAGCAGAGAGGCAGAACAGCGGTCTGCCCACGTAAACAAGGCAGATTCCCATTCTGACAGGAGGGAAGGCATGGATCCTGTGTTCCTGCACAGCAGTAACATAACTTCCCCTGTTAAAAGCACCCCACACAGTTTATAAAAACACTGGCTAGGCACACAGTTAACCCTTTGATCGCCCCTGATGTCAACCCCTTCCCAGCCAGTGTCATTAATACAGTGACAGTGCATATTTTTTTAGTACTGATCACTGTATTAGTGTCACTGTTCCCAAAAAAGTTTCAAAATGTCAGTTAGTGTTCCGAATGACACTGCAATATCGCAGCCATTTGTTCGCCGCCATCATTATTAAAAAAAAAATGAATAAAATTATCCCATAGCTTGTAGATGCTATAACTTTTGTACAAACCAATCAATATGCGCTTATCTGGATTTTTTTAATCAAAAATATGTAGCAGAATACATATTAGCCTAAATGTATGAAGAAATTAAATTTTTTATTGGATATGTTTTATAGCAGAAAGTAAAAAATATTGTTTTTTTTAAATAAATTGTTAGGCTTTTTTGTTTCTAGCACAAAAAATAATATATGCAGAGGTGATCAAATACCACCAAAAGAAAGCTCTATTTGTGGGGGGAAAAATGACATAAATTTTATTTGGGCACAGCGTAAATCTTCCAGAGGTCAAGTGGTTAATTTATTATGTCACAGTCAAGAGCCAGAAATATTTCATGAACAAGCTGCACATTGTGTAAATGTTTTAACCAGGCTGCAATGAAAGAGGGAGAGATAAGTAATTTTATTTTTTTTTAACCACTTGCCGCCCGCCATATAGCAAAATGACAGCGGCAAAGTGGTTCCGTTATCCTGATCGGACGTCATATGACGTGATCAGGACAACTAGCCGATGCACGCCCACGGGGGCACGCAGCGCGGCGATCGGTGGTGTGGCGTGTCAGTCTGACACACCGCAACTCTGATCTAGGTAAAGAGTCTCTGATGGAGACTCTTTACCACATAATCAGCCGTGTCCAATCACGGCTGATCACAGTGTAAACAGGAAAAGCTTTTTCTCACTCGCGTCTGTCAGATGCGAGTAGAGGAGAGCTGATCGACTGCTCCTCTGACAGGGGGGTCTGTGCTGATTGACGGTGCCACCTATCAGTGCCCATCCGTGTCACCTATCAGTGCCCATTAGTGCCGCCTATTAGTCCCCATCAGTGCCGCGTATCAGTACCCACCAGTGCCGCCTTTCAGTGCCACCTCTGTGTGCCCATCAGTGCTGCATATCAGTGCCCATCAGTGCTGCATATTAGTGCCCATCATCAGTGCCCATCAGTGCCAGCTCATCAGTGCCACCTCATCCGTGCCCATCAGTGCCGCCTTATCAGTGTCCGTCAGTGCAGCCCCATCAGTACCCATCAGTGAAGGAGAAATCTTACTTATTTACAAAGTTTTGTAACAGAAACGAAAAAAATTTTTAAGAAAAATAAAATCAGTCATTTTTTTATTTGTTTAGCAGAAAATTAAAATCCCAGTGGTGCTTAAATACCAGCAAAAGAAAGCTTTATTTTTGGGAACAAAATTATAAAAAATTTTGTTTGGGTACAGTGTAGCATGACCGGGCAATTGTCATTCAAAGTGCGACAGCGCTGAAAGCTAACAATTGGTCTGGGCGGGAAGGTGTATAAGTGCCCTGTAATGAAGTGTTTAAGAAATAAAAATTAAAGTATAATATTTCAAAGACACCAATTCCTGACAGGGTCGCACAAGCGCATGCACCAGCGAGGCTCTTTTTCAGCCATCCCTGCACACTTCTCCCTGCCTTCCTGCAGCTCCTTGTCAGCTCTGATGACTCCACCTACACGCACTGCCACTCTGTGGCCCAGGGGCAGGCTGACCAGTCGGGTGCTGCCCTGGGTGAGCTTAGAGACTGAGTCAGGTGGCAGCAGGTGCGGGGAGCAGGACACCACCGGGCTCCAGGAGGCGGCAGGGATGAAGAGCAGTGAGGGCGGCCAGGACCGATAGCCCTGGAGGAAGAATATCTCCCAGGACCGATGGACAGACTGACCGGAGAGTGAGGACGGGCGGGCAGGAGATGCAGGCAGCCAGGGACAGGAGCAAATAGATCCTCTGGATGGAGCAGCTCCATGACCTCCTGTCCTCACCCAGCTATGAGAACGGGTTCTGCCCACTGCATGGAAGGTACTGTACTGTGTCACACACACCTTTCCACAGACAGGAACTCTGCACTCTGTACATATCACACCCCTCAACCCTGCACTTTGTACATAGCGCACCCCTCAACCCTGCACTCAATACGTAGTGCACCCCGCAACCCTACACTCAGTATGTAGCACACCCCGCAACCCTGCACACAGTACATAGCGCACCCCTCAAACACTGCACTCAGTACATAGCACAATTCTGCACTCAGTACGTAGCGCACCCCACAACCCTGCACTCTTTATGTAACGCACCCCTCAACCCTGCACTCTTTATGTAGTAAAAGATTGTAATAAAAAATGGAGACCCCTGCATTCTGTGCATTACACACTCCTGACCCCGGCATGCACCTGACCCCTGCATTATGTGCATTACACACTTCTGACTAGGGATGAGCCAAACACCCCCCCGGGGGGTTCGCAGCAGAACATGCGAACGGTCAAAAAATTTGTTCGAACACGCGAACACCGTTAAAGTCTATGGGACATAAACATGAATAATCAAAAGTCCTCATTTTAAAGGCGTATATGCAAGTTATTGTCATAAAAAGTGTTTGAGGACCTGGGTCCTGGCCCCAGGGGACATCTATCAATGTAAAAAAAAGTTTTAAAAACTGACGTTTTTTCGGGAGCAGCGATTTTAATAATGCCTAAAGGGAAACAATAAAAGTGAAATATCCCTTTAAATGTCATACCTGGGGGGTCTCTATAGTATGCCTGTAAAATGGCACATGTTTCCAGTGTTTAGAACAATCCGAGAGCAAAATGACATTTCTAAAGGAAAAAAAGTCATTTAAAAGTACTCGCGGCTATAATGAATTGTCGGTCTCGGCAATACACATAAAAGTCATTGAAAAAAAGGCAAGGGATTCCCCCACAGTCCATTACCAGGCCCTTTGGGTCTGGTATGAATATTAAGGGGAACCCTGAACCAAAATGTTTCAAAAAAAAATTGCGTGGGGGTCCCCCCAAATTCCATACCAGGCCCTTCAGGTCTGGTATAGATATTAAGGGGAACCCCGCACCAAAATGTAAAAAAAAATGGCATGGGGATCCCCCCAAAAATCTATACCAGACCCCTATCCGAGCATGCAACCTGGCAGGCCGCAGGAAAAGAGGGGGGGCAAGAGAGCACCTCCCCTCCTGAACCGTACCAGGCCACGTGCCCTCAACATGGGGAGGGTGCTTTGGGGTAGCCCCCAAAGCACCTTGTCCCCCATGTTGATGGGGACAAGGGCCTTATCCCCACAATTCTTGCCCGGTGGTTGTGGGGGTCTGCAGGTGGGGGGCTTATCGGAATCTGGAAGCCCCCTTTAACAAGGGGACCCCCAGATCCCGACCTCCCCCTGTGTGAAAAGTGTCAAAATGGTAAAGAGACATGACACGGCTTGGGGAAAAGTCCTTTATTAAAAAATAAAAAAATAAAACTGTCCCATGATGTCTTCTTCTTCTCCCCTTGCTCTGCCGACAGGCCAAAAAAGAAAAAAAAAAGGCGCACCGACCCGCCTCCATGAGAGGCACTCGCCGTATGACGCCTCCTCACAGGTGACAGTTCTTTTATAACTGAAGGCGGGTCCACACGGTGACGTCGCAAGGTGACCCCGCTCCCCTCTGACGCTCGGGACATCCCTATGGCTTCCCCGTAGCGTCAGAGGGGGTGGGGCCACCCTGTTCACCCCCTCTGACGCACGGGGACATCCCTATGGCTTCCTCCTAGCCTCAGAGGGGGCGGGGCCACCCGAACATAAAGCTCATCCCTACTTCTGACCCCTGCATTCTGTGCATTACACACTCCTGTCCCCTGCATTATGTGCATTATATACTCCTGACACCTGCATTCTGTACATTACATATTCCTGACTAGGGATGAGCTGAACACCCCCCTGTTCGGTTCGCACCAGAACATGCGAACAGGAAAAACGTTCATTCGAACACGCGAACACCGTTAAAGTCTATGGGACACGAACATGAATAATCAAAAGTGCTAATTTTAAAGGCTTATATGCAAGTTATTGTCATAAAAAGTGTTTGGGGACCTGGGTCCTGCCCCAGGGGACATGGATCAATGCAAAAAAAAGTTTTAAAAAGGGCCGTTTTTTCAGGAGCAGTGATTTTAATAATGCTTAAAGTCAAACAATAAAAGTGTAATATCCCTTTAAATTTCGTACCTGGGGGGTGTCTATAGTATGCCTGTAAAGGGGCGCATGTTTCCCGTGTTTAGAAGGGGTTACATGTGTGCCTAACAATGTGTTTATATGTGTAATGTGTGCTTTAATTGGGGATGTCCGTGTTTTCATTAACCTGCTTAGCAGAGATCCTCCATCACTGGACACAGCTCTGTGTTGTTTCAATTCACAGAGCTGTGTTCTGTGAGGCTCTGAGCCGATCACTGGGCGCCGGTGTTCAATCCTTGGCCAGGACGGGCAGGTGCACGCGTGCCCTCTACCCGGAAATGCAGAATCACATATACAGTATACAAATCTACAGAAGGTGGTCGCTAAGTGGATAAAAAAAAGTATGTCAAATACTTCAAATATACAATATTACTTTTAAGATATTCCACATCAATAAAAAACATAGTAAGTTCACTTGTCTCAGGGTAAAATTCTGAAAAATACAGATTTTAACCTGTAAGCAACAAGTGTCTGAAATAGGCCTGGTCTAATTATTTTTCAGCTCAAATTTTATTTTTAACCACTTCAGCCCCAGAGGATTTGGCTGCTCAATGACCAGAGGACTTTTTACAATTGCACTGCGTCCTTTTAACTGGTAATTGCGCGGTCATGCAAGGCTGTACCCAAACGACATTTGCGTCCTTTTTTTTCCCAAAAATAGAGCTTTCTTTTGATGGTATTTGATTTCCTCTACAATTTTTATTTTTTGCGATATAAATGGAAAATGTTGAAAAATAATGATATTTATTACTTTTTGTTATAAAAAAAATTTTATAAACTTAATTTTAGTCATACATTTAGGCCAAAATGTATTCAGCCACATGTCTTTGGTTAAAAAAAAAAAGTCAATAAGCGTATATTTATTGGTTTGCGCAAAAGTTATAGCGTCTACAAACTGGGGTACATTTTCTTTAATTTATGCAGCTTTTTAGCACCTCATTTCTTGAGGTGCTAAAATGTCAGGGCAGTACAACCCCCCCTCCCCCAATGACCCCATTTTGGAAAGTAGACACCCCAAGGTAGTGAGGAAGTGAAATCACCATTTTATGCCCTGAGAAATCCTAAAGGCGGTGATTGGGTTTCGGGGTCCCGTACACGGCTAGGCTCCCAAAAAGTCTCACACATGTGGTATCCCCGTTTTCAGGAGAAGCAGCAGAATGTATTTTGGGGTGTAATTCCACATATGCCCATGGCCTGTTTGAGCAATATATCATTCAGTGACAACTGTGCAAAAAAAAAAAAAATTTTCCCACAACTTGTGGCATATAAAATATTCCATGGAATTTCCAAAAAGGGGTCATTTGGGGGGGGGGGTTGGACTGTCCTGGCATTTTATCCACAACATTTAGAAGCTTATGTCACACATCACCCACTCTTCAAACCACTTGAAGACAAAGCCCTTTCTGACACTTATTTCTCCCAATAATGATGTCTTTATTAGGGATGAGCCGGACACCCCCCCCCCAACCCCCCCCCCCCCCCCCCGTTCGGTTCGCATCCAGATTATGCGAGCAGGCAAAAACTTTGTTCGAACACGCGAACATTGTTAAAGTCTATGGGACACAAACATGAAAAATCAAAAGTGCTAATTTTAAAGTCTTATATGCAAGCTATTGTCATAAAAAGTGTTTGGGGACCTGGGTCCTGCCCCAGGGGACATGGATCAATGCAAAAAAAAGTTTTAAAAGCGGCCGTTTTTTCAAGAGCAGTGATTTTATTAATGCTTAAAGTGAAGCAATAAAAGTGTAATATTCCTTTAAATTTCGTACCTGGGGGGTGTCTATAGTATGCCTGTAAAGTGGAGCGCATGTTTCCTGTGTTTAGAACAATCTGACAGCAAAATGACATTTCTAAAGGAAAAAAAAGTTATTTAAGTAAGTGTGTTTTTACCCGGTGTCATTAAACATCATTTGTTAATACTACACTCAGGTGGCGCTTCCTTCTCTACCCCTCTCTCATCCATCACAGAGCCAGCTCTCTGAGGACAGCAGCCGCCTAGCCTACCAGCCTACTTTAACCATTACATTACCAGTTACCACTTAACCCTTGAACTTCCAGCCTGTCCCCTATGGACTAAGTTACTCAGTCCTTTATATCTCCTGTTATATATGGACTTGTGTGTTTGCGCTTACAGTGACCAATACTCCGTTCGGCGAACGGATGAACAGCCAATGTTCGAGTCGAACTCATGTTCAGCCCGAACATAAAGCCCATCCCTAGTCTTTATATTGAGCCTTATAATTACCTTTTGGTCTACAGTGATCTAGGTATTGAAATTTATGTCTGTTTATAAAAGAAGGGGGATATATTTTACCAGGTGCCAAAAAAAATGTATCAAACTTGGCACGCAGTGTCAATGGTGTCATTAAATGGAAAAAATGTCCCAGAGTTGGTGATTTCACTGAAAGTAAAAAATATCCTTGAGTCGTTGGTGTCACTGAAATTAAAAAATGTCTCGGCATCAGTGCTATCAATAGAAGTAATAATAGTTCCTGAGTCAGTGGTGTCACTAGAAAGAAAAAAGTTCTTGAGTCGGCGGTGTCGATGGAAGGAAAATATCTTCCTGAGTCACTGGTGTTGCTTTTTAAGCCACCTGAAAAGACCTCTCCTCCTCACCAAACAATAATGTATTTATTTATTTATTTTTGCTTTGGCACATGCTACCAAAGGGCATCTCCCCGTGCCCTTTGTCTGATAATCACTTGCCTATTAGCCTAGAAAATAGTAATCTCACCTTGTGACCAGTGGGGCTAAAGCTATACCACCTTGGTCCAATTTACAACTTGGCAGATAAGAACCTGACACATCTCAGCTGCGAATGAAACTACTTGTTTTTAGTCCTTTATACAGTTTGAGGGGTCCTCCAATATAAGGGGGTCAGGTAGCGGATGGATCAGGTAGGGAACAAGCTTAAGTGTAGTCAAGGAACAAGTCCAATGGTCCGTAACAAGAAATATTGGTACATGGATGTAATAGCAGTCATAGTACACGGGCATCATACTACCCGACTAGTTTCGCGAGATCCAGCTCGCTCTTCAGGGGTGGATGGGTGTAACATTGTACCTAAGATAAAAAAGTATATAGTTGGCAAAATGGCACAGTATTAGTTATAAAGGCATAGGGTAGGAGGGGTTATGGGTCCTCATACTCACCACTGAGCTTGACCATGGCTACAGGTGTGCGGCTCCAAGATAGCGGCAGCAAGTGCCTCACCAAGGAGCTGAGGGGGCGAAGTCAGATGGGACCCCACCAGGGGCCAAACAGAGAGCAGGCATGGCATAGGTGTAGTGATGTAACCCTAGAGACCTTGTTAGTTCATAAAGAGTGTAGGCTGTAAACATAAGTATGTTTGTCAAGCATCTAAAGTAGTAAAGTAGAATCAATAAGTATTAGCATAAAGATATATATGCATGAAATGAGAGGCCTGGACCCAAAGATGGTAGGGAACATGGAGATGGTAAGAAACATACGATAACAGAGGAATACTAACAGGTGAAAAGATAGAAAAGATAAAGAAGTGAAGGAGGTGGACTGTGATTGTGTAATAGTAGGGTAGTGATATATCCCTAGAAACCTTGTTAGTCCATAAAGAGTATAGGCTATAAACAGGAGTATGTTTGTCAGGCATCTAAAGTAGTAAAGTAAAATCAATGAGTACTGGCATACAGATATGTATATATAAGTAAAAGGTCTGGGCCAAGAGCACAGATGGGTGGTCAGGCGCTATACCTGGCTCTGTGTTCTTTACCTAGCGTTATACGCTCCTGGCACTTGCCTACAGTGCGGTGAAAAAGTATTTTCCCCCTTCCTGTTTTGTTTTTTCTTATTTTCTTGCATATTTGTCACATTTACATGATTCAGATCATCAAACAAATGTTAATAGTACACAAAGATAACATGAGTAAATATAAAATGCAGTTTTTAAATGATGATTTCATTTATTCAGGGAAAAAAGATGCCCAAACCTGCCTGGCCCTATGTGAAAAAGTAATTGCCCCTGAAACCTTATAACTGGTTGTGCCCCCAGGCTTTCACATTGCCGTGGAGGAATTTTAGTAGAAGTGTTTAGTAGAAGTAAGCCACATTTGAGGGTTTTCCCAACATGGACAACCAGTTTAAGGTCATGCCACAGCATTTCAATCGGATTTAAAGCGGAGTTCCAGCCAAAAAATGGAACTTCCCCTTTAAGGGAGGTGGCCCCCTGACATGCCATATTTGGCATGTCATTTTTTTTTGGGGGGGGGCGGTACCTTCTTTTTAGAGAGTCCCAGCTCTCACTTCCTTCCAGCGCACCACGGCACCGAAAGGGAGATCACCTCTTCCCTCTCCCTCTCAGCAATCATCTGGGACGTGGCACAGGTCCCAGATGATTGCCTCACCAGTTACGGCGCGAGGCATGGCGCGTGCATGTGCAGTGGGTGCCCAGCTGTAAAGCCACAGCCGGGCGCCCACAGTTACAATGCCGGAGCTGCAGAGAGGAGAGGGAGACAAACGGGGCTTCATGCGCCCGCATCGCTGGACCCTGGGACAGGTAAGTATCCAATTATTAAAAGTCAGCAGCTGCAGTATTTGTAGCTGCTGACTTTTATTTTTTTTTTAAGCGGAACGCCGCTTTAAGTCCGAGCTTTAACTAGGCCACTCCAAAACCTTAATTTGTTTTTTTTTTTCAGCCAATCAGAGGTGGAACTTCTGGTGTGTTTCTAATCATTGTCCTGCTGCATAACCCAAGTACGCTTAATCTAGAGGTCACGGACTGATGTCCGGACATTCTCCTTCAGGATTTTCTGGTAGATCGAAGAATTCATGGTTCCATCAATGATGGCAAGTGGTCCAGTCCCAGACCATCACACTACCACCACCATGTGTGACTGTTGGGATGATGTTCTTTTTATGAAATGCTGTGTTCGTTTTACGCCAGACGTAACGGGAAGCACACTTTCCAAACAGTTCAACAGAATATTTGCCCAAAAGTCTTGAGGATAATCAAGATTTTTTTTTTGCCAAATGTAAGATAAGCCTTTATGTTCTTTTTGGTCAGCAGTGGCTTTGCCCTTGGAACTCTCCCATGGAGGCCATTTTTGCCCAGTCTCTTTCTTATTGCTCAATCATGAACATTGACCTTACCTGAAGCAAGTGGGGCCTGCAGTTCTTTAGATGTTCTGTTTTTTTTTAAAGACCTTTTGGATGAGTGGCCGTTGTGCTCTTGAAGTAATTTTGGTGGGTCGGCCACTCCTGGGAAGGTTCACCACTGTTCCAAGTTTTCTCCAATTTATGGATATGGATAACCGTGCTTTGTAACCCTTTCCGGACTGATACATATCAACTACTCAGTTGATCTTGAATTTATTTGGATCGGCATGATGTGTTGCTTATTGAGATCTTTTATCATGCTTCACTTTGTCAGACAGCTTCTATTTAAGTGATTTCTTGATTCAATGGGTTTGGCAGTAATAAGGCCTGAGTGTGGCAAGTAAAATGTAACTCAGCTTTCCAACAAAAATTAAATTTTTCACATAGGGCCAGGCAGGCTTGGGCAATTTTTTCCCTTAATAAATGTAAAAATAATTTAAAAACTGCATTTTGTATTTACCCGGGTTATCTTTGTGTAATATTAAAATTTGTTTGATGATCTGAATCATTTAACTGTGACAAATATGCAAAAAAATAAAACAGGAAGGGGGCAAATACTTTTTCACAGCACTCTACATGATTGCTCGTCTTGAGATGAGGATGCTTTTATTGGTTGACAGGATGCAAACTTGACCTCTATCTATATGAATAGTCTCCCTCCCCTGAAAATGATTTGAAATGCATCAGCAGTATGCCAGATAAATTAGATGACCCTGGGAACCCACATCAAGTGTTATATTATGTTTAAATGTGGGATAACGGAGATGTGACTGCACTGTATTGTCAGCCTATAGGTTTTATCATTTACATTGGGGACAGAAAGTATTCATACCCCCTTTTTCACTCTTTGTTATATTGCAGCCATTTGCTAAAATCATTTAAGTTCATTTTTTTCCTCATTAATGTACACACAGCACCCCATATTGACAGAAAAACACAGAATTGTTGACATTTTTGCAGATTTATTAAAAAAGAAAAACTGAAATATCACGTGGTCCTAAGTATTCAGACCCTTTGCTCAGTATTTAGTAGAAGCACCCTTTTAATCTAATATAGCCATGAGTCTTTTTGGGAAAGATGCAACAAGTTTTTTACACCTGGATTTGGGGATCCTCTGCCATTCCTCCTTGCAGATCCTCTCCAGTTCTGTCAGGTTGGATGGTAAACGTTGGTGGACGGCCATTTTTAGGTCTTTCCAGAGATGCTCAATTGGGTTTAAGTCAGGGCTCTGGCTGGGCCATTCAAGAACAGTCACGGAGTTGTTGTGAAGCCACTCCTTCGTTATTTTAGCTGTGTGCTTAGGGTCATTGTCTTGTTGGAAGGTAAACCTTCGGCCCAGTCTGAGGTCCTGAGCACTCTGGAGAAGGTTTTTGTCCAGGATATCCCTGTACTTGGCTGCATTCATCTTTCCCTCGATTGTAACCAGTCGTCCTGTCCCTGCAGCTGAAAAGTACCCCCACAGCATGATGCTGCCACCACCATGCTTCACTGTTCTATCTTGGTCTCATCAGACCAGAGAATCTTATTTCTCACCATCTTGGAGTCCTTCAGGTGTTTTTTAGCAAACACCATGCAGGCTTTCATGTGTCTTGCACTGAGGAGAGCCTTCCATCTGGCCACTCTGCCATAAAGCCCCGACTGGTGGAGGGCTGCAGTGATGGTTGACTTTCTACATCTTTCTCCCATCTCCCGACTGCATCTCTGGAGCTCAGCCACAGTGATCTTTGGGTTTCTTCTTTACCTCTCTCACCAAGGCTCTTCTCCCCTGATAGCTCAGTTTGGCCGGACGGCCAGCTCTAGGAAGGGTTCTGGTCATCCCAAACGTCTTCCATTTAAGGATTATGGAGGCCACTGTGCTCTTAGGAACCTTAAGTGCAGCAGAATTTTTTTTTTGTAACCTTGGCCAGATCTGTGCCTTGCCACAATTCTGTCTCTGATCTCCTAAGGCAGTTCCTTTGACCTCATGATTCTCATTTGCTCGACATGCACTGTGAGCTGTAAGGTCTTATATAGACAGTTGTGTGGCTTTCCTAATCAAGTCAAATCAGTATAATCAGACACAGCTGGACTCAAATGAAGGTGTAGAACCATCTCAAGGATGATCAGAAGAAATGGACTGCACCTGAGTTAAAAATATGAGCGTCACAGCAAAGGGTCTAAATATTTAGGACCATGTGATATTTCAGTTTTTCTTTTTTAATAAAGCTGCAAAAATGTCAACAATTCTGTGTTTTTCTGTCAATATGGGGTGCTGTGTGTACAATATGGGGTGCTGTGTGTACAATATGGGGTGCTGTGTGTACATTAATGAGGAAAAAAATGAACTTAAATGATTTTAGCAAATGGCTGCAATATAACAAAGAGTGAAAAATTTAAGGGGGTCTGAATACTTTCCGTCCCCACTGTATATTTCAAAGTAACTATATTCAATTATCAATTTTATTTACATGTGTTCTATCATTGGAATGTCTGAAAAGTTCCAAATAATTGTTCTTGGCAGTTTGTTGTTCTTATAAAATGTCCCCTTGCTGATTTCTAAGGGGCATTGAGAGAAACATTGGGTTCCAGTAACTTTTGTCTGTTGAACTTTTATTTTAGAATCATGATGGAGGTGAGGGTTAGGGATCCCAAATACCAGTGTAGATCACTTACAGACTATGCAGATTCAGATCAACTTCCAGCTTCACAGTGTCAGAACCTTTAAGTTGACCCAGCAACACTATAAGCATTTTCCCAAATTCAATGCATCCTTCAAGTGAGTCACCAGGCTGTGTGAGAAACCAACCTTTTACCTGGATCTCTCCAGCAAGGTTCCTCTCCTGAATCTTCTCCTTGGCACAGCTTCCTCCACACCAGGCAGGGCAGCTTCAGGACCACTTCAGCACACATATTGCTACTGGGCCTAACGGCAGAGCTCCATCCAGCAGCACCTCCCCAGGCCTCAGGGGAAGAGAGTGAGCACATGGCCTGTCCCAAATATTTATATCTTTTCCCAGCATGCACCAGTGACCTGAACCTCTTACTGGGCTGGCTAAAGGAAATATTTTTCATTCACAACACTATGTATTACAAAGAGAGTAGCATCACAGATTCAATTGTATTGACAGAATTCAATTCTAAATACAACACCCATTACAATTAATTACATACACCTGCTACCTCTTTACATCCAATGAGTGATTACCAATGATGCGTAAATACTCCCCACACGCATGAGTTCCCTGTCCCCATGACTAAGCTCCCGGGGCAGAGTGAAATGCGTTGAGAGCTTGGCCTGGTTGGAGTCCAGGCTGAGGTTACCACTCTACTCACCACTCCAGGACACCTAGATGGCCACCCCATTGTTCTATAAAGGAAATATAAATGTCCATGACTCAGTTCGTTTGTTTGTGAAATCTCATTCTTTTGCCACCAGTGACACCTACTGGCAGCAGTAAGGAATCACAACCCAACTTAAGCTTAGGGAAAGACCAAATGAAAAACTATAAATCAACCTGAGCTGACTACAGCCCAGTAAAAAAGTAAATTTAGATAGTAGCCCCTGTTTAGGACAAGAGGGCTACATTCCCATGGATTTCAAAGGGGTTTGGATTCAACATCCACATTTTGGTGAAGTACCCCAAACCGAAACTGGATACATTTGGGCTTATTGCAAATTATAACTATGGTGAATATTATCAGTGGATGCCAGATATTTACAGTGCTGTGATCATTCTTGGACGTACCAGATCACAGCTGCCACACTTACTGCCCCTTGTGCTAGGCTGGTAGTGTCCTCTTTGGTTCTAACCCCTATTACCTCCTAAAAATACTTGAAGTAGAAGGAAAGAGTGAAAGGTGAATAAAACTAACCAATTAGATGTCAAATTGCATAACAAAGTGAAAACAGAAAGAATGCCACTTGTATATTGCTTCTATATATATTTTACTTTAGATAGTTTATGTTAATGATATGTTTGATTATAACATTATACAACCAGGACTATTATGTTACCATTGAGAAAATAAAAACTCCAATGATTTAGAATCCTGTTTACAATTTTCATGTGTTTTAGTTACACTATAAGATCATTGATTATTTGATCTTCACTCATCATTGTCAACCCTCATTATTTATGGAGATGACAAATAAATCATCATTATCACTGTAATTCAGAAGCATCAGTTGGGGTATCTTAAGAACAAAGTGTATATGATGAGCTCATTGGCTTTCACTGAAATTTGGGCTGGACAAGAACTTCCCCTTTGATCTCAAAATATAGAGATATCCAATTAATGACATTTCCATTGTGTTCGCCAGAGATTACTTTCTTGATGTTTTCTGGAGTCAGGACATAATCCCACATGTGGACATCACTTATTTCACCAACCAATGACTGCTTATCATCAAACTTTCCACCAAAAGAATCTTGTTCCTGTCCCAGAACAATGCTGGTCTCAGCTGCGATAGAAGACCCGTTCATGGAGACTCTTCTGGGGTAGAGTTTCCCATTGACCCAAAGTTGGACCACTCCAGTGTTGGAGTCCCAGGTCACACAGATGTGCCTCCAGTCCAAAGACTCAGAGTCTGTCTTAAAACTAGAGAGTTCCTGGTTGATATATACAGAACAAGTGTTTGGAGGCTGTAAGTAGATCACAAAGGCATTGTCCTTCCCGGGAGTAGCAAGAGAGAAGGGAGTATAGGGGCGGGAAAGGTCGGTGTAAGAACGTAGACAGACGCTGACTTTCTGCAATGGCCTTGTAATTGTAGGTCTTAGAATGACATGATCTGTGTCAGTTTCTTTGGGGAAGACAAAGACTTTACCCTCCAAGCCTAGACAAGAAAACAGACAAAACTCATTACTGCTACAGATCAAAGCTTTAGCTGCTGAACAATAAATTATAAATTATTTATAAAAGCTAGAAATTAAAAACATATATATATACTGTATGTGTACTCTCATATATCTCAGGAAGATCATTATATTTATTTCCTTTTTTTTAATATGTGTGGTTTTCAGATCCAGTAACAAATTCGTTTTGGCACCTTTCAGTTATCCAGTCAAGGGTGTTATTTTGATCTCCAAATGTCCTCCAAATTTTGATTCAAATGGAGACCTCAGTTGTAGAAGTATAGAAGCCCTAACAGCACCAATAATATAAACTGGCTGTTATATTGTCAGGAACATCTAGCCCTCTTGCTTCTCATTCCAGCATCCTGGTTTAGGCTGTGGCATTCTCCTTGTCTGTCTCTCCACCTGCAAGGTGATTGATGTGGCCAGACTCTGGGTGGAGAGCAAACCTGATTTAAGCTAGCCAACCCTGCAGTGTCATGCTTGTAATAGCGTGTGTAATACCTGATCAAGCTCCCGGTTTGTCTGCCCTTTGGCTAGATTGGATTACCTCATTGACGACCTCAGATCGGATATCAACTGTTCTCTGAACTCTGCCTGCCTTTTGACTTTGAATTTTGACCCTGACTATTCATCCATGACTAAGGACTAACTTCCGAAACACATAGGCTGCTTTACAGCTTTGTGTACATGCATTTAATAAAGAAATACTATTTTGGATGTCATCCTGAGTGTCGACCATCCCTTTCCTTTATTTTGGTACGTTGGAGGTGTCAGCAGCCTCAAGGTCTGAGCACTGGGTGGAGCTTTTAATGTGGGAAGGTTGCAGCGCCTATACGCCTGTTTTCCCTGACTATTCTGAACCTTACCTGTCTGCTAACCACAAGAACCTGTTTTCTTTGCTCAGTTTACTAATGCCCTGGCATAATAGCCAGAGACTATAGCCTTGCGTATAAGTCCTGGGGGCAACTGAGTACCGGTAGGCCTGCTAACCTTATGGGAAAGGGTGCTGCTATAGGTGAAGAACACAGAAGCCAGCTATAGTGTCTGACCACCTGCGTTAGGGGTAAGTGTGACACATATTCATTAATATATTAGTCATTTATTATTACAATCCACAAACCATCTCTTTTTGAGATCTTTGAAGGCTCTTGTGGTTTGTCTGTCTCCCACATAAATTTTTGTAGGTTTTACTGTTTAATGAATGCTACAGATTAGGTGTCACCAAATGGCGGACCCCGGTCCAGACACAGACCGAGTGACAGTCCTGTCCGTACCGCGGCCGCACCACTTAGCAGCCTGAGTTGGACTCTCCTGCTGCTGCCGCTACTGCTGTTAAAACTCACATCACGACAGAGGGGCGGAAGTCACAGGAGGGTGGATTCATCTTCTAAATATGTATTCACCTGTCTGCTGCCGCTGCTGTTAAAGTGGATGAAATTGATCTAGCCTCCATGTGTTTGTTCATTAAGCAGTACACGGTGGTTTGTTTGTTTTTCAATCCTAAATACCCTTTTCTCTTTGCGCTCATTTGTGGTCACCACCTCTCTCTGCTCTGTATATCGATCTAAGAGAGCCAAGTGGGAGGGGCAGAGATTCCCCTTCTGTTTTAGGTAAACAGTATAGTCAGTGAATAATGGCTGGAGGAGAGGGGAGGGGCTGTGAGGAGAGGATAGGGGATGGACTGTGAGGAGAGGGGAGGGGCAGTGAGAAGAGGAGAGGAGAGGGGTGGGAAGGAGATCATGTTTTCACTAGACACTACACTACGGAGCTGACAGAGAGAGAGGAGTGGGAGGAGGCGGGAGCTGCAGGGACACACAGATGCACAGGAGAGAAGCTAGATGACAGAGGCATGTATCCTGACCATGAGCTCATAGCTCAGCAGCCATGATAAATGTGGTCAACTGACAGAGGGGGAAGTCAGGACCAGGCAGAATTAAACAGGTACTGTAAAACATACGAAGGGGCAATTGACTAGGCAAAAGCACTATGCTATAGCTCATGCCTTAAAGGGACAGGAGCATGATTTTTTTGGAGGGTAACAACCACTTTAAGCTCTCAGCAGGGAAGAGGGCGGGATATATGGCAGGTCTACAAAAGGAACGGAAGCTGTCCAACTTTTTGCTTGTTACGAAGAAGAGTTGGTCATCTTCCGCCCTAAGTGCAGATCTTCTGTATTTCCTGCCCTCTTTCCTGCTGTGAGTTTAACAGCAGCGGCGGCAGGCAGGCAAATACATAAACAGAAGAGGAATCCACCCTGCTGTGACTTCCGCCCTCTGCCAACCGTGTTAAGGTAGGAGGGGGAAGAGCTGTAACAGTTACTGTGATTGTAAGGGAGCTTTGATATGGGGGGCTGTGATATGAGAGGGGGGCTGTGATATGGGGGGGCTTTGATGTGAAAGGGGAGAATAGTAATATGGGGAGCTGTGATGTGAGATGGAGGGCTGTGATTGCTAAAAGGGGGCTGCAATGTGAGGAGGGGGGAGCTGTGAAGTGGAGGGTTGTGATTGCAAGAGGTATTGTGATGTTGGGGGGGCTCTGATGTTAAAGGGGGGACTGTGATTTTAGGGGGTCTGTAATGTGAAAGGGGGGACTCTGATGTCGGGGAGGCTGTGATGTGAGAAGGGGGGCTCTGATGTAGAGGGGGGATTGTGATGTTGGGGGGGCTCTGATGTTAAAGGGGGGACTGTGATGTCAGGGGGTATGTGATGTGAGGAGGGGGGCTCTAATGTAGAAGAGGGGACTGTGATGTGAAAGGGGGGCTATGTTATAAAGGGGACTGTGATGTGAAAGGGAGGGGACTGAGATGTAAGCTCTTTTACTCCTGACGAAGATTCTTTATGAGTTGAAACGCGTTGAGGTTTTTCAGACTGACATTGGAGACACCTTATTGATGGATGCTGTAATCATGATGTGTTTGTTTGTAACATGTCACATGTATAGTAACATATTTTAAACTATGTTTTTAAAAAAATATATAGTTTTAAAAACTTTATGGTTATTTGGTAACTATAAAAAGTCCACTTCCACACTTTTTGTTCACTTCCTACTAGGTATGAGGTACCTTTTTATAACCTTGGTTAGGTCTAAGCAGTTAAAGTATATTCTATATCATTGGTACCATGCCCCTGTCTTCTTACCTGCTATTAATCATCTGGCTATACCAGATCGCTACTGGAGGTGGTTTAACCAACCAGGAACACTCTGTCACATATATTGGACTTGTCCAAAGATCAAACCATTAGTCACATATATTTTAAAGATCCATCCAAGTACTTGCTGGGTTTCCCCCATCTACGGTGTTAAAAGAGGCCAGAAAGCTATTCTTGCATATACTTCCAGCTGCCAATTGTTTAATCTCCTCTTGTTGGAAGCGGATACTCAGCCCAGCACTACCCAATCTATTGCCTTTGAACGGGTGTGGGACCCTTGGGCCTGCTTTTGTTGCTTCTTTGTAGAATAAATATGGAATTTATTTTCCAAAAAGTGACCCCGGAAAGCTGTTTTGCTCTCTCGCTCATTCTCATTCTTCTATGCTACCCCTTCCCCTTTTTTCCCCTTCCTATCCTCCTACCTACATACTGAGATGCTACTGCCTCTCTTTCTTCCCTTATTACCCTTCCCAGGTACGACTTCTAAGAAGAAACAGTTGCAACCTCCTTTACTATATAAAGCCAAAGTAATATTCCCAACCCACACAATCCTGAATGTGGCTGAAGAGTGAGTTTGTGCGGGAGTGACCTCCGGCTTGAAATCTAAAAGACTTCAAGGTAAGATCACATGCCTGATGTAGGGGTCCCGCGTGGCTCCGAAAATTCGCAATCTTCTGCTGTGAAGTGATCATTCAATAGTGTACCAATATTCAATTTGCGCAATCCAATAATGTGTCAACCAAAATAATTATAAAAGTTGCTGGCCAACACCCATAAGTGATTCTACCTTATTAAACTAATATATATAAAAAATCGATGTAGCACAACTTGCAAAGAATAAACACAATATTATCAAACAATTGTGCAAAAAAAATGTCTATACATGTGCGAAAAATAGACCTACTGCCTCGTTCCATTGAACGAAAAATGTGCAATTCGTTTTGTTCCGAATTCATTTTTAAATGAATTTCGACAAATTCGTTAATTTGGAAATATCCAAATTAACGAAAACCTGTTTAACAAATTTTTCCAAATATTCGTAAATTCATATATTCATACATTCGCACATTCGTAAATTCGTAATTTCGTACATTCGTAAATTTGCGAATTCGTACATTCGCATATTCGGAAATTATTAAATTTGTACATTCTTAAGTTTGTACATTCGCACATTCGTAAATTCGTACATTCGTAAATTCGCACAATCGCACATTCGTAAATTTATAAATTTGTACATTCTTAAGTTTGTAAATTCGTACATTTGTAAATTTGCACACTCGTAAATTCATACATTCGTAAATTCTAACATTCGTAAATTCTTAAGTTTGTACCTTCGTAAATTCGTACATTCTTAAATTCGTAAATTTGTAAATTCGTAAATTTGAAAATTTGGAAATCTGAAATAATATTTAACTAATAATAACTTAACTATTACTAACTATTAAATTATAGGTATTGGAATTTGCTATCAAATTTGGGTGTTAGTGAACGTAACCAATACAAATTTATCCGAAGTTACAAATTATCCGAAATAACGAATGCCACATCTAAACGAATGGAACGTAATGAATTAATAATAATAAATAACAATAATAATAATAAAAACATTTTACTATTATTATTTGTTATTAATTTGTTCCGTTCCACTTGTTTAGATGCGGCATTCGTTATTTCGGATAATTTGTAACTTCGGATAAATTCAACTAACAGCCAAATTTGAAAGGAAATTCCAATACCTAGAATATAATAGTTAGTTATTATTTCAGATTTTCGAGTTTCCGCTTTTTCAGATTTTCGGGAATTTTGAATTTCTAAATTTCCAAATTTTCGAATTTACGAATGTAGGAATTTCTGAATTTTCGAATTTACGAATGTACGAATGTAGGAATTTCTGAATTTTCGAATTTATGAATGTACGAATTTACGAATGAATGACATTAAGAATTGCGAGCATAACGAATGACCCGAAAAACGAAAAAACAAACAAACAAATGAAACGAAAACAAACACATTTTTTGTCGGTGCACATGTCTAATGTCAGGCAAGGCAGAGCAAGGAATAGCAGTGATTTCTCAGCACTCGTGGAGAGTGTTTGACTGATGTTTTTCCGATATGTCTTTGTTACTTATCTTTGCTGTAAGTAGATTTATAAATTAAACTCTTGTGCTTTTTAGTGAACACTGCGCAATGAGTTTGTTTCCTCTTCTTTCTGGCATACTGCATGATCAGGTCTGAGGCTCATATGAGACCATTATATGTACTATTGGTGTTCCCTAACAGGCTGGACAGTAAAGCTGGCTTATACCTGAAGTGAGGGGTGATTACTCACTAATGTGTGTATAGGCCTTCAAAGGTCCTAATATCTGGTAAGAAGATCATTTTGTTTTATTTATCTCTTGGGGAGCACGAGGTGTTACACCTCTTGTTAATTGAAAGGACACCACCCTTTTTTCACTGAAGGATTTGCTGGTGTTTGGACATTCTTTTCACTTTAAGATTTAAGATTATGTGATGGACTTTAATGGTTTATATCCTCTGACATTATTATAATGAAGAAAGATTTTTTCACTATATCATTATTTTTGACAGCGCAACATTTTCTTTCTTTATTTGTTTCAATGGTGTGTACATGTAGCAGAATCTCTGACCTCTTCCAGTCTAATGTGAACCTTCAAGGCCAAAGATAGCTGACATCCTTCAATATGTGGTGGGTTGTGAGGCATAGTTGGGTGCAAAGGTGATAAAAGTCATTGGGCGCCAGACACTTCTTGAATGTAAAGAGATACATTGGGGTGGGAGTAGACGTGGAGTAATTATAACTCCACAGAGGCACCGTCCCTAGTAGATACAAGATTCAAATTCGAGAAGAAGTAGAGTGGGGCTTTACGCGTGCCTCAGTGGAGTGTAAATAATAATTTACAACACAATTTTTAAAAAAATTATAGAAAAACTTTATTTGCCATCCATGGATGGAAACTTTTAAAAACACAATACAGTCTGAGAAAGAGTACAATTTACTGTTTCTTTAGTCCAGGGTGTGTGGGTCCTGGTATAAGATGTTGAGGATATGGCCTACGCGTTTCGCGGGAAGCCCCGGTTCGTCAGGGCTTTTATTACTTTGACAGTCCTTTGACAGTCCTTTTTATATTTTGCAAGGCAAAGAGGGTTAGGGCCAGGACACCCTTAAATAGTTGCAATTTCAAATAGCAGACACAGAGACTTTAACAGGAAGACAGTCGTACAGGGAAAGGCCCCAGTAAGGTGCCACTTCTGCATGTTCAGGATTGCTGTCTCCTATAGCAACAGTACTTAAACAATTCCTAACTCAAAGTAACACTTCTATCAGCTGTACTACAACTTCTCCTTGTAGTTCTTTAGCCTCAGCCCCTTGAGCTCCTGGTCTTTCACTAGACCCTCTGATTCACTGACTCTGAATCCCGTGAGCTCCTCAAGGCTTTTGTGGTGGTATCCCCTCAAGCGTCACCCACGCTTCCCTGCTGGGTCCCTAGCTTGACACTTTGCATACCTTCAAGCTTCACCCCTGCTGACCGGCTCAGTCCCTGGCTTGGCATACAAGGCTGCTCTGCAAGCGTCACTTCCGCTGGTTGGGTCCCTGACTTGATCACCACCTGAAGTTTCTAGATTCTCCACTGTGCCCGTTCGGTGAGAATTTTGTTCTGGTACTTGCTTCAGTTACTCACTGTGGTCCCTGGTAAAGGTGATTGGCCCCCTAGTGGCGACAGCTTCCCTTCTACCTCTGACCACGACAGGTTCTCTGGCCGGCAGAACCGTCACTTCTGGTTGGACTGCAAGCCGCAGTCCCAACCCTGCACTGCCCTCTTACTTCTGGATAGGCCCTCGCACAGCCTGGCAGCCTCATGCCCCCGGGATAGGCACAATCTATGGCCTAGCAGCCCGGGACAGAGGACACCCGTCCACCCAGATGGCGGTCTGGGTGGCACACAAGAACCTGGATCACCTGACTACACCCAAATATATAGGCTCTCCCTCCCAGCAGGCCAAGGGATTCAACAAAATCCCTGCCCATTGGCTGAGATACCCCATATACCCATAACCTGACCTTGATTTGTCCTTCTCAATCTAATACCTCCAAGCGCCCAGCCACCTGGTGGTAGAAGAGGAAAGTACAACCAGGCCAAACTTAGGGAGAAGTCAATGGATCCCTAGCAATTAACTACAGTAGCTACTCCTGACAAGGAATTTGGTGAGGAGCTCCCTGACTAAACCCCAGGGCACTACATACATATTTGTGCTGCTGTTGTGTCATTTAATTATTATAACAATTCACTAAGCACAATTTTTTTTCCATTTATAATGTGCAAAAAATAGTCCAATAAATATCCAAAAATATCAAAAAGAAAATGATGTCCAACTTGAATCCACTCCAATCACCACTGTGACATGTAATATGAAATGTGAATCCACCCTTGAAAATTAGCCTCTCACCTCACTGCTGTGACCCTGCATTACCAGTAGATCTCGCCACATATTTTTCCCTCTCTTGGTATGAAGACAAATGGCTACCTCTTCAAATGCTTCTTACTTGGATGGATGGGTGAGTTGATAGATTTCCAATCCCCACAGCATGCGTGCAGGAAGAAAAAGCAAACAGATCTAGTGCTCTCTGTTTTTAAACATCTAGTTTATTTAAAAATGATAAAGTATTGCACTTACAAGGATGGCACTATAGGCAGTGCTAACCATAGATCGTGTGTCTGTCATATACAATCACAGGACCGCTAGATGCAGAGATGGACGTGGGATGACGTCATATACGTGAAACCTCGTCCTATTAATGTCTTCATTTTCCAAGAAATGATGACAAAAAAATTACAACTTCAAAAAACTTGCTATGCCTCTTACTAAATACCTTGGACTGTCTACTTTCCAAAAAGGGGTCATTTGGTGGATATTGGTACTGTCCTGACATTTCGGACCCCAAGAAATTAGACTCTATAACTTTCCTACTGACTAAATAATTTACACTGATTTGGGTTATTTTCACCAAAGAAATGGAGCAGAATACATTATAAAACATAAATTTATGAAGAAAATTGGTTTGCAAAATTTTATAAAAGAAACAAAGAAAAATGATTTTTTTTCAACATTTTCAATCTTTTTAAATTTATTTAGCAAAAAGTAAAAAAAAAAACAAGTTGTTATTAAATACCACCAAAGGAAAGCTCTATTTGTGTGAAAAAAATGATAAAAATTTTATTTGGGTACAGTGTAGCATGACCACGCAATTGCATAGCTGCCAACTGTCCCGAATTTCCCGGGACATTCCCGGGACTTGGACTTCATTCCCAGGTTTGTGGCGTCCCGGGAAATGTCCCGAAAAATTCGGTTCCGGTTTTTGAAACCGCCGCCGCCGCCGCTAGAGGTCGGCGGCCGGCGGAGACATTGTCTCCGCCGGCCGCCATTTTGTTGAAGTTCAGGAAGACGGCTGGGGGGGGGGGCTAGACGAAGCTTCTGCGTCGCCGCCCACCCCCTGCCCCGCTCCGCCTCGGCCCGCCCCGCTCCGCCTCGGCCCGCCCCGCCTCGGCCCGCCCCGCTCCGCCTCGCCCCGCCTACCCCCCGCCCTGCTTCCAGTCTGATATGGAAAGGGGCGGGGGTTCTAGGTGGGGGGTGAGCGCGCTCACGATGTGAGTGGGGGGGGGCACAGGGGACACCTGATGTGAGGGGGGGACACCTGATGTGAGGGGGGGCACTGGGGACACCTGATGTGAGGGGGGGGGCACTGGGGACACCAGATGTGAGTGGGGGGGCTCTGGGGACACCTGATGTGAGTGGGGGGGGCACTGGGGACACCTGATGTGAGTGGGGGGGGCACTGGGGACACCTGATGTGAGTGGGGGGGGCACTGGGGACACCTGATGTGAGTGGGGGGGGCACTGGGGACACCTGATGTGAGTGGGGGGGGCACTGGGGACACCTGATGTGAATGGGGGGGGCACTGGGGACACCTGATGTGAGTGGGGGGGGGCACTGGGGACACCTGATGTGAGGGGGGGACACCTGATGTGGGGGGGGCACTGGGGACACCTGATGTGAGTGGGGGGGCACTGGGGACACCTGATGTGAGTGGGGGGGCACTGGGGACACCTGATGTGAGTGGGGGGGGGCACTGGGGACACCTGATGTGAGGGGGGGGGCACTGGGGACACCTGATGTGAGGGGGGGCACTGGGGACACCTGATGTGAGGGGGGGGCACTGGGGACACCTGATGTGAGGGGGGGGCACTGGGGACACCTGATGTGAGGGGGGGGCACTGGGGACACCTGATGTGAGGGGGGGGCACTGGGGACACCTGATGTGAGGGGGAGCTCCGCCGGGGACACCTGATGTGAGGGGGAGCTCCGCCGGGGACACCTGATGTGAGGGGGAGCTCCACCGGGGAATCCTGATGTGAGGGGTGGCTCCGCCGGGGACACCTCATGTGAGGGGGAGCTCCACCGGGGACTCCTGATGTGAGTGGGGGCTCCGCTGGGGACTCCTTATGTGAGTGGGGGCTCTGCCGGGGACTCCTGATGTGAGGGGGGGCTCCGCCGGGGACTCCTGATGTGAGGGGGGGCTCCGCCGGGGACTCCTGATGTGAGGGGGGGCTCCGCCGGGGACTCCTGATGTGAGGGGGGGCTCCGCCGGGGACTCCTGATGTGAGGGGGGGCTCCGCCGGGGACTCCTGGTGTGAGGGGGGGCTCCGCCGGGGACTCCTGGTGTGAGGGGGGGCTCCGCCGGGGACTCCTGGTGTGAGGGGGGGCTCCGCCGGGGACTCCTGGTGTGAGGGGGGGCTCCGCCGGGGACTCCTGGTGTGAGGGGGGCTCCGCCGGGGACTCCTGATGTGAGGGGGGCTCCGCTGGGGACTTCTGATGTGAGGGGGGCTCCGCCGGGGACTCCTGGTGTGAGGGGGGATCCGCTGGGGGCACCTGATGCAAGGACGGACTCTGCTCGGACATCTGAAGCAAGGACGGACGGCTGGTGGCAGGCGACGTGGCTGGTGACACGCTCAGGGATCCCACTGATTCTGCATTATGGTGAGTTGAATGATTTCATTTTATATTACAATGTAATAATAGAAATAATGCGCTTCAATCATCCTGACACCATAACAACCATGGTGCCGGGATGATTGAAGCATTAACACCAGGTGTTTGGAGTATCTTTATCTGCTGATTGTTAAACTTTCTAGAATACACACATTTTTATTGTGTAGGATCTGGGGCTGCTGTCCCGTCATTTCCCTCTCTCTCCCCCTCTCTCCCCCTCTCTCCCCCTCTCCATCCCTCATTTATTTCAGACTCTAACCACACCCTCTAGAGCCACGCCCATTTAAGCCACGCCCACAATTTCGCGTAAACCACGCCCATTTTTCGCCGCACTTGTCTATTTTTGCTACGCCACGCCTGCTGGTGAATGCCCCGCCCCCTAATTATTGGACAGCTCCGCCTACAGCCACAAAAGTGTCACACATTTTTTTTTTACAATGTTGGCAACTATGCAATTGTCATTCAAAGTGTGACAGCTCTGAAAGCTGAAAATTGGTTTGGGCAGGAGGAGGGTGAAAATGTCCAGTATTGAAATGGTTAGAGCCCTTGTAAAGGTTCAGTTTTTTATTTCAACAATAAACATGTTATACTTACATGTTCTGTGTAATGGTTTTGCACAAAGCAGCCCCGATTGTCCACTTCACTGGTCCCCAAAGGGCCCCCCCGCCTGTGCTCCTGGCACCTCCCCCCTGCTGAGTGCTCCCAAAGCAAGCTGCTTGCTCTGGGAGCACTCATGTGTACCTGCTCCTGAGGCGCCTCTTTGTGTCTATGAGACAAACAAAGCGTGGCCCCCTCCCTCCTCATTGTATGTAAATGACTGCAGCAGAAGCCAATGGCCCCTGCTGCTGTGTCTCAACCAATGAAGAAGGAGAGACCCGGGAGAGCTTCTACTCTAGTACACATTGCTTTATCAGGATTGGGCTCAGCTGAGTATAAGGGGGGCTGCACACTGAAGGTAAAAATGAAAAACCTTCAGCCTTTAGAACCACTTTAAAGGAACCTTTAAAAATACTCAGGAAGGGCATGGCCTGGCACCGGACCGAGATGGCTGCCTGACCATCGCACCCTGACATCCAGGGCTGACAACGGTGCTCACACCAGCGGCACAGCTTCGATTCATCTGTGAGGAGATGGCTGAGAGAAGCAAATCACACAGCTGAGCCGGACTATTCTGTCGTTATTCCGATCCCCGCAGGCGGCCACACAGGCTTCCACGCAGGCATCCACACAGGCCTCTACACAGCTCACAAGCCATGCTGCGGATAGATCAGCCCAGCCAGCCCAGCTCTCCTGATCCCGGGGAACAACAGCACGCTACCAGGTATGTCCCACAAACATCCCCACTCCTCAGCATGGCTGACCTACAGCTGGTGGCATTGGACATTAAAAATACGCTGCCCGCCGCAATCTCAGACCTTAAAACTGACCTTAAAGCAGTAGCATCCCTCCTAGGGACAGTGGAATCGGCAGCCATGATGCATAGAAATGCTATAAGACAGGTACAGCAGGTCACTGACACACACGCGCAACACCTCATTGAAATGCACTGCCATCTGGAGGACCTTGATAAGAGGGGGCGAAGACGCAACTTACGCATCAGGGGGATAGAAACCCCCCAACTACAACCGGCGGTATGGGCAATCTGCAACACGCTCCTTGACAGACCACCAGATGCCCCCATAGAAATCGAGAGATGCCACAGAGCCCTTAGACCCAGTGGTAGAGAAGGGGACCCTCCCAGGGATACGGTTTGCTGTTTGGTCAGCTATACACAGAAGGAAGATATTCTACGTCTAGCCCGTAACCACGGGCAGCTGCAGCATAAAGGTTCTCCCATACAAATCTTCCAGGATCTTTCTGCCATTACACTACAACACAGAAGAGAGCTCCGCCCCCTCCTCAACGTTCTGCGAGACAGACACATTATGTATCGCTGGAAATACCCCTTTTGTTTGGCAGCGACCGTTGGAAACCGTACAGCTCTTCTGCGCATGCCAATTGATCTCTGTGCCTTCTGTGACACCCTGGGCATCCCGTTGGTTGCTGTGTCTGAGTGGTACAGCTCATTTATGCAACCTGAACCCTGGATCTCCACGCAGCAAGGACCTACACCTCGCTCACAATGCTACCGCCAGAGGCGCCATAGATCTATCTCCAATTCACCGAGAAGGAACAAGGATGACATCACAGCCCGGGAACCAAGATCCTCACCCTCATCAGCTCATCGGAAGACAGGGTGCTGATCCTTCTTAGCCAGTTTTGTGAGTAGCTCTACACTCTGAAACCTCCTATACTCCCTGTTAGCTTGTTTGCCACCGCACACAACTTCTGTACACCCATGGGATCCCTACCGTTTCCTTTTGCCGGGACTTAGGCAGATGTCCAAAGTTTTTTTGGTTTTTTATGACATCTGGCAGACGGCTCCGGAGCCGGGTATTTGAGCTACTCACAGGTCGATCGATACCTGTTGAAGAACACGCTCACCCTGTTAACCTCTAGAACGTTTCCGTTCCCAAGAGACCCTTCTGCTATTGATGCTATATAGTTCAGTTTTTGGTTCTTGTTTTTCCTCCTTGTTTTTGCTTTTTCTTTTTTGCTATCTATTAGGCCCGGACTGATCAATGAGGAGATGCACAAGGAACCTCTTCGGACTAAAGAAAAGACCCGAGGCTCATAGGCCTTACTCAGGGATCTGACTATATCTGTAACCCACCTTTCAGCTGAGACCAGCCTAAAATATGCACCTGTATGTAAGTTATTGATACTGTGCTTTTCATGGTGCCTTCCAGATATGCCTTCTTGGTACCTAAGCTTGATAAGTAGCTCTCAGGTCCCTTGAACTGCTAACACCTGACTTGTGTATCAATGGGTCTGACAATAAGGTGATGCTGTTATATGCTTGTGAACTATGCGAATACTGACTGCTTCTTGTAGCCTATGGCAAACCATGGGCATCGGAATCCAGTCGTTAGATCAGAAGGACCTCCTTACAGACTAGCAGTTTCTTAGGATTCTGTCACAGTTCCGCACGGAGATCGTTTATGGTCCCAAACTATCCACTCTTGATCATAAGGGAGCCGCAGCATCAGTAGACGTTTATCTAAAAGCCCATGCACCCAGTGGCGTAGCGTGGGTTGTCAGCACCCGGGGCAAGGCAAGTAATTTGCGCCCCCTAACCTGTGGACTTTTAGCACTCCCTGAGTCCCTTCAAATACAATAGTACTGACCTACCTGATTCCTATACTGACCACTACACTAACCTACTTGATTTCAACACTGACCAACCTGATTCCTTTACTGACCATTACACACTACACTGACCACTATACTATACTGTCCACTACACTAAGAACTACACTGACCACTATACTGTCCACTACACTACACTGACCACTATACTATACTGTCCACTACACTAAGAACTACACTGACCACTATACTGTCCACTACACTACACTGACCACTATACTATACTGTCTACTACACTAAGAACTACACTGACCACTATACTGTCCACTACACTACACTACACTGACCACTATACTGTCCACTACACTGACCACTATACTATACTGTCCACTACACTAAGAACTACACTGACCACTATACTGTCCACTACACTACACTGACCACTATACTATACTGTCCACTACACTAAGAACTACACTGACCACTATACTGTCCACTATACTGTCCACTACACTACACTGACCACTATACTATACTGTCTACTACACTAAGAACTACACTGACCACTATACTGTCCACTACACTACACTACACTGACCACTATACTGTCCACTACACTGACCACTATACTATACTGTCCACTACACTAAGAACTACACTGACCACTATACTGTCCACTACACTACACTGACCACTATACTGTCCACTACACTGACCACTATATTGTCCACTACACTACACTGACCACTATACTGTCCACTACACTACACTGACCACTATACTGTCCACTACACTGACCACTATACTGAGAAATACACTGTCCACTAAACTATACTATACTGACCACTATACTACACTGAGAACTACACTACAGTGACCATTACACTGTCCACTACACTACACTGACCACTATACTACACTAACCAGTATACTATACACTCCACTACACTGTCCACTACACTATACTGACCACTACACTAAGCACTATACTGTCCACTATACTGACCACTACACTGAGAACTACACTACACTGACCACTATACTGTCCACTACGCTACACTGACCACTATACTGTCCACTACGCTACACTGACCACTATACCACAATGTCCACTACACGACACTGACCACTACACTACACTGACAACTATACTGACCATTACACTATACAGACCACAATACTACACTGTCCACTACACTGACCACTACACTGTCCACTATACTACAATGTCCACTATACTACACTGACCACTACACTATACTGACCACTACACTATACTGACCACAATACTACACTGTCCACTACACTACACTGACCACTACACTGTCCACTACACTACACTGACCACTACACTATACTGACCACAATACTACACTGACCACTACACTACACTGACCACTACATTATACTGACCACAATACTACACTGACCACTACACTACACTGGCCACTACACTATACTGACCACTACACTGTCCACTATACTACACTGACCACTACACTACACTGACCACTACACTATAGAGACCACAATACTACACTGACCACTACACTACACTATACTGACCACTTCACTATACAGACTACAATACTACACTGTCCACTATACTACACTGTCCACTACACTATACTGACCACAATACTACACTGTCCACTACACTACACTGACCACTACACTGTCCACTACACTACACTGACCACTACACTATACTGACCACAATACTACACTGTCCACTACACTGACCACTACACTGTCCACTATACTACACTGACCACTACACTATACTGACCACTACACTATACTGACCACAATACTACACTGTCCACTACACTACACTGACCACTACACTGTCCACTATACTACACTGACCACTACACTATACTGACCACTACACTATACTGACCACAATACTACACTGACCACTACACTACACTGACCACTACACTATACTGACCACAATACTACACTGACCACTACACTACACTGGCCACTACACTATACTGACCACTACACTGTCCACTATACTACACTGACCACTACACTACACTGACCACTACACTATACAGACCACAATACTACACTGACCACTACACTACACTATACTGACCACTACACTATACAGACTACAATACTACACTGTACACTATACTACACTATCCACTACACTACACTACACTGTCCACTACACTATACAGACTACAATACTACACTGTCCACTATACTACACTGACCACTACACTACACTGTCCACTACACTACACTGTCCACTACACTACACTGACCACTACACTGTACTGTCCACTACACTACACTGTCCACTACACTATACAGACCACTATACTACACTGTCTACTATACTACACTGACCACTATACTACACTGTCCACTACACTACACTGTCCACTACACTATACTGACCACTCTACTACACTGTCCACTACACTGACCACTACACTACACTGACCACTACACTACACTGTCCACTACACTGTACTGACCACTATACTACACTGTCCACTACACTACACTGTCCACTACACTACACTGACCACTACACTACACTGACCACTACACTATACTGACCACAATACTACACTGTCCACTACACTATACAGACTACAATACTACACTGTCCACTATACTACACTGACCACTACACTACACTGTCCACTACACTACACTGTCCACTACACTATACTGACCACTATACTACACTGTACACTATACTGTCCTGCCTAGTCTTCCTATACTGACACTACATATACGGCGCCTGTCTCTTTTCTCCCCCCCCCACCGTGTTTATCCATTCCTCACCTTCTTCTTTTGCATCGGTCTGGAGGATAGGAGGAGGAGAAGACAGCTGCCACAGCAGCTCACACTCTCCAGTGCTCGTCTCCCCCGTGCTCCGGCCAGCATGTTCATTGTTTCCCGACGCACTGTGATTGGGCGTCATGTGCGGAGGCGGGACTTCAGGAGCAACCATGATCGCGGATAGGCCAGCCCCACGCCGCACATGACCCCCATACGCCCACAGGGCACCAAACACTGGACATGGCGGCGGAGTGCGGGGGACACAGGAAATTAAATTAGAAGGAGGCAGCCAGTAGTGACATTACTGGCACGAAATTGCTCCCCCCTAAATGTCGCGCCCGGGGCCACAGCACCCCACGCACCCCCAGCGCTACGCCACTGCATGCACCCCAAATTTTCTCACGTTTTTGGGACATTTCTGGCTCATATATGTGAGCTTGTAAAGTGGAAGGGTCTTGTCAATGAGTGTTTTCCACTGTCCCACCGTCGGGGGGTCTGCCTGCTTCCATTTGATTAGAATGGGGTCTCCTAATGGGGTCAACGTACCTCTAGATCCCTTGACAGATATGTCCATGGGTACAACCTCCCTTTCCCTACTCTGTCCTGCGCCAAATTAAGCTCCAACTCGCATCCCTGACGTTACATAATACTTGGAGGACCCTTTGCCCCGGGGATATGGATTACACCTATTTTTCACCCCCACACAATCGGTACTCAAGACTGGATTACCTATTTATAACACAGGCGGACCTATCGTACCTCCATAGCGCATCTATAGAGAGCATGACACTGTCCGATCATCACCATCACCTTGCATCTCCCCGAAACGGTCACTTCCACCAAAACTTGGAAACTAGATGCGTCTCTGCTTGCAGATCCAGGAGACCTGGCAAGTCTTAGACAGGAGCTGAGCGCCTTCTTCCTCCACAATGACACACCGGACGTCTCTCCCATGATGCAATGGGAGGCTCACAAATGTACCATCAGAGGCCAGTTGCTTTCGGCCTCAGCACGGAGAAAGAAAGAGCGTCAAGCTCTTGTCTCAGCATTGTCCGATAAGATACGTATCCTGGAGGCCCAACACAAACACACATTAGCACTTACAACATCACAGGAGTTGATGGAAGTACGTACACTTCTACTAGAAGAGCTTTATAAACGGGAACATCGATGTATCATTTTAACCCGAATACTGTTCTAAGAACAGGGTAACAAACCAGGTAGGTTATTAGCTAGAGCCACTCAACAACACAAACTAGCCTCCACGATCCATCACATCCTGGATTTGTCAGGTAGGACCTATACTAGAAACTAAGATATTGCATGTCAATTCCATTCCTTCTACAGTAGTCTATACAACTTGCGTTCAGGGGACATGGATCCAGCTGCGCGGTTGAACCGTCAGAAACTAATTAAAGATTTCCTATGTAAATACAGTCCCTCTACTCTGTCGGCAGATGATTCTCAGGCCCTGGAGGCCCCCCTTACGTCGGAGGAATTCATAGAGGCACTTAAATCCATGAAACCAGGTAAATGTCCAGGCCCAGATGGTTATACAGCAATATATTATAAGACCTTCTCAGACATCCTAGCTCCACACTTTCTTAAAGCATTCAATTCCCTCCCTACTGATCCCTGCAGGTCAGACAGACTTCTTGAAGCTTATATCTCTGTTATCCCCAAGGAAGGGAAAGACCCCACTAATGTTGCTAGCTACCGCCCAATATCCCTCCTAAACGTAGACATCAAGCTTTTTGCCAAAATGCTGGCAAACTGCTTGTCCCACCACATTCCGACCTGGGTAGACCTGGACCAAGTAGGATTTGTCCCCGGGAGAGAAGCCAGGGACAACACCATTAAGGCCCTGAACTTGCATGCCTGGCTCACTTCTTCTCAACAGGAGGGCTTCTTTCTGGCGATGGACGTGGAGAAGGAGTTCGACAGGGTGGCCTAGGATTATACAGACGCTGTTTTGACCTCACTGGGGCTCCAGCCCCTTATGCGGGCCTATATCTTGGCATTATATGCTAACCCCAGAGCCAGAGTTAGGGTCAATGGCCATTTGTCGGACGCCTTCTCCATCCGTAATGGAACCAGGCAGGGATGCCCTCTTTTCCCCTTGCTTTATATACTCACATTAGAACCCCTCCTACGCTGCATCCGAGCTAATACAGACATCATAGGTATACCAATTTGGGACAGAGAATTTAAGATTGTGGCCTTTGCTGACGACATTCTACTCTTTCTATCTTCGCCATTAACTTCCTTACCCAATCTTCTCCAAATTTTAGGACACTTTAAACTCCTATCCAACCTTAAAATTAATTACTCCAAGTCCTTTGCCTTAAATGTGTCCCTACCCGCGGAACTGGCCACACAATGTCAACTAAATTTCCCCTTTCAGTGGAAAAAAGGAGCCATAACCTACCTCGGCATCCAGCTCCCTGCCGACCTAACAGAACTCTATAGCAGAAACTTCCAGATGGAACTACAAAATGTACGCCAAGATCTTCAAAATGGGATAAACCGACCATCTCCTGGTTCGGACGAGCATCCATCCTCAAAATGACGGTCCTTCCCAAGCTGCTATACAAATTGCAAACACTACCAATCTGCTTACCACCCTCCTTTTTTGGACTTTATAAGTCCATATACAGGGCCTTCCTTTGGCGTAATAAACCCTCTCGGATAAGCGGGTCAAAACTAGTGTTGCCTAAAGCGTACGGAGGAATTGGTCTTCCTGACCTACAACGGTACTACCGGGCAGTTCATTTAGCATGAATCGTCGACTGGAGGGTTCATAGTCGATGTAAGGATTGGGTGTCTTTAGAATATATTGCGACAAACTCAGATCTAGGTAGTACTCCTTGGGTCTCTAGGAAACATATATCCCCACAAGCACTGACCCATCCACTAGTTGGAGCCACCTTACATGAATTTGAGAGGGCTTGCACCATGCACGCAGTCTCATCTAAGTGGTGCCCCATCACCCCAGTGAGAGGCAATCCAGACTTCCCTCCAGGCTTATCTGGTGCCTTCCTGAAAACCGAGTGGCCACATACGGAAATGTTAGCTAAACATTTTTTTCAAAGAGGCCGCTTTCTACGACAAGCTGATCTCGCTAGGCTCTCAAATACGGGCACATTTCCATTCTGGCCTTATATCCAGCTTAAACACTACTTAGATGAGCCGCTCCGCAAACATGGATTTACAAAGATTCCCACAATCACGGAGTTGCTCTGCTCTCGCTCGACCCCCCAATGCCATGTCATTGCCATGCTCTATCCATCGTTATTCGGCGATCCCTCTACACTCCTACGCTCAAAGCGGACCTATTGGGAGACTGCCCTGGGCTTAGAGATTGACGAAGAGAGCTGGGACCGCATACATTTGTATATCCATAAAGGATCCCTAAATGTATCCATTCAGGAGAATGGATATAAATTGAAAACCCACTGGTACAGAACCCCGGACATAATACATAAATTCGCCCCCCTGACGTCTTCTGGCGATGTGGCAAGGAGCTAGGCACATTTCTTCATATCTGGTGGGATTGCCCGGCACTTCAAACCTTTTGGCGTAAAGTACATGATCTAATTAATAAAGTGTCCCTACTTCCATTAGACTTCTGCCCTGCACAGTACCTCTTGCATCTTACTAAAATTCCCCAAAAACAATACCATAAGTCGGTGGCCATGCACATGATTAATGCTGCGAGGATGTGTATGCCAGTCCATTGGCGGTCTCCATCTCCCCCCTCCATTCCGTGTGGCTTAATCGAATAAATCGTGTTGCTGAGATGGAGGAGCTGATCTATACAGCCATGGATAATATCTCCAAATTCACGGCCACATGGGATGCATGGATAACCTTCAAAAAATCCCAACCATACCAAGATCTTATAAGCATTACAAATTAACTCCCAACAGGGGGAATTTTACTCCTGTCCTTAAAGATTGAAAGGGGCTCACACCCATCTGCGACACATCATAAGGCTTTGATTACTAGAAGCTGGAGAGGGTAGCTGGAGACTACCGTACCTCCCTCTCCTCATCTGCACTCCCCCCTCCCTCAGCCCCCCTCCCCTTTGCCCCACTTCCCTTCTCATCCCTTTTCTTCCCTTCTTTTTTCTCTTCTTCTTTCCCTTCACTCCCTTCCTCTCTAATCTTAGCTCTCCTCTAGTGTTTTCTCTCATATACCTCTCTTAGAGGGCATACACTCTTACACGTTATTACCCCATCTAGCAACACACCACTTAGAGATATTTTGACATGTTCTAATATGTTCTTGTTCAACTGAATTGTACATGTTATACTGTTCTAGGCTCATGAAGCTATTGATGTATGTACTAAGTTTGTACCTTCTCAATAAAATCTTTATGTAATAAAAAAAAAAAATACTCAGGAAATAGAAAAATTATGATCTGCAAATAATAATTCTGTTTGGAACAAGAGATAATGGACTCAGTGTGGACCTAAGTCTTCTAATACACAATCCTACAGCATTATGACCATCTTTCACTTATAATTGTCAGTGTCACCTCTCATTGCTGATGTGCATGGCACATAAAGTCTTCTTCACTGTAATTCCGTACTGAAAGTTGAAGGATCTTATTAATTATTAAGGTGTATATAGTAAGATGAAAGACTTACGTTGAGGTTCGGGCTTCACAAGAACTTCCCCTTTAATTTCACAATGTAAGGAGTTCCAATTAATGACATTTCCATGGAGATCACCAGAAAGGACCTTCTGGATGTCTTCCTTAGTCAGGACATAATCCCACATGTGGACATCACTTATTTCACCAACCAATGACTGCTTAGCATCAAACCCTCCTCTAAAAAAGTCTTGGTCCTGTCCCAGAACAATACTGCTTTCAGCATCAATATAATAAGCAGCATAATGATAATGTCTCATGTAAGGTCTTTCAGAGGAGAGCTTTCCATTGAGCCAAAGATAGAGGCCCTCTGCATTGCTGTTGTCCCAGGTCACACAGATGTGCCTCCAGTAAAAAGGTTTCCAGATTGGTGTAAAAGCACCTACTAAATCATTTATGAATACCTGATAGGTGTATGGCGGCTGGAAGTAGATATGAAAGGCATCAGCGTTTCTTCGGGTAGCCATAGAGAACAAAGAATAGGGACGGGAAAGCTCACTGTAGGATCGTAGACAGACGCTGACTTTCTGCAATGGCTTTGTAATTGTAGGTCTTAGAATGACATGAGCTGTGTTGGTTTCTTTGGGGAAGACAAAGACTTTACCCTCCAAGTCTAGGGAAGAAAACAGACAAAACTCCTTACTGATACGTATCAAAGCTTTGGGTCCAGAATTTATTTATGAATGCTACAATCTTACATTTAAAAAAAGACACAATGATAAAATTTTAGGAAGGTAATTATATTTATTTTTCTTTGTGTATAACTATGTAATTTGCAGATCCTGATCCGTGTGTTTATTTAATGCCACTCCTCTGGTAATGTGGTGGGTGGAGTCAGTGCCCTTTTAATACTAGCTATGGGTGGGGCTTGGTAGTTCAGGTATAGGAACTGGTCACCACTGACCAACACCATGTAGGCCTGTGGCCTGTGTCATATATCTGGTGATGGAGCCTGATGTGGGGAGGAAGGCAAATTTTTACATATCTGGCTCGGTACCCCTGATAAGGTAACAGGAGGCACAGAGCCTGGAGGGACACGAGTGCCTGGCAGTTCTGGTGATGGCGGTTGCAGATGAGAGGTCTTTGTGCACTTGAATGCAGGCTGGATTGTGGCACAGGGCAGCAGGTGCAGTAGGCTATAAGACAGTCAGCAGGCACTTGGAAGGCTGACAGCAAGCACTCAGCAGGCTGGCAGGTAGCAGAGAGTAGGTATTTGGCAGGCTGCATGAGTAGGGATGGCCTCCATGGGCTGGACACAGAGCAGACTCAGTCAAGCCGGGTTAGTAACTAGCAGACACATCAGGTAGAAGAATAGTCAGGTTAAGGCTACAGTTAGCAACAGTAAGCACATAGGCAGAAGGATCAGGCAGGGATGTGGCCAAAGAGCAAGCCAGGGGTTGGTTCAGGCAGAGTTCAAGTGTGGTCAGATGAATAGCAGAACAGCAACAGGTGACAGCAACAGGAGACACAGAGACAGGTAACAGGTAGCAGAACATTGTAGACCATAAGTGAAGGTCCTAGTGCAGCAGAGGTGTTTAAATAGCCCACTTGGTGCCAATCTAGTGGCGGGTGTGCACGCTGACGCGCATACCCATTCACGCATGCACATTTGCAAGAGTGCAGCTCTGGCTAACAGGAATTCATTGTTCGTGCACATTTATGTGTCTGTGCACATTTGGTCTTTGACAATAGGTTTGGCTAATAGGAATTTTTCCATCTGCGCATTACTCTGCGCCTGGGTATATTTTGTCTTTCCTGACACTCTGTGTACTTGAGTGGAGGAGAGAGCCCTCTGCAGGGATGGACTGCCAGGAGGAGTAGTTATAGACTCACAATGGAGAATGCGGAAGAATCTTGCCACCACTACATTTCCCCAGCAGGTCTGTAGCTTGGTAGGTCTGTAGCTTGCTTTTAGTAGGCCTCAGGGTCTGGGACCGAGGGTGTCGGGATCCAGAGCTGAACCTGGGAGCTCTGTTATGTCTGGCTGCAGCTCTTCTTGCTGTTCCACCTGAGATGCTAGGTAGCTGCCTGTCTGATCCCTTGGACAACATTGCCTGGTATCTTGTTTCTGGTGAACCTTGAACTCTTTGCTCCTCCCATGAACTTCCTATTTAAGTCATGTTTCTGCACTTCCTTTTTCCTAGATTATAAGTTTGTTACCAACATTTGGCTTGTTTACTGACTACATATCTGCTTGATCCCTACCTGTTATATCTGTTTACGGTCCCCAGATTGCTCACCTTCTGGTGGTGAGAGCCTGAGGACCACGACCTGGTACTAGCACACAGCAAAATCTATCTCCATCATCAGGAGCTCTGATGAAGACCAGCCTTTGGACCAGTTAGTGCTGGTTGGTGTGAACCTCTCTACTGCTATAGCTACTGGTCTCTGAGCCTGATCCATGACCGTGATAGAGGGACACCTTGTGTGAGAAACCACCTTTGGGGGACTCACTAAAGAGAACTGGAAAGATGGATGGAAACTATGGTATTGTGTTATGGTACTGAGTGTTCTGCACTGATACATGAGAAAGAAATGTCATGTGTGCCAATACTGATGCAATAAAGCATTGAAAAGCAACTTGACTGGACATTCTTTATTCCGTGTAACAGGCCTCAGGCCAAGAATATGTAAGAAAGACAGCCTAAGGCCAGGACAGTGAGTAACGCAATATGGGGGGTATCTCCAAAAAAGATAGGTATGTGCATATCCTATCTGGGGAAAAATCAGGACCTGGACCAGCTTGGTGGGAACCGCTGTCCAATCCAGATCTCTTACAAGCTTACATTTTCCACCATCTCAGTTCACCAATAAAGGGGATTCAATTTACCTTCAAAGGTTTTCCTGACATTTTAAAGGATAAGTTCACCTCTGCAGGCAAAAACATTAGCATTTATTATTTTTTTTTATTAGAAGCCTGTTGGGTGCGGGCTGCTGCATCAGTAGCATGTTACACCCTGAGTATAAGTGTAACATAAAACATGTTATAAAAGGTAACCTAATCCTTTTATTAAGGTGTAAGGTAGGTACTAACACTACCAAGCACTGTATATAAACTGGCTGCCTTGCTTTGCCTTGCCCTGCCTTGCCTTGCCTTGCTTAATAAAGCCCAGCTGCAGGCATACAGTATCATAAAGAATATTCAATTTTTTTCGGGGTGGTGACTCCACAATAGGGATAAAACTTTTTAGAAAGAAAAAGAAAAGAGGTTTAACCTTAAACTACATAGAGGGTTCTTTACTGTAAGAGCGGCAAGGATATGGAATTCCCTTCCACAGGCGGTGGTATCAGCAGGGAGCATCAATAGTTTTAAAAAACTTTTAGATAAGCACGACCACAACATACAGGGATATACAATGTAATACTGACATATAATCACACACATAGGTTGGACTTGATGGACTTGTGTCTTTTTTCAACCTCACCTACTATGTAACTATGTAATATTAGTAATAATGATATAAGTACATTTCTTTAGTACATTAAGGTTTGCAAGTTCCAAAACAATTTGAAGGCTACATTCACACCTGAGCATGGGTGTTTACAGACCATTTAGGTCAGGCTCACATCTCTGCGTGTCGACAACGTGTGCAAACTCGCATGATTTTCTGGCACACAGAGGAATGCTCCACCCTTTAGCAGATAGTTGCTGGTGCTATTGATTGTTAATGCCCCCCCCCCCCCCCCGCATCTCCAAATGCATGCATTTCTGCAAAAGAGTCAGGGACTTCTTTACAGTATTTCTTGTGCATAGGGCAGACTTTTGAAATGAATGAACTGCCCTACACGTGGCAGACTGGAACGTGCCCGTGCCTTGTTGCACCTGTAGCAGAGAACCAAGCCATGTTTTTGCCCTTTGTTTAGGTGTATTCAGGCTTGAACTTTTTTCTTTTAACTAATGGCAATCTAGTTGCTAGTGAGAGGAGATCAGTGTTGCCAACCGCCAATATTTTTACAGGCAGCCCGCAAAAACAGGGCACATTTCTTCTGCCCGTAAATGTCCGTAGCAGGAGAAAAGTGCCAGTAAAAAAAAAGTCTGCGACTGGCTCAGAACTGCACATGAGCTGACCCTGCATTCGGCCACCGCTGCTCGGCCGCCGGGGGGCAGGTCTGACAGAGGCTGTGCGTCTGGATGGTGCAAGCCTCGCCCATGCCGCAATGATGATGTCATGGAAGACAAAGACTTTACCCTCCATGTCTAGAGAAGAAAACAGACAAAGATCATTACTGCTACATATCAAAGCTGATTGGATGATTAGCAATAAACTATATATTTATAGATGTTAGAATCTAAAAGAATAAAAAATGACTGAATACTTTCACATACCTCAGAAAGATCAGTATATTCCATTTTATTTTGTTTATAAATATTTGGCTCAAATTCAGAAATGAATGTGCATCGGCCCGTTCATCTTCCAAGAGAGCCAATGGGGGGTATGACTTCTCTCCACATGTTCTGTTCACATTTTATTAAAAGTGGAGGTCTCACATGTAGAAGTATAGGTGTCCTAACACTAGCAGGTATAAAATTTGTCTGGCGCGTTCATGAATGTATTATTAAAGCTAAACTCCAGAAATTCAGCTCCTTTGTATAAAGTGAATGCACAACTATAAGTTAGTCAAACAAGATGCATGACATCTCCTGGACTTATCTCTATTATTTACATTGGGCAGCTTTTCGGTACTCCCGAAAGACAACTATCGCTGTAGTTCTGGGAGCCTGACACTGATGCTTCAGCTCTCAGCATCTTCAACAGTAGAGTCAACTGTAGCTGTTATGGCTGCCACTCCAATCCTCCTGCCCAATCACAGAAGCCTTTGTATTATATGAAATGATTCAGAAAATACAAAGGCTACTCTGAATGGGCCACAGAAGGGAGAGGTGAGCATTGCTGCTCTGTGTCCTTCTCTCCCCTCTCACAGTCTTAGATTGCTCAGTGTATTCTCTGGCAGAGCCATAAAGCTGTCAGATATAAATAATAGTGATAAGTTCGGGAGGTGGCTTGCACCTAATTTGACTTAACTCATAGTGTGCCTCCACTTTTTACAAAGTGGCTACATTTCTGGAAATCAGCTTTAATAATGATATAATTTCATTGGTATGCTAATGCTTGCAGGTTCCCCTATAACATCAAATGACAATTGTACCTTTGATAGTAACTCCATTAATCTTTTAGATTTCATTTTTCTACCACTGATAAAGTGACACAGTACACAGAAAGAATTAAGTTGGTATAGAGATTATGTGTATCTTGTGTTTTATTATTTATTACCAGTATTTTGTTTCAAGTTGAGAAAAAAGATTTTAGCAAAATTATCAAATCACAAGAAGAGAGATGAGTGGGTGGCTAACAATTAATCCCTCAATTGCCAGATACCTCTACCATGTACTACTTAAAACACCCACTGATTAACTAACAAGGGAAAAGAAAGGGGATGGGACAGTGGTAGAACTACCATGGTCACAAAGGTTGCACTCGCGACCGGGCCTTGATGTTTTGCCACCGTGGGGGGCCAAGATGGCAGGAAGGTGGCCCGCTGCAGAACATGTGAAAGGGTCCCACTGTGGGACCGTAATAAATGGCCCCATGACAGAAGTAAAGAGCCCTGGAATCAGTGGGAAGGACACTGGGCCTGAAGGGAAGGGCCATGGGATCAGGGGGGCCCTTGATGGTTTCTTGCACCAGGGCACGAAAGGTTTTGGTTACACCTTTTTGTTTGTGGCTGTTGTATCTCAGATAATACACTATATTGCCTATTTCAATATAAAACTTGCCCCGTCTCTCCCTCTTAAATTGCAGCTTAGCTAAGATAATGCCATACAGTCCAGCCATTGAACAATATTTGTGGCTACTTTCTCTCACATAGTACACTTTAATGATTATTTAAAAATAAGATTGACAGCCTCAGCTGTACACTTTTCTCTATGAGACTGTGCTGAAGAGGGTGTGTCCATTCCCTCCACTCAGGTCTCAGAATACACTCAGCTCTATGCTTGAGTGTCGGCAGAACCTCACACCTGCCTTCTGGAGCTGAGAAATATCTTTTGGTCTGTGCACTTTGAACGGCTGTAGAGAAAAAAGGGTTGCAGATAAAAAATCTAATTTAACAAGTTAAGGACACTTTGGGGGGACTTTATGACTTTCAGTTGTTTCTGGTTCCAAAAGGTCCATGCAGAGAATTGCTGCACTGGATGGCCGACCCCAAAACTTGTCCAATACCAGCAAAGTATTGCACTCACACTACATACTGTAAATGGGTGTCTAAGTACAACTAAAGGCAAAACTTTTTTTTTGGACAGAATGGAGAAGGATTAGACCCCCTGTCAGATTTTATTGCTGTCTCAGAATTCAGGTCATGGCTCAGACCTCCCCCAGTCCCGGCTCTCCAATGGAACCCAGAGATTTAAGGGCTGTAATTCAGTGAGCAGAATATCCTATCGGTGGGGTCGGGAATGGGTGGGGGGCTGGGGAGAAGCCAAGCTGTTCTCTGTGGAGCCTCTATAAATGAAGGAGAAATGGAAAAGCAGAGGAGTGTTTGAATAGCAAAGAAGATGGAATATTACATGACTGATTTCCACTAGCAGTAAGTGTACGCAGGTTCTACCACCTACCTTCCTGTGCAAAAGAGGCAGGGACCACCAACAGCAACACCAGCACACTTAGCTCCATCTCCCTGAGAACATACAAACACGAATGAGAAAAAAGTCATCTCTGCTCAGCATTTGTTAGTAGAAACAGACAAAAAATTTTATGGCCAAAGGTATCTGGACACCGTCTTCAATTAGTGACCAGATAAGTCACAACTAGAGATGAGATGAATGTTCAGTCCAAACGTAATACACGAGCGGACTTTTCGACCGGACTGGTCCAACGGACCGAGTCCTGCGGACAATTCGACTGTGTGTGGGCTTCATCGGACCTGCAGCGGACTTTTTCGGTCGAAAATCTGACGGACTTTAGATTTGGAACGTGCTTCAAATCTTTTAGACGGACTCGAGTCCGGTCAAAAAATCTGCTCATCTGTATGCTAGTCCGACGGGCAAAAACCGACACTAGGACAGCTATTGGCTACTGGCTATCAGCTTCCTTATTTTAGTCCGGTCGTATGTCATCACGTACGAATCCGTCGGACTTTGGTGTGATCGTGTGTAGGCAAGTCCGGTCATTAGAAAGTCCTTCGAAAGTCCGTCGGAAAGACCGACGGACCTTTGTTGTCAAAAAGTCCAACCGTGTGTACGCGGCATTAGTCTGAACATGTCTTGTTCCATCGCTTCCCTCATGTCAACTGACAGGTCTGCCGGATGACAGCTGATATATACAAAGGGGTGTGGCTTCCAGGGTGACATCATTGACCATACACTATCTCACAAAAGTGAGTACACCCCTCACATTTTTGTAAATATTTTATTCTATCTTTTCATGTGACAACACTGAAGAAATGACACTTTGTTACAATGTAAAGTAGTGAGTGTACAGCTTGTATAACAGTGTAAATTTGCTGTCCCCTCAAAATAACTCAACACACAGCCATTAATGTCTAAACCGCTGGAAACAAAAGTCAGTACACCCCAAATTGGGCCCAATTAGACATTTTCCCTCCTTGGAGTCATGTGACTCGTTAGTGTTAATAGGTCTCAGGTGTGAATGGGGAGCAGGTGTTATCGCTCTCACTCTCTCATACTGGTCACTGGAAATTCAACATGGCACCTCATGGCAAAGAACTCTCTGAGGATCTGAAAAAAAAAGAATTGTTGCTCTACATAATGATGGCCTAGGCTATAAGACGTTTGCCAAGACCCTGGAACAGTTCTCATACCATACGCAATCAAATTGGACTGCATTTCTGTCATCCAAGAAGGAAACCTCTTCTAAAGATGATGCACATGAAAGCCAGCAAACAGTTTGCCAACAGTGGGCAGTTCCCAGAGCCCTTCAGCTCTGGGAACCGCAGTGCCACCAGCAGGTGATCCAGGAATTGACAATAACTTGACAGTGAAGTACAACTAAACCAACAACCTAACTATAATACACTATATTTAATGGGCTGAAGCTCTCATAAACAGGGCATGAGCAGGACTAGGACTGGGAACAAGGGCAGCAGAGATAGGGTAACAGGATACAGAATAAGGCAGGGATCAAGATAATCAGCAAGCAAGTATAATGCTAACACTGAAGCACTGTTGAAAAGTCAAGGAAGAGATTATGTACCTTCCCAGCACCCAGAATTAGGTGGAGCCTACTTACTGGGATCTGCTGGCTGCTGGGGGACAAATGCCGATGGCCACTGGAACTGCGCCTTTCAGCTCTGGTAACCACAATGCCACCAGCAAGTGATCCAGGCCCTGACAGCCCCCCTTTTATTAAAGGGGACTTCCAGATTCTAATAAGCCCTCTGCCCACAGCCCCCAAAACCAATGGCCAGTATTGTGGGAAAGAGGCCCTTGTCCACAACAATGTGGGCACAAGGTGCTTTTCCAATGGGGTCCCCCTTGGCAAGGCACCCTCACCCCCTCTTTCATGGCCTGCCGTGCTCTGATAAGGGTCTGGTGTGGACCTCATGCTTTTTTTATTTTTGCATGGGGTTCTCCCATAGAATCCATAACAGAGAATCCATACCTGAGAAAAAAAAGACCCACGATGTGCAACCACCGTCAGTCATGTTGTCCAGCAATGTAGCAATGTAGATCCATGTCAGTCATGATGCCTAACAACCACCAACATGCCATATCAGGATAATAGAGTTCTCTGTATGATGACCTCTCCTTTTAGGAGTACAGATATCAGGATTAGGGATGGGCCAAATGCCAAAGTTACGAAACTAATTCCGAAAAAGAATTGGTTCAATTAATGAAAAGCATCTGAAATTAAATTCTTCATTTAACAAATGCAACCGAAACAAAACAGAAATTTCCAGAGTGCACATGTCTACAAAACTTTCATATTTCATAACGGGAGCACTGATGAGACTAGAATCACAGAGCACTATGGGGGTCTATTTCCAGTATAAATGTCTTCATACAACTTTCTCCCGGGATTCTCACATTTTTTTATTTAACCACTTCAGCCCCGAAAGGATTTACCCCTTTCATGACCAGGCCATTTTTTTGCGATATGGCACTGCGTTCATTTAACTGACAATTGCGTGGTCATGTGACGCTGTACCAAAATTAGATTTATGTCCTTTTTTTCCTCCCACAAATAGAGATTTCTTTTGGTGGTATTTGACCACCTCTGCAGTTTTTATTTTTTGCGCTATAAACAAAAAAAAAAAACATTTTTACTTTCTGCTATAAAACATGTCCAAAAAAAATGTAAAAAAAACAATTTTTTCATCTGCTACATAATTTTGGTAAACAAAATCACAATAAGCGTATATTGATTGGTTTGCACAAATGTTATAGTGTCTACAAAATATGGGATAGATTTATGAACTTATAATTATTTTTTATTGTTTTACTGTAAGTAATGGCGGCGATCAGCGATTTCAAGTGGGACTGCGACATTGCGGCGGAAAAATATGACCCTAAATGACACTTTTTGGGCACCAGTGACACACTACAGTGATCAGTGCTAAAAAAAAGTGCATTGATCACTGTATAAAGGACACTGGCAGGGAAGGGGTTAACATCAGGGGCGACCAAAGTGTTAAATGTGTTCGCTGCTAGTATGTTCTAACTGTGCGGGGGATGGGCTGACAGGAAGAACACACACACACTAATTACTAGGAACAGATGATCTCTCTCTCCTCCCCTGTCAGAACGGAGATCTGCTTTGTTTACATAGGCAGATCCCTGCTTTGCCCCTCTGTGGAGCGATCGCAGGTGGCCACCAGACCCGCTTACTGGCTCCCCCATCGTGCAGCAAGCGCCCACAGTAGCTTGTGCATGAAACAATGTACAGGTACATTGTTTCGTGCAATAGAGCCGCCCTGTCACAGTATATGTGCGGTGGGCGGTCTCTAAGTGGTTAAATCCAATTAAAGCAATGTGTAAGTCCTGGGAAAATGCTGTGGGAAAACCTTTATAGATGGACCCCTATGGGTTTTCTAGAGAGAGAGAAGAAGGTGCTTGTCTTCAGACTGTCTCTCTTTAACTGGTTGCCGCCCGCCCACCGTCAAATGATGGCGGGGTGGTGCGGCTCTCGTTCTGGGACAACGTCATATAACGGCGTGACCCCGATCTCTGTAGAGAGCCGCGTCTGCGGCTCTTTAACCATGTGATCAGCTGTGTCCAATCACAGCCGGTCACATGTAAACAAGGAAGTGCCGGTAATCGGCGCTCCTGGCCTCACACTGACAGAGTGTGTGGTGAGGAGAGCCGATCAGCGGCATCTCCTCACAGGGGGACATGTAGGAATGTAATCAGGGCACTGATCATCAGTGCCCTGATTACAGTATAGAGAAAGAGTGTCACCATACAGTTCCCACCAGTGCCAGCAATCAGTGCCCACAAGTGCCACCAATCAGTGCCCATTAGCGATGCCAGTCTGTGCTGGCAATCAGTGCCGCCTATCAGTGCTGCCCATCAAAGCCCATCACTGCTGTCGAAAAAATGCCCATCAGTGTCGCCCATCAGTGCCACCCATCAATGCCCATCAGTGCCCATCAGTACCACCTATCCATGCTGCCTATCCGTGCTGCCTATCAGTGCCCACCAGTGCTGCCTATCAGTGCCCACCAGTGCCACCTATTAGTGCCCATCAGTGCTCCAAATCAGTGCCACCTATCAGTCCCCATAAGTGCGGCATATTAGTGCCTCCTCATGAATGCCACCTCATCAGTGCCCATAAGTACCATCTCATCAATGCCCACCAGTTCAGCCTATCAGTGCCCATTTGTGCCGCCTCATCAGCGCACATCAGTGAAGGCGACAAAATTACTTAGTTACAAAATTTACTGAAAGGAAAAAGTAAAAAACATTTTTTTTTTCAAAATTTTTGGTCTTTTTTAAAAAAAAAATAAAAAACCCAGCAGTGATTAAATACCACCAAAAGAAAGCTCTATTTGTGTGAAGAAAATGATAAAAATTTAGTTTGGGTACAATGTAGCATGACCGCGCAATTGTCATTCAAAGTGCGACAGCGCTGAAAGCTGAAAAATGGCCTGGGCAGGAAGGGGGTGTAAGTGCCCGATAGGCAAGTGGTTAATTGAACCTCTATTACTGTCTGAACAGAGAAGCTAGGGAGGGGGAGGGGGAGGGAGGGGTTGGGGTCTATTATTCAATTGGTGGTTTTGCATGTTTGCGTTATCATACTGCAACCAGCATCGGAATCTTGCTTGGTTTCTTCCCACCACTCTATATACCAGAATGGTAACCATCCTCTGGAGGACAGGGACTGGTAAGACTGGATCCATCTATTCTCTACAATAAAGGCTACGTTTACCTTTTCCATAAACTGGTCCATGCAGACAAGGGGCCCTGGTGGTTTAAAAAGCACTGCATCATTTGTAAATATATTGTGTAATACAAATGTCATAACTGTAGGTCTTTAACACCGCCAAAGAAGCCCGGATGAAATACTCCCAATGTTTCCTTTCCTACGTCCCCACTTATTTCCAGGACAAAGCATATATTGAGCACCCCCCCCCCCCCCTAGCATCACATGGATGAGCTTGCCTGATATAAAATCCGTCTTTGCACGGTTCCCTCTCCTCTCCTATCCCAGCAGTGTCTGAGCTCAGTGGTGACCTTCCTTCTAAGGGTGTTGGGTTCCTGACTGTCCTGGCCTGACTTCTGGCTTTAATGTTGTTGGACACTGACCAGAATCAAGAATTATTAAGATATCTGATTTTTCTCATCTTTATCCTTATCCAGAACAATCACACATATTCAGCTTAGTTCCCCAGCTTTGTGTGTTACCTGCGATCTCTATGTACGGTGTTTTTGGTCTGGTTGAAGCCTTCTCCCTTTGTCCAGTCTCAGCCCTCAGAAGTTCCTCCTGGTAATGGTGAGATGAGAGGATGGAGGGGTGTTATAAAGTTCTTTCCTCATTAATAACTCCTCCTCTGACCTCCATCAGCGTGATCACCATTTCTCAAAAGCTAAAATTATACAACAAGAGCCTCATTGTTCACCATAAAAAAGAGAAATTAAAACTTACACAACGTGTACTGTAATCATAGTAACAAATAGACTACTTTTATCTCTGGTCCCTCAATTACACAGCTCACCACGAGTATTGGGACGCCTGCCTTTACACGCACATGAACTTTAATGGTATCTCAGACTTATGCCCCATACACACGATCAGACTTTCCGACGGAAAATGTGCGATCGGAGCTTGTTGTCAGAAATTCCGACTGTGTGTAGGCTCCATCTGACTTTTTCCATCGGAATTCCCAACACACAAAGTTTGAGAGCTGGATATAAAATTTTCCGACAACAAGATCCGTTGTCGGAAATTCCGATCGTGTGTACACAATTCCGACGCACAAAGTGCCACGCATACTCGAAATCAAGAAGAAGAGCCGCACTGGCTATTTTTTTTTTATTTCAATATTGTTTATTGGTTATTATCATAGTTAAACAAAATACAAAAGATACATTGGTATACGCAACATCTGATATACATCCTTATATTGTCATTTTATCAGAGTCATTTGGCCAAATAGACCAACAGTTGTCAAACATTTTAAAGTTCATAGAATTAATAGCCGCACTGGCTATTGAACTTCATTTTTCTCGGCTCGTCGTACGCGTTGTACGTCACCGCGTTCTTGACATTCGGAATTTCCGACCAGCTTTGTGCGACCGTGTGTATGCAAGACAAGTTTGAGCCAACATCCTTTGGAAAAAATCCGATGGATTTTGTTGTCGGAATGTCCGATCGTGTGTACGGGGCATTAGTCCGTAGGGTTCAATATTGATTTGGCCCAGTCACACAGATCTTAGTATTTTGAATGCTTTTAAAGGCAGAGGAGGGATTTGTCGTCTCTTTGACCCCAGATCTCTCCATAAAGAGTACCTGTCACTGTCTATTACTGTCACAAGGGTGTTTACATTCCTTGTAACAGCAATAAAAGTGATGCAAAAAAAACATTTAAAGCAACAGTGTAAAAAAAAAAAAAAAAAGTATAATAAAAAAAAAAAAATTAAGTGCTCCCATTCCCCCCTTGCAAAGACAAATATCAGTCCCGCATTGCAACTAAACAGAGATCGTACTACACATGTAAGGTATCACCTCGAACGCAAGATCACGGGCAGTAATTCTAGCACTAGACCACCTCTGTATACATAAAGTGGTAACCTGTAAAGTCCTTTAAATTGTTGCCTATGGATAATAAAATTACGTTGTTTGTCACAGTTGCACGAGCGTGCGCAATTTTAAAGAATGACATGTTTGGTATTTATTTACTCGGCGTAACATCATCTTTTTTATATTTTGCAAAAAAAATCGTGTTATGTATTTTGTTTTTTTTAATTAACTGCTTGCAGGTTGGCACGGCTGCGCAAATCGCCGTAGCTGTACGTCGGCCACTTTAAAAGCTCTGGGGGGAGGCGCGCGTGACGTGGGAGCCAATGCGCGTGGCTGGCGCCCGCAATGTCTCCCGGCCACCTGAATGGGGATCTGTCAATGTAAACAAACATCCTTGTTCTATCAGAAAAGTAGAGAGAGATCTGCTGTTCCTAGTGATCAGGAACACCAATCTCTCTGTACTCCCAGTCAGTCCCCTCCCCCCACAGTTAGAAACACCTCCCTAGGACACACTTAACCCCATGATCACCACTAACTTGTTAACCCCTTCCCTGCCAGTGTCAGTAATCAGTGGCTATTTTTAGCACCGATCGCTGTATAAATGTCAATGGTCCCAAAAAAGTGTCAAAGGTGTCCGATCTGTCCACCGCAATGTCTCAGTCCCGATAAAAATTGCAGATCACCGCCATTACTAGTAAAAAAAAAAATAATAAAAATGCCATAAATCTTTCCCCTCTAGACACTATAACTTTTGTGCAAACCAATCAATATACGCTTATTTCTTCTATGTAGAAGAAAACATATTGGCCTAAACTGATTAGGAAATTTGTTTGGGTTTTTTTTGGATATTTATTATAGCAAAAAGTAAAACAATTTTTTTTTCAAAATTGTTGGTCTTTTTTTGTTTATAGCGCAAAAAATAAAAACCGCAGAGATGATCAAATACCACCAAAAGAAATCTCTATTTGTGGAAAAAAAAGACATAAATTTTGTTTGGGTACAACGTCGCATGACCACGCGATTGTCAGTTAAATAGCCGCAATGCCGTATGGCAAAAAAATGGCCTGGTCAGGAAGGGGTTAAATCCTTCCGGGGCTGAAGTGGTTAAAATTTAAAAATGTGTATTTTTTGCCATAAAATTGCCTTTGAAAAACCGGTACACAAATACCGTATGACATAAAAAATTGCAGAACCCACCTTTAAGGGCCTCTGCTTTAAATATATACTGTAGATAATATAGTTATCATCGTGGATTGTCCACCCTCTTCTGTCATTCAGTTCAACAAAGTAATTACAATGTTGTTGGACTTTTCTCTCACATATGTCTGTAATGTCACCTCTCTTGTATCACTAGATCTAGAATGAAGCTTCCAAGGGCATACCGTCATCTCAAAAGGCCATTTCAAGTCCGCCACAAGAAATTCATACCTGCATTCCACCAATTGTCATCTTCCTAGGTCAGTGGTTCTCAACCTTTCTAGTGCCGTGATCCCTTGATAAAATGTCCCAAGTTGTGGGGACCCCTAACAGTAAAATTTTTGTAGCATAGCTTGTCATTACCCAAGGCAAGACAACTAATTTGCGCCCCTAACCCACGGACATTTAGCACTCCCTGAGTCCCTTCCACTCGTACAGTATTATGGTACATTTTAGGATGTACCACTCTCTCTTTGTTCTCCTTTCTTTCCCTTTTATCTCTCTCTCTATCCTAATTTCTTGTTTTTTTTCCCCCATCCATCTCTCTAGCCGTCTTTCTTGTTCTTTCTCTTATTCTTTCTCTCCCTTTTTCTTTGTTCCTCCCCCTCTTTTGCTCTCCCTTCCATGTATTCTATATTTTTTTTCCTTCTCTTACTCCTTGGTGGTGGTGGGGGGGGATGGGATGAGTGGCGGTGCTGGTGGAGGGTGGGATCAGTGGCAGTGCTCGGGGGAGTTCTGATCAGCCAACTTAGGTGCTCTTGATCAAGGTCATCTGCTGATCTGAGAACTGTAGTGGGGACTCAACTCTAACTACAGGTAGTATTACTCACTGTGTCTCCGGCTTCACTGTGTCTCCAGTTCCGTGGTGTCTCGAAGCAGTGACACCGATGCCAAAATCAGGAGATAGGGTCTCCTCCAGCCCCTCCTGCTTCACATTCCTTACCAGTCATCTGACCTCTAGTCTCTGCCCCCCAGCCATGCCGAGAACTGAATGGGCAGCTGCGAAGAGGCTGAGTGGGTGGCCGCGGGCTCCAGGAACAGCCCAGCTTAGTGGCCACAGGCTCCAGGGACAGACCTGCTGAGCGGCTGCGAAAAAGCTGGGAGAGCGGTGCAGGCTTCAGAAACAGCCCAGGATTCGGTGACCCCTGGCATATCGTCATTCGACCCCCGAGGGGGTCCCAACCCTCAGGTTGAGAACCACTGTCCTAGGTGGATCAGAAACATTCCGAAGATACAGTTTTGCAGGCTTAAAAATAACTGAACCTTGCAGGAAGATTCTATCATACAAAGCCAGGAATTAAAGACTAAGTGTCTCAAAAAAGGTTACTCCCCTGAAGTGGGTGAAAAGTCATATCTAACATACCTTGGTTCCAGCAGTGAAAGAGAAGGAAGTCAGTAAAGACAAGACAAGGATTTAACCCAATTTCATGACAAATTCCGTACTGTGGATAAAATGCTGGTTGGTCCATGTTGTGTCAGGATCCATATTTGGGACTTACCCTCCCTTCAAAACCCACATTTGCTTACCGTGGGCACCCAACATTAAAAGTAGCACCTAGCAAAATTACTAAGGGTACTAAACCTTGTATCAGTCGGGGGGACATGTTTGGGAACTCAATAGATGTTCTTTAGTGTAGAAAGAAAAAATGTCATCACTCATGGGTAGAAGGTCTTTCTTGGTTATGGTAAATCATTTTCCATGTCATCTTTCTATAGCTGTTCTTCTGAATGTGTAGTGTATTGCTTGACTTGTTCCTTGACTTGTCTTTTATATGTGGGACTTACCATCAGAACACTGCGGACCAGGTTGGGTGAGCCCCGGAAGTTCATTGAACAGAGTAACACTGACATCGAGGGACAAGAGTTTGGGTCATTGAATCCATACCAAATACACTTATACCAGAAGAACCTTTCAAAAGAATATGCAAATATAATGGGTAAAAATATTAATCAAAAACTCATGCACTTTTTTTATTTTTATTTTTCTATTGCGAAGCTTATTTTTTACAAAAGAAATTAAAAGAACATCACACCACTAATTTCACATATAGGAACATAACGGATATTTGTTCGCCCAAGAAACGATCCGATGGTGCGGCCAGATGGTCACAGAGGCGATAAAAGAATAGATTGTCTTTGATCACCTCCTATGGCCTTGGAGGACTGGAGCAACGCCATGAGATCAATTTTGGTTCAGGGTGGAAGTAAACTTTTCATTTTTTTTTTAAAGCAAAAGATCAAATTTTTTTGTTTTTTGACCTTTTGCTTTTAAAGGTAAAGGAGATATTTGGGGTCTTTTTGACTCCAGATCTCTCTATCAAGAGGACCTGTCATCCCTTTTTTTTTTTGTCGTTGTTGTAAATGTCATAGTTTCTGTAGTACATCCTACAGCAGCAATGAAACAAAATTGAGATTCCCATAAAAATTTGATACTAGACCCTTAATCTGAACATGTAGCCTATCTGGCCAGAAAAGGGGGGAAACAATCATGCACCCCCGTCCTCCTGACCTCCTCCTTCTCCATGCCAGGCCACATGTTCTCAACAATGGGGTGGGTGCCTTGTCAATGGAAACCCTACCCGAAAAAGCACCTTGTATTCATGTTGATGATTACAAGGAACTTTTTCTCACAACCCTGACCAGCAGTTGTGGGGGTCTGCAGGTAGGGGGCTTATAGGATCTGGAAGCCCCCTTTAATAATAAAGGGGCCCCGAAATACCCTCCCCCACATAAATGGGTATGGGGGACATATTATCCCTACTCATTTACAAAAAATTTTGTACCCTAGAAATAAAGACATCCAAACTTTTGACAAGTCCTTTATTGAAAAATAAAAATTGACAAAAATGTCCCTCGTAAATCCATTATCAAACATGATGTCCATCAGCTGAAACTCACTAGAAAACATTTAAAAAAATTACCTGGCTCACACAGTTGATCCTGACAGTGGTATTAGTCTAATGACAGTTCCCCAAGCTGTCTTCAGCTATGTAAGGGAAGGGGCGGGAATAGTGGTGATATTATTGGGCATGGCCATATTTGGGCAATGTCATTGCCCAAATATGGCCAATGATGTCACTGCTTTCCTCACCACTTTGTTTTAAATGGGCGGGGATTCAATGACCTCAATAGTTCCTTAGAGACCAATCACAGCGGGAAACTGTCATATATATAGAAGCGGTAGAAATTCCACTTTTATATAAGATGCACGGCTCCTGCTGAACGTGGTGTCAAATGTATGAAAGCCCAAGCAGACAAAGTTCTGTCTGAACCTAGGTTAGGACTGAACTGTTGGCTCATCCCTAGTGCCAGGCAAGGTAAATGTGTGAACTCTCCCTGCCATAGGGCAGACAACAGGTTGGGGCCATTGTTACACATAATCTTTCCTGGCATAAGATGGAATTAACCACCTCTGGGCCTGGAATCTCAGGTGCAGTGTGATTCCTGTCCCCTAAGCATACCACATTGGATGGCATTTTTTTGTCATTGCAAAGCCTCTTGAATTGCTTTTCAGAGGACAACTCACCCAAGGAGAGCATTGAGGAGGAAGAGATGGATGCAACTGTCACTGTCACCAGCTGTAATGATGCAGGTGGTACAGCTAGCTCCAATAATGTGCCCCATCTTGCACTCTTTCCAGCTTTCAGCAGAGTTACCCAGTGAACTGAGAACAATATGTAGAGTCTCTGCCCATACTTGCTGGACTATGTGTCTTTCCTGCTGACCATGTGATCCAGCGACATGGATACACTGCCTTCCACATGATGGTGGAGGGCAGGGATGGCATAATGGGGCAAAAAAATGTAATTTGGGAATGTTCCACTGCAGTAAAGCATGCACCACAAATTCACCAAACTGGGCCAAATCCACCAGCTAGAAAGGAAGGAGCTGTAAAGTTAGCAATTTTGCCAAGCTGCCATAGAGTCACTGTGCATAGGGATGGCTGGGGTTGTATTTCTTCCTCCATTCCAGAAGATGGGACATAGAAATTTGCCTGCAGAGTGCTAAAGCTTGAGATGGCAGGGTGGGATTGACAAAATCAGAGCAAGGGTTTAGCCTATGCACGACCTCACTCTGTGTGGCACCATTCTGACCTTCTTCTCCATTGGAAGAGCCATACAGTAAACCTCTGAACCCCATGAAGAACTTCTATCACTGGAGGCTGCTGATGGGGGCTCTAGTATAGTGGGGATAGAGGTGGAAAGGTAGGTTTAGAAGCAGAAGTAGGAGTGTGGCCTTTTTTCCACTGAAGGCTAGCATAGAGGTGCTGCTCCCAATGATCTGTGTAGTGATAAGTCATGTGTCTCTTCATACACTTGATACCCAAATCACTGATGGCATTGCTAAGCTTGATACTCTTTAGTCAGGGACTGCAAATTACTATGGTGCGGTCGACAGAACATGTTTTGAAAATGGTCCACACAACTGAGCTCTGGGCAATAGACTGGAGTATAACAGTACCAGACACCCATGGAGCTCTTTCATCTGGTGGAATAGGATGGCTGCTCCCTTCACTTCTCTGAGACCTTCCCCAGATGAATCCTTTCTCACTGATGTTGTGCCTCTACTTCACTTTCCTCCTTTGCTATATCTGGCACTCAGAGAAGTCATCATCCCCATGGCCAGATCTATGAGGTTTCTGGGGTAGGCTGTGCCCCTCTGAATTTCAGTTGTGCCCACCAGGCGGGCCACCCCATTGAAATTCTGGGGAGAGCAGGGCATTCTGCTGCAGGGAACTAAACTGAAAAAGTCAGAAAAAGTCAGCTGAGAAGTGACAGTAGCAGACAGGAGAGGGCCGGGAGGAGGTGCAGGTTGTTCTGTGTTCTCCCCCTCCTCCATGCAGGAGGGGGTAAAAATTATATATGCTTGGGATGAGCGTTTTTTTGAATAGGGGGTGCTATTTGTGCTGGGAAGAGTAATGGGGGGGGGGGGTTTGTGTTAGGAAGAGGCATGGGGGGAGGATATTTGTGCTAGGAGGGGATCAGGGTGTTTTGGCTAAGAGAGGAAATGGCACCTGCTGACCCCTGTCCTCCGTCCTGCTAATCCCTGCACACTGCCCTTCTTACCACTGTACACTGCCCTTTTCACCCCCTTCCCTTTTTTCTGCCCTGTTGATCCCTGTCCTCCATCCTGCTGACTCCTGTACACTGCCCTGCAGACCCTTTTCTTCTGCTTTGCTGATCCCTGTCCTCTGACCTTATGACTTCTGTCCTCCTCCCTGCTGACCCCTGTATGCTGCCCGGCTAACCCCTGTGCTCTGTGCTACTGACCCCTGGGCTCTGCCCCATTGATGCCCTGTACACTGCCCCACTGACTCCCTGTCCTGTGTCCTTCAGATCCCTGTACACTGCCCTACTGACTCTTGTACACTCCCCTGCTGACCTATCATTCTCTGCCCTGCTGACCCCCTGCACTTTGCCCTGCTGTCTCCTTGTCTTCTGCTCTGCTGCCCACTGTATAATGCCCTGCTAACCCCTCTACACTTCCCTGATAACCCACTGTACACTGCCCTACAAACTAATGGCCTCTGTACACTTCCCTACAAACTGCTGACCCAATCCTCTGCCCTGGTGATCCCTGTACATTGCCCTTCTACTCCTATACACTGTGTGTTGACCTTGCAATCTCTGCCCCCCTGTAATTTTTTTACTGCAGTCCCACATCAGACAGGCTGGATCTGGCCCTGATCATCACTATCCCCATAGCTCCCAACTGTCCCTGATTTTGAGGAACTGTCCCTCATTCGAAACAAAGTCCCTCTGTCCCTCTTTCCTCCTCATTTGTCCCTCATTTTGGTCTGATCTATATACTTGTATATAAAATGCACTATTTCTCTTTGAAAAAGTGTTTCCCAATGCTAAACCTTTCATCCAATTTCTAAATTGCTGCATTTGTAACCTCCAAAAGCCAATATAAAGGAATTGTAGTGTTAAAAAAAGCACTTGTGGGTTTAACCAATCATTTCTTTTGTACAATTCTCCTTTAAGGGGAGGCGTGTCCTACGCCTACATACTTTTACTAATAGGTGTCCCTCATTCCCATCTCAGAAAGTTGGGTGGCATGCTATCCCCTTCCTCAATACCTAAAGCGGAGTTCCAACGTATAATAATTGTTTTTTTTTCCCTAAATTCCTAAGTTCATGTAATCAAAATGTACCACTCACTTTTTTGGTGCATAATATCCCCTGATGTCCATTTTTGTCTCTAAAAGCAACTTATATAATTTCTTCGTAGAAGTTCTCATCTTGCCTGTGGGCATGTGAAGCCCACAAGCAGACACTTCCGGGATACAGTGTTGCTGAGCTACTAGCATTCACCCCCCATTCCCGCGCATGTGCATTGAGTCCACGTCGCAGCGCCGTAAGCTTCCGACGTTGCCAACCCCTTGTGATGCAACATACTGGCACCATCGCGTCACTTGCGCTTTCGGAAGATCGCGATAATTAGCGGCTGCTAGCCACACTGACTCCTGGGAAGGAAGATTGATTCATAGCTCCCAGGAGTCAGTGCGCCGCCCCAGGAGACATTGCGCCACCGGATCTGACGCCAATACCCGCGGGTAGCTAGGACAGGAAGCGCCACTTCAACAATCAATAACAAGCTAACCCTTAGGAAAAAAAAAAATATTTCCATTTGTCACTGTCTATAATGCCTGCTTGTGGATCGGCTTGAATTGTGAAAGAGTGTGGAACTCCGCTTTAAGCCAATGTGGCAGTAGGCCTCAGCACAGTTGTAGGGACATGTCCTCCTCCTCAACCTCAGACACAATTAATTGCTGTGCATCCTTTTGCATCAAGTGGCTGATACTGTGCTTCATTAACTCAATTGACTCCCGTATCTGTGGATGAGGAGGAAGAACAGAGATCTTTAGCAGCTACTGAAGACTTCAAGTTATTCTGCTTCTGGGAGACAGAGGAGGATGATGAAGATTTGGTTAGCCACTCCACCATCTTCTCTTCAGCTCTGGGTTTATAACAGGCTTGCTGCCAGGAAATAAAGACGCATGTGCCTACCCCTAGATACTGCACCACAACCCCAGATTTGGCCTGTGAATATGAATGCTGGAATGCTGATCAAGTTGATGTTAAAAATTATTGTAAAAATACATTTTTATAAGTGTAAATGTACATGCAGCACCCTGGTCCTGAACAGGGCTGCTCACAAATTTAGTTAGCTAGGTGGTAACTAGCCTGGCTAATTATTAGGGTGATCCACTGACTTTTGCCCTAAACCTGACATTTTTTTTTAACTTTATAATCTTTATTGAAAATGTTTTTCCTATTAAGCATCTTTACATACAAAGCAACCCTTGTCCCTCCCCCTCTAACATCACACTCCATTTAATATACAAAAATACAGATAGAGGAGAAAGAGAACATATTCGCCAATACATTTTTCAGTTATTTGTTCTGTACCAAGTCCATCTTCCTCCCATAAATTTCCCATTCGAGACCTCCATTCCTATCCTCATAACACCCCCTGTCGCACCATTCACTCCCCTTCTATTCCATCTCTTTCCTCACTATCCCAATACCTACTCTCAACCTCCCTCCCCTCCATGTTCCACACCTTTCACCCTCATTCACACTACTCTACCATTCCTATACGACACCTCTTATTTTTATTGCGTTCGTTCTCCACCCCTTTTCTTTTTCCTTTGACATAGGTATCATTTATCTCTGTCCTCTCTTCAAACCTTCTTATACTTTCTCCTCTGTACAAATGGTTCATGACTATTAATGTCTTCCACCTCACTCTAGGAAGGATATCCTTTTACCTCCCACCAGGGTTTCCTAATCTCTTTATATTTCTTTAAACAGCCTTGTCTGACATATACAGATTTTTCCTTCAGATTGTCTCCTTCATGTCTCACTCCCATTCTATACAGGATGGGGACGAGACCGACTGCCACCTTTGTGCTATCAATTTCCTCGCCTGAAATAGACATCTGAGGATTGCAATCTGGGTGCATCCGGGGTTTCCCTCCCCCTCTACAAACCCCAATACACAAAGCCTTACATCGGGGTTTGGAGGTCCTCCGGATACCTGACTTTTAACTCCGGACACCTCCTTCCAGTACCGAAATAGCTTCAGACACCTCCAAAACATGTGTAATTAATCACCTTCCCTTTCCCCAACATCTTGGACAGCTAGCGCTCTATATAGCAGGAACAAATGTGACATCTTTTGGGAGGGGGAAAGTGAGACCAAGGAGCTCAATTCAAGGATTCTACTCCATTGCTCTTCCGATATAGTTCCTACATCTTGTTCCCATCTACTCCTACTTTGTGGGGCCCCTTTCCCTCCAGGCTCCCCTTAAATATATGCGGATATAAGCTCGAAATAAGGCCATTTGGGGTGGTTGCGTTAATAACCTTCTGGAGCAAAGGAATTTTGCTCCATTCAAGCGCCCTCTCTCTTAGGCCGCGTACACACGAGCGGACTTTACGGCAGACTTTGTCCGGCGGACTTTTCAATGGACTTTTCAATGGACTTTCCGAATGAACGGACTTGCCTACACACGATCAGCCAAAGTCCGACAGATTCGTACGTGATGACGTACAACCAGACTAAAACAAGGAAGTTTATAGCCAGTAGTAGGGATGAACCGAACACCCCCTGGTTCGGTTCGCACCAGAACCTGCGAACGGACCGAAAGTTTGCACGAACGTTAGAACCCCATTGACGTCTATGGGACTCGAACGTTCGAAATCAAAAGTGCTCATTTTAAAGGCTAATTTGCATGGTATTGTCCTAAAAAGGGTTTGGGGACCCGGGTCCTACCCCAGGGGACATGTATCAATGAAAAAAAACTTTTAAAAACGGCCGTTTTTTTGGGAGCAGTGATTTTAATGATGCTTAAAGTAAAAAAAAAAAAGTGAAATATTCCTTTAAATATTGTACCTGGGGGGTGTCTATAGTATGCCTGTAAAGTGGCGCGTGTTTCCCGTGTTTAGAACAGTCCCTGCACCAAATGTCATTTTTAAAGGAAAAAATCTCATTTAAAACTGCTTGCGGGTTTAATGTAATGTCGGGTCCTGGCAATATGGATGAAAATCAGTGAGACAAACAGCATGGGTACCCCCCAGTCCATTACCAGACCCTTTGGGTCTTGTATGGATATTAAGGGGAACCCCGCACCCAAATTAAAATAAGGAAAGGTGTGGGGCCACCAGGCCCTATATACTCTGAACAGCAGTATACAGGCGGTACAAACAAGACAGGGACTGTAGGTTTGTTGTTAAGTAGAATCTCTTTGTAATTTTGAACGGGTACATTTACTGTGAAATATTAGATCAAGAATTGTAATTACATGCCCCTGTTGAACAGGAGCTGAAAAATTAGGCCTTAAGCACTGGTGCTGGTGCCACAACACTGCAACCCCTCACAGACACTCTAGTTGGAACGCAGGAACGAGCCCTGCTGCAAAGTATTGCATCAAAAATTGTAATTACATGCCCCTGTTAAACAGGGGCAGAAAAAATGGGCCTTAGGCACTGGTGCTGGTGCCACAACACTGCAACCCCTCACAGACACTCTAGTTGGAATGCAGGAACGAGCCCTGCTGCAAAGTATTGCATCAAAAATTGTAATTACACGCCCCTGTTAAACAAGGGCTGAAAAATTGGGCCTTAGGCACTGGTGCTGGTGCCACAACACTGCAACCCCTCACAGACACTCTAGTTGGAACGCAGGAACGAGCCCTGCTGCAAAGTATTGCATCAAAAATTGTAATTACACGCCCCTGTTAGACAGGGGCAGAAAAATTGGGCCTTAGGCACTGGTGCTGGTGCCACAACACTGCAACCCCTCACAGACACTCTAGTTGGAATGCAGGAACGAGCCCTGCTGCAAAGTATTACATCAAAAATTGTAATTACACGCCCCTGTTAAAAAGGGGCTGAAAAATTGTGCCTTAGGCACTGGTGGTGGCGCCCAGAACCAAAAATGTTCTTACAAGCTATCAGCGTGATGATTGAGGAGGAAGAGGATAATTACTCAGGGATAGTCACTCAGCATCAGCATAGGCAGTCTTTGAAGGGATCGGAGATTTCAAAAAAAATTATTCGGTTACATCAGCATCAGGTGCTTGGTAGCTGGTGGTGATCCAAGACTGATTCATTTTTATGAAGGTCAGTCGATCGACCGAGTCGGTGGACAGACGCACCCTGTGATCGGTTACCATGCCTCCAGCAGCACTGAATGTGCATTCCAAAAGAACGCTGGATGCAGGACAGGCCAGTAGCTCAATTGCATACTGTGCAAGCTCTGGCCAGTGATCCATCCTCAAGACCCAGTAACCCAGAGGATTTTCGGTGGGAAAGGTGTCCAAGTCTGATCTTGCCCCTAGGTATTCCTGCACCATGTAAAACAGACGCTGGCGATGGTTGCTGGAACCGATCATACCTTGGTGCTGCGGACCAAAAAATTGTCTGAACGCATCGGTCAGACGGCCACCTTCTCCACCGCTCCTTCTTTGACTGACCGAAGCCTCAGCAACACGTTGTCCAGAAACAGGAGTTTGTAACCTCCCAGTCTCTGGGAACGCGTTGCACAGACCTTTCTGCAAGGCCTCCCGAAGATGTTTCATCCTCTGCTCCCTCTGCGATGGCAAGATAAGGTCCGCAACCTTACCCTTGTAACGTGGATCAAGGAGGGTTGCCAGCCAGTATTGTATTGGTCCTTCTCCTTGATACCATGAATACGAGGATCCTTACGCAGGCTTTGCAGGATCAGGGAGGCCATGCAGCGTAGGTTTGCTGAGGCATTCGGTCCGGAGTCCTCTGGGTCACTAAGGACGACATGGTCCGCAGCCACCTCCTCCCAGCCACGTACAAGTCCATGTGTTTCTTGGGACTGATCCCTTAAAGACTGCTGCTGATGCTGAGTGCCAGGCTCCACCTCCATACTGACACAATCTTCCTCCTCCTCCTCGTCCTCATCCTGTGTGATCGGCGGGCACGCAGGAACACTGTCTGGATAAAGGGGGCCTTGAGAGCTAAGGAAGTCCTCCTCTTCCTGCCTCTGTTCTGCCTCAAGTGCCCTGTCCATTATTCCACGCAGCGTGTGCTCCAACAGGTGGACAAGGGGGACAGTGTCACTGATGCATGCACTGTCACTGGTCACCATCCTCGTGGCCTCCTCAAATGGTGACAGGACAGTGCATGCATCCCTGATCATGGCCCACTGGCGTGGGGAAAAAAAACCAAGCTCCCCTGACCCTGTCCAGGTGCCATAGTCGCACAGGTACTCATTGATGGCCCTCTGCTGCGTGTGCAGCCACTGCAGCATGGCCAACGTTGAGTTCCACATGGTGGGTATGTCACAGATTAGGCGGTTCTTGGGCAGGTTAAACTCCTTTTGGAGGTCCGTCAGCCGAGCACTGGCATTATATGACTGGCGGAAATGCACACAGACTTTCCTGGCCTGCCTCAGGACATCCTGTAAGCCCGGGTACCTGCCCAAGAACCGCTGCACCACCAAGTTAAGGACGTGAGCCAAACAGGGCACATGGGTCATTTGTCCCTGTCGGAGGGCAGAGAGGAGGTTGGTGCCATTGTCACAAACCACCATTCCTGCCTTAAGTTGGCGTGGCGTCAACCACCTCTGAACCTGCTCCTGCAGAGCTGACAGAACCTCTGCCCCAGTGTGGCTCCTGTCCCCCAAGCACACCAGCTCAAGCACCGCATGGCATCTTTTGGCCTGCGTACTTGCGTAGCCCCTTGAACGACTACGGAGCACCGCTGGTTCCGAGGAAGAGGCCATGGAGGAAGAAGAAGAGGAGGGGGTGGAGGAGAGAGGTGTGTCACAATCATTAGCATTTTGGAGGCGTGGTGGCGGAACAACCTCCAACACTACTGCACCTTGTCCTGCATCCTTCCCAGCTGCCGGCAGAGTCACCCAATGCGCCGTGAAACTTAGGTAACGTCCCTGTCCATGCCTGCTGGACCATGAGTCAGCGGTAATATGCACCTTACCGCTGACCGCCCTGTCCAGCGAGGCATGGACATTGCCTTCCACATGCCGGTAGAGAGCCGGAATCGCCTTCCGTGAGAAAAAGTGGCGTTTGGGTACCTGCCACTGAGGAACCGCACATTCCACAAACTCACGGAAGGGGGCAGAGTCTACCAACTGAAAAGGCAGCAGTTGAAGTGCTAGCAATTTTGCCAAGCTAGCATTCAACCGCTGGGCATGTGGATGGCTGGGAGCAAACTTCTTTCGGCGGTGCAGCAGCTGGGGCAGGGAAATTTGCCTGGTACAATCTGACGTCGGTGTACCAAAAGCAGATTGCCCACAAGTACTTGGCTGTGACACACCTAATTCTACACCTTCATTCCTCTCAGTGCAGGTCTCAGAGAGGACTGAAGGTCTAGTGGGGTTGGAAATCTCAGCTGATGAGGAGCAAGGAGAGGTCCTCTTTGTTCTTTGGTGTGGGTCTTTTAGATATGCTTGCCAACGAACTGCATGGCAGGTCAACATATGTCTGGTCAAGCATGTGGTACCCAAGCGAGAGATGTTTTGGCCACGTGAGATACGCTTGAGACATATGTTGCAAATAGCAGTGGTGCGATCTGATGCACTCGTCTCAAAAAAGGCCCACACCAAAGAACTTTTTGAATAACATGCAGAGACTGCAGCGCCCTGCACATGTGGAGCTTTGGGGTGTGATGCAGTCAATGTGCTGCCCTTAGGCTGGCCCCTGGAGGGCATCCTGCCTCGTTGGTGATGTGCCGCCTCCTCCTCCTCCTCTCTCCTATCAGGCACCCACGTTGAGTCAGTGACCTCATCATCCCCTCCTTCCTCATCACTGGAGCAAACCTGGCAGTATGCTGCAGCAGGGGGAGCATGACTGCCAGATTGCTGTCCTTCTTGGGCACCCCCTCTGTCCGTGCTCATGTTACTGCCTTCATCAAGCTCAGTATCATCATCAGAGCCTTCCAAACGCTGTGCATCCTCCTGGAGCATGTACCCAACACTGTGGTCAAACAGTTCGAGGGACTCCTCAGGAGGACATGGTGGGGCTAGGGAAGGAGTCACTGATGACATTGAGCCGAGGGAAGAGGCCGCTGCTTTGCCAGACAAAGTACACTGGGCATGGGTGAGAGAGGATGAGGAGGATGAGGACGGCTTGGTCATCCACTCGACCAAGTCTTCCGCATGTTGCGGCTCAACACGGCCAGCTGCCGAAAAAAAAGGCCAAGCGTGTCCCATGGCCACGTGCTGATGAGGATGCACCGTCTCCACGACCAGCCATAGACACAGAGCCTGCTTGCCCTCTCTTATTGGCTTGTGACTGTCTGCCTCTCCTTCTTGGCCTTCCAGACATACTAATGGCCTGTAGCTGCACTAAGCTGGGATATATATATATATATATATATATATATGTACTGATATTGCAGCTAGCAAAATCAACTGCCTGCCTGTAGTATGAGAACACCACCAACCTTCTACAGGTAGCTTTAGCTGAACACTGTGAGGTGGACGCACCCCACTAACTTGTAGGTTTAGCTGAACACTGTGAGCAGGACGCACTGCACTAACTGTAAATAGTCTAGCTGCCTGACTGTGGTACTAATAGGATCAAAAGAACACCAGCAATTTTCTTCAGGTAGCTGTATTTACTGTAACAAGACAAGCCTGCCTGTCAGTAAAAGATAACAGGAACGGATCTAGCTGAACACTGTGAGCAGGACGCACCCCACTAGCTTGTAGGTTTAGCAGAACACTGTGAGGTGGACGCACCCCACTAACTTGTAGGTTTAGCTGAACACTGTGAGCAGGACGCACCCCACTAACTTGTAGGTTTAGCAGAACACTGTGAGCAGGACGCACTGCACTAACTGTAAATAGTCTAGCTGCCTGACTGTGGTACTAATAGGATCAAAAGAACACCAGTAATTTTCTTCAGGTAGCTGTAAATACTGTAACAAGACGAGCCTGCCTGTCAGTAGGAAGATAACAGGAACGGATCTAGCTGAACACTGTCAGCAGGACGCACTGCACTAAATGTAAATAGTCTAGCTGCCTGACTGTGGTACTAATAGGATCAAAAGAACACCAGTAATTATCTTCAGGTAGCTGTAAATACTGTAACAAGACAAGCCTGCCTGTCAGTAGGAAGATAACAGGAACGGATCTAGCTGAACACTGTGAGCAGGACGCACTGCACTAAATGTAAATAGTCTAGAAGATAACAGGAACGGATCTAGCTAAACTGAATACAGTGTATATATATATATGCAACACCTGGGATGCATATATATACACAATACACTTTAAGTGCAGCTAACTGACTGACTGTCCTGCCTAATCTAGCTAACTCAAATGAAATGACACTGTCTCTCTCTCTCTCTATCTCTCAGCACACCGGAACACACTGCACAGGGCCGCCGTGCAGGCGGCCTTATATATTGTGGGGCGTGTACTAAATCCCCTGAGCCATAATTGGCCAAAGCCTCCTTGGCTTTGGCCAATTACGGCTCTCTGTTCAGGCAGCGCTGTGATTGGCCAAGCATGCGGGTCATAGTGCATGCTTGGCCAATCATCAGCAAGCAATGCACTGCGATGCCGCAGTGAATTATGGGCCGTGACGCGCCACACGAATTTGGCGCGAACGGCCCATATCGTTCGCAATTCGGCGAACGACCGAACAGCCGATGTTCGAGTCGAACATGGGTTCGACTCGAACACGAAGCTCATCCCTAGCCAGTAGCCAATAGCTGCCCTAGTATTGGATTTTGTCCGTCGGACTAGCATACAGACGAGGGGACTTTTCGACCGGACTCGAGTCCGTCGAAAAGATTTGAAACATGTTTCAATTCTAGGTCCGTCAAACTTTTGGGGAAAAAAAGTCAGCTGGAGCCCACACACGATCGAATTGTCTGACGGACTCCGGTCCGCAGGACCAAGTATGCCGTAAAGTCTGGTCATGTGTACGCGGCATAAGCTGCGCCTCCAAAGCATGCCTGACCTGTAGGTACCTAAAGAAGGATTTATTCTATATTGAGTATTGTTCCCTCAATTCCTGAAAATATTTCAGAGTATCTTTCTTATATACCTGGCTAATAAACTTTATTCCGCACCTTTCCCATTCCTTAATTGTCCCCATCTTCTGGATTTCACCCAGATTTCTATTCTTTCATAAGGGAGTATACTCTGTAAGTCCCTTATACCCTAGCAATGTTTTCACTGTATTCCATGTTTTAATCATTAGACTTAGTGTTGGGGAGCCTAGAGGGGAAAGAGCCCGCCTCCATAGCTTCTACCATTGATCCATGTGGGCTGTTTTGTAGCAAAATTTCCTTCCCTACATATCCCCTTTCCAATCCGCTACACCCTCCTATATGCTGTAATTGTGCTGCGAGGAAATAACTCTGAAGGTGTGGAAGTGCAACCACTCCTTCCTGTCTCTGTAATTGTAAGGTACACAGACGGATTCTTGCCAGACCACCTTTCCAAATTAATTCTCTGAAAACAACGTCTAACTTTTGGAACCACTTTTTGTATATCCACACTGCAGAGTTATGCAATGCATACAAAAGCTGTGACATCCATAGCATTTTGATCAAGTTACATCGTCCTGCTAATGATAATGGGAGACGTTTCCATATTTTAGTTTTTCCCCTGAATTTTTCCAATAGTGGGACAATATTATTTATGATATACTGTTTAGGGTCTCTTGTGATATTAATAAGTATTTCGTTTTGTCCACTATTTGAATTTGGGTGACCTCCTCAGGCAAGGCACTTTCTAGGGGATCTATTGGTAACAGTGCAGATTTTTCCCAGTTTATATTGAGTCAGGAAAATTGGCCTAAATTTGTTATTATTTCCATTGCCTTCAGCAAGGAAGCCTGCGTATCTCCTAGAAGTAATAAAAGGTCATCCACATATAATGCCAATTTTTCTTCCACTATTCCCCTTTTAAATCCTATTACCTGTGGGGAAAACCTAAGAGCCACCGCCAGAGGTTCGATTGCGAGGGCGCAGAGCAGGGGGGACATAGGGCACCCCTGTCTCGTCACCCTCAGCAGTCGAAATTTGTCAGAATGTTCATTGTCCACTCTCACTTTTCCCTCTGGCCCCTTGTATAGCATTTTTATCCAGTTAATAAAGCACGGGCCGAATTGAAACTCAGCCAGGACCCTCCACAAGTATGCCTTAGCGGCATCCAAAGACACAATGGCCCTTGATCCATCCCCATCAGCAGGGATCTGTAAATTCAAATACCAATGTCTTAAATTTATGCTAGTGGATCTTCCAGGTATAAATCCCGACTGATCGAGGTGGACAAGTTTCTGGATGACCCTAGTTAACCTGGTCGCCAAGACCTTCCAAAATTTTAACGTCCGTACTCAAGTAAGGAAGTGGGTCTATATGAGGATGTATTAAGTGGATCCTTGCCTTCCTTATGTATCACAACTATGGTAGATTCCATCATAGATGTGGGGAGCTACCCTTCCATCAATGACCAATTTAAGACCCCCAACAGCTCGGGTAATAACACCTTCCCATAGCGTCTATAGGTCTCTGCCGGAAGACCGTCAGGACCAGGAGACTTCTGGCCTGCCATCTCCCTTGTGGCCTGCTGCAGTTCCTCTAATGTTATTGTCAGGTCCAGTTCATCTCTGTCAGTTTCAGAGAGGGCTGGAATTGCCAAGCCCCTAAAGAAAGCATCCACATCCTCCCCCATTTCCTGTTGTTGGGAACTATACAGGTGCTCATAATATTCTTTGAACTTATCTACCATTTCTGGAGTATGTGAAGAAACCCTACCCTCAAGAGTTTGTCTTGACCAGATAGGCCAACATTCGCCCCACCCTTTCCCCCTCCCCAAAGGTTTTCTGCCGCTGAAAAAGTTGTTTATTCTCTGCTTTTCTAATCATTAATGTCCTGTAAAAATGTTGTTCCTCTGCCCAAACCCTTATGCCGCGTACACACGCTCAGAATTTCCGACAACAAATGTTCGATGTGAGCTTGTTGTCGGAAATTCCAATCGTGTGTAGGCTCTATCGGACATTTGCAAAAATTTGAGAGCTGGATCTCAAATTTTCCGACAACAAAATCCGTTCTTGTAAATTCCGAGCGTGTGTAGACAATTCCGACGCACAAAATTCCACGCATGCTCTGAATCAAATACGAGACGGAAACGGTCAGTCTGGTAAAACTAGCGTTCGTATAGCGCATTCTCTTCTTCTTTATAATGCTAGAATAATGAAGTTGTTTTGCTGCTGATATTCACACAGAGTTCTGACAAACTGATTTCTTTATTATTTCTCGTGAACTCCTGAATAATCTTTTTTATTTTTTTCGTCAGATCTCCATAATAATGTTTCAAATTTTTTTTCTAGTGATCTTTTTTTATTTATTTTTTTTATCAAGATCTGTTTGTTTTTTTTCTAGTGATCTCCATAATATTTTTGTCATTTTGTGTGTCAAATTACCACAACACCATTATTATCTTGTATTTTTTAACCTTAAGATTGGTTGGTGTCCCTTGTTAATTTGTACGAAGCCTTTGTACCCCAGGGCAGACATCAACTATTTTACAGGCAAAATTGGTAGCCTGAGGAGTCCATATAATAGTGAGCACAATCCGGTTCAGGACTCCAAGAGATCAGGAACAGCAGCACATGACATACAGTGGGGACGGAAAGTATTCAAACCCCCTTAAATTTTTCACTCTTTGCAATATTGCAGCCATTTGCTAAAATCATTTAAGTTCATTTTTTTCCTCATTAATGTACACACAGCACCCCATATTGATGGAAAAACACAGAATTGTTGACATTTTTGCAGATTTATTAAAAAAGAAAAACTGAAATATCACATGGTCCTAAGTATTCAGACCCTTTGCTCAGTATTTAGTAGAAGCACCCTTTTGATCTAAAACAGCCATGAGTCTCTTTGGGAAAGATGCAACAAGTTTTTCACACCTGGATTTGGGGATCCTCTGCCATTCCTTCTTGCAGATCCTCTCCAGTTCTGTCAGGTTGGATGGTAAACGTTGGTGAACAGCCATTTTTAGGTCTCTCCAGAGATGCTCAATTGGGTTTAAGTCAGGGCTCATGCTGGGCCATTCAAGAACTGTCACGGAATTGTTGTGAAGCCACTCCTTTGTTATTTTAGCTGTGTGCTTAGGGTCATTGTCTTGTTGGAAGGTAAACCTTCGGCCCAGTCTGAGGTCCTGAGCACTCTGGAGAAGGTTTTCGTCCAGGATATCCCTGTACTTGGCCACATTCATCTTTCCCTCGATTGCAACCAGTCGTCCTGTCCCTGCAGCTGAAAAATACCCCCACAGCATGATGCTGCCACCACCATGCTTCACTGTTGGGACTGTGTTGGACAGGTGATGAGCAGTGCCTGGTTTTCTCCACATATACCGCTTAGAATTAAGGCCAAAAAGTTCTATCTTGGTCTCATCAGACCAGAGAATCTTATTTCTCACCATCTTGGAGTCCTTCAGGTGTTTTTTTAGCAAACTCCATGCGGGCTTTCATGTGTCTTGCACTGAGGAGAGGCTTCCATTGGGACACTCTGCCATAAAGCCCTGACTGGTGAAGGGCTGCAGTGATGGTTGACCTTCTACAACTTTCTCCCATCTCCCGACTGCATTCTGGAGCTCAGCCACAGTGATCTTTGGGTTCTTCTTTCTCTCACCAAGGCTCTTTTCCCCCGATAGCTCAGTTTGGCCAGACGGCCAGCTCTAGGAAGGGTTCTGGTCATTCCAAACGTCTTCCATTTAAGGATTATGGAGGCCACTGTGCTCTTAGGAACCTTAAGTGCAGCAGAATTTTTTTGTAACCTTGGCCAGATCTGTGCCTTGCCACAATTCTATCTCTGAGCTCTTCAGGCAGTTCCTTTGACTTCATGATTCTCATTTGCTCTGACATGCACTGTGAGTTGTAAGGTCTCATATAGACAGGTGTGTGGCTTTCCTAATCAAGTCCAATCAGTATAATCAAACACAGCTGGACTCAAATGAAGGTGTAGAACCATTTCAAGGAGGATTAGAAGAAATGGACAGCACCTGAGTTAAATATATGAGTGTCACAGCAAAGGGTCTGAAAACTTAGGACCATGTGATAATTCAGTTTTTTTTTTAATAAATCTTCAAAAATGTCAACAATTCTGTGTTTTTCTGTCAATATGGGGTGCTGTGTGTACAATATGGGGTGCTGTGTGTACATTAATGAGGGGAAAAATGAACTTAAATGATTTTAGCAAATGCCTGCAATATAACAAAGAGTGAGAAATTTAAAGGGGTCTGAATACTTTCCGTCCCCACTGTATATGTCCCCAGGCTGTGGTCATCCCACAGCCTGGGTCTTTTGTCAGACCAGACTGAACCCAGGCCATCACTCTCTTTTCTTCCTTCCACGCTTGCTTCCAGGCTGTGGCTCTGGTGTTGGAGTTGTGGCAGGAGGTGGAAGAGGAGGAGGAAGATGGTCCAACTCACACAGGTGGGTTTTGCTTGTGAGTTCGCCCCTCAACCCCCTATTTAGGGCCAGATAGATCACTTACTCACAGAAGAGGCGTTGGCCCTCCTCCATTTCCTGCATTTTGCAGGCTGTCATGCAGGCATAGGCCTCTTGAAGATTGGGAGGGTACTGAGGGCCGCATTAGCCTGCCGAATTAACCCAAGTGCTGCCTCCTCCCTGTTACTCCCCTTCCTGGGCCTTTTGTATTAAAGGCGGAGGGGAGGGACCTGGGATTCGGTCAGGCTAGTGGGCCTGGCCACCTCCTGACTGCCACTTTCCACAGCCTCCTCCTGGCTGAGGCTTTCCTGTGTATGAAATACAATACAATACAATCACATACAATTTTCAGCTCATGACTGTTGCAAATAGAATTTTAATAAATAGAAAAGACTATCATTCTGAGCCCAGCATTTTTCTTTCTTGTACCAATCATTTTTGACTACTACTGTCTATTGATATGTAAACTACTTTGTTAAATCAGAAATTAGTGATACTAACATCTAGTTAACATCATTAATTTTACGACAAGAAATATGTTGAACAATGCTATACCTGGCTCAAGCTGGGCTTCTTCACTTTTTCCTGGCTGGAAGGCCCAGTTCGTACGTCAGGAGCCTCATCTGAGGTGGAAGGAAGCATTGAAGGAAGAGTGGAGATTGATGGCCTGATTTCACTCTGGTCTGACAGAAAACGCAGTCTGTCGTAGTACCACAACCTGAGGACATAAATGTCATCTGCTGCAGCTCCTGATCTCTGGGAATCCTGGACCTTCTTGCGCTCCCTATTATAAGTGCTCCTCAGGCCACCAATTTTTGCCTTTAAATAGGGGATGGTTGCCGTGGGGATCTGCGGCTTCACTAATTCCAGCAATTAATCCAGCGCTGTCTTCCTCTTTCTTTTATTAGTATAAAAGGGGTGTTTCACCTGCCACAGACAGGGCAGCTCCCTGTACTTATCAATGAATAGGGGGAGAAAGTTGTGATCATTGAAGCGATCCATTTTCTCTGCAAGACACAACACAAAACAAACCCTAATGTCAGGCTAAACTCTCCTAATCTTGTCCCAATATAGGCCTCAATCTATAAGCAGTATAGGCCACTGATGCCCCAAGTTAAAATTGTACCTTCGTTTTCATGATCAGCGCTTCCGCTACTCCCTCCCCTGCTCACAGACCGTACATACAACGCACGCGTGTTGCGCTTTATATACACTGCGCATGCGTAAAACTCCCCCTGCCCCTGACCTTCTTTCTAGTATATTCCCCACCCCTTCTTTTTCGGCTCAGTGGGAGAGCACATGGCAGAGAGACAACAGGTGCGTGATAATAGCAGCAATGATGAGGAAAGCCCGGAGCCACAAATGTCCCGATCCCGGAGGAGATATAAGGGCCTCAAATATGTCCTTTGTAGAGATGGTGGACATCTTGAAGAGGGCCGACTATGATGGGAAGTATGGACCGTACCCAAACCCAAATGTGAGAAAGGCCAAGATCATGACTAAAGTTGTGAAAAGTCTGCACAGGAATTTTGGGGTACGACGATCCAAGGAGCAATTGAGGAAATGCTGGTCAGACCTGAAATTGAGGGAGCAGGATCAGTACAGAAGGATCAGTGCTTCTAAAAAGTAAGTATTTGTCCTGTGTTCCTATTATTATTACTTGCATGCTGCTCCTTGTGCTTTTATTTACTGTTGTACAGTTTAAAATGGCAAGTTTCAGGTTCGTGGGCACAGTAATCGATCGTAGTAAACATCGTTTGTTCGCCCACTAATATGATGTTTTTGGCAGATGCAGGTTAACTACATTTGGTCATGCCTATTTGTATTAAAAGAAGTTTGTTGTCTAGATGGGTTTGTAACTAGAATGAAATGCAAACTTGATTCAGTGTAAGGAGTGGACACTCAGCAGCTGTTTACACATCTGGAAGCAGGAGCACTAGTGTGGGACACCATAACAACCTTTTTATGGTGTCCCACACAGGTACTCCAGTGGATACTAGGGGTGTCTCCATGTGTGAAGATTGTACAAAAAAGGTAAGTATTCCAGCTTTAGACAGGGAAAAAAATAATGTGGTCAGCTTGGAACTCTGCCAAAACAGACAATTGTACGACACTTCCAAGCAATGTTTCATATTCCTATTTCTGGCCTCAAATATCTGTGTGCTAAGTATACCTTTTTTTTAATTCACATAGGGGAGAAAAGACTCGGGACATCTGAGGACACCAGGGACCCCCAACCTCCTAAAGAAGGGGAACTCCCCACACCACAACTTGAGGATGAGGAGGGTGACGTTTATGAAGTAGGCAAAATAGTGACCACAACAGGTGAGTGTCTGAGACCACAGCTTCAGGTAATAGATGTATGCCTGCATATTTATAATACATGGTGTGTTTTTTTTTAGGTGATGTGGATGTTGTGGATGAAGAATCTCATTTCACAAGTGCAAGTGCCCAGATCCTCATCGGGGAGATAAAAGGGTGCAATCAGAATTTAGACAAGTTAAAGGAAAACATCAATGATGTTCAACAAAAAATGAAGAACATCATTGATGTTTTAGGCAAAATCTAAAACACACAAAAATTTTGTCTAATTTTGTATTTTAAATCAAGTTTTTAAAAGCCAAATTTTGAAGATACACACAGTGGGGTTTTACTAAAGCTGGAGAGTGCAAAATTAGGCTCACTTCTGCAGAGAAACCCATCAGCTTCCAGGTTATATTGCCAAAGCTTCATTGAACAAACTGAGGTTAGAAGCTGATTGGCTACCATGCACAGCTGCACCAGATTGTGAGCGCTCCAGTTTTAGTAAATCTCCCCCAGGGTGTCAACATGTGCTAGCTGCCATCACAGGATATCAAGGTACGCGTTTTGTGGGTGCAACCCCTTCCTCGCAACTCAAGTAGGTGAGAGGAAGGGGTTGCACCCCTGAAACATGTCCATCGATCCTCCATGATGGGAGCTAGCACATGTTGACATTAGGCATGGGATTAGGAGGGAAATCCACATTTTGACTCCCAATTGGTGTGCATCTTCAAAATTTGGCTTTTACAGGGATGACATCACCCCATCGGATGAAGGCAAGATCAACACAGTTTTGACATACTACTGTCTGATATTGCCTTCACTTTATCAAAGTTGAACTTTGTAAGTTCCTGAGTTGTGTATGTTATGGTTTGAAACATGCCTGTTTAATAAAAAAAAAGCTATACACCAAAGATGTTGGTTTGTTAAAAAACCCTTTTCTAACGCACATGTGAATGTGCTTTGAGTAAAATGTTTTCTACTCAACAATGTGTGGCTTCTTCTTTCAATGCTCAATACCAGTTTTTGGAGTAAGTTGGTGTTTACAGTGACAATGGGGGTTATTTACTAAAGGCAAATCCACTTTGCATTATAAGTGCACTTTCAATAACCCCCAAAAAATTACATTTGCACTGAAAATGGCCAAAAAGAAAAGCCCATTGGAGAACCTAGGAGACAGCTAAAAGAAACACAAGCAGTAAATCAAATGAAATTGTTCTGTTTCAAAAATAGATTTATTTAAAAACTGTCTCAGACATTTGCTGGCATACCAATGACCCCCCTACCCGCAAAGTATTCCATATATTTTTGTCGAACTTTGCGTGCGCTTTGGGGGGGCAAGCCAGGGCGGCCAGGTTCAAGTGCTGTTAGGGTTGACTGATCGAGAAATCCGGCCTCAAACCTAACTGTGCATAATACAGCATCCAAGTACGATATGGTTTATTTTATATTCAGCCATGTTGATTGCAGTGAGGAATAGGCGGAACCGGCTGGCCATTATGCTGAAAGCATTCTTCACCACTCTTCTGGCTCTGGCTAGCTGGAAGTTAAAAACCCTCTGGTCCGGGGTGAGGGTCCTCATGGGGAATGGCCGCATCAGGTGTTCTCCAAGCCCAAAAGCTTCATCGGCGACGAAGACGAACGGGAGTCCTGCCACGTTATCTTCCGCAGGTGGCAATCCCAAGCCACAACTCTGGAGCCATCTATAGAACTCAGTCTGGGCGATGACTAAACCATCCGACATCCAGCCATTCTTCCCCATGTCCACACACAAAACCTCGTATGTCACTGACACCACCGCCAACATCACTATATGATTAAACCCCTTATAGTAATAGTATGACCCCGAGTTGGGGGGTGGGACGATGTGGACGTGTTTCCCATCATTTACCCCTCCGCAGTTGGGGAAGTCCCACCGCTGGGCAAATTGTTAAGCCACAGTCTGCCATTCCTGTGGCATTGAAGGAAATTGTGGAGTCAAACAAGAAAAAAACTAATTAGTACTTTTGCCCATAACATTGCAAGCAGATTAGACACAAACATGCTTGGCCAACATGAGTAGGGATGAGCCGAACACCCCCCGGTTTGGTTCGTAGCAGAACATGCAAACAGGCAAAAAATTTGTTTGAACACGCGAACACCGTTAAAGTCTATGGGACACAAACATGAAAAATCAAAAGTGCTAATTTTAAAGGCTTATATGAAAGTTATTGTCATAAAAAGTGTTTGGGGACCTGGGTCCTGCCTCAGGGGACATGTATCAATGCAAACAAAGTTTTAAAAACTGCAGTTTTTTCGGGAGCAGTGATTTTAATAATGATTAAAGTGAAACAATAAACGTGACATATTCCTTTAAATTTCGTACCTGGGGGGTGTCTATAGTATGCCTGTAAAGGGGCGCATGTTTCCCGTGTTTAGAACAGTCTGAGAGCAAAATGACATTTCTAAAGGAAAAAAAGTCATTTAAAAGTACTCGCGGCTATAATGAATTGTTGGTCCCGGCAATACACATAAAAGTCATTGAAAAAAACGGCATGGGATTCCCCCACAGTCCATTACCAGGCCCTTCAGGTCTGGTATGGATATTAAGGGGAACCCTGTGCCATTTAAAAAAAAAAATGGTGTAGGGGTCCCCCTCAAAATCCATACCAGACTATTGAGGTCTGGTATGGTTTTTAAGGGGAACTCCACGCCAGTTCCCCCCAAAAATCCATACCAGACCCTTATCCAAGCACGCAACCTGGCAGGCCACAGGAAAAGAAGGGGGGGACAAGAGAGAGCGCCCCACTCCTGAACCGTACCAGGCCACATGCCCTCAACATGGGGAGGATGTCCCCATGTTGATGGGGACAAGGACCTCATCCCCACAACCCTTGCCCAGTGGTTGTGGGTGTATGCGGGTGGGGGGGCTTATCAGAATCTGGAAGCCCCCTTTAACAAGGGGACCCCCAGATCCCAGCCCCCCTGTGTGAATTGGTAGTGGGGTACAAATGTACCCCTACCATTTCACAAAAAAAGTGTCAAAAATGTTAAAAAAGACAATAGCCGGTTTTTGACAATTCCTTTAATAATGTCTACTTCTTTCCCCTCTTCTTCTTCCATCTTCTTCTGGTCTTCCTTTGGTTTTCTTCTTCTTCCTCCATGTTGTTCTTCCCCCACTTCTTCCTTCATCCTTCTCTGCTTCTTCCTCTGGTCCTCTGCTTCTTGCTCAGGTCTTCTCCTCCGGCATCTTCCCCCGGCTTCTCCTTCCCCGCTTCGTCCTCCATACGATCCGCCTCAATGGGAGTCTCCCACTTTGTGACGCTTCTGTTTTTGTGATAGCTCTTATATAACTGAGGGCGAAGTGACCCCAGTGACCCCGCCCCCCTCTGATGCACGGGGACTTCCTTATGGCTTTCCCCATGGTGTCAGAGGGGGCGGGGTCATCTGTTTACGTAAACGAGCATGCATGGAAGTGGTGGAAGTATCCACCACTAAAATGTATCTCAAAGATACGAAACACATCATTCAGATCTTAGAACATATTCCATGTAAAGAAAACAGTCTTCTAGTAACAGCTGATGTGAGCACGTTATACACCATTATAGGTAACCAAGACACCCTCGGTTCCGTTCAGTGGGCTCTCGACGGATCTTCTCTTCCTCCCCTGTTGAAAGATTTCCTCTTGAAAGCTTTGGATTTTTGTCTGGCCAGAAATTATTTTTTGGTACGACGGAAAGTTTTTCCTACAAACACTTGGAGTAGCCATGGGCGCTCGATTTGCGCCCAGTGTTCCTAACATTTTCATGGCACTGTGGGAGGAGGAGTTTGTCTTTGGTGGCAGACCAGCTCATCTGGTCTGCTACCAAAGATATATAGACAATCTCATTATGATATGGGAGGGAGATATGATTAGCCTTCAGCTTTATCTTGGAATGCTGATGCTGGACGCATAGCCTTCCTAGATTTGGAAGTCTTTAAACAAGGGGATTGTTTTAAGACTAAAAACCACTTCAAGCCGACCGACAGAAACAGTTTTATACCGTTAGATAGTTGTCACCATCACTCCTGGCTATACAATGTCCCAAAGGGACAATTCCTCCGCTTAAGGAGGAATTGTGCCCTAGATTCGGATTACTTTTCACAAGTTAATATATTGGCTGACCGCTTTTTGCAAAAGGGTTATGCCAAGCAACATATTACAGGTGATATAGTCAGGGTTGGAAATCTTGACAGTACCTCTTTAGTTGCCAATTCAGATAGTAATCAGAAATCTAATGGTAACTTTGAATACAAAATCATCCTTGACTACAATATCCAACACAAAAGATTTGAGAGGATAGTTAATAAGCACTGGGACATTTTAAAAAAAGATTTTGTATTAAGTATTTTGGGCACAGTGCTGCTCTCACGCCCAAAATTTGTTTATAGAAGACCTCCTACATTAAGGCATATTTTAGCACCAAGTGTGGTAGATCCCCCTGAAATTTTAAAAGATAATTGGATTTTCAATTTCCTGTCAGGCTTCTATGCCTGCGGGAAATGTCCTGCATGTAAACAATGTAGACATAATCTCAAAAGGAGAAAAGATTTTACAGCATCAGCCACGAATAAGCACTATCAGATAAAAACTGTCATTACATGCAACACAGTAGGGGTCATTTATATGTTGTAGTGCGACTGCGGTCTTCAATATATAGGTAGAACCTCCAGACCTATGGGAGTCTGCATAGCCGAACATGTAAACAATATAAAAGGAGGATTAGTCACACACAATGTTTCTAAACATTTCAGAATTTTTCACGGGGGGGAATCCTAGATGCTTACAGTTCTGGGGCTTAGAAAGAGTACACCCACATTGGAGGGGGGGGGATTTTATCAGGCAGCTGAGTCAGCGTGAATCCATGTGGATTCATGAGACTCAGGTTATGGTTCCCAAGGGGTTAAACGTAGAATTTGACCTTAACTGTTTCATTTCCAACAAGTAGTTTTATTTTTAGATATGATGTCTTTTTAGCATATTTATGTTTATTTGTATTCAATTGTCATGTATGTTTTTTGAGTTGTACACAGTAATGGCAGTGGGATAGGGGTTCCGTTATTAATTATATATTTATGTTTTTACCCAAATTGGGATATATAATGCCCTTATCTCATGTCCTATAGCACTTGCTGTTCGGTACGTGGTAATAGGAGGTGTCCCCGTACAAATAGGTAGAGGTTTAATCTACTTCCTGTTCCGCCACTGCCTATATGGACACTCTCCGTATTTATATATTCATGGGAGGCGTTTCCGCAGTGTCTGGTTGCCATGGAAGTTTTCTCTGACTTCCGGGTTTGCCGTAATCCGTGCGGACACTCCCCATTCTTTTATAAGCTGCTGGGTGACTGTCAGGCTCCACCCCTCGCTGACGAAGTCCAGCCAGGACGTAACGCCGTGTACGGGGGGAGGAGTCTTACTTGCGGACGTCACCCACTGCCACACTGTGTTCATTAGGCATAGATCAGCTATTGCGCTGCTGCCCATCCTTTTTAAAGTGTTGCGCCTTGGAGCGCTTGTCTTTGCTTTTACTTTTTGTCAATTACTTTTTAAAATAAATTTACGGAGTGCACTTAGAGTGTGTCCTCATTTCTTATATGAATTGGAGTGGTCAATACCCATTTGGAATACATCTCTGCTGGCCTGGTCATCTACACCTCTGACATCCCCCTGCTGGACGGTTGTATCATCAGGCTCCATTGAGGATTCCAGAGCCGGTGTTCTGCCGAGAAAGTTCCACTCGGCGGATAAGGACCCCCCCTCCACTCCTGCGCAGTAGGATCCGGCGGAAATAGCCGAAGGTGAAAAGGGGAAAATCAGCTGTACACGGTGCCTGTAAGAGGGCCCCTCGTGGGCTCGCTTCGCTCGCCACGCTTCGGGCACGGCCTCGCTTCGCTCGGCTCTTTTTTATTCCCCCTCTAGGTCCACTTGGATGGTGGGGAAGGAACCTGGACCCAGGGCGCAGGTGCCGTGTACAGCTGATTAAACATTGTGAGCTTCGGCTATCTCCAGCGGCTGATAGTAGTTCGTACTGCGCAGGCGCTGCGCCTGCGCAGTACAGGTGGGGTCCTTATCCGCCGAGGGAACTTTCTCGGCAAGACACCGGTCACCAGGAATTACCATCATCCCTGTGGGATACATGTGAGTTTGACCTCTGCTTGCAGAGGTCCACAAAATCTGGTAAGCGCATTTTTGTTTATCTGGGTGAAGCTGAATATGACCGATTGTATTGTTGAAGTCTACACATCATTTATTTTGTCATAAGGATATTTGACAGCTACCACACTCCGGATGTGCATTGGACTTTTGGCTGCTTTGTTTTTTTGTTTTTTTATTTTTTTTTTTCATTCATTGCGCTGCACTTACCCCCATTATATTATGTGAAATATTATATCAAGAATTGTAATTACATGCACCTGTTGAACAGGGGCAGAAAAATTGGGCCTTAGGCACTGGTGACACAACACTGCAACCCATCACAGATGCTACAGTTGGAGCGCAGGAATTATCCCTGCTGCAAAGTATTGCAGCAAAAATTGTAATTATGCGCCCCTGTTAAACAAGGGCTGAAAAATTGGGCCTTGGGCACTGGTGCTGGTGCCACAACACTGCAACCCCTCACAGATACTCTAGTTGGAGCGCAGGAATGACCCCTGCTGCAAAGTATTGCATTACAAATTGTAATTACACGCCCCTGTTAAACAGGGGCAGAAAAATTGGGCCTTGGCCACTGGTGGCGGTGCCCAGAACCAAACATGTTCTTACAAGCTATCAGCATGAAAATTGAGGAGGAAGAGGATTGTCACTCAGCATAACAGGATAGTCACTCAGCATCAGCATAGGCAATCTTGAAGGGATCTCACATTAAAAAAAAAATTAATCAGTTACATCAGCATCAGGTGCTTGGCAGCTGGTGATCCAAGACTGATTCATTTTTATGAAGGTCAGCCGATCGACCAATTCCGTGGACAGGTGCACCCTGTGATCGGTTACAAAGCCTCCAGCAGCACTGAATGTGCTTTCCGAAAAAACCCTGGATACAGGACAGGCCAGTAGCTCAATTGCATACTGTGCAAGCTCTGGCCAGTGATCCATCCTCAAGACCAAGTAACCCAGAGGATTTTCGGTGGGAAAGGTGTCCAAGTCTGATCTTGCCCCCAGGTAATCCTGCACCATGTGAATCAGACGCTGGCGATGGTTTCTGGAACCGATCAGACCTTGGGGCTGAGGACTAAAAAATTGTCTGAACGCATCGGTCAGATGGCCACCTTCTCCCCTGCTCCTTCTGTGACTGACCGAAGCCTCAGCAACACGTTGTCCAGGAGGACCAGGAAATTGTAACCTCCCAGGCTCTGGAAACGAGTTGCACAAACCTTTCTGCAAGGCCTCCCGAAGATGTTTAATCCTCTGCTCCCTCTGCGACAACAAGATAAGGTCCGCAACCTTACCCTTGTAATGTGGATCAAGGAGGGTGGCCAGCCAGTAATGATCCCTCCTCTTGATACCACGAATACGAGGATCCTTCCACAGGCTTTGCAGTATCAGGGAGGCCATGCAGCATAGGTTTGCTGAGGCATTAGGTCGAGAGTCCCCTGGGTCACTAAGGATGACATGATCTGCAGCCACCTCCTCCCAGCCATGTACAAGTCCATGGGTTTCTTCGGACTGTAAATGATCCCTTGAAGACTGCTGTTAATGCTGAGTGCCAGGCTCCACCTCCATGCTGACACAATCCTCCTCCTCTACCTGTGTGATCGGCGGGCACGCAGGACCATTGTCTGGATAAAGGGGGCCTTGAGAGGTAAGGAAGTCCTCCTCTTCCTCCCTCTGTTCTGCCTCAAGTGTCCTGTCCATTATTCCATGCAGCGTGTGCTCCAACAGGTGGACAAGAGGGACAGTGTCACTGATGCATGCACTGTCACTGCTCACCATCCTCGTGGCCTCCTCAAATGGTGACAGGACAGAGCATGTATCCCTGATCATGGCCCACTGGCGTGGGAAAAAAAACAAGCTCCCCTGACCCTGTCCTTGTGCCATAGTTGCATAGGTACTCATTGATGGCCCTCTGCTGAGTGTGCAGCGGCTGCAGCATGGCCAACGTTGAGTTCCACCTGGTGGGCATGTCATAGATTAGGCAGTTCTTGGGCAGGTTAAATTCCTTTTGGAGGTCAGCCAGCCGAGCACTGGCATTATATGACCTGCAGAAATGCACACAGACTTTCCTGGCCTGCCTCAGGAAATTCTGTAAGCCCGGGTACCTGCCCAAGAACCGCTGCACCACCAAGTTAAGGACGTGAGCCAAACAGGGCACATGGGTCAGTTGTCCCTGTTGGAGGGCGGAGAGGAGGTTGGTGCCATTGTCGAAAACCACCATACCTGGCTTAAGCTGGTGTGGCGTCAACCACCTCTGAACCTGCCCCTGCAGAGCTGACAGAATCTCTGCCCCAGTGTGGCTCCTGTCCCCCAAGCACACCAGCTCAAGCACCACATGGCATCTTTTTGCCTGAGTGCTTGCATAGCCCCTTGAATACCTACGGAGCACCACTGGTTCTGAGGACAAATCAGCACAGGAAGAGGCCATGGAGGAAGAAGAAGAGGAGGGGGTGGAGGAGAGAGGTGTGGCAGAATCACCACTAGTAGAATTTTGGAGGCGTGGTGGCGGAACAACCTCCAACACTACTGCACCCTGCCCTGCATCTTTCCCAGCTGCCAGAAGAGTCACCCAGTGCGCGGTGAAAGATAGGTAACATCCCTGTCCATGCCTGCTGGACCATGAGTCAGCGGTAATATGCACCTTACCCTGTCCAGCGAGGCCAAGACATTGTACCAGATTGTACCAGGCAAATTTCCCTGCCCCAGCTGCTGCACCGCCGAAAGAAGTTTGCTCGCAGCCATCCACATGCCCAGCGGTTGAATGCTAGCTTGGCTAAATTGCTAACACTTCAACTGCTGCCTTTTCAGTTGGTAGACTCTGCGCCCTTCCCTGAGTTTGTGGAATGTGCGGTTCCTCAGTGGCAGGTTACCAAACGCCACTTTTTCTCACGGAAGGCGATTCCTGCTCTCTACCGGTAGAGAGCAGGAATCGCCTTCCGTGAGAAAAAGTGGCGTTTGGGAACCTGCCACTGAGGAACCGCACATTCCACAAACTCAGGGAAGGGCGCAGAGTCTACCAACTGAAAAGGCAGCAGTTGAAGTGTTAGCAATTTAGCCAAGCTAGCATTCAACCGCTGGGCATGTGGATGGCTGCGAGCAAACTTCTTTCGGCGGTGCAGCAGCTGGGGCAGGGAAATTTGCCTGGTACAATCTGACGTTGGTGTACCGATAGCAGATTGCCCGCAAGTACTTGGCTGTGACACACCTAATTCTACACCTTCATTCCTCTCAGTGCAGGTTTCAGAGAGGACTGAAGGTATAGTGGGGTTGGAGATCCCAGCTGATGAGGAGCAAGGAGAGGTCCGCTTTGTTCTTTGGTGTGGGTGTTTTAGGTACGCTTGCCAACGAACTGCATGGCAGGTCGACATATGTCTGGTCAAGCGTGTGGTGCCCAAGCAGGTGATGTTTTGGCCACGCAAGATACGCTTGAGACATATGTTGCAAATAGCAGCGGTGGGATCTGATGCACTCATCTCAAAAAAGGCCCACACCAAAGAACTTTTGGAATAACGCGCAGAGACAGCAGCGCCCTGCACATGTGGAGCTCTGCGGTGTGATGCAGTCAGTGTGCTGCCCTGAAGCTGGCTCCTTGAGGGCATCCTGCCTCATTGGAGATGTGCCTCCTCCTCCTCTCTCCTATCAGGCACCCACGTGGAGTCAGTGACCTCATCATCCCCTCCCTCCTGATCACTGGAGCAAACCTGGCAGTATGCTGAAGCTGGGGGAACATGACTGCCAGATTGCTGTCCTTCTTGGGCACCCTCTCTCTCTGGGCTCACGTTACTGCCTTCCTCTAGCTGGGTACCATCATCGGAGCCTTCAAAACGCTGAGCATCCTCCTGGAGCATGTACCCAACACTGTGGTCAAACAGTTCGGGGGACTCCTCAGGAGGACATGGTGGGGCTAGGGAAGGAGTGTCTGATGCCATTGAGCCAAGGGAAGAGGCCGCATTGGCAGCTGCTTTGCCAGACAAAGTACCCTGAGACTGGGTGAGAGAGAATGAGGATGAGGACAGCTTGGTCTTCCACTCTACCGAGTCTTTGGCATGTTGCTGGTCAACACGGCCAGCTGCCAAAAAAAAGGACAAGCGTGTCCCACAGCCACGTGCTGATGAGGATGCACCGTCTCCACGACCAGCACTGTTGCCTCTAGACACAGAGCCTGCTTGCCCTCTTTTATTGGCTTGTGACTGTCTGCCTCTCCTTGTTGGCCTTCCAGACATACTAATGGCCTGCAGTGAGATGTAGCTGCACAAAGCTGGGATGTATATATATATATATATATATATATATATATATATATATATATATATATACTGATACTGCAGCTAGCAGAATCAACTGCCTGCCTGTAGTATTATTAGTATGAGAACACCATCAATTGTCTTCAGGTAGCTTTAGGTGCACACTGTGCAGAGGACACAGTACACTAACTGTAAATACTGAAGCTGCCTGCCTGTGGTATTAATAGGATCAGAACAACAGCAATTGTCTTTAGGTAGCTTTAGGTGCATACTGTGCAGAGGACACAGTACACTAACTGTAAATACTGCAGCTGCCTGCCTGTGGTACTAATAGGATCAGAAGAACACCAGCAATTTTCTTCAGGTAGCTTTAGCTGCACACTGTGCAGAGGACACAGTACACTAACTGTAAATACTGCAGCTGCAACAGGTTGTCCCAAACAGGGGTGGATAGGGGGAAGGGAGGGGGGAGGGGGAAGGAAAGGGAGGGGATGGGGAACCTGGAGGGAGGAGATCGGCCGTGGAGTAGGATGCTGGTATGAGGTCTTTGTTCAGACTTCAATATGTCCTGGCTAGGAAATAGGTGTTGGTTATATGGTACAGCTGTGGGATCACTGTTCCCAGGTTCAGGAGTAATTGGTTGCAGCGTGTACAGTCCCCAGTGCGGGTAGACTCTATGCAGGAAATGCTATGGTGAAGTCAGTTGGTGACAGGTGTAGGTAAAGAAAACATGGAATATTGCCAGGTACATTACCACTTCCGGGTCCCGTTCTGAACTACTGAGGTACTTCCGGATGGCAGTGGCTTCAATGTTGTAAACAAACCATCCTGTCACCATGTACACTTCCGTATCCTGGCCTGGGTAGTTATCCGTGATTCGCGGTATGTTGCTGGTATGCCGCTATTTAATGGCTGTGACCATACACATAGGTCCACCTATCGTCCTACATACGGCTGCTCCAGACTCTGGAGCGGGATACTCTCTCGATGCGTGAGCCGGCTAGCCCCCACGGGGGATGACAGCGGGCGTGACGTCCGGGCGCAGTGACGTCGACGCGTTTCACAGGACAAATGTGCGTAGCTTCATCTGGACGTATGGTTGACGTGCAGGGGCTCCTTCTTATTCACGTCCCTTCCTCATGCACGCCCACCTAATCAATTAAAGTGAAGGAGTGTCTTTTCGTCTGTGTATTGTCCAGATCATCCTTCTTTGTTTGTCTGCCGCCTTGCTTGTATAGAAATCTTAACCAGACATAATTACAGAGAGTTCCTTCCGTGTTAAATTAAACGTACAAACTTAAAAGGTAGAGTTATATATGGGAAGTATGGTACGGTATAGGTCATCATACAGAGAACTTTTTGTTATTATACTGTCTGTTTTTACATTGATCCAAACATCTAGACATGGATTCGTATATTTACATTGCAGTCAGTCTACTATGTCATATGACCATAATTAGGGAATACATACAATACATATACCCTGTTAATTAGATGAAAGGAGCTGGTGGGGAAGTTAGAATCGTATATGAAGGTATATCAATATGCAAATAGGAAAAACGGGGAGAGGGGGGGGGGAAAGAAAAAAAAAAAAAATTTAAAAAAAAAAGGGGGTCCTCACACATGATATAGCGTCTACTAATTTATTTAGGTTGCCAGAAATGGCTGGAAGTTTAGTTCTGTGTTTAACCCTAAGGGGGAACTCCTTCTGGTGGGGATCGACGTGGAATCCTTGTACACGTCGATCCCCCACAGATGGGGTATCAGAGCAGTCGAAACCTTCCTTGACAAACATTTCCCCAAATGTGGCCCTCAAAATGAATTCTTAGTAGACCTGTTAACCTTTGCCCTTCAAAATAACTCTTTCCAATTCCTCTCCAATTTTTATCAGCAAATTAATGGCACCTCTATGGGTGCACCCTGGGCCCCAGCATATGCTTGTCTCCATCTGGGGCTATGGGAGGAGGATGAGGTATACACCTCGCCGATGTACCTGAGCCACGTACATACGTGGCTCAGGTACATCGACGACGTGTTTGTCATCTGGAGGGGTGACCAAGACACTCTGGCACAATTCATCACCCATCTCAATTCCAATGATCGGAATATCAAACTGACTTATACGTGGGACCGAGAAAGGATTTCCTTTCTGGACCTATTCATCAGTAGAAGGGACTCCTCCCTGGTGACCCAGACATTTCGAAAAGAGACCTCTGCGAACACACTCTTGAGAGCAGATAGCCACCACCCGCAGTGGCTTAAGGACAGTATTCCCGTGGGTCAATTTCTCCGTATAAAGCGAAACTGCTCCAATAAGGAAGATTATAGACACGAAAGTAATGAGCTATATAAACGCTTCCGGGAACGCGGATACTCTCATAAACAACTTAGGAGGGCCAAACGTAAAGTAGCAGGACGGGATCGCCCTGCTCTTTTAGATGGAAAGCCATCAGAAAACCTACGTTGTGCTCCTCCTCCTCCCAGCGCCCCAGACCCAGTGAGAATCATCACTGAATTTGGATCTCAATGGGACACAGTTAAAACCATCCTGGAAAAACACTGGGACATACTGACCAACACCCCTGGTATAGCCCAAATAGTGGGTCCCACTCCCAAAATGGTTGCGAGAAGGGCCAAAAATCTTGGTGATTCCCTAATTCATTCTGAACACCTTAGAAATACCAATAACTCGTGGCTATCTTGCTTCCCCAGGAGCAAGGGTATGTTCCCATGCGGTCACTGTCAGGTTTGCCCTTACGTACATAGGACAACAACTTTCAGTGACTCCCGAAATAAAAATAATTTCGAGATTAAAAGCCTTATCAATTGCGCCACCACCAGGGTCATATATATGCTAACATGCCCGTGCAAGAAGATTTATATCGGCAAGACAAAGCGCCAATTTAGAATCCGGCTAGGAGAGCATATGAGGGAAATCCTCGAAAAGAACCCAGAGAAACCAGTAGCCAGACACTTTGCCCAATATCATCAGGGCAAACTGTCTGGCATGCAGGTGAAGGGAATCTTTGCCCTTAACCTGTCCCCCAGGAGAGGGGACTTTGACCAGATCCTACAACAGAAAGAAAAACGATGGATCTTCCGCCTAAGCTCTCTGGTCCCCTTAGGGTTAAACACAGAACTAAACTTCCAGCCATTTCTGGCAACCTAAATAAATTAGTAGACGCTATATCATGTGTGAGGACCCCCTTTTTTTTTTTTTTTTTAATTTTTTTTTTTTTTTCTTCCCCCCACCCCCTCTCCCCGTTTTTCCCATTTGCATATTGATATACCTTCATATACGATTCTAACTTCCCCACCAGCTCCTTTCATCTAATTAACAGGGTATATGTATTGTATGTATTCCCTAATTATGGTCATATGACATAGTAGACGGACTGCAATGTAAATATACGAATCCATGTCTAGATGTTTGGATCAATGTAAAAACAGACAGTATAATAACAAAAAGTTCTCTGTATGATGACCTATACCGTACCATACTTCCCATATATAACTCTACCTTTTAAGTTTGTACGTTTAATTTAACACGGAAGGAACTCTCTGTAATTATGTCTGGTTAAGATTTCTATACAAGCAAGGCGGCAGACAAACAAAGAAGGATGATCTGGACAATACACAGACGAAAAGACACTCCTTCACTTTAATTGATTAGGTGGGCGTGCATGAGGAAGGGACGTGAATAAGAAGGAGCCCCTGCACGTCAACCATACGTCCAGATGAAGCTACGCACATTTGTCCTGTGAAACGCGTCGACGTCACTGCGCCCGGACGTCACGCCCGCTGTCATCCCCCGTGGGGGCTAGCCGGCTCACGCATCGAGAGAGTATCCCGCTCCAGAGTCTGGAGCAGCCGTATGTAGGACGATAGGTGGACCTATGTGTATGGTCACAGCCATTAAATAGCGGCATACCAGCAACATACCGCGAATCACGGATAACTACCCAGGCCAGGATACGGAAGTGTACATGGTGACAGGATGGTTTGTTTACAACATTGAAGCCACTGCCATCCGGAAGTACCTCAGTAGTTCAGAACGGGACCCGGAAGTGGTAATGTACCTGGCAATATTCTATGTTTTCTTTACCTACACCTGTCACCAACTGACTTCACCATAGCATTTCCTGCATAGAGTCTACCCGCACTGGGGACTGTACACGCTGCAACCAATTACTCCTGAACCTGGGAACAGTGATCCCACAGCTGTACCATATAACCAACACCTATTTCCTAGCCAGGACATATTGAAGTCTGAACAAAGACCTCATACCAGCATCCTACTCCACGGCCGATCTCCTCCCTCCAGGTTCCCCATCCCCTCCCTTTCCTTCCCCCTCCCCCCTCCCTTCCCCCTATCCACCCCTCCTAACCCCCCCATTCTTGAGCCGCCCTCCCCCCGGGGGTATTGATGCCTGCATCACAAACCGTATTCAGCAATTGCTGTATAATTTCCCTAGGTGGTTTGTGTAGACATCAATAGCCAAGACGTCCGGACGCATTTGTTTTGTTTTTGTCTACCCATACATGTTTCATGTTTCCCTAGTCTGTGTCTGGTTTGTACTTGATCAAAACAGTCTTTTGATCAATTTTATAAGGGCAGTATCTTCATACTTTTTGTGATTATGCTTGTGCACATATCTCCATGTATATCCATTTTGTACCAATAAATATATATTTTATATTGACCACATACTGAGTGTGCCTTCCCCTGAGCCCCGCTTTTCTTTTTTGGTCCCCCTCTGTTTGGGACAACCTGTTGCATTGTTTATGGGGGTTGGAAGGCAACCATAGAGTCACGGTACTGAAGTGTTTTACATGATCTAACAAGCCTCACCACACTCCATTTTGTTTCATGTTAAATACTGCAGCTGCCTGCCTGTGGTATTAATAGGATCAGAAGAACACCAGCAATTGTCTTCAGGTAGCTTTAGGTGCACACTGTGTAGAGGACACAGTACACTAACTGTAAATACTGTAGCTGCCTGCCTGTGGTACTAATAGGATCAGAAGAACACCAGCAAATGTCTTCAGGTAGCTTTAGGTGCACACTGTGCAAAGGACACAGTACACTAACTGTAAATACTGTAAAAACGTCTGCCTGCCTGTAGTAGGAAGAGAATAATAGGAACGGATCTAGCTAAATTGAATACAGTGTATATATATATATATATATATATATATATATATATATATATATATACACACAACACCTAGGATGCATATATATACACAATACACTGTAAGTACAGCTAACTGACTCGCCTGCCTACACTATCTAACTTAAATCAAATGACACTGTCTCTCTGTCTATCTCTCTCCGCCGCAACACACTACATAAGGCCGCCATGCAGGCGGTCTTATATAGTGTGGGGCGTGTACTAAACCCCCTGAGTCATAATTGGCCAAAGCCACCCTGGCTTTGGCCAATTACGGCTCTCTATACAGACGGCGCTGTGATTGGCCAAGCATGCGGGTCATAGTGCATGCTTGGCCAATCATCAGCCAGCAATGCACTGCGATGCCGCAGTGAATTATGGGCCGTGACGCGCCACTCGAATTTGGCGCAAACGGCCCATAACGTTCGCAATTAGACGAATGGTCAAACAGGCGATGTTCTAGTCGAACATGGGTTCGACTCGAACTCGAAGCTCATCCCTAGTGAGGAGTATATAATGTACAGGGTGTAGGGGTCAGGAGCGGGTAACGTGCAGGGGTCAGACATACGTAATGTACAGGATGCAGGGGTCAGGCATATGTAATGTACAGGGTGCAGGGGTTGGGAGTATGTAATGTACAGGGTGCAGGGGTCGGGAGTATGTAATGTACAGGGTGCAGGGGTGAGGAGTATATAATGTACAGGGTGCAGGGTTGAGGAGTATGTAAAGTACAGGGTGCAGGGGTCGGGCATATGTAATGTACAGGGTGCAGGGGTCAGGAGTATGTAATGTACAGGGTGCAGGGTTGAGGAGTATATAATGTACAGGGTGTAGGGGTCAGGAGTGGTTAATATGCATGGGTCCTGGCATTTGTAATGTACAGGGTGCAGGGGTCGGGAGTATGTAATGTACAGGGTGCAGGGGTCGGGAATATGTAATGTACAGGGTGCAGGGGTGAGGAGTATAAGATGTGCTTTAACTGCAGACTTGCAGCTTTAATTTGAGGGTATTTACATCCAAATCAGGTGAACGGTGTAGGAATTACAACAGTTTGGATATGTGCCTCCCACTTTTTAAGGGACCAAAAGTAATGGGACAATTGGCTGCTCAGCTGTTCCATGGCCAGGTGTGTGTTACTCCCTCATGATCCCATTTACAAGGAGCAGATAAAAGGTCCAGAGTTCATTTCAAGAGTGCTATTTGCATTAGGAGCTGTTGCTGTCAACTCTCAATATGAGATCCAAAGAGCTGTCACTATCAGTGAAGCAAGCCATCATTAGGCTGAAAAAACAAAACAAACCCATCAGAGAGATAGCAAAAACATTAGATTAGGTGTGGCCAAATCAACTGTTTGGAACATCCTTAAAAAAAAAAGAACGCACCAGTGAGCTCAGCAACACCAAAAGACCCGGAAGACCACGGAAAACAACTGTGGTGGATGACTTCTTTCCCTGGTAAAGAAAACACCATTCTCAACAGTTGGTCAGATCAAGAACACTCTCCAGGAGGTAGGTGTATGTGTGTCAAAGTCAACAATCAAGAGAAGACTTCACCAGAGTGAATAGAGAGGGTTCACCACAAGATGTAAACCATTGGTGAGCCTCAAAAACAGGAAGGCCAGATTAGAGTTTGCCAACAACATCTAAAAAAGCCTTCACAGTTCTGGAACAACATCCTATGGACAGATGAGACCAAGCTCAACTTGTACCAGAGTGATGGGAAGAGAAGAGTATGGAGAAGGAAAGGAACTGCTCATGATCCAAAGCATACCACCTCATCAGTGAAGCATGGTGGTGGTAGTGTCATGGCGTGGGCATGTATGGCTGCCAATGGAACTTGTTCTCTTGTATTTATTGATGATGTGACTGCTGACAAAAGCAACAGGATGAATTCTGAAGTGTTTCAGGCAATATTATCTGCTCATATTCAGCAAAATGCTTCAGAACACATTGGACGGCGCTTCACAGTGCAGATGGACAATGACCCGAAGCATACTGCGAAAGCAACCAAAGAGTTTTTTAAGGGAAAGAAGTGGAATGTTATGCAATGGCCAAGTCAATCACCTGACCTGAATCTGATTGAACATACATTTCACTTGCTGAAGACATAACTGAAGGGAAAATGCCCCAAGAACAAGCAGGAACTGAAGACATTTGCAGTAGAGGTCTGGCAGAGCATCACCAGGGATGAAACCCAGCGTCTGGTGATGTCTATGCGTTCCAGACTTCAGGCTGTAATTGACTGCAAAGGATTTGCAACCAAGTATTAAAAAGTGAAAGTTTGATGGATGATTGTTAATCTGTCCCATTACTTTTGGTCCCTGAAAAAGTGGGAGGCACATATACAAACTGTTGTAATTTCTACACCATTCACCTGATTTGGATGTAAATACCCTCAAATTAAAGCTGAAAGTCTGCAGTTAGAGCACATCTTGTTCGTTTCATTTCAAATCTATTGTGGTGGTGTATAGAGCCAAAAAGATTAGAATTGTGTCGATGTCCCAATATTTATGGACCTGACTGTATATACTTGTATATAAAATTCACTTTTTATCTGTGAAATTGTGTTTCCCAGTGCTAAACCTTTCATCCAATTTCTAAATTGCTGCATTTGTAACCTCCAAAAGCCAGTATAAAGGAATAGTAGTAGTAAAAAAGCACTTGTGGGTTTAACCAATCATTTCTTTTGTACAATTCTCCTTTAAGGGGGGCGTGTCCTATGCCTACATACTTTTGATAAGAGACGTCCCTCATTCCCATTTCAGAAGATTGGGAGGTATGATATCCCCTTCCTCAATACTTGATCCATTGTGGCAGTAGGGCTCAGCCGCAGGAACATGTTCTCCTCCTCAACCTCAGATACAATGAATTGCTGTGCATCCTCTTGCAGCAAGTTGCTGATACTGTCCTTCATTAACTCAACTGACTCCCGTATCTGTGGATGAAGATGCAGAACAAGGCGCATTAGCAACTACTGATGACTTCAAGCTATTCTGCTCCAGGGAGACAGAGGAGGAGCATAAGGGAGACTTGGTTAGATGCTCCACCACCTTCTCTTCATCTCTGGGTGTATAACAGCCTTGCTGCCAGGAAAAAAAGACACATGTGTCCTACCCCTAGATATTCCACCACAACACCTGATTTGGGCTGTGAATATGAATTCGGGAATGCTGATCACATTGATGTTAAAAATGTCTAAGTGTAAATGTACACAATCATGGGGCTTGTCCAAATCTGACATCGGTAGGTTTCTTAATAAATGAACTGAGAGTGGAGCTCAGCCTCGCCCTGTACAGGAAATCTGTAACCAGTTCAACTGCATTTCTAGTTCTAAACTTTTGTTTAATTTCTCTTCTGCTGTCAGCGATGGCGTCTATGGATGTAAAAGTTGAACTGCTATGTTCCATCTGTCTGGACTCCTCTACAGATCCTGTAACCCTGAAATGTGGGCACAACTTCTGCCGGGTCTGTATTGATCGTGTGCTGGATACACAGGAGGGGTCCGGAGGATATTCCTGTCCTGAATGCAGAGAAAAGTTTCCGGATCGTCCTGTACTGCAGGGAAATGAAACAGTGAGGAACATAGCAGAGACTTTCCTGTCTTCTCATCCAGATCGGGAGGAGTCCGGGGTCTTCTGTACTTACTGTGTGGACTCTCCTGTACCTGCTGTTAGATCCTGTCTACACTGTGAGGTTTCTCTGTGTGATAAACACCTAAGAGTCCACAAAAAGTCCCCAGAACACATCTTATGTGACCCCACCTTGTCAATGGAGAGCAGGAAATGCTCCATCCATAAGAAAATCCTGGAGTATTACTGCACTGAGGATGATACCTGTATCTGTATTTCTTGTTGTATGATTGGAGGACATAAAGGACATAAGATGGAGTCACTGGATGAGGCTTCTAAGAAGAAGAAGGAGACACTGAGGAATGTTCTGCAGAAACTTCTGACAAAGAGAGAGGAGACGGAGGAAAGGGTCCAGGAACACAGGAGGAAAGTAGAAGAAGCAGCTGGTGACACCGAGAGAGTCACTGTCCTGTTTAGAGATCTCAGGAGACGTCTGGAAGACCTGGAGAAGAGAGTCCTGAGGGAAATCTCCGGGAGGGCAGAGCGGATCTCCATCTCCATCTGGGAATCGGACATAAAGAAGGAGGAGCTGTCCAGGAAGATACGTCACATTGAGGAGCTGTGTAACATGACGGATCCACTGACTGTCTTACAGGAATCAGACACAGGTGACTTATGTGATACTGAGGATGGAGATAATGAGGACAGAGAGAGACATGAGGAATTCCTCCATGATGGAGGGGGTCTGGGTGTGGTGGGGGTCTTACACACAGGTTTATCTGATATAATAACAGAGGTAAATGCATACTTCCCTATACAGGGACCTGCAGACATATTACTGGATGTAAACACAGCTAGTAATAAGCTATATATATCAGATGACAGGAAAACTGTATCCAAGTCAGATAGAAAACAGAATCGTCCAGAAACACCAGAGAGATTTCAGAGTTGTCCTCAGGTGTTGAGCAGTCAGAGTTTCTCCTCAGGGAGACATTACTGGGAAATGGAAGTGGGGGGATCACATGAATGGATAGTTGGGATGTGTTACCCCAGTATAGAGAGGGAAGGAGTTAAGTCAAAAGGAGTTAAGTCAGAGATTGGAAAGAATAAGATGTCCTGGGGATTGGACAGGTCTTGTAATAAGTATTTTGTCATACATGACAGGAAAGAGACCTTTTTACCCACCGATCTCTCCAGTAACAGAGTCAGGATATATCTGGATTATGAGGCCGGGCGGATCTCCTTTTATGATCTGTGTGACCCGATCCGACATCTCCACACCTTCACCACCACCTTCACTGAGCCCCTCCATGCTGGGTTTAATGTAATGAAAGGTTGTGTAATGATATGTGCGGGGAGATGTGAGAACTCCGCCCAGAGTCTGGTGACATCACAGGATTGGGTGATGGGATTGGGTCATTGATCAGCCAATGCTTGGACGAAGTGGTGACTCCATAGACAGAGGAGCCACCCTAAGACAGGAAGTGTGTCACTGGCAGGATCACCAAGGGAAAATAAAGGGGAAAAAAGGCCTAAGATTGGTATCATTTTTGTTTTTGGGTTTATTACCACTTTAAGTCTTTGCCCTGGAGCCCCTCTATGCTGGGATATGTGTAGGGAGAGGTTATATAATGATAAGTGGGGGGAGAAGTGAGAACTCCGCCTACAGTCTGGTGACATAACAGGGATGGGCGGTGGCATTGGCTGATTGATCAGGCAGTGCTTGGAGGAATAGATAAAAGAAAGAGGGCGCAGTGGCCTACTGCAGGGTCCCTGCTGGATGATGCATTTCGAAGGTATGTCTTTCTCCTCCAAAACCAAGCAGCAAATGATCATTCCATAATATATATGCCTTTACCAACATCTCTGTCACACCCACAACATGAGATACAGGGCCCTCCCAAAAAATGAGTCTATAACTCTAATGCCCTGTAAACACGGTCGGATTTTCCGATGGAAAAAGTGCGATCGGATTGTGTTGTCAGAAATTCCGATTGTGTGTAGGCTCCATCAGACTTTTTCCGTCGGAATTTCCGACACACAAAGTCTGAGAGCAGGATATAAAATTTTCCCAAAAACAAAATCTGATCATTTCAATTCCGATCGTGTGTACACAAATCCGACGCACAAAGTGCCACGCATGCTCAGAATAAATAAAGAGATGAAAGCTATTGGCTACTGCCCCGTTTATAGTCCCGACGTACGTGTTTTTACGTCACCGCGTTCAGAACGATCGGATTTTCCGACAACTTTGTGTGACCGTGTGTATGCAAGACAAGTTTGGCCCAAAATCCGTCTGAAGAAAATCCGATGAATTTTGTTGTCGGAATGTCCGATCAATGTCCGATCGTGTGTACGGGGCATAAAAGGAAAATTATGACTACACCACCCCAAGCTTTAAATGTAGTGCATTAAAAATATATAAAAGTCATTGTTACTGATGGTAATTTAATGTTAAGAAATGTGATATCATGTAATGTATCATGCGTATATATATACAAATATATACACTATATTGCCAAAAGTATTGGGACGCCGGCCTTTACACGCACATGAACTTTAATGGCATCCCAGTCTAATGCCCCGTACACACGGTCGATTTTCCGACAACAAATGTTCGATGTGAGCTTGTCGGAAATTCCGACCGTGTGTAGGCTCCATCGGACATTTTCTGTCAGAATTTCCGACAAAGAAAATTTGAGATCTGGATCTCAAATTTTCCGACAACAAAATCCGTTGTCGGAAATTCCGATCGTGTGTACACAATTCCGACGCACAAAATTCCACCCACCAGTGACACTCTCCTATCTCTCCCTCTGATACACATATGATTGTAATGCCCCGTACACACGGTCGGATTTTCCGACGGAAAATATTAGATGTGAGCCTATTGTAAATTCCGACCGTCGTACAAAATTTGAGAGCTCGTTCTCAAATTTTCCGACAACAAAATCAGTTTGCGTAAATTCCGATCGTGTGTACACAATTCCTACGCACAAAGTTTCACGCATGCTCAGAATCAAGCAGAAGAGCCGCACTGGCTATTGAACTTCATTATTCTCGGCTCATCGTACGTGATGTACGTCACCGCGTTCTTGACATTCGGAATTTCCGACAACATTTGTACGACCGTGTGTATGCAAGACAAGTTTAAGCCAACATCCGTCGGAAATAAATCCACAGTTTTGTTGTCGGAAAATCCTATCGTGTGTACAGGGCATTAGTCCGTAGGGTTCAATATTGAGTTGGCCCACCCTTTGCAGCTATAACAGCTTCAACTCTTCTGGGAAGGCTGTCCACAAGGTTTAGGAGTGTGTCTATGGGAAGCGCATTTGTGAGGTCAGGCACTAATATTGGACGAGAAGGCCTGGCTCGCAGTCTAATTTATCCCAAAGGTGTTCTATCGGTTTGAGGCCAGGACTCTGTGAAGGCCAGTTAAGTTCCTCCACCCCAAACTCACTCATCTGTGTCTTTATAGACCACCAGTACCCAGTCATGTTGGAACAGGAAGGGGCCATCCCCAAAGAGTTCCTTTCACTGGAACTAAGGGGCCAAGCCCAACCCCTGAAAGACAACCCCACACCATAAAACCCCCTCCACCAAAGCTCCCATCCATACAGTAAACCACTGCGCCCAGGGCAGCCTCCCCTCCTGGCCACCCCAAGTCCCGACCTCACACCAATGCTTGGGGCTGGAAGTACGGGCTTGAAGTGCATTCCAGCCACTACTTCTGGCCCTCCTTTGCATCACTTTCTGTTTGCGGCCTGCCGCCATTTTGGCGTAGTCTAATATGCGAGGTCAAACCCCAATGCAATGTTGACCACATAGATGACAAGGGGGACCAGAAACCCGAGCACACTCCAAGGAACAGACACCAAAGGAGTAAACAATAATAATAATAATAATAATAATAATAAAACTTGTCCCGCATTAAGCCAGAGAAACCGGGGAATCCGCACAGAGCCCACCCCAAGGACAGCCCCCACAACACACAAATATATATACACCTATATTTTATTTACAGTCATAAGTTGTAACTGGGGTGGAGAAACAAATGGATGAGGATTAATGTATATATTACTGTGATCCCAATTTCAATATTAAAAAAAATAAAATAAAGCAATTAGAAAGTATATATATATATATATATATATATATATATATATATATATATATATATATATATATATATAAATAAAATTCATATATCTATATTTCAATAAAGGTTATATTGCTAAAATGATTGTAGGATACCCTCTATTGGTGGGAAATAATAAAAAATAATAATAAATACACTATAAAACTCAAAAGGAATGTGAAAATTGATTAATCAATGAGTTGATGAATTGTTGAACAAAATACATCTCTATATCGAAGTGCAATTAAAAATATACTCATTAATAATATTATTCACTGTAAATATTATAAAAATGTTCTTTTCTTTTATATTTTTATGTTCATATTTAATATAATGGTGACTAGTTCAGGGGAAAATATAACGGGCACTTACACCCCCTTCCTGCCCAGGCCAATTTTGAGCTTTCGGCGCTGTCGCAGTTTGAATGACAATTGCGCGGTCATCCATCACTGCACCCAAACTAAATTTTTATCATTTTGTTCCCACAAATAGAGCTTTCTTTTGTTGGTATTTGATCACCTCTGAGTTTTTTATTTTTTGCTAAACAAATAAAAAAAGACCGAAAATTTTGAAAAAAATAAAAGTTTTTCTTTTGTTTCTGTTATAAAATTTTGTAAATAAGTAAGTTTTCTCCTTCACTGATGGACACTGATAAGGCGACACCAATGAGGTGGCACTGATGGGCACTGACGATGGGCACTGGTAGGCGGCAATGATGGGTGGCACTGATATGCAGCACTGATGGGCACTGATAGGCGACACTGATGGGCACTGAAAGGCACTGATAGGTGGCACTGATGGGCACTGAAAGGCACTGATAGGTGGCACTGATGGGCACTGATGGGTACTTATGGGTGGCACTGATAGGCTACACTGATGGGCACTGATATGCGGCACTGATAGATGGCATTGTTAGGCATCACTGTTGGCACTGGCACTGGCAGGCATTGGGGATGGGCACTGATTGGCAGCTGCCTGGGCACTGATTGGCATTTCCCTGGTGGTCTAGGGTGGTATACCTGGTAGTTCAGTGTGGTGGCAATCCCTGGTGCTCCTGGTGGCATCCTGGTGGTCCTGGGTGGGCAACCAAGGGGGGGGGGGGGTGCTGCGGTTATAAACAATCAGCACAGACCCCCCTGTCAGGAGAGCAGACGCGAGTGAGGAAAAGTTGATCAACGGCTCTTCCTATTTACATCGTGATCAGCTGTGATTGGACACGGCTGATCACATGGTAAAGCGCCTCCGAGATTGGTGTAGCGGTGTGTCAGACTGACACACCAGACCACCAATATGCGCCCCCCACGGGCACGCGAGAGTGGTCGTTCTGGAGGGCTGTCACATGACGTCCACCCAGAAGGAGAGCCACGCCGCCCAGCCGTCATTTGACGGCCAGCGGGTGGGAAGTGGTTAAATAAGACGCCTGTTAAAAATAATATATATGTTGTGCAAAAATTCCATGGAAAAATGTGTGTGTATACATGTATATATTATATATCTATGTATATATACACTATATTACCAAAAGTATTGGGACACCTGCCTTTACACGCACATGAATTTTAAAAGCATCCCAGTCTTAGTCAGTAGGGTTCAATATTGAGTTGACCTTACTTTGTACACTGACGTGCAGTCATGTTGGAACAGGTTTTGGCATGCTGACACCTTCCCTTCGCTGGAACTAAGGGGCCAAGCCCAACCCCTGAAAACCGACCCCACATCATAATCCCCCCTCCACCAAATTATTTGTACCAGTGCACAAAGCAAGGTCCATAAAGACATAGATGAGCGAATTTGGGGTGGAGGAATTTGACTGGCCTGCACATTTGAGTCCTGACCTCAACCCCAAAGAACACCTTTTGGGAAGCCATTAAAGTTCATGTGTGTGTAAAGGCAGGCGTCCCAATACATTTGACAATATAGTGTAGGAACATGACTGGCATTCACAGAAACCTGACCTCAACCCGATAGAACACCTTTGGAATGAATTAGAGCGGAGACTGCAGGCCAGGCCTTCTTGTCCATATCAGTGTCTGACCTCACAAATGCTCTTCTGGAAGAATGGTCAGACATTCCCATAGACACCCTCCTAAACCTTGTGGACAGCCTTCCCAGAAGAGTTGAAGCTGTTATAGCTGCAAAGGGTGGGCCAACTCATTATTGAACCCTACGGACTAAGACTGGGATGTCATTAAAGTTCATGTGCGGGTAAAGGCAGGCGTCCCAATACTTTTAGTGATATATTGTGTGTGTGTATATATATATATATATATATATATATATATATATATATATATATATATATTTATACACTCATACACACGCGTACATACAGAAAACTCTAATGCCGTGTACACATGATTGGACATTCCGACAACAAATGTTCGATAGAAGTTTATTGTCGGAAATTCCGACCGTGTGTAGGCTCATGTAGACATTTTTGGTCGGAATTTCCGACAACAAAAATTTGAGAGCTGGTTCTCAAATTTTCCGACAACAAAATCCATTGTTGGAAATTCCGAGCGTGTTTACACAGATCCGACGCACAAAATTCCACGCATGCTCGGAATCAAGCAGAAGAGCCGCACTGGCTATTGAACTTCAATTTTCTCGGCTCCTCATACGTGTTGTACGTCACCACGTTCTTGACGTTCGCAATTTTCGACAACATTTGTGCGACCGTGTGTATGCAAGATAAGTTTGAGCCAACATCCATTGGAAATAAATCACAGGATTTAGTTGTCGGAATGTCGGAATGTCCGATTGTGTGTACGCGGCATAAGGCTGGGTTCACACTATTGTGAGTTCGCATGTCAGGAGATTGTGACCGGCCCTCTATGGAGCTCTCTATGGAGCCGGCTCACACATCTCCAGAGCGGCTCCGGTGCAAATTGCACAGGAGTCCTGTGCGTCTTCTGGTCCTTTTTAGGTCCTAATTCAGCCAAAAATTTGGACTGAAATCGAACCTGAAATGGTGAATATGGACTCACCAGACCCCTGTTGGGAGCCGCTCCGTGCGGCAGTGTGAACCCAGCCTAAAAAGAGAGAACAGATGTTCTTGGAGAAAGTGGTGACTCCTGGGAGAAGTCTGAGGGCCTCCTTCTGAAAACTCTAGTTTCCTGGCTGCGTGTAATGTAAGAACTTATAAAGTGGTACTAAAGACAAAATATAAAATGACAGATATGATGGCGTCTGTCACTGACATGAACACAGCAGTCTTTGGTTTTCGGAGTCCTCCTGTAATTTTGTTCTTTTACCTGTTGGTTCTGCAGTTATTTTCCAACTTCCTGTAACAGACCCATCTGTCCAGAAAAAGTGGCATTTAGAGAGTTGGGACAAACCATTTACCTCTGACAGGGGGGCTTAAAAAGCTCAGCTTTTATTCATTTAGGTAAAACCTTTATCCCAAAAGAAGACACAAATGTTGGTGTAACGGCTTACAAAGTGTTATCTGGAGTTCGGCTTTAATTTATTATTCACTTTTGTAAAATCCATCTAAATCTACTAGTCCATTCAACACCCCCCTCTCCAGACAATGCTGCTGTCCAAGGGGGTCTCCACTGCCCCTCCATAGATAGAGGTGCCACCCTAAGACAGGAAGTGTGTTACTGGCAGGATCACCAGGGGAAAATAAAGGGAAAAAAGCCCAAGATTGGTAAGCTTCAATATATATCATTTTTCTTTTTGGGGTTTATTACCACTTTAAGTCTTTGCCCCAGAACAAGCATGGGGGGAATAAGAATCAGAAAAGTGTCAGAATTCCTTATCTCTATACTGGTTCCGGGTCAGAGACTGAGACAGTATTGAAGGCAAAGCATCAGCATGACAGCCAGGGAACTAGCATTCTCACAAGGAGAGTTTAGCAATGGCAGTCCCCATGATTCTCTCATGACAGGCGCCCTTTAAATATAATAAATGTAATTCAAATGTAATTCATGACACAATGATAACTACCAGGTGTGTCTGGATTCCAAGAACAGTCCCGGGATTTTGAGGTTTGTCCCTGGAAATGTTGCAGATTTTTATATATCTTATTTCTCTATTATGATTTGTATTACAGAGTCAGTTCACCTTCATGGTAATAATAATTGGTGGCGGGTATTTTATTCCTCATTTTCCTGTTTCTATCAATGTCGGCAGTTTTCAGTCCTGGTAATACACGTCTCCTTCATACAGGAGAGAATTCTGGAAAATCTCTGGAAGATATATGAGGAATAATGAGGTTGTCTCACTTCCTGGTAAAGCAGAACTCCGGGTTGTATTCATGTAAACAGAGCTGTCTTCATTTCTCTCTTCTATCTGCCCATAGTTCAGCTTTACATTAGAGAAGACACCCCGACATTCTCCTCCTCATTGCTTTCCTGAGATTTTGTTAGATTTTTTTTTTCTGAATATTTTTTCCTAAAGTCTCAATTTATATAGAGAAATGTTCTTTATCATATAGTGATAGGAGGTGATGAGGATTTAGTGTTATAGGGGAACAGCTGGACTGAGGAGCTCCTAGAACTAGTATTGTTCATGTCTAAAGGGGTCCCGGAGAATCTTTATTTCATAGAAAAGAATCCAGAAATAGATCTGCAGATCAGGGTCTGGATTATGCTTGGCAGAAAAGCTGACAGTTCACATCAGATGTCCCATATGATAACCCCAGAGACATCTATCATCTGTTATAGTCACCAGAGGACCCGATTAGGAATGTTCATGTTTCTATCGGTCATGTTCTATTTCTATCACTGGAGTCATGTGATCAGTTCTGTCAATTATTTTTCGGATCTTTTATGTCCCAACCATGTCTAGTAATGAGAAGTGATTGGAAGGAATTGTATTGTATTGGAAGTGATTTCTTTATAATAAATAGAGATGAAGCATTTCCTCAGATTGGGTTGTGCTCACTATGATATGAGAAGTTCTAGAACCCCAAAGACCCGTGACACCAGGGTTACTGTGTATATTCAGGATGAGCCCCGCCACTGCACACTGCGTGATCTGAGCCAGAAGAAGCCCCGTCCACATCCACCAATGGGGATCAGTATAGAGGATGATAGGGGGAGGGGCTGGAGGATGACACTTCTACACGGGGACTTCTGCAGGTCACAGATGGGACATGACCTGAAATGATGGAGGTCTACTGATGTCTATTATTTCAGGGAAGAAGCTGAAAAACTAAGAAATCTAGATATTAGAATGAAGTCATTCTACTATGATGGGGCTGAAGTCATTTCCCATGATCCTCAGAGATAGTATTACGGGAGATTATTATTATTTTATCTATAACTCAGGTGAGGATAGAAACTTCTGACCTTCAAATGCTTAAAGCAGAACAACAACTACATTTATAATAAACATTGATCTCCTATGTAGTTGTTGTTCTGCTTTAAGCAATTGACGGTCAAAAGTTTCTATCCTCACCTCAGTAATATGAGTCTTGTAGGAGAGAAGGCAGGAAATGACATCACAGAATATGGGAGGAGAGATAGGATGGAGGAGGGAGGAGGAGAGGACAGAGAGAGAGAGAGAGAGGAGGTAGAAGAAAAGAAAATAGAGAGGTGAGGGAAAAGAGGAGAAAATAGAGGAGGAAGAGAAGGTAGGGAGACAAAAGAGGAAGGAGGAGAAGTGAAGAAAGAGATGGGTGGGGAGGAGGGGATAAGGGAGAGGAGGAGTAGAGAAGTTAGAAAGTGGAATGATGAGAAGCAAAAGACAGGGGGAAGGAGGCGAGAAGAGACAGTGAGAGATAAGGGAGTAGAAGAGAAGAGAGAAGGGGAGGAGTGTCAGGGCTGGACTCAGCCCTTCCTTCTCATAGCTCAGGCTGCTTAGCTGTCAGTTAATTGTCAAGCCCATAAGCTGCTTGGAGCAGATCTCCTGTGCCTTCGCCTGGTCAACATATCAGGATACTCTCTGCTGTGTTTTCCTGTTAAAGACTTTTGCCTGGCTGACTTCACTTCTGGTTCCTGATCCTGTTTACTGCCTCTACTACACTGATCTCTGGATCCTGTTTCTCTGGCTTGTTCTGACTACCAGCTCTGGTTACCGAACCCTGGCTATGTTTTGACTGTTTGTACCATTTTACCATTTTATTAAAGTGTAATTTTTACTCCACTTCTGTCTCAGTTTGATTCATGGTTCCTGACAAGGAGAGAATAAAGTGAAAAGGGCAGAGAGCGGAAGAGAAAATATAAAGGAGGGAGAAGAGGAAAAGAGAGACAATCAAGAAAGGAGGAGAGTAAACAAAGGACGAAGGAGGAGAGAAGTAAGAGAGAAAAGAAAAGAGAATGGAAGAGGGAGGAGGACACAAGACAGAGAAAGGAGAAAGGAGGGGGAATAGAGAGAAAGAGGAGGGAAGAGAAAACAAAAAAGAGAGAGAGAGTAGTAAATTAGAGAGGAGGGAGAGGAGGGAAGAAGGGAGAAGAGATAGAAATGAGGTGAAGAGAGTGAATGGAGGAAAAGGAGGGGTGATAGAGGTGAAGGGGAGAGAGGAGAAAGTAAGAGGAGGGGTGAGGAAAGGGGGGAGAGGATAAAGAGGAGGAAGGAAGTGAATAAGAAGGGAGGAGCAGATAAAAGAGAAAGAAGGGGGGTTATGAAGGAGGGGGGATAGAGGAGGGAAAGGAGGGAGGAATAGAGAGAGAAACACCGAAAAAAGAGAAAGAGGAGGGAGAAGAAGAGGGCAGGAAGAGAGTTATGCCCCGTACACACGATAAGATTTTCTGATGGAAAATGTTCGATGGGAGCTTGTTGTGGGAAATTCCGACCGTGTGTGGGCTCCATTGGACATTTTGCATCGGAATATCCGTCACACAAAATTTGAGAGCTGGTTCCCAAATTTTCCAACAACAAAATCTGTTGTCGTAAATTCCGATCGTGTGTACCCAATTCTGACGCACAAAGTTCCACGCATGCTCGGAATCAAGCAGAAGAGCCGCACTGGCTATTGAACTTCATTATTCTCGGCTCGTCGTACGTGTTGTACGTCACCGCGTTCTTGACCTTTCGCAATTTCCGACAAGATTTGTGTGACCGTGTGTATGCAAGACAAGTTTGAGCCAACATCCGTCGGAAAAAAAACATAGATTTTGTTGTCGGAAAATCCTATCCTGTGTACAGGGCATAACAGAAAAATAGAGAAGGGGGAGGAGGAGATAGAAGAGAGAGAAGAAGAGAAGACAGAGAGAGGATGGAGGGGGAGAGATGGGAGGCAGAAAGGAGGAAGATGGAAAGAAGATAAAGGAGGGGAGGGGAGTAGAGAAGAGAGAGATAATAGAGAGAGATGTGTCAGATTGTGGATGAAGAGTAAATCTGTGGAGAGAGGAGACATTATTCTGAGACGATAGACGAGATGGGGACACGGCACACACCTGGCCTATGTAGGTAGGTAGGTCGGTTGGTCAGTCAGTAAGTAGAGGGCAGGGTAGGTAGGTTGGTCGGTCGGTCGGAGGTATAAATCTCACCACTGACACTACAACTTTGGTCTGATTGGTGTTTCTTCCATCTGTGATCTCCTTCTTCTGATCAGTATGGGAAGATTCTCAGGTTCTCCTGGCTGAGGTCCTAAGACTGGAATGACAGATGCAATATTCCGTCCCACTAACTCTCAGAAAGCGTGTAACACCACTCAGACTGTGGATAAGGAATTCCTCGTGGGTGCTGGCCCCGGCTCACCACCCTCAATAGTAATTGAAGAAAAAGAAAAATTGGTCGCACACCATGGAAGGAAGAACTTCTGTAGAATAGTTACTTTATTGTCAAGGTGCCAAAGGACATAACAGGTCGTTACAGGAACATTGGTAAACCGGTTTCACACGGGTAACTCGTGCTTGTTCACAACAAAAATGTAGCCCCAAACCTGAGCTATTTAAATGCTCCACCTGAAAATGATGCAACAAAAAGAGCCCGGCTTGATTGGCTAACCGACATGCATAGCAATTGAACACACCAGATAAAATCATTAAATCACAAGACAATAAAGTAACTATTCTACAGAGGTTCTTCATTCTATGGAGTGCGACCAATTTTCCTTTTTCTTCAACCACTAAAGCCTAGTACACACGATCGGATTTTCGTACGGGAATTGTGTGATGACTGACTGCCTAAAATCCGACCGTTAGTACGCTCCATCAGACAATTGTTGTCCAACTTTCCGCCAACAAATGTTGTGGGTGGCAGGCAGGTAAATTTTCGGTCTGTTGTCAGATTTTCCTAAAACGTACCGTAATCACTGCGCTTGCTCAGAATCTAGCAGCTGACACAACAAATAGATAATTCGTTCAAAATCACATGTGTATCAAAGTGTAGCGCTGTAGTATTGCATTAAATGACCTCAAAATGATTTCAACGTGAATCAGTGAAAATTATGTGTGACCAAATACAGTAAGCATTTCATATAATAAAATGAAAAGAAAAAATAATGAAAAGGAGAAAAGTCTCTAGTGTCCAAATTTCGTTCGGTTCCGTGTACTGATTATTCACAGTCCATATTCAAAATAAACAATCCTCTTCACCTCGCGAATATCAATAGGATGAATGGAAGGTAATTAGTGATAATACCGCCACCCTAGTGAATTGCAAGCTTACCAGAGACTGTGGACTCAAAAGAACGTACGTTTTGTGAGTCAAATATGCTTGTATTGCCCCGGGCAATGGAAGAAGAGCCTTAAGGGTCCACACCGATGGAAAACTGGAGTCACCCAGGATTTAATGGTAGAAGATTTTCTCCATCAAGATGGCTTCGTCTGGGGTCGAAGTCTATTGAGACGAAACGCGTCGGGAGGACTCCATTGCCGCCAGTATTTTATCCAAAGCGCTTTTTTTACTACTTAACTGTAATGCCCCGTACACACGATCGGACATTGATCGGACATTCCGACAACAAAATCCTAGGATCTTTTCCGACGGATGTTGGCTCAAACTTGACTTGCATACACACGGTCACACAAAGTTGTCGGAAAATCTGATCATTCTGAACGCGGTGATGTAAAACACGTACATCGGGACTATAAACGGGGCAGTAGCCAATAGCTTTCATCTCTTTATTTATTCCGAGCATGCGTGGCACTTTGTGCGTCGGATTTGTGTACACACGATCGGAAATTCCGACAACGGATTTTGTTGTCGGAAAATTTTATAGCAAGCTCTTAAACTTTGTGTGTCGGAAAATCCGATGGAAAATGTGTGATGGAGCCTACACACGGTCGGAATTTCCGACAACAAGGTCCTATCCCACATTTTCCGTCGGAAAGTCAGACCGTGTGTACGGGGCAATAGTGTTTACTATTTTAATAAATATTTTCCTGCTTACGGAATTACACTATGTGGCCCCTTTTCTCATCCTATATGGGCTAATTTTTCTGGATGCATACCATCTTGATAGAGAAAATCTTCTACCATTAAATCCTGGATGACTCCAGTTTTCCATCGGTGTGGACCCTTAAGGCTCTTCTTCCATTGCCAGGGGCAATACAAGCATATTTGACTCACAGAACGTACGTTGTTTTGAGTCCACAGTCTCTGGTAAGCTTGCAATTCACTAGGGTGGCGGTATTATCACTAATTACCTTCCATTCATCCTATTGATATTCGCGAGGTGAAGAGGATTGTTTATTTTGAATATGGACTGTGAATAATCAGTACACGGAACCGAACGAAATTTGGACACTAGAGACTTTTCTCCTTTTCATTATTTTTTCTTTTCATTTTATTATATGAAATGCTTACTGTATTTGGTCACACATAATTTTCACCGATTCACGTTGAAATCGTTTTGAGGTCAATTAATGCAATACTACAGCGCTACACTTTGATACACATGTCAGATTTTCCTATCGTCCGTCAAAAGTTGAAAGTACAAACACGCATGCTCAGAATCAATGCTCACCAAACATGACATTAGCAGAAGGTGCCCAAAGGGTGGCGCTCAAGAGCTTAAATTCCTCGTAGTACATCACTATGTTCGGGTTTGTTGGCCGACAATTTTGTACCGTTTGTATGCAAGACAAGTTCCCGGCACACGCTCTTCAGACAAAAGTCTGACGCTCTGTTGGCAAACAATCCGATCGTGTGTACCAGGCTCTCAGCTGACAGATAACAGGACTGACAGAAGTCGCGTTGTGTTCCATTCCAGAACTGAAGTGACTTGTGTGGATTGTTCTGTAAGACTGCAATACAATCACATAATATAAGGATACAATATGATTACACGTCACTTTCATATGTATACAATAAAGACATTTCTATAGAGAGATCCTTCTAATCCCACAGCAAGTACATAGCAGTGCAATCCCAATACACCATAAACTATAACAAACAATGAATAGACTTACAAGGATATGAAGAAGGAGAGATAGGAGAGCGTCACTGGTGGGCTTCTGGAAGATGGCTCTGCAATGATGATGGGGAAACTTTATTAACAAATACAAAACATTTACTGACTCCTCCCTGAAAATAATTATTCTGCCATTGCAGCAAACAACCAATAGGGGGGGCTCCTTAAGCAGCACAATAAACATGTATTAGACAATACATACAATGATGTAAATCAGCACGGGAAGCCGGGCGTTGTCCTATTCCATAGATAGAGGTCCCAGCAGTGCACCAGGACTATTATACAGGTACAAACACCTCCCCCCATCTAATAGACTTCTTAGGAGGTCTCAAGAGTCTCACATAGAGTCACAGCATACAGCGAATATCATGTCTGGACTATCAAACGGACTGTAAATCACTTGAATACCTCTCCATACATCACCATGTCCAGTGTAGGTCAGTTAGTGGAATTGTCTGTCCATGGACAGTAAGGTTGAGATGCCAATAGAAACAATAACTCTGTCTTAGGCCAATTTTCAGCTTTCAGCGCTGTTACACTTTGAATGACAATTGCACGGTCATGTAACTCTGTACACATATGACATTTTAGCATTTTTTTCACACAAATAAAGCGTTCTCCTGGTGGTATTTAATCACAACCTTTTTTTTTTTTGCTAAGTAGTTTGTTATAAAATTTAGCAAACAGGTAATTTGTCTCATTCACTGATGGGCACTGATAGGTGACACTGATGGACGCTGATTGGCAGCACTGGTGGGCACTGTTTGGGACTGCACTGATAATCAGAGACCCTGATTATCTGTGTGCATGTCCCTTTAACAGAAGCCAGTTATCGGCTCTCTTTTCCTGTCCAATCAGTGCACATCATTCGGCTATAGCGTGGTCGGCAAGTGGATAAGGTGGAAAACCTTCTGTAATCAGGACCCCCCAGGTCTAGGGGTTCCTTCCTCCCTTGTCTTCCTTTCCTCTCTCTTCTCGTCCTGACACTTTCTTGGCTATCTCCTGCTACTTTCTTTTTCTTATGACTCTCCTCTATAGGTACCCAACCTTCTGGAATTCACTACTTCACCTCAGTAGGCTTTCATGCATGCGTACTTTCACCACCAAGTTGTGTAAACTTCACCTGTTCAATATGGTATCCTAATGTTATTAAAGCAATCTTCTCATAATCTAGATCGCTATACTTTAGGTTTTACCCTACGATACTCGATATGTATCTTATGTCTATACCTATAATCAGAGCTTTTTTTCTCAAACAATAGGTGCTGGAACTTAACCCCGGCCCCACAAAACCCCTCCCACTACACACACCCCCCCCCAATCACATCAAATAGTGGGTGCGTTCAGTCAAATTTCACAAAAACAGTAGGAGGGTCTAAAAGGGGCATTAAATACCAGGATTGCATTACATACAGAGTGCAGAGCTCTGTACAGACTTCTGAGTTTACAAGTGATTGTGGTGAGCAGGAACCAAAGGGTCTGAGCCAGAGCTGGTGGAACTGAGTTCCACCAAGTTCCCCCTGAAAAAGAGCCCTGCCTATAATGTCCGTGGTTACTGTTGTGCTACCCGTTTACTTTTTTGTGCATGTATGGACCGCTTTTTGATTGTATCACTCTTTTTCTTTCCTGATTAATTAAACAGTTGAACAAGGGCCCAACAGAATCACTAAATACTTACCTGAGCCCCATCTCTATTCAATGCTGTTCCCGAAAGCAGCAGCTCCATCCACTCTCTCACTCAGTGAGAGCCTTTGGCTCCTGCTTCTGTCTATCCAATCCTGTGATGAGGGAGTGGGGCCGACCCACGCTGTGTGTGTCTATGGATGCAGGTAGTGTAGCTTGGGATTGAGCCTGCATGAGTGCCCCTTAATAAATCGCTTCCTTTGGGGGCAATCACTGAAGATGAAGATCCAAAAGTGCTGGAAGGGAACCCCAGAAGATGATAATGGGGGGGCTGCTTTGTGCAAAACCATTACATATGGCAGGTAAGTGTAAAATGTTTATTGTTTAAAGAAAAAACAAGGTTTAAAATCACTTTAAATGGCTGCGAGGCACCAATCCCGTCACTTTTGACGAATATTGCGATCTGCATCACATCCCCCTCTCTGCAATAAAAAGCTGCTATTGAAATACTGACATAAAATTAAATATCATTTGCACCCAACAGAGGACCAGAAAATGACGTCACTTCTGTCTCACTTGAAGGTGGGCTGGGATCAATTCAATAAATATTTCCTGCAATGTCAACTACCCACTGAAAATCCAGCAAGGCTCACACAGCCTGAATAAAAAAAATTGTATCTGTTGAGGCCCCTGCCCCTCTGAAGGACTGATATTTCACCCCGGGACTGGCTAAAATGGGGAGTATTGGTTGCTGCAGATTTGTCGGCTGCACATTCATGATGCCAATCTCCCGTTTCCAAAATATCCCAAAGGTGCTCTATTGGATGAGATGTGGTGTGTGTGGAGACCATTGGAGTACAGGGACCTCATTGTCCAGTGGTAAGATGATTGGAGCTTTGTGACATGGTTCATTAGCCTGCTGGAAGGAGCCATCAGAAGATGGGGACACTGTAGTCATAAAGGGATGGACATGGTCAGCAACAATACTCAGGTAGGCCGTGGTGTTTATACGATGCTCAATTGGTACTAAGGGGCTCAAAGTGTGCCAAGAAAATATCCCCCCCACCATTACACCCCCACCACCAGCCTGAACCGGTGATACCCCATCCCCCACACTATTACACCACCACCACCAGCCTGAACCGGTGATACAAGGCAGGATAGATCCATGCGCCAAATTCTGACCCCATCATCTGAATGTCGCAGCTGAAGTCCAGACTCATGAGACCAGGCAACGTGTTTCCAATCTTCTATTGTCCAATTTTGGTGATCCTGTGCCAATTGTAGCCTCAGTTTCCTGTTCTTAGCTGACAGGAGTGGCACCCGGTGTGGTCTTCAGCTGCTGTAGCCCATCTGCTTCAAGGGTGAATGTGTAGTGTGTTCAGAGATGGTATTCTGCATACCTTGGGTGTAACGAGTGGTTATTTGAGTTACTGTTGCCTTTCCATCTTCTGGAACCAGTCTACCCATTCTCCTCTGACATCAGCAAGGCATTTTCCTCCACACAACTGCCGCTTACTGGATATTTTCTCTTTTTCCCACCATTCTCTGTAAACCCGAGTGATGGTTTTGTGTGAAAATCCCAGAAATACTTCAGACCGGCCCGTCTGCCACCAACAACCATGCCAGGTTCAAAGTCACTTCAATCCCCTTTCTTCCCCATTCTGATGCTCCATTTGAACTTGAGCAAGTAGTCTTCACCATGTCTAGATTCGCTAAACGCATTGAGTTGCTGCCATGTGATTGGCTGATTAGTAATTTGTGTTACCAAGCAATTGAATAGGTGTACCTAATAAAGTGGCTGATGAGTGTAATGTCCTAATGATATATGGTGGCGTGTCTTCATATGGGGCTGAGTCTATTTTACACGCTTTTAATTGGCTCCATGTTGAAGGTAAAATTGTGGTGGAAGTTAAATTTGATATTTTTTAGATGGATATTGGAATATAGTTTTAATTCTCTCTTATATATTGTTGTGACCCAATAGGTTTTCCCATTTATATCCCCTTGTATCTATTCTACATCACAAGTACAATTCACAACCATAAGACAGTTAGACTTTTCTTCTTGGAGTAATGGAATATTGGGGTCCGGTCATATAGGAGAATTACGTGCGCTCCCCATTCCAATTTGAATAAGAAACGCTGACACTAATGAGGCGTACACACGGTCGGAATTTCCGACAACAAATGTTCGATGTGAGCTTGTTATCGGAAATTCCGACTGTGTGTAGGCTCCATCGGACATTTTCTGTCAGAATTTCCGACAAACAAAATTTGAGATCTGGATCTCAAATTTTCCGACAACAAAATCTGTTGTCGGAAATTCCGATCGTGTGTACACAATTCCGACGCACAAAATTCTACGCATGCTCAGAATCAAGCAGAAGAGCCGCACTGGCTATTGAACTTCATTTTTCTCGGCTCCTCGTATGTCTTGTACGTCGCCGCGTTCTTGACATTCAGAATTTCCGACAACATTTGCGCGACCGTTGTGTATGCAAGACAAGTTTGAGCCAACATCCGTTGAAAAAAAAAACATTGATTTTGTTGTCGGAATGTCCGATCGTGTGTACGGGGCATAACTGTGATTAGGCACTGGCTTTAATCTGGTGCTCATTGTAACCAAGTCCTGGACTTAATCTGGTGCTGGTTGTAACCAAGTCCTGGATTTAATCTGGTGCTCATTGTAACCAAGTCCTGGACTTAATCTGGTGCTGGTTGTAACCAAGTCCTGGATTTAATCTGGTGCTGGTTGTAACCAAGTCCTGGATTTAATCTGGTGCTGGTTGTAACCAAGTCTTGGATTTAGTCTGGTGCTGGTTGTACCCAAGTGCTGGCTTTAATCTGGTACTGGTTGTAACCAAGTGCTGGCTTTAATCTGGTGCTGGTTGTAACCAAGTGCTGGCTTCAATCTGGTGCCGGTTGTAACCAAGTGCTGGCTTTAATCTGGTGCCAGTTGTAACCAAGTGCTGGCTTCAATCTTGTGCCAGTTGTAACCAAGTGCTGGCTTTAATCTGGTGCCAGTTGTAACCAAGTGCTGGCTTCAATCTGGTGCCGGTTGTAACCAAGTGCTGGCTTTAATCTGGTACTGGTTGTAACCAAGTGCTGGCTTCAATCTGGTGCCGGTTGTAACCAAGTGCTGGCTTTAATCTGGTGCTGGTTGTAACCAAGTGCTGGCTTCAATCTGGTGCCGGTTGTAGCCAAGTGCTGGCTTCAATCTGGTGCCGGTTGTAACCAAGTGCTGGCTTAAATCTGGTACTGGTTGTAACCAAGTGCTGGCTTCAATCTGGTGCCAGTTGTAACCAAGTGCTGGCTTCAATCTGGTGCCGGTTGTAACCAAGTGCTGGATTTAATCTGGTGCCGGTTGTAACCAAGTGCTGGATTTAGTCTGGTGCCAGTTGTAACCAAGTGCTGGATTTAATCTGGTGCCGGTTGTAAGCAAGTGCTGGCTTCAATCTGGTGCCGGTTGTAACCAAATGCTGGCTTCAATCTGGTGCCAGTTGTAACCAAGTGCTGGCTTTGATCTGGTACTGGTTGTAACCAAGTGCTGGATTTAATCTGGTGCTGGTTGTAACCAAGTCCTGGATTTAGTCTGGTGCTGGTTGTAACCAAGTGCTGGATTTAATTTAGTACTGGTTATAACCAAGTGCTGGATTGAATCTGGTGCCGGTTGTAACCAAGTGCTGGATTGAATCTGGTGCCGGTTGTAACCAAGTGCTGGCTTCAATCTGGTGCCGGTTGTAACCAAGTGCTGGCTTCAATCTGGTGCCGGTTGTAACCAAGTACTGGCTTCAATCTGGTGCCGGTTGTAACCAAGTGCTGGCTTCAATCTGGTGCCGGTTGTAACCAAGTGCTGGCTTTAATCTGGTGCCAGTTGTAACCAAGTGCTGGCTTCAATCTGGTGCCGGTTGTAACCAAATGCTGGCTTCAATCTGGTGCCGGTTGTAACCAAGTGCTGGCTTTGATCTGGTACTGGTTGTAACCAAGTGCTGGATTTAATCTGGTGCTGGTTGTCGCCAAGTGTTGGCTGTAATTTGGCATAGGCTGTAATCTGACACTGGCTGTAATCTGCTACTGGTTGTAGACTAGTGATGACTGTAATCAAACATTTGCTGTAATCTGGTGTAGCAGGGATATTATCACTACTGCTGGGCTGTGTGTATACTCTGGTTGAGCTCTGCCCACCATCCGGTATCACAGATGAACAGGATGTGGACTGAACTGCTTCTGGGAGGAAATGGGGCTGATGGGAGATGTCGTCTCCACACTGTGACACAATCCTGTGGAAGGAGAAACAGGAACTTCATTTTCCAAGGTGCCTAGAGAGAGGTGGCAGAGCTAGAAGGAGGAGGAATAAAACTGGGAGGCAGGGTGGGGAGAGACACACATGGGCATATAGAGGCTGTAGGCACAGGATGTGGAGTGTGCTGTAGACTGAGGTAAGTAGCAGAATTGGATCCCTGGTTGGCTGGCTGCTGCTGGAGAGAAATGTCACTGAACCCCAGGCCTGTACTGGCCATCGGGACTACTGGGAGTTTCCCGGTGGGCCGATTGGCAGTGGGCCAGGCCAGACAGTGACTGACTCACTACACTTCTCTCTCTCCAAGTCTGTATTGTGTTATAATAACGCTGGGCGTGGGTGGCTCGGCTCCGCTACTGCACCCGGCGGGCGGCGGCACACAAGCAGCATCATCGTGACGCTGCCACTCACTTGTCACTCCCCCTAACATAACAGCCTCGGCCTCCTTGTCCCGGCGTCGTGACGTCACTCACGGCTGGAGGGCGGAGGCGGCCCGGGGACATAGGAGGAGCGTAGTGTAGCAAGCCTGCAAGCCTGCAGCCAAGAGGAGTCGAGCCAGCGCCGCTGAGGAGGAGGATTCCGGAACCAGAAATTTCCAAGTTGCAGCAAGTACAGACAGCAGCACAGACAGGGACCCGACCAAATCGATAGTGTAATTCAAGTAAGCACTAAATAAGCTAATCATCAGATGCTATACGGAATGCAGGCTGCATGGCATGATTAATAAAACTGAGTCTGTTACTGTCAGTGTCTGTGATTTCTGTATCTGTAATATGCAGCATGGCGGGGGGAGGGGGTAGGGGTAAATGCACTGCCACTTATCATGGTAACTGATGAATAATTTAATGCCACTGGTCACGGTAAGTGATTATTAATCACTTACCGTGACCAGTGGCATTAAACTATTCATCAGTTACCATGACCAGTGGCATTAAATTAATAATTGACCAGTGGCATTAAATTATTAATCAGTTACCGTGACCAGTGGCATTAATATTAATTTAATGCCAGTGGTCAATTATTAATTTAATGCCACTGGCCACGGTAACTGATTAGTAATTTAATGTCACTGGTCACGGTAACTGATGAATAATTTATTGCCACTGGTCATGATAACTGATGAATAATTTAATGCCACCGGCCACGGTAACTGATGAATAATTTAATGCCACTGGTCACGGTAACTGATTAGTAATTTATTGTCACTGGTCACAGTAACTGATGAATAATTTAATGCCACTGGTCATGATAACTGATGAATAATTTAATGCCACCGGCCACGGTAACTGATGAATAATTACTGCCACTGGCCACGGTAATTGATGAATAATTTAATGCCACTGGTCACAGTAACCGATTAGTAATTTAATGTCACTGGTCACGGTAACGGATGAATAATTTAATGTCACTGGTCACGGTAACTGCGTATCGACTGTTTTTGTGTGTGTTTGCAAAATTAAAGTGGACTGGTCTGGATCAAGTCCAGGGCCAAATTTTTGTCCCAGTCCAGCCCTGCTGAACCCAGGCATAGGGCTCCAGGCTCACACCTGTCTGTATGAACTGAACTGCTACAGGGAGACCAGCTTTCCAACCCATCTAGTGTGTGCTGCTACAGGACCCAGAGGAGGGAAAATACTGAGTATTGAGACCTGTGTTCCCCCATTCTGCTGTTTGGCCCGGTGTGAGGACTGAGGAGCTGCCATTATTCTATGGGAGTGCTGACCACCAGAAGTTCAGAAAGACTGCTGTATTTTTTACTATAGTTTTTTGACACCATAGGTGGTTTACTACAAAAGCTGGTCAGTCTACTGGCCGCCGCCTTGATGTCAGCTGCATGCTATGCCCTAAACCTGAGTGGCAAGATTTGTTCGCTGCTGTGAAATCAGGCGTCCCTTGTGAATGTGTCTCAGTAACCAGCCTATGGACACACAGATAACTTCCATGTCGTGTGTGTGGATCCATGTAGCCAGCATGTTACCCCTCTTTTCTGTTTTTATTCTCCCGCCCCCCAATGAGTCAAAAATATATGCTGGTTGCTAAACAGTCCTTGACTAATCTAGTGAAGTTCTTCTGTAAGCCTAGGTGGAAATATCCCCTTTTATCTTAATAGGTGCCTGTCAGACTGAGAGGAGAATTCAGCCATCATTACACCAGCATGTGGTAACGCACACCACCATTCTAAAGCTACACATTGATGCCTGAAAATTCTTTGCTTAAGGTGAGAGTTTAGAGAGCCCGCTGGGCCGGCAGTCTATATATGAAGAGAAACATCAACATCACCACCATATATTCACATCTCTCTATTCACATTACCCCAGCTGATAATATTCACTTCTCATGGACTTTTTATTGTAATAGTTACCGTATTTGTTTGAAGTGAATTATTTTGGTTTTTTGCAATTTTGCACATTGATATCCTGGTTTCCATTTTTTCACATTATCATATTTTTATTGGGAATTATGAATTTTATCATTTTTTCTGATTGATGCACTTTTACTCCGAGTATTTTAGATCTTTTGATTTTCAACTTTGCACATTTATGCACATTTTTTTACACAATCATTTATGTGATATTATATGTGATTTATTTGATATATTTTTTATGATAAATTTGATGCGCAAAATCCTTCCACTTTTTATTTAGTTTTTGAGTGTAATGTGAACACTTGTTGTTTTTGCTGCAACCTATATTCAAGGTATCATCATAACCTACCACACTTCGGGAGTTTTTTTATGATATTTATTTATTCATTTTATTTATTTTTATATTTTGTGATTGTCACTACATTCACCTCTTTTCTCACTACAAGCGCGAAGGACAACACCACTCACATAAATGAGTATTGGACACTTAGTACAGGTAATAGGGTTGTATACTAGAATGAAGCTTCCAAAGGGCGTACCATCATCTCAAAAGGTCATTTTAAGCCCACGGCAAGAAATCATACCTACATTCTACCAGCTGTCATCTTTGTAAGTGGATCGGCAACATTTCGAAGATCCAGTTTTGCAGGAAGATTATAATACAAAGCTGAGAATTAAGGACTACATTTCTCGGAAAGGTTTACTCCCCTGAAGTGGTAAAGTCATATCTAACATACATGGTTCCAGCAGTAAAAGAGAAGGTTGTCAGTAAAGACGAGTATACCAACACAAGATTTCAATCCAATATCATAACAAATTCTGTAATATGGAAAAAAATTCTATCCAAACATTGGTCCATCTTCTGTCAGGACCTCAACACTATCACTGCCACCCCCCTCAACACCACTTCTGCCACCCCCCTCAACACCACCACTGCCACACCCCTCAACACTATCACTGCCACACCCCTCAACACTATCACTGCCACCCCCCTCAACACCACTTTTGCCACCCCCCTCAACACCACCACTGCCACACCCCTCAACACTATCACTGCCACCCCCCTCAACACCACCTCTGCCACACCCCTCAACACCACCACTGCCACACCCCTCAACACTATCACTGCCACCCCCCTCAACATCACCTCTGCCACCCCCCTCAACACCACCTCTGCCACACCCCTCAACACCACCACTGCCACACCCCTCAACACTATCACTGCCACCCCCCTTCAACACCACCTCTGCCACCCCCCTCAACACCACCACTGCCACACCCCTCAACACTATCACTGCCACACCCCTCATCACTATCACTGCCACCCCCCTCAACACCACTTTTGCCACCCCCCTCAACACCACCACTGCCACACCCCTCAACACTATCACTGCCACCCCCCTCAACACCACCTCTGCCACACCCCTCAACACCACCACTGCCACACCCCTCAACACTATCACTGCCACCCCCTCAACACCACCTCTGCCACCCCCCCTCCAACACCACCTCTGCCACACCCCTCAACACTATCACTGCCACCCCCCTTCAATTCCACCTCTGCCACCCCCTCAACACCACCACTGCCACACCCCTCAACACTATCACTGCCACCCCCCATCAACACCACCTCTGCCACCCCCCTCAACACCACCTCTGCCACCCCCCTCAACACCACAGCTGCCACATCCTTCAACACTATCACTGCCACCCCCCTTCAACACCACCTCTGCCAGCCCCCTCAACACCACAGCTGCCACACCCCTCAACACTATCACTGCCACCCCCCCTCAACACCACCTCTGCCAGCCCCCTCAACACCACAGCTGCCACACCCCTCAACACCACCTCTGCCAGCCCCCTCGTCACCGCCAATGCTGTCATCCCCCCTCAACACCACCGCTACCACCCCCCCAACACTACCATTGCTACCCCCCTCAACGCCGCCACTGCCACCCCCCCTCAACACCACCACCGCTGCCACTTATGCAGCCCCCCTCAAAAAAGTATCAAAATCATGCTTTTTCGGGGGGGGCTTCATTATTTCTTGCACCGGGGCTCTGAAGTTTCTAGTTACGCCTCTGCAAAGCGGCACTATTAATGCACCAAATTAAAAAAATAATTACCTCCAGTTTTTAGATAATGAAACTGACTTACTCTAAATTGGTGTAGCGCTTGGTTGCTACTAGTAACTTACATCCACCATATCACCCTGCTGCCAGACCTCCATCTATCACTTCAGAGACAATGAACAGTAATTGTTGTTTTGTTTTGTTTTTGCTTATTGGGGGATATAACTTGGTTGGGGTAAGGAGGATATGTGATGCCCACAGAACATGTTGCTTTGCCATCATACTTAACCACTTCAGAGCACTTTTTACAATTCGGCACTGCGTCGCTTTAACTTCTAATTGCGCGGTCATGCAATGCTGTACCCAAACGAAATTTGCGTCCTTTTTTCCCACAAATAGAGCTTTCTTTTGATGGTATTTGATCACCTCTGCGGTTTTTATTTTTTGCGCTATAAACGGAAAAAGACTGAAAATTTTGAAAAAAAAATGATATTTTCTACTTTTTGTTATAAAAAAAAATCCAATAAACTCAATTTTAGTCATACATTTAGTCCAAAATGTATTTGGCCACATGTCTTTAGTAAAAAAAAATGTCAATAAGCGTATATTTATTGGTTTGCGCAAAAGTTATAGCGTCTACAAACTAGGGTACATTTTCTGGAATTTACGCAGCTTTTAGTTTATGACTGCCTATGTCGTTTCTTGAGGTGCTAAAATGTCAGGGCAGAACAAACCCCCACAAATGACCCCATTTTGGAAAGTAGACACCCCAAGGAAATTGCTGAGAGGCATGTTGAGCCCATTGAATATTTATTTATTTTGTCCCAAGTGATTAAATAATGACAAAAAAAAAATTGTACAAAAAGTTGTCACTAAATGATATATTGCTCACACAGGCCATGGGCACTGCAAAATACATTTAGCTTAGGGTGACCAGACATCCCCGGTTTCTGGGGACAGTCCCCGGATTGAGGACACTGTCCCCGGACCAAGTCTGTCCCCAGTTTTGTCCCCAGATTGGATTTAAACAGGGGCTGGGGCAATTTCAAAGACAACCCGTGCAGAATAAAAAGAAAAAATCTGAATTGCACCCCCCCCCTCTCCTCTGCCGCTCCTACTAGCTTATGGGGGTTTATTCTTTTCCCATTATCTGTGCCCCTTTCTGATGATCATGTGCTGGTCGGAGCGGAGGGACTATGTCTTCAGTTTCAGGTGCATGCCCCTTCAGCTCCACTTGCATGTTCTCCTGCCTTGGCTCAAGTCCCGGCCAGCCGCCTGCCTGCTTATCTCCTTGCCTTCCCTGGTGGAGTGATCTTCCTCTGCTCCTCTGCTCCCCACCCAGTAGTAGCCGGGGCCTAAAGAGTAAAGCCCCATACACACTATCAGATTTTCTGCTGATTTTTGTCTTCAGATTTACCAAAACCATGTATTGCAAGGGCCTGCCTGATTGCATATAAATTGAAACTCCTAAGGTTTGACCTCATATTATATGGTTTTGGTATATCTGAAGGAAAAAATCAGTAGAAAATCTGATGGTGTGCATGGGGCTTTAGACTTGACAGGCTGTGAGGTGGGCGGCGGAGACGGGCAAAGAGTCGTCGATTGCTGCCATTACTAGTAAAAAAAAAAAAAAAATATGTCCCCGGATTTCATTTTAAAAATCTGGTCACCTTAATTTAGCTGCTTCTCCTGAGTACGGGAATATCACATGTGTGGGGCTTTTTGGGAGCCTAGCCACGTACAGGACCCCAAAAAACAATCACCGCCTTCAGGATTTCTAAGGGTGTAAATTTTTGATTTCACTCCACACTACCTATCACAGTTTTGAAGGCCATAAAATGCCCAGATGGCACAACCCCCCCCCCCCCCCCAATGACCCCATTTTGGAAAGTAGACACCCCAAGCTTTTTGCTGAGAGGCATGTTGAGTCCATGGAATATTTTATATTTTGCCATAAGTTGCGGGAAAATGACAAACTTTTTTTTTTGCACAAAGTTGTCACTAAATGATATATTGCTCAAACTATATTGCCCAAATGTTTGATGAAATGAAAAAGATGATCTTATGCCGAGTACATGGATACCAAACACGACATGCTTTAAAATTGCACACAAACATGCAGTGGCGACAAACTACGTACATTTTTAAAAGCCTTTACAGGTTACCACTTTAGATTTACAGAGAAGGTCTGCTGTTAAAATGACTGCCCTCGATCTGACCTTCGCGGTGATACCTCATATGCATGGTGCAATTGCTGTTTACATTTGACGTCAGACCGACGCTTGCGTTCGCCTTTGCGCAGGAGCGGGGGGGACAGGGGTGCTTTTTTTTTGTTCTTTTCTTTATTATTTTTTTGGCTTTTTTATCTTTTTTTTAAACTGTTCCTTTCATTTTTTTTTTATCATTTTTATTGTTATGTCAGGGAATGTAAATATCCCCTATGATAGCAATAGGTAGTGACAGGTACTTTAAAAAAAAAAAAAATTGGGGTCTATTAGACCCTAGATCTCTCCTCTGCCCTCAAAGCATCTGACCACACCAAGATCGGTGTGATAAAATGCTTTCTCAGTGGCGTTGTTTACATCCGGTGAAATCATGAAATGCGCGTAGCTTCCGGTTTCTTAGGCAATAGAGATGATTGGAGCCATTCTGGTCTCCGATCAGCTCTATGGTCAGCTGGCCGAATCACTGGATGGATTCTCAGGCTCCATGTTGGGACAGGAGAGCCAGAGAAAAACATGGAAGACGGTGGGAGGGGGGGACATTCGATCCCACTGCTTGTAAAAGCAGTCTAGAGGCTAATTAGCTGCATGCAATTAAAAGACCAGGATTGTCACGCCTATTGTCTTGGGTGCCATGCCTATATCCGCGCTTGCTGCAGACACAACATCTTTTTTGGGGGGTTCGTTGGGTAGCGGTACTCGGGAGGACATAAAGAAAATGCCTCTCATGCAGCCGGCTTACTGCATTTGGTTGGGGATGGTGAGGTGGAGCACCGTCTGGAAACACTCTGATGATCTCTTCTATTTTGTTTATATTCGTGGACACAGAGGGGTTTCTTCACAACACCAGTCGCCATAGTAATTTGGACCGTCGCGTCTGCATGAAGGGAGGTAAGAACGAAAACATTCTTATTGTCCTTCCACTTCATAGCAAGCAAGTTATTACACTGCAAGCAGGCTCTCTCCCCCAGCCTAAGACAGGAATCTACAAGCCGCTGGGGAAAGCCCCAGCAATTAGGACGCACGGTGCCACATGCTCCAATCTGATGATCAAACAAGTGACTAAAAAGTGGCACGCTCGTGTAATAATTGTCAACATATAAGTGGTACCCCTTTCCGAATAAGGGTGACACCAAGTCCCACACTATCTTGCCAGCGCTTCCTATGTAGTCAGGGCAGTTTATCGGCTCTACGTGACTATCTTTTCCCTCGTAAACCATAAAACTACATGTATAGCCTGTGGCCCTGTCACAGAGCTTATACATCTTGACCCCATATCTGGCACGCTTGCTGGGAAGGTACTGTTTGAATGACAAGTGGCCAGAAAATGTAATCAGGGACTCATCAACGCAGACAACTTGATGGGGGGTAAACAAGTCTGCAAAACGTTGGTTGAAGTGGTTTACGAGGGGCCGAATTTTGTAGAGCCGATCGTATCCAGGGTCTCCACGAGGACGACAGAGTTCATTGTCGTTGAAGTGCATGAACCGCAAAATCTGCTCGTATCGTGCCCTGGCCATGGAAGCAGAGAACACGGGCATATGGTGAATTGGGTCAGTGGACCAATATGACCGCAACTCACTCTTTTTAGTTATGCCCATGAGGAGGGATAGGCCCAGAAAGATCTTAAATTCGGAAACCGTAATTGGTCTCCAATCTCTGGCAGGGGAGGACTGGGGAATAGTGGCAATGTGTTGACCAGCGTATAAATTGCTTTGGTCCACAATAGATCTATAGAGATCTTCAGTGAAAAACAGCGAATAAAAATCCAATGGCGTAAAATCAACTGTTTCCACCTGAATGCCGGGTTGGCCAGTGAATGGGGGAAGTACAGGTGCTACAGAAGTGGTGGGTACCCAATTCGGATTGGCGAATGCAGCAGGAAGGGCACTATGGGCACGACGGGCCTGTCTTTGTCTTCTTGGTGGCAGCGGGACACTACTTGTGCTTGCCACCTCACCAGCTTGAACTGAATGGGACTCACCACGTCACCACGTGATACTGCAGTGCTGGATGTACGACCAGGGTGTACTAGGCCGCTGGTACTTGCCAGTTCACCAGAAGAAATAGCGGCGCTAGTACTTCTCTGCTCCATACGAGAGCCCTGCGGTTCTTGCACTTCAAGGACAGAAGAAGTTTGGGGTCTGGTACGCCTGACCCTAGCAGGGACCACAACTCCGTCGTCAGAGCTATCTGTCATGGAGCCGCTGTCCTCTACAGGATCGTATTCGGAGCCTGAATCTGACAGATGAGTGACTTCCTCTTCACTATCTGTCATGCTCAGAAATGTGTAGGCCTCTTCACTAGTGTACCTTCGATTTGCCATTTCTAAATTTAGTGGTACAGTAGTGAGACTCACAGGCAAAAAAGCTCCTGACTGTTAGCGACTGTATCAAAACGCTACCAAAAAAAACTGTTAGCGATCACAGGGATCTGGCCTGACTCTGCGAACGCTGCAGTTATGTGTTTAGTGTTTTGTAAGTGACAGTGATCGATCGATACTGCACTTGGGTGGGCTGGTTAGGGCTGGGCCGAGGGGCAAAACGCAGGTGCTAGCAGGTATCTGGGCTGATCCCACTAACACTGCGTTTTTGGGAACCCTAAACTGCTGGGGAGGCTAGTATAGATCCGAACGGATCAGATATTGATCCGTTCAGATACTATACCACTAAGGGAGGTGTACGGTGCGTGCATGGGTGTTAGAGGTACTGGCGCTAATCTGACGCTGCTTGGGGCGATGCAGACCTTATCTGACCCTAAAACCCAACTTATATCACCCGTCGGGCGATCAGGGGATTAAACCTTTATTAGGTAATAAACGGCGGGTGCCCTGGCACTATAGAAAACAAATTAACTAACCAGCGTCACCCGTAACGGTTATATGGTGATCAGTGGTGATGGGTTACCTAGGGGGCAATCAGGGGGTTTAAATATATGGGGGTCCCTGACGCTATAAAACACTGACGGCGAACCTAAATACTTATCTCCCTAACTAGCGTCACCTGTGACACTAATACAGCGATCAGGAAAATGATCGCTTAGTGACACTGGCGATGGGGGGTGATCAAGGGGTTAAACCTTTATTAGGGGGGTTAGGGGGGTACCCTAGACCTAAAGGGGCCTACCACTAACTGCCCTACCACTTATAACTGTCACAAATGACAGCTGTACATGGCGCCTGTAAGAGGGCCCCTTACGGGCTTGCTTCACTTGCCACGCTTCGTGTACGGCCTCACTTCGCTCGGCTTATTTTTATTCCCCCTCTAGGTCCACTTGGATGGTGGGGAAGGAACCTGGACCTAGGGCGCAGGCATCGTGTACAGCTGATTGAAGATTTTGAGCTTCGGCTTTCTCCGGCGGCTGATAGTAGTTCGTACTGCGCAGGCGCTGCGCCTGCGCAGTACAGGGGGGGTCCTTATCCGCCGAGGGAACTTTTAACTGTCACAAATGACACCAATGCAGTAATCAGTAAAAAAAAAAAAACTGCTATTGGTGTCACTGTGACAGGGGGTGCATGGGGGTGATCGGGGGGTGATCGGGGGGTGATCAGTGTGCCTGCATGTTCAACTGTACTGTGTAGTATTGGTGCACTTACTTGATGTCTTCTCTCCTCAGTGCCGGTGTCTTGCCGAGAAAGTTCCCCCGGCAGATAAGGTCCCCCCTGTACTGTGCAGGCGCTGCGCCTGCGCAGTAGGATCCGGCGGAAATAGCCGAAGGTGAATAAGTGGTTCTGGCATGAGCTGTATACAGAGTGCAGGGTTCTGGGATGAGCTGTGTACAGAGTGCAGGGTTCTGAGTTGAGCTGTGTACAGACAGCAGGGTTCTGGGAATTAGCTATGTACAGACTGCAGGGTTCTGAGATGAGCTATATACAGGGTGCAGGGTTCTGGGATGAGCTATATACAGGGTCCAGGGTTCTGAGCGCTATATACAGGGTTCTGGTACAATCTGACGTTGTAGATTGCCCCCCAAGTACTTGGCTGTGACACACCTAATTCTACACCTTCATTCCTCTCAGTGCAGGTCTCAGAGAGGACTGAAGGTATAGTGGGGTTGGAGATACCAGCTGATGAGGAGCAAGGCTTTGTTCTTTGGTGTGGGTCTTTTAGGTACGCTTGCCAACGAACTGCATGGTAGGTCAACATATGTCTGGTCAAGCATGTGGTGCCCAAGCGGTAGATGTTTTGGCCACTAGAGATAGGCTTGAGACATATGTTGCAAATAGCAGTGGTGGGATCTGATGCACTCGTCTCAAAAAAGGCCCACACCAAAGAACTTTTAGAATAACGCGCAGAGACAGCAGTGCCCTGCACATGCGGAGCTCTGTGGTGTGATGCAGTCGGTGTGTTGCCCTTAAAATAGCATAAAAATAGGTAATACAGCGCTGCGTAAAGAAGAAAGTAAATAGCAGCCAACACACCTATAGACCCAAGTGTTATAAAGATATGCAAAAAAGTGTAGCGCTATAAACTTAAAAAATTGAGTGAATAGTGTTTTCAACACAACTCCAGTATATACCAAACAATTAAGTGTTATCAAAAAATATGAAAAACTATGAAGCGCTATATGTAGTACAAATACTGTTATACAGACTATAAACAAAATGAAAAAACGTGAAAAAACACTGTGTAGTATCAATATGAGCTAAATATAATACACTGTGTAGAATATGTAAATGGTATATAAATAATGTGAACAAAATAAAACAAAAAACAATAAAGTCCAAAAAAGTTCAAATGGGGTTGACACCACTCAGAACTCATATAACAAAAGTCCACCAAATTTATAGGTTTAGGGGGCTTGCCAAGGGCAAATGCCCAGGCAGGACTTGTGTCTATCAAGTCAAAAAAAGCTGAGGGATCAACTGGATCAAATAAGCAAGTAGAGATAACAAAGTGGACAGGAAAGCTGATGGTAGTTCAGAAGCCGTCACTGAAGACAGGAACAGTCACCCAAGACATCGAGAGGCTTACCAGATGTTAATTACTTGAGAGGACTTTCGTCATCCAAGTCAAAAAGGCTTAGAGACCAACTGGTCAGAATGGTGCATCTTCTCAGGTATCCGCAATGACTTCCGAACCAAGATGGCAATTCAACTTCCCCAGTTAACCGCACAGCATAGAAAATAGTATTCCAATAGAAGGCCACAAACAAATTTTCGTATACCATGTGAGAAATGGACGAAAGAACTCACATAGCGTAATAACGTAAACACTGGTTTATTAAAAAATGTAAAAAATAGACTCACATCCTAGAAGATCATCAAAACACAGATTCAAATAGCGATGATTGTGAAGGGTCCACCCAGCTGCCCTTAAGCTGGCCCCTGGAGGGCATCCTGCTTTGTTTGTGATGTGCCTCCTTCTCCTCTCTCCTATCAGGCACCCATGTGGAGTCACTGACCTCATCATCCCCTCCCTCCTCATCACTGGAGAAAACCTGGCAGTATGCTGCAGCTGGGGGAACATGACTGCGAGATTGCTGTCCTATTAGGGCACCCCTCTCTCTGGGCTCACGTTACTGCCTTCTCTAGCTGAGTACCATCATCGGAGCCTTCAAAACACTGGGTATCCTCCTGGAGCATGTAACCAACACTGTGGTCAAACAGTTCGGGTGACTCCTCAGGAGCACATGGTGGGGCTAGGGAAGGAGTCACTGATGCCATTGAGCCGAGGGAAGAGGCCGCATTGGCAGCTGCTTTGCCAGACAAAGTACCCTGAGCCTGGGTGACAGAGGATGAGGAGGATGAGGAGGGCTTGGTCATCCACTCTACCAAGTCTTCTGCATGCTGCAGCTCAACACGGCCAGCTGCTGAAAAAAAGGACAAGCCTGTCCCAAGGCCACGTGCTGATGAGGATGCACCATCTCCATGACCAGCACTGTTGCCTCTAGACACAGAGCCTGCTTGCCCTCTTTTATTGGCCTGTGACTGCCTCTCCTTGTTGGCCTTCCAGACATACTAATGGCCTGCAGTGAGATGTAGCTGTACAAAGCTGGGATATATATATATATATATATACTGATATTGCAGCTAGCAGAATCAACTGCCTGCCTGTGGTATTAATAGGTGCAGAACAACATTGTCTTCAGGTAGCCTTAGGTGCACACTGTGCAGAGGACGCACTACACTAACTGTAAATACTGTAGCTGCCTGCCTGTGGTATTAATAGGATCAGAAGAACACCACTATTTTGTAAATACTGCAGCTGCCTGTGGTACTGTACTAATAGGATCAGAAGAACACCACTAATTTTGTTTAGGTAGCTTTAGGTGCACACTGTGCAGAGGACGCACTAAACTAACTTGTAAATACTGCAGCTGCCTACGGTACTGTACTAATAGGATCAGAAGAACACCACTAATTTTCTTCAGGTAGCTTTAGGTGCACACTGTGCAGAGGACACAGTACACTAACTGTAAATACTGTAGCTGCCTGCCTGTGGTATTAATAAGAGCAGGACAACAGCAATTGTCTCCAGGTAGCTTTAGGTGCACACTGTGCAGAGGACACAGTACACTAACTGTAAATACTGTAGCTGCCTGCCTGTGGTATTAATAGGAGCAGAACCCCAGAAATTGTCTTCAGGTAGCTTTAGGTGCACACTGTGCAGAGGACGCACTACACTAAGTGTAAATACTGTAGCTGCCTGCCTGTAGTATTAATAGGATCAGAAGAACACCACTAATTTTCTTCAGGTAGCTTTAGGTGCACACTGTGCAGAGAACACACTACACTAACTGTAAATACTGTAGCTGCCTGCCTGTGGTATTAATAGGAGCAGAACCCCAGAAATTGTCTTCAGGTAGCTTTAGGTGCACACTGTGCAGAGGACGCACTACACTAAGTGTAAATACTGTAGCTAATAGGACTAATAGGATCAGAAGAACACCACTAATTTTCTTCAGGTAGCTTTAGGTGCACACTGTGCAGAGGACGCACTTCACTAACTGTAAATACTGTAGCTAATAGGACTAATAGGATCAGAAGAACACCAGCAATTTTCTTCAGGTAGCTGTAAATACTGTAAAAACATCTGCCTGCCTGTCAGTAGTAGAAAGAGAATAACAGGAATGGGTCTAGCATATATATATATATATATATATATATATATATATATTTACAACACCTAGAATGTATATTTATATACACAAAACACTGTAAATGCAGCTAACTGACTCGCCTGCCTACTCTATCTAAATTAAATCAAATGACACTGTCTCTCTGTCTATCTATCTCTCTCTCAACGCTGGAACACACTACACAGGGTCGCTGTGCAGGCGGCCTTATATAGTGTGGGGTGTGTACTAAACCCCCTGAGCCATAATTGCGGCTCTCTGTACAGACGGCGCTGTGATTGGAAAAGTTTGCAGGTCATAGTGCATGCTTGGCCAATCATCAGCCAGCAATGCACTGTGATGCCGCAGTGAATTATGGGCCGTGACGCGCCACTGGAATTTGGCGCGAACGGCCCATATCGTTCGTAATCCAGCGAACGACTGAACAGGCGATGTTCAAGTCGAACATGTGTTCGATTCGAACACGAAGCTCACCCCTACTTCAGACATTGAGTATTTAACCTTTTTGGAGAAGCCTATCGCTACCCCTTTAGTTTTGTTCTCGGCGTTAGCCAGGTAATAGTGTGGGAAATTTTGGTGAGTGAATGTGGGGTTGAATGAGGAAGAGAAATGTGTCTCCTGTATAAAGATGATGTCTGCTTTTAGACTATGATATTGGTGTAATAATTTCCTTTGTTTGATTGGGGAGTTTAGGCCCTGGGTATTGTGAGAAAGAATCAGCAGTTTACATGGAATGATAGCGACCGCAGTCATGGATCAGAGAGGTGTGAACACTGTAATTAAGACATTAGCTTACCCCTCATGGATGAGCTGTCTGAACTGGTAGTATGTTCGAAAGGTTTTTGGTGTCTCGAGCCTGTGAGTCGTTGCTGGGACCTCCACTGGATGGCTATGGTTCTGGTGCGACCTGGATGAGGGGAGAGAGATAGGGTGAGAGAGTAAGGGGGAGAAAGAGTAGAAGACAAAGAGCAGGATAAGTAAATCTTGTAATGTACATTTGATTGTGTAAAACACGAGGAGAAGGGCCTATCCACTTCGTCCCCTAGGTCCAGGGAGGGGAGTGACTCCACCGCCCTGGAAAATTCAGATTGTTTCCAAAAGACTTTAAACATCCTCTCGGAAACAGTGTGAGGCACAGCGCAGCCGTTCTAGTCCGCCCGCCATAAAAAGAAGTAATTTGCCATGATCCAGCCCCAAAAAGAGCTCAGAACCTCTAGAGCAATAATTGTAAACTTTGGTAAAAGGAGAGGGGAGAAAAACTTAACTGCGAAACCCCCTCCCAGGGAGCCCCGGGAGGCCTCCTGGGAACCTTGTATCTTGGGCATCCTCCCAGGGACCCCTCCAACACCCCCCCACCTAGTCGGTAGGTTGAAGGGGTGTACTCGATGGAGGGTAAAAGATAATCCTACACAAAGCAGCTTACCCATAATCTGCGGTCTCTGTGGCAGAGACCTGGGAGAATATGACTGAGTACGAATAAAGTTTTAACCAATAGGCGGCCAACAGGGCTACATAACAATACAATTGCTACAAAATTTGTAAGAGGGTAAACTGAGCCCCCAAATGGGGGTCCAGTGTAAACATGGTCGTAGACTCAGGTGGAATCCATCAGGATTCAAAGAGGCAGTTCCTGTGGGAGCTGGGTGAAGTGGAACCTCTGATGTCTTCGATCGGGCCACTATGGAGGCCGAGATTCCTTGGACCTCTTGGGCTGTTGTTTCTGCCATACAGATGTTAGAGGGCTAGGAGGGGATGGTCACTTGGTTGATGAGGATCCTCTGCTGGTGGTTTGAGGTGGCATCTCCTGAGAAATAAGGCCCAGGTGGGTCAGCAGGCGCTCACCTTCAGCGAAGGAATAGAATCCATAGGGTTTATTCTGGTAGGAACAGTTAAGGAGAAGAGGGAAGGCCCATCTGTATGTAATTTATTTTTGTATTAGTATCAATAGTAAAGGTTTCAGCGATCATCGTTTCTGGACCGTAAAGGGGGACAAGTCAGCAAATATCTGTATTTGATGTTCCCTTATAGTAAGCTTGTCGGACGACCATGCCGCTCACATCACCTCCTCCTTAACTGAGTAGTAGTGGGGCTATACAATGATATCTCTGGGGAGGCCATCTTTCCTCACAGGCTGTAGTGCTCTGTGTGCTCTGTCCAACTCCAGCTTGTGATCCGGAATATCTGGGATAAGTTTTCTGAGGAGAGAATGGACCGCCGGGTGAACCTCTTTTACAGATTCCGGGAGACCCAGGATCCTAAAATTATTTTGTCGGGATCTATTCTCGAGGTCGACTATTTTAAAAAGGGCCACTTCAAGTTTATCCTGAATATCCTGGATTCTGGCTGTGTTTTGCTTGATTCTGGCAGCAGACTGATCTGTTTTCTGCTCAATATCTTCAATTCTCAGATCTAAGTGCTGGAGATCAGTCTGTATGGCAGTGGTAATTTGTGCAGCCGTTTGAGCGAGACCTCTGGCTAACATGGTAGCATGGTAGAGAAAGCCTCCATCAAAGCTGACAGATCTGTAGGGGAATAGGGAGATGCATACCTCTCAGTGTCAGAGTTGTCAGGGGTGCTCAGTAAGTCCTTCAGGGAGGTGAGGTGAAAGTCTCCCATGGATCTGCCTATTAGGGATTCCGTGGAGGCAGGTGATAGAGGGGGCAAGAGGGATGCACTCACTGTGGTCTTCCCCTGTATAGGGATAGGAGCTGGGCCCTCATCCTGGTCCTGGTCCACTATGGACTCTTCTGCCTCCTGGTCTGAGCTTCGTGTGCTCGCGGGCGCCATCTTGGACTGGCCTGGCTGCTGTAATGCCGCTTCCAGCTGCTTCGATAGATCTCTCCTGGCAGGACACCCCGTCATCAGTGTATGCCCAGGGGTGTCCCCGAGCGAGCGAGAGTTTAACTGGCCTGATCCAAGGGTTCTGGCAGCTGCAGCGGGGTTCAGGGGACCAGATAGGTGCGGAGCTCCGTGGCTAAGCGACCATCTTAGCAGACTCCGCACATGCGCCACCAACACAAGGTTTTAACCCAATATCGTAACAAATTCTGTAATAAGGAAAAAAATTCTATCCAAACATTGGTCCATCTTCTGTCAGGATCCACATTTGGGACCTACCCTCCCACCAAAACCCAAATTCTCCTACCATAGGGTACCCAACATTATATGTAGCTCCCAGCAAAATGGCTACAGGTACCACACCTCATATCAGTCGGGGTGACATGTTTGGGAAGTTGATAGATGTTCTTCAGTGTAGAAAAAAAAAATGTTTGACATGAAAATTCGTTACTCATGATCAGAAGGTCTTTATTGGGAATGAGAAACCCTTTTCCATGCCATCTTTCTTCAAATCTTCTTTTGAATGTGTAGTGTATTGATTGACTTGTCCCTACAATCTTTTATATGTGGGACCATCAGAACCCTGCGGGGGGAGGTTCGGTGAGCACCAGAGGGTCATTGAACAGGGTAACACTGAACATAGTGTCCCCAGACAACACAACCACCAAGGGACGGGAGTTTGGGTCATTGAATCCATACCTGATACATTTACACCAGAAGAACGTTTCCAAAGATTATTTATTATCATCTGCAGTGACTCACACAAATTGGTTATATGATAGCGCCATTCGAATATGTTTTTACTTTTATATTTTTCAAGGATTTTTAATGTCTATATTCCATTACCATGTGTATTATATACACTATATTACCAAAAGTATTGGGACGCCTGGCTTTACACGCACATGAACTTCAATGACATAACAGTCTTAGTCCGTAGGGTTCAATATTGAGTTGGCCCACCCTTTGCAGCTATAACAGCTTCACCTCTTCTGGGAAGGCTGTCCACAAGGTTTAGGAGTGTGTCTATGGGAATGTTTGACCATTCTTCCAGAAGAGCATTTGTGAGGTCAGGCACTGATGTTGGATGAGGAGGCCTGGCTCCTAGTCTCTGCTCTAATTCATCCCAAAAGGTGTTCTATTGGGTTGAGGTCAGGACTCTGTGCAGGCCAGTCAAGTTCCTCCACCCCAAACTCACTCATCTATGTCTTTATGGACCTTGCTTTGTGTAATCAAACCCTGTGTGAACAGCCCGATGTAAGAGTGGTCCTGTGTCATCTGCAGCATGGAGGAGAGCTGCTAATACAGGAGCACAACACAGACTACACCTCCTCTGTAGCAACTTCCCACCTGCAAGGAGGGGGTGTGAAGGGAGGGAGGGTGGTTCAGGGGGTAAAAATTATATGTGCTTGGGATGAGCGGTTACATAGTTACATAGTAGGCGAGGTTGAAAAAAGACCATCAAGTCCAACCTATGTGTGTGATTATATGTCAGTGTTACATTGTATATCCCTGTATGTTGTGGTCATTCAGGTTCTTATCTAATAGTTTTTTTAAACTATCGATTCCCCTGCTGAGACCACCACCTGTGGAAGAGAAATCAACATACTTGCCGCTCTTACAGTAAAGAACCCTCTACGTAGTTTAAGGTTAAACCTCTTTTCTTCTAATTTTAATGAGTGACCACGTGTCTGGTTAAACTCCCTTCCACAAAAATGTTTTATCCCTATTGTGGGGTCACCAGTACGGTATTTGTATATTGAAATCATATCCCCTCTCAAGCGTCTCTTCTCCCGGGAGAATAAGTTCAGAGCTTGCAACCTTTCTTCATAACTAATATCCTCCAGACCCTTTATTAGCTTTGTTGCCCTTCTTTGTAGTCGCTCAATTTCCAGTACATTCTTCCTGAGGACTGGTGCCCAGAACTGGACAGCATACTCCAGGTGCGGCCGGACCAGAGTCTTGTAGAGCGGGAGAATTATCGTTTTATCTCTGGAGATGATCCCCTTTTTAATGCCAATATTCTGTTTGCTTTGTTAGCAGCAGCTTGGCATTGCATGCCATTGCTGAGCCTATCATCTACTAGGACCCCCAGGTCCTTTTCCATCCTAGATTCCCCCAGAGGTTCTCCCCCCAGTCTATAGATTGCATTCATATTTTTGCCACCCAAATGCATTATTTTACATTTTGTGAAGGAGGGGGTGCTGGGAAGGGCAATTAGGGGGATTTGTGCTAGGAAGAGGAATGGAGGGGGGATATGTGCTAGAAGGGGGGGTTTGTGCTAGGAGGGGGTGTGGGATTCTGGCTTAGAGGGGGAATGGGGGATTTGATCCCCTGTTCTCTGTCCTGCTGACCCCTGTCCATTGCCCTGTTTACCCCTGTCCTCCGCCCTGCTGAACCCTGTCCCTGAATATGAATGCTGGAATGCTGATCAAGGTAAAGTTAAAAATGAATGTAAAAATTCATTTTTATAAGTGTAAATGTACACCATCATGATCTGACATCAAAAAGTTTCTTAACAAATCAACTGAGAGCTTAGCTCAGCCTCGCCCTGTGCAGAAAAAATGTGACCAGTTCAACTACATTTCTAGTTCCAGAGACTTCCATTTCATTTCTCTTCTGCTGTCAGCGATGGCGTCTGGTGATCTGAGAGCTGAACTGCAATGTTCTGTCTGTTGGGACTTTTTTACGGATCCCGTAACCCTGACATGTGCACACCACCTCTGCCGGGTCTGTTTTGATCGTGAGCTGGATACACAGGAGGGGTCTGGAGGATATTCCTGTCCTGAATGCAGAGAGAAGTTTCGGGATTGTTCTGCACTGCAGGGAAATGAAACAGTGAGGAACATAGCAGAGACTTTCTTGTCTGCTCAGACAAATCAGGAGGAGTCCGGGGTCTTCTGTACTCACTGTGTGGACTCTCCTGTACCTGCTGTTAGATCCTGTCTGCACTGTGAGGTTTCTCTGTGTGATAAACACCTGAGAGTCCACAAAACGTCCTCAGAACACATCTTATGTGACCCCACCTTGTCCATGGAGAGAAGGAAATGCCCCGTTCATAAGAAGATCCTGGAGTATTACTGCACTGAGGATAAGACCTGTATCTGTATTTCTTGTTATATGATTGGAGAACATAAAGGACATGAGATGAAGTCACTGTATGAGGCTTCTGAGAAGAAGAAGGAGACACTGAGGAATGTTCTGCAGAATCTTCTGACAAAGAGAGAGAAGACGGAGGAAAGAGTCCAGAGTCTGCAGGAACACAGGAGGAAAGTAGAAGAAGAAGCAGCTGGTGACACCGAAAGAGTCACTGTCCTGTTTAGAGATCTCAGGAGACGTCTGGAAGACCTGGAGAAGAGAGTCCTGAGGGACATCTCCAGACGGACAGAGAGGTTCTCCATCTCCATCCGGGATCTGGAAATAAAGAAGGAGGAGCTGTCCAGGAAGATGTGTCACATTGAGAAGCTGTGTAACATGACGGATCCACTGACTGTCTTACAGGAATCAGACACAGGTGACTTGTGTGATACGGAGGATGGAGATAATGAGGACAGAAAGAGACATGAGAAACTCCTCCGTGATGGAGGGGGTCTGGATGTGGCGGGGGTGTTACACACAGGTTTATCTGATATAATAACAGAGGTAAATGCTTACTTCCCCAAACAGGGACCTGCAGACATATTACTGGATGTAAACACAGCTCATAATAAGCTACATATATCAGATGACAGGAAAACTGTATCCATGTCAGTTAGAAACCAGAAGCGCCCACAAGCACCAGAGAGATTTCAGTATTGTCCTCAGGTGTTGAGCAGTCAGAGTTTCTCCTCAGGGAGACATTACTGGGATGTGGATGTCGGGGGGTCAGATCAATGGATAGTTGGGATGTGTTACCCCAGTATAGACAGGAAAGGACTTAAGTCAGAGATTGGAAAGAATAACAAGTCCTGGGGATTGGACAGGTCTGGTGATAAGTATTTTGTAATACATGACAGTAAAGAGACCCTCTTACCCACCAATCCCTCCAGTAACAGAGTCAGGATAGATCTGGATTATGAGGCTGGGCAGATCTCCTTTTATGATCTGTGTGACCCGATCCGACTCCTCCACACCTTCCCCACCTTCACGGAGCCCTTCACCACCTTCACTGAGCCCTTCACCACCACCTTCACTGGACCCTTCACCACCACCTTCACTGAGCCCTTCACCTCCACCTTCACTGAGCCCCTCCATGCTGGGTTTAATGTATTGAAAGGTTATATAAAGATATGTGGGGGGGAGATGTGAGAATCCTGCCCAGGGTCTGCTGACATGACAGGGATGGGTGGTGGGATTGGGTCAGCCAATACTTGGAGGAAGTGGTGGCTCCATAGATAGAGGAGCCACCCTAGGACAGGGAGTGTGTTACTGGCAAGATCACCAGGGATAAATAAAGAAAACAAAAGCCTAAGATTGGTAAGCTTCAATATGGTGTATATAATTTTTGTTTTTGGGTTTATTACCACTTTAAGTCTTTGCCCCAGAACAAGCATGCTGGGAATAAGAATCAGAAAAAAGTCAGAATTCCTTATCTCTTTACTTGTTCCGGTCAAAGACTGAGGCTGTATTGAAGGCAAAGCATCAGCATGACAGCCAGGGAACTAGAATTATCAAAAGGTGTTAAGCAATGGCAGTCCCCATGATTCTCTCAATACAAATTCCCTCTAAATATAAAATGTAAAATGTAGTTCATTAACATTAGTTCACAATGATAACTGCCAGGTGTGTCTGGATTCCAGGGACATTCCAGGAATTTAGAGGTTTCCAGGTACCTGGAAATGTTGCTGATTTTAATATATTTTTTCTATTAAGATTTGTATTACAAGGTCAGTTTCCCTTCATGGTAATAATAATTGGTGGCGGGTATTTTATTCCTCATTTTCCTGTTTCTATCAATGTCTCTATCTGCCCGGAGTTCAGCTTTAAATTGGAGAAGACACCACGACATTCTCCCCCTCATTGCTCTCCAAAGATTTTTTTAAAATGTTTTCTCTGAATGTTTTCAGTCCCCATTTATATAGAGAAATGTTATTTTATCATATAGTGATAGGAAGTGATGAGGATTTAGTGTTATAGGGGAATGGCTGGACTGAGGAGCAGTTAGAACTAGTATTATCCATGTCTAAAGGGGTCCCGGGGAATCTTTATTTCATAGAAAATAAATCCAGAAATAGATCAAGGTCTGGATTGTGCTTGGCAGAAGAGCTGACTATTCACATCAGGTTTCCCCTATGATAACCCCAGAGACATCTATCATCTGTTATAGTCATCCTGCCGTCCACCAGAGGACCCGATTAGGAATGTTCATGTTTCTATTGGTCATGTTCTATTTCTATCACTGGAGTCATGTGATTAGTTATGTCAATCATTTTTTGGATCTTTTATGTCCCAATCATGTCTAGTAATTAAAAGTGATTGTAAGGAATCGTATTGTATTGGAAGTGATTTCTTTATAATAAATGGAGATGAAGCATTTCCTCAGATTGGGTTGTGCTCACTATGATTTGAGAAGTTCTAGAACCCCAAAGACCCGTGACACCAGGGTTACTGTGTATATTCAGGATGAGCCCCCCACTGCACACTGCGTAATCTGAGCCAGAAGAAGCCCCGCCCACATCCACCAATGGGGATCAGTATAGAGGCTGATAGGGGGAGGGGCTGGAGGATGACACTTCTACACAGGGACTTCTGCAGGTTACAGATGGACATGACCTGAAATGATGGAGGTCTACTGATGTCTTTATAATTTCAGGAAAAAACTAAGAAATCTAGATATTGGAATGGAGTCATTCTACTATGATGGGGCTGAAGTCATTCCCCATGATCCACGGAGAGAGTATTACAAGAGGTAGGTCAGTTACTCTGATTACACCGTATTGGTCAGAATCTTCCGGTCATTGTCCAACCAGCACTAAGACATGAGAGCTGGAATATGATTGGTTACTAAGGACAACACAGACACTTTCCTCTCAGACACATTTTAAATGCTTCTCATCCGCACCATTGTAAAATGAGGGCTGGGCGGGAACCCTATTTTTCTGGGTGGACGTAGCAGATGAATGATCAGTGTACCGACCCACTGCCGATAACATGTGATCACTGTGACCAATCACAGCAGATAACATGAGAGTTTTACACAATGGATGGCTTTTTTTCATGCCATTTATTGTGTACAATTGTGTTGCCAGCTGTGATTGGTTACAGTGATCACATGGTACAGGCAGGGCCAATCACAGCTCATCTGTGCCATGTGATAAGCTGTGGTCAATCACAGGTAATCACAACAATACATCGTGAATAAACACTTTCATTCTGTAAAAAAATGTTTCTTATAGCAGTGAAATTCGCTGCTATAAGCAACCATAGTGTGTAAAAAAAAATCCTGCTCATTTCCCCAGAGTGGTACAGTGTTACTATTAGGGGTGCAACGGATCAAAAAACTCACGGTTCGGATCGTTCCTCGGATCAGGAGTCACGGTTCGGATCATTTTCGGATCAACGAAAAAAAAAAATCTCCCCCACAGTAATATCCACAATCTCCCTATTGGCAGGGTATTGGCAGGGCATTGGCAGGGTATTGGCAGGGCATTGGCAGGGTATTGGCAGGGCATTTCAGCAGGGTATTGGCAGGGCATTGCAGCAGGGTATTGCGGCAGGGCATTGCAGAGTATTGGCACTGCTGCCATCCGATCTCTCCCCTCCACTGTACAGATCAGTACACAGAGGGGAGAGAGAGAGAGGAACCGGCATCATGACATGACGCTGGTTTGTTACAAGTGGTCGCTCCGTCATTCGACGTGCTAAACAGCCGCCGGGTGTACCAAGATGGCCGCCGCTCCGGAGCTAGGCCAAAGCCGCGGCCTTTCCTATGGCCGAGGCCACAGAGGTGTCCCGTACGGATCAACCTCCGCGGATCGGATCAACCTCCGCGGATTGGATCACGGATCGATGACGATCCTTTGCACCCCTAGTTACTATGGTAAAAAAAAGAAAAAAAAAAGAAAAAAAAGAGAGAGAGAAGAGACACACACCTACACAGGTTGAACTGAATGGACTGTTGTCTTTATTCAACCTTACCAACTATGTAATTAAGAAGGAGGAGGAAATAGAATCCCAGAATATGAGAGGAGAGATGGGATAGAATAGGATAGAATGGAGGAGAGAGGGGGAGAGAAGAGAGTGATGGGAGGGAGGAGAGGAGAGAAGAGAGAGAGGAGGGAGGAGAGGAGAGAAGAAACAGAGAAAGAGAGGAGGGAAGAGAAAACAAGAGAAAGAGGGGGGGATAGGGAGAGAGAAGTGAGGAAGAGAGAAAACAGAGAGCGGAGGTGTAGAGAAAGGAGGAAGAAGAAGAGAAAAGAGAGAGAGAGAGAGAAGACAAAGGAAAGAGAGAAGGAGAAACGAGAGAGAGGAGGGAGGAGGAAAGAAGAGGAGGGATCAGGAACAGGTGAGAAAACAGGAGGAAGGAGGAGAGAAGAGAGAGGAGAAGGAGAGGAAAGGAGGAGGGGAGGAGGAGAGGTGAGAGAGAGAGGAGGAGAGATGGGTGGGGGGGGGTGTGAGAGAAGTAAGGAGGGGAAGGAGACAGGAGGGAGGAGAGAAGACAGAGAGAGGAGAAAGGAGAGAAGTGAGATAGAAGGGGAAAGATAAGAGAAAAAAAGGGAAAGAGAGGGGAGGGAACATCATAGAAGAGAAAGAGAAGAAAGGGGAGAGAGAGGGAGGGGGAGACAGGGGAGAAGAAAAGAGAGGGGGAGAGAGAGGGGGGAGACAGGGAAGAGAGAGAGGGGGAGACAGGGGAGAGAGAGGGAGGGATACAGGGGAGAGAGAGGGGGAGAGAGAGAGGTGAGAGAGAGAGAGAGAGAGAGAGAGAGAGAGAGAGAGAGAGAGAGAGAGGGGGGAGACAGGAGAGAGAGATGGAGGGGAGGGGGAGAGGGAGGAGAGAGGGGGGAGATGGGGAGAGAGAGAGGGGGAGACAAGGGAGAGAGAGGGGAGGGAGGAGGAGAGGAGGAAGAGTGGAGGAAGGAGGAATGGGGGGAAGAGGAGAGTGAGATGAGGAAGGAGGAAAGAAGAGGGAGAGGGGAGGAAGGAGGAGATAAAAGAGAGAGAGGAGGAAGGAAAAAGGAGACAGGAGGGAACAGGATAGAAGATAAAGAGGAGATGAGAGAGAGAGGAGGGAGGAGAAGAAAGAGGAAAGAAAAGAAGTGAAGAGAAAGAGAGGAGAGAAGAGAGAGGGATTAGAGGGGGTGGAGAGAAGAGAAAGAAGGGATCAATAAGAAGAAGAGAGAGAGAAGAGAACGGGAAGGGAGGAGGAGAAACGTGAGAGAGGAGGGAGGAGGAGAGATGAGGGAGGGATCAGGAACAGGTGAGAAAACAGAGTAAGGAGGAAGGAGGAGAGAAGAGAGAGAGGATAAGGAGAGAAGAGAGAGAAGGAAATAGGGTAAAATAGAAGCGAAGAGAAAGTAGGAGAGAATAGGGAGGGAGAGAATAGGGAGGGAGAGGAGGGAGAAGGAGAAAAGAGAGAGAGAGGGGAGGGAGGAGAACAGAATAGAGGAGATCAAAAAGGAGGAGAGACGAGGAGTTATAGGGGAGTAAGGGGGGATGGGGGAGGGGAAGAGAGAAGAGGGAAAGAAGAGAGAAGAGAGGAGGAGAGAAGAGACAGAAGAGGACTCAGGATAGTAGAGAGAGAGAGAGCAGAGGAAGGAGGAGAAAAGAGAGAGAGAGAGAGAGAGAGAGATGAAGGAGGAGGAGAAAAGAGACAGAAAGAGAGAGGGGAAGAGAAGAGATAGAGGGGAGGGAGTCAGGGAGAAAAGGAAGTGAGGGAAGAGAGAAGAAGGCTAGAGAGAGGGAGGAGGAGAGAAGACAGAAAGTTAAAGAATAGAGTAAGGGGGGAGAAGGAGAAAAGATGAAGAGAGGAGGAGGCGAGAAGAGAGAGAGAGAGAGAGAGAGAGAGAGAGAGAGAGAGAGAGAGAGGAAAAAGGAGGAGAGAAGAGAGAGTAAGAAGAAGTGTAAAGAAGAAGAGGAGGGAGGAGAAGAGAAAAAAAGGGCAAAGGGATGAGGAGAGAAGAGAAAGAGAGAAGGAAGAAGGAGAGCAGATATAGGAGGGGGGAAGAGAGAAAGAGGAGGGAGGAGAAGGAGAGAAGTGAGAGAGATCAGAAAAGAGGAGAGAAAAAAGAGTGAGAAGGAAAGAGGAGAGAATAAAGAAAACAGAGCGAGGAAGAGAAAAGAGAAAAGGGAAAGAAAGGAGGTTGAAAGAGGGAGGAGAGAAAGAAATAAGAAGGGGAGAAGTTGAGGAAAGAAGGAAGGAGGAGAGGAGAGAAGTGTGGAGGAGAGGGGAGAGAGAGGAAAGAGGAGGAGAGAAGAGAAAGCGAGGAGGAAAGAAGAGAGAGAGAAATGAAGTAAGAGGAGAGAGCAAAAAGAGGGGAGGAAGGAGGAGAGAAGAAAAAAAAGGGGCAGTGGGAGGAAGAGAAGAGAGGAGAAAAAAAGGAAGAAGCAAAGAAGATAGAGGAGGGAGAGAGGAAAAGAGAAAGAGAGGAGGGAGGAAGAGAGATGGAGGAAATAAAGAGAGAAGAGGAGAGAAGAAAAGAGAAGAGAAGAGAAAAGAGGAGGAACAAAGGAGGATGGAGAAGGGAAGAGAGGGAGGGGGGGAGATGAGGGGGGAATGTGAGAGAAGTATGGAGGGGAGGGAGACAGGAGGAAGGAGGAGAGAAGACAGAGAGAAGAGTAAGGAGAGAAGAGGAAAGATGAGAGAAAAAAAGGGAAGGAACATCATAGAAGAGAAAGAGAGGAAAAGGAAGAGAGGAGAAAGAGAGGAGGAAAGAGGAGAGATTGGGGAAGAGAAGAGTGAGAGGAGTAAGGAGGAGTAAGGTGGAAAAAAGAGGGATAGGGGAGGAAAGGGGAGATAAAAGAGAGAGAGAGGAGGAAGAAGGAAAGAAGAGACAGGAGGGAACAGGATAAAAGAGAAAGCGAGGAAGAGAGAGAGAGAGAGAGAGAGAAGAGGAAGGAGGAAGAGAGGAAAGAGAAAGAGAGGGGGAGAAGAGAGAGAGAGAGAGATTAGAGGGGGTGGAGAGAAGAGAAAGAGAGGATCAATAAGGAGAGAGAAAAAGTGAGAAGAGTAGAGAGTGTGAGAAGAGAGAAGGAGAGAAGAGGGAAAAGGGAAGAAGAGGGAAAAGACGGAGAGAATAGAGAGAAAAAGAGGAGGAAGGGATAGAGAAGTTAGAAAGAGAGGACAGAGGAGGAGAGTAGAGAGTGAGAGGGTGGTTGGGAGACAGAGAGATCAGAAAGGAGGAGAAAATAGAGAAGGGGAGGTAGAAGAGAGTATGGGGGGGGGGAGAGAGATTATGGAGGAGGAGAGAAGTCACAAATAGAGAGGAGGAAGGAGTAGAAAAGAGAAATATAGGGAGAGAGATGGAGGAGGAGAGGAGGGAAGTGAAGAGAAAGCAGGAGAGAATAGGGAGGGAGAGGAAGTAGAAGGAGAGTAGAGAAAGAGACAGGAGGGAGGAGAACAGAATGGAAGAGATCAAAAGGGAGGAGAGAAAAGGCAGAGCCGGCGGCCAGAGCGGATGGTGCTGTGAGAGAGAAGCTCTGCCACAACAGGTGTTTTACCGCATCTCACAGCACACTGAAAGGGCCAAAATCACTGGGGGAAACTGAGCACAGCCTGGGCACAATGAGTAAGAGAAAGGAGAGAGAGGGCCCGGGGAAACTCCCTCATCCACAGCCAGCACGCGTAGCCATCCACTGCCATCCATGGGTGAGTTGCCTGATACAGGCCATCCGCTGCCAACCTCTTCATTCAATAGCCCTGTGAAACAAAAATGGAGGCCTGGGGAGGAGGGAGATGAGCAAGGGAAGAAATGGAGGAGGCCTCAGCATATGGCCAGCAGCTAGATGCATTACCTACCACAGGGCAACCCATCATAGACATGAAAGAAATGTTACAAACACAGGATATGGCATCTTTCATGCGCTCCACAAAAAAGAGATGACTAAAGTCTGAAGCAGAGTGGAGTATGTTGAAAATAAAATGGAAGAATTTACCCTAGCACATAATGAGCTAGTAAATGCCCATTTTGATATTAAAGATGAGCTCAAAACCATGCGCCTCAAAATGGCAGATATTGAGGACAGATCGCGCAGAAATAATGTCAAATTCAGGGGGATCCAGCTGATTTGTGCTCATATATCCAAAAGCTCATGACAACGGCTCTCCCATCTCTGGGCCTGCTTGCATCATCATAAATAAAGCCCATAGACTGCCAAAACCTTCACATTTGCCTGAAAAGATCCCCAGAGATGTAATAGCAAGGATCTATTTATACCATGTGAAAGATCAGCTGATGCGTTATTCCAGACAGCACCCTGCACTCCCAGATCCTTTTTCTGGAATCGCACTATATACCGATTTGTTGCAAGCTACCATGACGGCGAGACACAATCTGGTTCCCATCACAAAAATATTGCATAACCACACAATCCTCTACAAATGAGGCTTCCCGGCAAAGTTACTAGTGGAATCGCACTCCATCACCTCAATGGAAAAAGGTATGAAACTTCTCCAGAAATGGCGCCTACTCCCTGTGAATGGCAACCCTGCAGAGCCTGAACCCTTCCTGGACAGACGCTACAACAACCGCCAGAACAAGAGGGGCAGATAATGCTCTTATACCCAAGCATCTACTGTCCATATAGCTGCCTTGATGTCCCCTCCAGGGTCAGTTAACCTTTGGTGCCTTGCTGGCTTACCACATGGTTGTGTTTTTCAGCATAACCCTCACCCGTTGTTCAGCTGATATTAGTTCTGTTATTCCCACAATCTTCATTTACGTGATGTATCCCGTATCCTGTTACTTTCAGCAGTTAATGCTTAAATGTTCCAAGTTACTAAATAGATCGGTTTGGTTTGTTTTTTCTGTTTTTTACTTTTTTCTTTTGATCTGTTAGTTATACTGAGCAAATTACCTCAGTCTTTGCACATATCCAACAAGGAATCTCTGTCACTTCTCCTACCAACTAATACCACTAGATGGCAGCTAAGTACCCTCTACCATTCAAATGAACCTTAAAGCAGAGTTCCACGCAAAAGTGGAACTTCCGCTCACTGTACTCTTCCCCCCCTCCAGTGCCACAATTGGCACCTTTCGGGGGGGAGGGGGGACAGCATACCGAAAGTCTACACTGCCGGGTTCCCTTACTCGCAATGGAGGCGGCAGCACCCGACAGCTGATGGAAACATTAGCTGCGTTGCCAACATCGCTGGATTCCAGGAGAGGTAAGTGTCCGATTATTAAACGTCATCAGCTGCAGTATGTGCAGCTGCTGGCTTTTAATTTTTGCAGCAGTGGGCGGACCTTCGCTTTAAGTTAATGTCATACAATGTGAGGAGGTTTAAACAGTCCTTATAAGCGCAGAACTCTATGGAAAACATCACAGGACTTAAAGTGTGATATCCTGTGTGCACAGGAGACACATTTCTCCAGCCTTAAACCTCCGAAATGCTCTCGTTCTAAATTTCCCCAAGTATTCACAGCAAATGATTCATCCAAAAGAAATGAAGTTCTGATTTATGTCAAGGGCACTATCACCTTTTCCCCACTGAAAGAACATATTGACTCCCAAGGTCGCTTCATCACCCTGGTCGCAGAAATTGATCAAGCCCTCTACACGCTGGTGAACTTATATGTGCCTAACATAAAACCACTGAGTTAATCCGTGTAGCGCCCATCAGTTTGGGTGAGTGCTACAATAGTAAGTTAGGTGTTAAAATAGGCTAAATTTCCCAGAATCTCACTCTGCAGTGTATCCTGGTGGGGTTTAATTTCTGGGGAGGTTTAATAGTGTAGAGGAGGGTGTGACCCCCTGCACTCTGCTTGAACAGTTTCCTTTGTTTTCTGGGGGCTGGCCTAGAAGACAGAAGGAATATGAGTGTGAGTGACAGGTAGCTTTTGGGAAGACGCCTCTGGACCAATGGTTAATTTGTTGGGACAGGGGCGGGACTTGTATTTAAGGCCTGGTCACATGCTTCCCGGGGGTTCTTGCTCTGCATGGGAAGTGAGAGGAGCCTAGCGTAGGATGTAGAGACCAGGAGGCTTCCACGTTTGCTCTTCCCCCTCGGGGGGAAGAGGGACCTATGCTCCGTGTGGATATGGATGGGTGGAGAAGAGACCCAGGAAACAGGATTCAGACACTGATATAGCACTGATGCTCTCCCCAAGTGAACTGCAAAGCCATGCGTATGGAGAGGAACTGAACTACTTCTTCCAAATCGCTGGCAATACTGACAACCAGGAATGGGTGAGGATTTTCCGTGTGCGACATGGATCGTTACTCACAAACACAAGTGAGTGTAACCCAAAGGGAAACAGTACCTATGAGAGACTTTACAGGGATCGGTGTGCGGGCTCAGGGTAATTGAGCTGGGCCCTAGAGAACTGATACCCTTGGGGAATCCAGAAGTCACCTTCTGAATGTGATTCAAGGAATCAATCATGAAGTGAGAATCATAGTGCTGCAGAAGTCAGGAAGTGGTGGTAAAGAGGAAGAAGGAAGCATGCACCGCACAAGGGGATATTATGCAATAGGAGGTCTACTTCTACTACTTGGGGCTTTGGTAATCCGAGGATAGTATTGTATTACATATCATCCAACCCTGCTGAGAGTTATTCAGAGTGACTTTTCACTCTGGGCTAATTAACTAATCCCTTTAGACAGCCTAGATGACTCAGACATGACCTTTAGGCCAGACTGGCTGTCTTGTAGCTCAGAAAACCCAATCAACATTATCACACATCTACACCGAACTCTTCTTCACACAATAGCAGAGTTAATTAACACAAACAACAATGGGGATCTAATGACTATAGACTTATTTACAATACACATTCTAGCAGGCAACAGACAGACAGGTGGCTGGAATTGATATCAGCATCTCCTAACAGTATTTGTCCCAGCATTATGAATCAGCCACTATTTCTAATATGGCAAATCCAGGGTCCCCAGAGTCTGTGTGTCCTGGGGGACCAGGACCCGAATTCACAGTAATACCACCTCAAGGGTCCCCAGGCATACAGCTCACAAAGAGCACTGTTCCCCCAAATGCCAGGGCCCATGATCGATCGGCAAGAGGCTAGCATTCAGTCCCCTCCAAAAGTCTCTCTCCCGGCTGGGTCTGTCACATTTCTCCCCTTTCAGCAGGAGACTAACACAGGAGGAGACCCCAGACGGGTTGACTCCGAAGTTAGTCAGTAGTTCCAGTCCTCTAATGCTTGTACCCACACAGTACCCCAAACAAATTGTTCCAAACAAAGCATTACTCACCCAGCCAACCTCTGCCTTCTCAGAGAACATATCTGCCGCTGGGGAGAGGCCTGGACTGGCCCTTCTCCCTGAAGTCCTTTCTGCCACTGGAGAGAAGACAGGGTGTCTGGGCTCACTCCGTCATGCTGTTGGGGATCTGGGCCGACTGCCCAGCATCCGTGGGGTATACAGGTGGAGACTGAAGTCCCATCCACTTTCACAGGAAAGCCATCCTCTGTTAGTTGAGGGCAGAGTCCAGCAGTACTCGGCCCTGTTGCCAGCCCTTCTGCTGGAAACCCCACACCATCTGCTCCTACTAACTGTTGGGGAGGGAGGCCGACTGCCCTGCCTCCCTGGAACTCTGTAGTTGTTGCCACTCTGCCCTGTTGCCAGCACTTCTGCTAGGGACTCAGCATCCTCCGCTCCAGCTAACCGTTGGGGCAGGAGGCTGGCTTCCTCAACTCCCAAACTGTATATCTGCCATTGGGGAGGTGCTTCCTTTTCCATATCTCATCTGGATGTTGGGACGATATGTCTGTGGTACTATCTCCCAGGTGCACGGATCTTTGCTGGGGAGGAAAGACCGCTTCTTCCACTCTGGCCAACTGTTGGGGAGGGACAACGAACACCTCCTCTCCCTTCTCCCCCTGTATCCTGATCTGCTGCTGGGAAGTGACCACCTCCTTCTCATCCTGAGCCTCCGAAACTGCCGCAGGTGTAGGGCAGAGATCTTGGACCCTCTGTCCGGTTGCCAGCGCTTCAGCTGGGGAAGTTCCTTGTAACTTCACAGATACTTCTGTTGGTGCTGGGCAGAGCACAGTGAAGTTTGGCCCTAATAAAAGCTCTTCTTCTACTGGAGGCTCACCAGGTTGTTCTTCCTCAGCAGAAAAGTCTAACAAATCCCCTGTCTCTGCAACTGGTGTCTGGGGATAAAGGTTCACCATCTCCTCTCCGTGGAACCCAGAAGATGCTATCAGTGCTGGGCAGAGGTTAGCAGAGCTCTGCCCTGTTGTCAGCACTTCAGGTTTGGGGACGGCAATCTTCAGATTTTCCACTTCCGATTCTCAAGCATGCTGCTGGACAGGCACATTCCTCCATCCAAGATCATCACATTCAGAAACAGGTTCATCAAGGTCAGTCAGCACTTGCTGCATCCGCCATAAGACCTCCGCCTCCATAGCTGCAGGAGCAGGTTGGCAAAGTACACTGTTACTCTGACACATTGTCAACTCTTCAGCCAGGATTTCAGAGTTATCAACTGGTATTTCCTGATAGTCCCAGGCAAAGGGAGCCCCACCCTGCTGCTGAGCAGAGTCTAGCAGCTGTCTGTAGGCCATCTCAAGCTCCCATTCCTAAATGGCCAGAAACTCCAAATCTTCCTGTGCCCAGTGCACTTCCAAGACATTCAGTCTTCGCTTTCTGTGCTCCATTATTTCCTCCAAACATCACTCCTGATCACTCCCAAGGTCAGAGTCCCTGCACAGCCTCCAGTACAACAATCCCAGGCCATCATAGCCAAAGCCTTCCGTGGGGCTGTCATCCGCTGTCCACGGGCACACTTGGGCTACATACCACTGGAGGGCTCTGTAGCTCTCGTCCAACCGCATTTCTGCCCGGATCAGCCTGCTTAACTCGGCTGTCCACTCCTGGTTCGGCTGTTCCCCCAATAACAGCATTCGCACTTCATACTGCGACCAGTACCTTACATGGATGGAGGGGAGAACTTTTCCCTGGTTTCGCTGCTCACGGGCTAGCACTTCCTTCCAGAGTTCGCAGCGGATAGAATCAAACCATCCTAGCAGGACCTGCTCTGATACTGGTCCTCTGTGCTGTATCTGCATCTCTCGCAACCTCCTTCTGAATTCCTCTTCCATGGTGGCTGGTATCTGTACCTCTCCTCTCCTGCTATGTGGGCTTGGATCCAGGTGATGGTTTGGATGTGTTCATGGCAAGGAAGCATGATCCCACCATTACCTCCACGGCTCTCAAGTAAGTCTTTCAGCGTGGCTCTCCTGCAGGCTGGTTTGGAGTGTCCCAGTAACTGGAGAGCAAATCCCACGGCTGCCAACCAATGTAACGAGCCCCTGCTCACTCGATTCCACTCTCTCGACACTCCTCTGCGGCTATAGAATCAGATTGCAAATCGCAACATCTGATGGTTCGGTCATCCGATGCTCCAGGACTAGAACTACAGCTATGTGCCGTTCTAATCCAGTTGTGTAGCTCAGAACAAACACCAGGCAGGCTGTAAGTTCAACCAGGAATCTCTCTTTTATTGAGGAATACAGGCTCTTTTATACAGTAAAAGAGGAGGTGCAGACCTCCGGCTCATATTACTCTGAACATACACCTGTGACCAGAAACCTAATTAACATGGGCTAATTAACTAATCCCTTTAGACAGCCTAGATGACTCAGACATGACCTTTAGGCCAGACGTCTTGTAGCTCAGAAAACCCAATCAACATTATCACAAATCCACACCGAACTCTTCTTCACACAATAGCAGAGTTAATTAACACAAACAACAATGGGGATCTAATGACTCTAGACTTATTTACAATACACATTCTAGCAGGCAACAGACAGACAGGTGGCTGGAATTGACATCAGCATCTCCTAACAGTATTTGTCCCAGCATTATGAATCAGCCACTATTTCTAATATGGCAAATCCAGGGCCCCCAGGGTCCCACATTAATACCACCTCAAGGGTCCCCAGGCATACAGCTCACAAAGAGCACCGTTCCCCCAAATGCCAGGGCCCACGATCGATCGGCAAGAGGCTAGCATTCAGTCCCCTCCAAAAGTCTCTCTCCCGGCTAAGTCTGTCGCAGTACATAATAGCTACTCCAGAATAGACTTCTTCCTCATAGATCTGTACACTTTGCAGAATGTTGGTAAAGTTGATATCCACAACATCACGTGATCGGATCATGCGCCTATAACTATTGATGTGGATACAAGCAAAATTTCCCACAAACCTCTATGGCACAACAATACTTTCCTTCTATGGCACCCCAAGATCAGGGATCAAATTGAAGGAAAAATTGTCGAATACTTTCAAATTAATGATAACAGAGAATATTCTCTGACGACGATCTGGTGTGCGCATAAGGCATTTGCTAGGGGAACATTAATCCAAATTGCCTCTAGAGAAAGGAAAAAAAATTGCAGCTCAAATCACAACTGCACAAGTCCATCGCAGAATTGGAAGCTCAACACAAGAACCCCAGCACTACTTCCACCCTCAAACTGAAACACTTTACCTCCTGGCGCGAGGAATTACGGCAAGAGCTCAGGTCGGACTATGACACGTACTTTAAAAGACTGAAGCTTTCCTACTACTCACAAAACAACAGGGCAGGAAAACGTCTGGCCTCTTAACTTAAAAAAAGACAAGCACATTTCAATCTCACACATATAAAACACCACCGCTCAAATGCCATTCTACGTAACCCAAAAGATATAGCCAAAGCATTTGGAGACTTTTATGAATCTCTCTACAATCTTAACAAAGATCCACTTACCCACCAACCCACAGATTCAGAAATCAATGATTTCCTCCAAAGAGTCCACCTGACATCAGTAGATGACACCACACGCCAAAAACTGAATATTCCCATCACCAATAAAGAAGTCGAGACAGTTATAAAATCCCTTCCCCTGCACAAATCACCCAGAGCAGACGGATTCTCCGCTGAATATTATAAAGTATTCTCCACCCTCCTCATGCCAAAACTAGTTGATGTTTTTAATGCACCAGCCACTGCTGGCTCCTTCCTGAATGAAATGCTCCAAGCTGTCATGGTTATACTACCAAAACCAGGTAAAGACCCAGTGCTCCCTCAAACTTTTAGGCCCATATCCCTGCTGAACTTTGACCTAAAGATCTACGCCAAAATCCTGGCCAACAGATTAATGGAAGTTACCCCATTCCTTATAGGTACTTGACCAAGTTGGATTTGTAAAGGGCAGACAGGCGCCAGACGGGACCAGAAGAATGCTAAATTAACTACGATTTGCAGAATCTAGCGTATTCCTGTCCCTGGATGCAGTAAAGGCCTTTGACAGGGTCCATTGGGGATACCTGTTGAAGGCCTTAAACAAATTTGGCATATCTGGCACCCCCCAAATATTGAAGGAGTCATAGCCAGAGTTAATGCACAATGTATACTGGAACAAATGCTTGCTTATAAAGAAAGAAGAGTACCACAATTCCATAAACATTGGCATATTTGGAGAATGTCAACAAAAGCCTCCTCACATATATGTTATTTCATCTGTTTATCGTATGACTGATGACTTATGGTGTATGCATAAGGGCCTCCTGCCCTCAAGTGGTAGACTTGAGAAGTGATGTTAGTAATAGCTGACACCTATACATAACGGTGAAATAAAGATTGAATAAAGATTCACTAGGATATGTGTAATGCACTACCTCAGTAGCAAAATTTACGTTACTGGTTACTGTTCATATGTGTCTGAAATTTCTACAGTATACACCGGAGATCCTCATCAGGGTCTAGGGTGGGCTTCTTTCTATCGTTTACCCATGAGCCTGCTCACAGTGTGCACCCAGATGGGGTAACAAGCTAAATACCTAGGGTTGCCACCTTTTCTTCAAGCCAAACCTGAACAATTTAGCGGCCTGGGACACCTTTGGATGCCCCAAGGAGAGCCGTAAAGCAGTGTGCATAGCGTGACTCAGTGAACAGTGGGTGTGGCCAAATTGCTCTCTTGCTGACATCATCACCCTGCCCCCCCCCCCCCCCCAGTGATGCCGAACCTGCCTCCAGACAGCTGCCGAGCGGCAACACATTTGTTTGTGACTATCTTGGTTTGATGGGGAGCCACAGCCCGGTCTGCCTGAAACCCAGACACATGATTCAAAACCCGGACTGTCTAGGTGAATCCTGAACAGGTGGCAACCCTATATATACCTCCTGTTGAGGTCATACTTTATTATGCTTTTAAGAGGCCTACGGATATTTAGCTATGTTTTATACAATAAGATACTTCCTTGTGTTACCAGTCTGTATGTCTAACAGGATGTAAAAGCTGTTACCTACTTTGAATTGTACACTGTGGAAGTCAATAGAAAAAACAAGAAAAAAAAAAGGGGGGAGAGAAGAGAGAAGGTGAGGTAGAGGGATAGAAGAGAGAGTAGAGGGGGAGGTAGAGGGGAGTAAGGGGGGTGGGAGAGAAGAGGGAGAGAAAAGAGAGTGGAGGAAGGAGGAGAGAAAAGAGAGAGATGACGGAGGAGGAGAAAAGAGACAGAAAGAGAGAGGAGAAGAGAAGATAGAGGGGAGGGAGTCAGGGAGAAAAGAAAGTGAGGGGAGGGAGATGGAGGCTGGAGAGAGAGAGAGAGAAGGAAGGAGGAGAGAAGACAAAGAGTTAAAAAAGGAGGAGAGATGAGAGTGGGGTAGAACAGAGTAAAGGGGGAAGAAGGAGAAAAGACGGTGAGAGGAGGAGGCGAGATAAGAGAGAGAGAGAGAGAGAGAGAGAGAGAGAGAGAGAGAGAGAGAGAGAGAGAGAGAGAGAGAGAGAGAGAGAGAGAGAAGTAGTGTTAAGAAGGAAAGAAGGAAGGAGAAGAGAAAAAAGGGCAAAGGGATGAGGAAAAAAGTGAAAGAGAGAAGGAAGAAGGAGAGCAGATAGAGGAGGGGAGAAGAGAGAAAGAGGAGGGAGGAGAAGAGAAAGAGGGGGGGGGGGAGAAGTGAGAGAGATCAGAAAAGAGGAGAGAAAACAGAGTGAGGAGGAGAGAGGAGAGAATAGAGAAAACAGCAAGGAAGAGAAAAGAGAAAGAAAGGAGGGTGAAAGAGGGAGAAGAAAGAGAGAAGTAAGTAGGAGAGAAGTGAAGGAAAAAAGGAAGGAGGAGAGGAGAGGAGAGAAGTGTGGAGGAGAGAGGAGAGAGAGGAAAGAGGAGGAGAGACGAGAAAGAGAGGGGAAAGGAGGAAAGAAGAGAGAGATGAAATAAAAGGAGAGGAGAGAACAAAAACAGGGGAGGAAGAAGGAGAGAAGAAAAAAAAGGGCAGTGGGAGGAGAAGAGAAGAGAAAAAAGGGAAGAAGAAAGAAAGAAGATAGAGGAGGGAGAGAGGAAAAGAGAAAGAGAGGAGGGAGGAAGAGAGATGATTGAGATATCAGGAGGAGAGAAAATAGGGAAGAGGAGAGAGAAAACAGAGTAAGGAGGAAACAGGAGAGAAGAGAAACAAAGAAGGATGGAGAAGAGAGAGAGAGGAGGAGAGATAGGGGGGATGTGAGAGAAGTAAGGAGGGGAGGGAGACAGGAGGGAAAAGAAGAGAAAAAAAGGGAAAGAGAGGGGAGGGAACATCATAAAAGAGAAAAAGAGGAGAAAGTGGGAGAGATGGGGGGAAGAAGAGAGTGAGAGGAGTAAGGAGGAAAGAAAAGGGAGAGGGGAGGAAGGAGGAGATAAAAGAGAGAGAGGAGGAAGAGGGAAAGAAGAGACAGGAGGGAACAGGATAGAAGAGAAAGAGAGAGGAGGGAGGAGGAGAGAGAGGAAAGAGAAGCAAAAAAGAGAAAGAAAAGACTGGCGAGGAGAGAGAGATTTGAGGGGGTGGAGGGAAGAGAAAAAGAGGAACAATAAGGAGAGAAGAGAGAGAGAGAGAGAAAGTGAGGAGGAGAGAAGAGGGAAAAAGAAAGAAGAATGCAAGAAAATAGAGGAAGGATGAAGGAGGAGAGAATAGAGAGAAAAAAAGGAGTAAGGGATAGAGAGGTTAGAAAGAGAGGACAGAGGAGGAGCGTGAGAGGGGGAAGGCGGGGAGAGAGAGAAGACGGAGAGATCAGGAAGGAGGAGAAAAGAGAGAAGGGGAGGTAGAGGAGAGTAAGGGGGTGAGAGAAGAGAGATTATGGAGGAGGAGAGACAAAGAGAGAGGAGATAAGAGAAATATATAGAGAGAGAGTAAGGGGGGAGGAGAGGGAAGAGGGAAGAGGAGAAAAGAGAAAGAGTGAAGGCAGAAGGAGAGTAGATAGTGTAAAGGGAGAAAAGCGAGAGAGGAGGGAGGAGAAGAGAAGGGGGGGAGAAGAGTGAGTGATCAGGTAATTAGGAAGTGAGCAAAACCAGAGTGAGGAGGAAAGAGGAGAGAAGAGAGAGAATAGAGGGAGAAGAGGAGACAAAGGCAGGAGGATGAAGGAGGGAAGAGAGTGAAGAGGAAGGAAAAGAGAAGAGGGAGAGAAGAGAGAGATAGGGTGGAGAGAGAGGAAAGAGGAGGTGAGAAGAGATAGGAGGGAGGAGCATTGGGAAGAGAGAGAGTAGAATGGAGATGTAGGAGGAGGGACAGAGAAGAGAGAGAGAGACAAACACAAAAAGAAGAGAAAGAAGGGGGGGGGAGAGATAATAGAGTGTTGTGCGTCAGATTATGGATGAAGAGTGAATCTGTGGAGAGAGGAGACATCATTCGGAGCCGGGAGAGGGGATGGAGACATGGCACACACCTGGACTAGGTAGGTCGGTAGGTAGATTGGTAGATAGGTAGGTAAGTCGGAGGTATAAATCTCACCACTGCGTGGCTTGGCGTGCAGCGTGGATGGATGCTGAGTAGAGGAGCTCCTGCTGCCCAAATGTACTCGAAGGCGAAAAAGACCCGATCCACGGCCGAATATGTCCACTTTACTAAAGAGGGGGACACACAATCGATCCCTCCAATCTCTGGGCACCCCTAAAGGCAAGCATTCCCCTGCAAACCTCAGCAAATACAGATACAGCGGTGGAGGTGGGGGATCCAAGATGGCGCCGACTCACAGAACAACAGGAGAGGAGGACGATGACATCTCCCTGCCTGCATCTGAGGACTCTGCCAGAGGTAAAGCGATCACTGACCAGCCCCTAATGTTTACTGACATGACTGAAATCGCTGCAGACAGGGCTTTTTTTCAGCTGGTACTTGGTGGAAGTCAGTTCCACTGCCTCTGGCTCAGGCCCTCTGCTCTCTCCTTACCACCATCACTTGTAAACACAGAGGTCTGGCTTCTGTTCTGTGTTTACAAGTGACAGCTTGTCTCCCAAAGGCTCCTACAGATCTGATCTCCTGGGTGGCTCCCACTGAGTTCAGGATGGGGAGAAGGGGGATGCAGGTGTTCAGGGTGCAATGCGGATGCCGACACCCCCACTGGATGATCTCCCTGCAAGTGAGAAAGACGGGGTGAACTACAGTGTGAGGGAAGGTTCTAGAGCTGGCAGGGTGCTTCAGCTTAACACAGCAGCAAAAGTTGGACATGTGGAAGATGGTGGAGCTTTTAAGAAGGGGGGAGAATAAGGGGGTGGTGGGAGGATTGCATGCAGAGGTCAGAGCTGAAGAGGGGTGAAAGTGAGATGTGGAAGGGGGATGCAGAGGTAAGCAGCTGTGCAAGAAGGCTGAGCTCTGAACTCTGTGTAACTCACCCCTGAACATTGCACTATGTAGGTTGTGTACCACCCAACTCTGCAACGTAGCACAACCCTGAACTCTGCACTCTGTGTGTAACCCCCCTCTCAACTCCACATTCTGTGTGTAACCCCCCTCTCAACTCCACACTCTGTGAGTAACCCCTCTCTCAAATCTACACTCTGTGTGTAACCCCCCTCTGAACTCTACACTCTGTGTGTAACCCCCCTCTGAACTCTGCACTCTGTGTGTAACCCCCCTCTGAACTCTGCACTCTGTGTGTAACCCCCCTCTCAACTCCACACTCTGTGTGTAACCCCCCTCTGAACTCTACACTCTGTGAGTAACCCCTCTCTCAAATCTACACTCTGTGTGTAACCCCCCTCTGAACTCTGCACTCTGTGTGTAACCCCCCTCTGAACTCTGCACTCTGTGTGTAACCCCCTCTGAACTCTGCACTCTGTGTGTAACCCCCCTCTCAACTCCACACTCTGTGTGTAACCCCCCTCTGAACTCTACACTCTGTGAGTAACCCCTCTCTCAAATATACACTCTGTGTGTAACCCCCCTCTGAACTCTGCACTCTGTGTGTAACCCCCCTCTGAACTCTGCACTCTGTGTGTAACCCCCCTCTGAACTCTACACTCTGTGAGTAACCCCTCTCTCAAATCTACACTCTGTGTGTAACTCCCCTCTGAACTCTGCACTCTGTGTGTAACTCCCCTCTGAACTCTGTACTCTGTGTGTAACTCCCCTCTGAACTCTGTTCTCTGTGTGTAACCCCCCTCTCAACTCTGCACTCTGTGTGTAACCCCCCTCTCAACTCTGCTCTCTGTACGTATTGCACTCCTGGTATTTAATGCTCTTTAAGACCCACCCATTGTGAAATTTGACCACACCACTATTTGTGGGGGAGAAGGGGATTTTGGGGGCCGTAGTTGGGTTCCTGCACCTATTTTCAGAGAAAAAAAGGCCTGGCTGCACACATTAAAAAACTCTTTCTCAGCAGCCATCACTGTCACATGATTGGCATGAACAGACAAATCGAAGACCTGGATAATAGGGTGAGAAGACATTGTAGCCGGCGATTCCCTATACCATAAGAACGATCATAGCGGCTGTTCCGCCGCTTGATCATTCTTATGGGAGGGACTCCCCCCCCCTTCCATCGGTGGTGACCATAGAGATTTCTGGTGGACTAGATGGTCGCCGGAGTCTCTATGGTCGTTTGGAGCCCAGGCGCGATGTTATGACCTCACGCCCAGCCTCTGCATTCAAACAAATGGCACCGCCACGGCTGGGAAGCCGGGATTGTTGTTTTTTTTATTATCTCAGTCTTCCCACCCTAGAGGTAAGATGTGGGGTCTTATTGACCCCGGATCTCAGTGTAAAGAGGACCTGTCACACACTATTCCTATTACAAGGGATCTTTACATTCCTTGTAATAGGAATAAAAGTGATACTTTTTTTTTTTTTTAAGTGTCAAACTAAAAAAAAAAAAAAAGTAAAATTAACAATAAAAAAAAAAATTAAAGCGCCCCTGTCCCCATGTGCTCGCACGCAGAAGCGAACGCATATGTAAGTCCCACCCACATATGAAAACGGTGTTCAAACCACACATGTGAGGTATCGCCACGAACGTTAGAGCGAGAGCAATAATTTTAGCCCTAGACCCCCTCTGTAACTCAAAACATGTAACCAGTAAAAAAATTTAAAGCTTTGCCTATGGGGATTTTTAAATACCGAAGTTTGGCGCCATTCCACGAGCGTGTGCAATTTTGAAGGGTGACATGTTAGGTATATATTTACTCGGCGTAACTTTATCTTTCATATTATGTAAACAAATTAGGCTAACTTTACTGTTTTGTTTTTTTTTAAAAGCACAAACTGTTTTTTTCCCAAAAAAAGACGAAAAATTGCTGCGCAAATACCGTGCGAGGTAAAAAGTTGCAATGACCGCCATTGTATTCTCTAGGGTCTTTGCTAAAAAAAAACAAACATATATATAATGTTTGGGAGTTCTATGTAATTTTCTAGCAAAAAAAAAATGATAGAATTGTCCTAGGTGTCAAGGGGTTTAACAGCCTCATAGAGAGATGTGAGGCTTCACCATTAGTATAAAACAAAGCCCACAGAGCCCTCGGACCCAGACAATAAACCTCCAAGAGACATTATCTGCTGGAGCAGATGTACAGCTTTTCCAAGATCTTTCCTCGTACACACTAAAAAATAGAAGGGCTCAGAAACCCCTATTGGAAGTCCTGAAAGAAAAAAGGGATCACCTACAGATGTAAATTCCCCTTCGCTCTGCAGGCCACCTACAATGGCAAACAATACACGCTTAAGAGTCCCGGATGACCTATTTCATTTCTGTGAAAATCTACATGTATCGCCCTCCTGGGTCTACTGGGAGCAAAAAGGTACCTCCAGAAGCAGGGAGTGAGCTTACATTCACCCCAGGGCTGAGTCCATGGCTATAATGGGAAGTGAGAACAGAATTTGGACGCCAGTCACTTTAAGTATTTTTCAATTCTTTAATGAGAACTTGAGAAAATAGTAGGAGAGAGGGTTAGGGGAGGTTTCAGAATCAATTCTTAGCATATCACTTACAGACTCCTTGAGTCCAAAAGACAAAACAGCTTTCTTTTAGAAGATCTTGAATACCTGGATAGGCCTCTCACACAGACCTAGCAGCTGGTAGAACTCTTAGATAAGTCTCTCTCACGGACTTAGCAGCCAGGAGCTAGTTACCTTGTTTAGATTTTAGAACAGCTTGACAGTACCAGAACCTTTAAGCCGACCCGGCGGTACTGTAAAGGTAGTTTAGATATAGGTGCGTCCTCCAAATGAGTCACCAGGCCCTCCTGGGAGACCAGCCTTCATCCTGGCTCTCTCCAGCAAGGGTCCTCCCCTGGATCACCTCAGCTTGGCTCGGCTTCTTCCACGCAGGCAAGACAGCCTAAGGACCACCTCAGGATTAGTAGGCCCCAGAGAGGCTTCTGGGCCTACTTGCAGAACTTGCAGCAGCACATCCCCGGGCCAGGAGGGCCCCGGGGTAACGAATGAATCGGGCATATGGCATCTGTCCAATAAGTACCCCTTCCCAGAATGCACAGTAGCCAGGAACCTCCTACTGGGCTGTTTCCGGAAAAAAGAATATTCATTACAGCTCAACCTAGTTGTAATTCTTGTACTGTCCTGTGGTACCAGTGACACCTACTGGCAACAGTGAGAAATGCACAACTCAGTCAAGTTTACAACAGAACCAAATATACAATTAAATCTGAGCCAAAAACTAAATTTACACTATAGACCCATTTTTAGGAACAGGGGGCTACACACAGATTGCCCCAGTGGAGCTGCCGGATTGGTATGCAGAGTTCCGCTTACCTCCAGCCATTAACAAACTATCCTCCTTGTCTAGGGTTCCCACCCATCCAGGATTCACCCAGACAGTCCAGTTGAATTGTCTGTCCGGGTTTCAGACCACCTGAAACCCAGACACAATATTCAGAATGGATTTTGGCTCCTCAATTAACCAAGTACCAGAACCGCTGAGTGCATAGGTGTGCACATGGGCCCCACTCCAATACACGGACAGGAGAGGAGAGAAGGCTTGATCTGCTCCTCCTCCTCCCACCCCTACTCCTCTGTCTGCCCACCCTCACTCCAATCCCCAGCTTTCTATGCCTCAGGAAATGGATGGGTGGGATGGAAGTTTGAAGTTCAGAAACTGGCAGATACATTGTGGATGAAAGGTGTCGACGCCTGAACCTCCAATGTCTATGACTGAAGTCTCCCTGCTCCCTCCCTCCTCTCTCCTGCCTCCAAGCGAGTTGAGTACACTAAGGTAAGTGGGACTCAGAAAGTAAGGGGTGCCCTGTGGACTCTGATGTAAGGGGGGCTTCGGGAACCCTAGTTAAAGGGGGAATTCTGGGAACTCTGATGTAAGTCGGAGGTTTGGTGAGGAGAAACCCCCTTACATCAGAGTTCCCCTTTACACCACAGTGTCCCTCCTTAAAAATAAAATGTTGCTGTACGTGACTAAAGTGTTCGGGTTTGGCTTGAAGAAAAGGTGGCAACCCTATCCATGTCAGGCCCCTCTCCTGAGGAATCCCCTTTCCAATTTGGAAAGCAACTCAGGAACGCAAACAGATCCAACTACAGGTCCCCAGCGGCCGAAAACCCCAGAACTAGGGATCAAATCTGCAAAAGCTATATACCCTCTAGGGCAGGAATATGCAATTAGCGGACCTCCAGCTGTTGCAAGACTACAAGTCCCATCGTGCCTCTGCTAGGGTTGCCACTTTTTCTTCAAGCCAACCCCGAACACTTTAGCAACGCACCGCAAAAATACTTTTTTTTTTAATATACACTATAGCAGGGGTCTCAAACTGGTGGCCCTCCAGCTGTTGCCAAACTACAAGTTCCATGAGGCATTGCAAGGCTGACAGTTACAAGCATGATTCCCACAGACAGAGGCATGATGGGACTTGTAGTTTCGCAACAGCTGGAGGACCGCCAGTTTGAGACCCCTGCACTATAGGATTGTAACAGACCTGGGACACCTTTGGGCTCTCCAAAAAGAATAGTAATGCTGTGCACATAGTGCCCTCTCACTCTCCTATCAGGCCCTGTTCTGAGCCACATTCCTGCCTGAATATTGTGTCCGGGTTTTAGTCCATCTGAAACCCGGACACAATATTCAGGCAGGAATGTGGCTCAGAACAGGGCCTGATAGGACTGAAACCCGGACACATGAAACCCGGACACATGGTTCAAAACCCGCACTGTCCGGGTGAACCCTGGACAGGTGTCAACCTTAGCCTCTGCCTCTGGGTGTCATGCTTGTGGCTGTCAGAGTCTTGCTATGCCTCATGTGACTTGTAGTTCTGCAATAGCTGGAGGTCCGCTAATTGCATATCCCTGTATGTCCCCGCTGAGAAAAGTTGCCAGTGGTTTATTCGTTCGATTTGGTTTTGGTTTGTTGAGCACATGTTTACCTTACCATTTTTTCTTGCACTTATTAGAAAGAAGTTATTAAATGTTCACCCACTAGGTGGCACCCTTTACCTTGCAATGTTACAACTACCGGATTCATAGACTTTCCAAACACAAAATCTAACAAGCAAGAACCTGAGTATTAACCACTTAAGGGAATCTTTCTGAGGTTTGTTGTTTACAAGTTAAAAACAGTTTTTTTTTGCTATAAAATTACTTAGAGCCCCCAAACATTATACATTTTTTTTCTAACAACCTAGAGAATAAAACGGCGGTCGTTGCAATACTTTCTGTCACACCGTATTTGCGCAGCGGTCTTCCAAGCACACTTTTTTTAAATTGAATTAAAAAAAAAGACAACAGTAAAGTTAGCCCAATTTTTTTTTTTTATTGTGAAAGCTGATGTTACGCTGAGTAAATTGATACCCAACATGTCACGCTTCAAAATGGCGCCCGCTCGTGGAATGGCGACAAACTTTTACCCTTAAAAATCTCCATAGACGACATTTAAAAATTTCTACAGGTTGCATGTTTTGAGTTACAGAGGAGGTCTAGGGCTAGAATTATTGCTCTCGCTCTACCGATCGTGATGATACCTCACGTGTGTGGTTTGAACACCGCTTTCATATGCGGGCGCTACTCACGTATGCGTTCGCTTCTGCGCGCAAGCTCGGTGGGACGGGACGCGTTTAAATTTTTTTTTTCTTATTTATTTTACCTTTTATTTTTTATTTTTACACTGTTTAAAAAAAAAATGTGTCACTTTTATTCCTATTACAAGGAATGTAAACATCCCTCGTAATAGAAAGAAAGCATGACAGGACCTCTTAAATATGAGGTCTGGGGTCAAAAAGACCTCACATCCCATATTTACACTAAAATGCAATAAAAAAAAAAAAGAAATTTGTCATTTAAAAAAATTATTTTAAAAAAATGTCCCTTTTAAAAACGATGGGAGGAAGTGACGTTTTGACGTTGCTTCGGCCCTGCAGTGTCATTGAGATGGGTGGGGGCCATCTTCCCCTCACTCGTCTCCATGCAGAGCCACGGGAAGGATCCGATTGCCTCCGCTGCTGCCGACAGCTCTGGTAAGTGGCGGAGGGCGTGCGGCGGGAGGGGCCGCCGATAACAGTGATCTTGCGGCGAATCCGCCGCAGGGACCACTTTTATCTTGTAGCCGACTGCCAAGCGAACACAGGGATACTGTGGTTATGGCAGCTAGCTGCTGCCATAACAAGGATATACGTCCTCAAAGTGAGGACGTATATCAGCGTTCGGAGGATCAAGTGGTTAAGCCCGGTACACACAATCTGATTTTTGGCCAACAGAGCGTCAGACTTTTGTCCAAAGGGCATATGCCAGGAACTTGTCTTGCATACAAACGGTAGACAAATGTCGGCCAACAAACACGAACGTAGTGACCTACTATGTGGAATTTCAGCTCTTGAGTGCCACCCGTTGGGCCCCTTCTGCTAATGTCGTATTTGGTGAGCAAGTGGAAACAAATATGGTATCACTCACATGCATCACTTCTTTAGTTATGGGAAATTGCGAGCTTTCTCTGAACTCCAATCAGTATTTTTGCTCCATAAGTCTATGCATTTTTATTATTTGCAGCTCCAGCATGCAATAAGGGCCCAGCAGGGGGTTTATCAATGGGTACCAGAGCTTACTCCTATCTTCAACTATATGAGTGAGGTCACCAACTACAAAGGGTTTATTTCAAGTAGTTATGCTGTGTTACTGAATACAGGGCTGTCTTTAAGGCAGGGCAAAAGGGACAGCTGCCCTGGGCCCCATCATTGTTGTGGGGCCCAAAGAGCCTGCCTCATACTTGCCAACTATCCCAGTTTAAATTTCCTTGTCCTTTGAAGTTTTAGTCCCATCCTGTGTCCCGATATCTCAGTGTGAAGTGCTGCTACTAATGCTTCCCAGCTCTGCTCTATTGTTGTGTACGGATGACTCACCTGCAGACCCTGTGTTTACATGTAAATAACCTGCATTCATATGTAAATAGCCACGGACCGGCGGCCTTGATATGAAAATAAAAGTGGCATTAATATGTATATCATTCCTCCCTGAAGTCATATCTACCATCACCTATACTGAATGCTGTCCACCAGGGAAGTAAAGGGGCATGCGTAAAAGTCCTGCCTGCAACTGTTGTCATTAAGCCTAACATCAGCCTGTTCTGCAAAGGTAAGCAAATTGGTGGGGGGTAGCCTCTAGCAACCAATCACTAAGCAGTAATGATACACTGTAACCTCTGGCAACCAATCACAATCGCTGCCTGATCTGATTCAGTAAACTGATTTTGAGTCTAACTGCTATTTATTGTATATCTCAGAGCAAGTGGAGAGCAAAATTGCATGGGGGTGGGGGTGGGGGGACAAGAAAATGTTTGCCCAGGGTCCAATCAATATTAAAGACGGCCCTGACTGAATATCTTTCATCTGGACTCACCTCTTAAAGAAGTGTCCCGATGGGAACAGGATGTTGGAGCCATTGAGGAGGAACTTAGGAAGAAGCTTTACAATCTGTCACCCAGTGCTCACTAAATGTGGCTCAAAGCCTTTCACAATTATATATAGTCTTGAGGGCACATTATACACTGGCCAGATTAGCTCGCATGGGAGTGCGATCGGATCCCACCTTTCACTAGATGTTGTAGAGATCATGGGGATTTGATACATCTCCTATGGAGGTGCCCAAAATTGTATTCACACTGGAAGAAGGTCATAGACACTCTCAACCAGGTCTTTTAGGTTCAGATTCCAGAGGACCCTAAACATTGTCTGCTGGGTATAGTAGGTAATCTTCTGGATGAGGACACTCCTACACATGGCCATTGCTAGAGCCCTTTTTCAGGCCTCTAAATACATTTTAAGGCACTGGAAGTCTACAGATCCTCCCACAGTGAAGGAATGGATTACCCAAATGGGTGATACCACCCAAATGGAGAAGTTAATTTTCCAACACAGAGGCAGCAGGGGAAAATTTGATTAATTATGGTCCTCATGGCTTGATGTTCCGGTTTTAGCTCCCGCAGACCTAGTCATGAACCGATTACTTCAATAGTACTTCAATTCAATTTGAAGACATTGAACTCTAAACTAGGTGGTTCTATGACAATGGTTTAACAACGATACCTTATTGTAATTTCTGTGAGATTGTTTGACTGTATAGCACAAGCCCGGAATGAAAAGGGAACCTTAGGTGGAGTGCGAACTTGACTGGGGACAGCTGTAGTGGCTGCACAGGATGTTGACATGGGAAGTGTTCAGGAGAAAGGGGAAGGGGAGTTTTTGGATTGGTTAGGGGGAGGAGTGTAAAGTTAATTTTGACCCTGCAGATGGGAGGGGTTAGTCATTTGTGGGACAGCAGAGGCAGTGAGAGGTATAGGTAAGGTTTTTTTTCCAACCAACCTTCCTTGTTGTTTGGTTGCTTGAAATGTAAGATGTGTGTATTTGGGTCATTGGGCATGGGTCTCTGGTTCGTGTAGGTTGGAATGATGGAAGGTAAACAGGATATGGTGTGGGGAGGGTTGGACCTATCTTGGTATGGTACCCTCCCTAGCTGGAAATAATGGGCTACTGGTCATTGGGCTGCAGTGGTATGAAGGTGGCAATGGTTCGTCCCTGTGCTAGTGGGATCACGGCTAGGGGCCAAGGATACTGTGGTGGTGGTGGTGCAGCCGATGCGGTAGATATACCTTCCTTCACAAACCTCAGACAGAGCAGGAATTTAAAAAAGTTGGGGTTTATTATCAGTGTTATATATATATATATATATATATATATATATATATATATATATATATATATATAGTTCTGTTTTATATATATATATATATATATATATATATATATATATATATATATATATATATATATATATATATATATATATATATATATATATATATATATATGGTTATATATATTTAAATTGAGTTTATTTTTATAAAAATTGTTGTTTGTTAATAACAGGGGCCGGATGGCCATTTAATCCAGAAGATGTGTGGTGATCATTTTAATAAGTAAGATAAGGCAAGTAGTGGAATGGGTTTTGGTTAAGGGGAGCACACGAAAATCAGCTGTACACCAGTCAAGATTGTTGCATATAAGGTGATGTCTATGGTTTTAAACACCTGAATGTTACTATTGACAGTCCATTGTGTTCTGGTTTTTTATATGCCTTACTTCTTGTGCTCAATACAAATCGTTTGTTAGATAAAAAAATAATAATAATAATAATAATGTAAAAATGTATTTTTATAAGTGTAAATGTGTACATTCGTAAGGCTTGTCCTAATCTGACATCGAAAGGTTTATTACCAAATCAACTGAGAGCTGAACTCCAACTTTTAATTGGTTTGTGGCAGCCGTCTGCCCACACTGCTTCTTTTTCACTACTTGTATATCTCAATTTGGTCTTTTATCTTGTTGGTAAATAATAAAGCTGGTTTGTAATTTCAAATAGTGTTCTCTGTTGACCCTCTTTTTAGGGTATCTTCCCTGTTTTTTTCTATATGACTAAAGGGCAACTTGAACTGCATCCAGACTTGTCTGCATGATTGATCTATACTTACCAGTTAAAAGCCAATGACTGCTTAATTAAAGTTGGTTGATCCGGGCAAATTCTCTGCTTTTTTGGTTGTGAGAGCTGAACTCAGCCTCGCCCTGTGCAGACGAGTTGTAACCAGTTCAATTGTATTTCTAGCTCCAGATACTTTCAGTTTCATTTCTCCTCTGCTGTCAGCGATGGCGATGGCGTCTGATGATGTGAAAGCTGAACTGGAATGTTCTGTCTGAACTTTTATACAGATCCTGTAACCCTGAAATACGGGCACAACCTCTGCCGGGCTCTATTGATCGTGTGCTGGATACACAGGAGGGGTCTGGAGATTGTTCCTTTTCTGTATGCAGAGAGAAGTTTCAGGATCGGCCTGCACTGCAGAAGAAAATTAAACCTTGAAACATGGCAGAGAATTTCCTGGCTGCTCAGCCAGATCAGGAGGAGTCTGTGGTCTTCTGTACTTACTGTGTGGACTCTCCTGTACCTGCTGTTAGATCCTGTCTGCACTGTGAGGTTTCTCTGTGTGATAAACACCTGAGAGTCCACAAAAAGTCCCCAGAACACATCTTATGTGACCCCACCTTGTCCATGGAGAGAAGGAAATGCTCCGTCCATAAGAAGATCCTGGAGTATTACTGCACTGAGGATAATACCTGTATCTGTGTGTCCTGCAGTTTGGCTGGAGAACATCGGGGACACCAGATGGAGATGTTGAAAGATGCTTTTGGAAAGAAGAAGGAGACACTGATGAATATTCTGCAGAAACTTCTGACAAAGAGAGAGAAGACAGAGGAAAGAGTCCAGAGTCTGCAGGAACATAGGTGGAAAGTAGAAGAAGAATCAGCTAGTGACACCGAGAGGGTCAATACCCTGTTTAGAGATCTCAGGAGACATCTGGAAGACCTAGAAAGGAGAGTCCTGAGGGACATCTCTGGGCAGGCAGAGCGGGTCTCTAGCTCCATATTGGATTTCCTCCAGGATCTGGAAATAAAAAAGGAGGACCTGTCCAGGAAGATGCGTCACATTGAGAAGCTGTGTAACATGACGGATCCATTGACTGTCTTACAGGAATCAGACACAGGTGACTTGTGTGATACTGAGGATGGAGATAATGAGGACAGAGAGAGACATGAGAAACTCCTCCATGATGGAGGGGGTCTGGGTTTGGCGGGGGTCTTACACAAAGGTTTATCTGATATAATAACACAGGTAAATGTACACTTCCCTATACAGGAAGCTGCAGACATATTATTGAATGTAAACACAGCTGGTAATGAGCTACAGATATCAGATGACAGCAAAACTGCTTCCAGGTCATATATAGACCAGAATCACCCAGAAACACCAGAGAGATTTCAGGATTGTCCTCAGGTGATGAGCAGTCAGAGTTTCTCCTCAGAGCTACATCACCGGGATGTGGATGTTGGGGGATCAGAGACTTGGAAAGTTGATATGTGTTACCCTGCAGACATATTACTCGATGTAGACACAGCTCACAATAAGCTAAAGATATCAGATGACAGGAAAACTGTATCCAGGTCACAAATAAACCAGAAGCGCCCTCAAGCACCAGAGAGATTTCAGTGGCATCCTCAGGTGATGAGCAGTCAGAGTTTCTCCTCAGGGAGACATTACTGGGATGTGGATGTCGGGGGATCACGTGAATGGATAGTTGGGATGTGTTACTCCAGTGTAGACAGGAAAGGACGTAAGTCAGAGATTGGAAAGAATAAAAAGTCCTGGGGATTGGACAGGTCTGGTAATCAGCATTTTCTGATACATGACAGTAACGTGATCCCTTTACCCTACAATATAACCAGTAACAGAGTCAGGATAGATCTGGATTATGAGGCCGGGTGGATCTCCTTTTATGATCTGTGTGACCCGATCCGACATCTCCACACCTTCACCACCACCTTCACTGAGCCCCTCCATGCTGGGTTTAATGTAATGAAAGGTTATGTAATGATATGTGCGGGGAGATGTGAGAACTCGGCCCAGAGTCTGGTGACATCACAGGAATGGGTGATGGGAATGGATCATTGATCAGCCAATGCTTGGATGAAGTGGTGACTCGATAGATAGAAGAACCACCCTAAGACAGGAAGTGTGTCACTGGCAGGATCACCAAGGGAAAATAAAGGGAAAAAAAGGCCTAAGATTGGTAAGCTTTAATATATATCATTTTTGTTTTTTGTTTATTACCACTTTAAGTCTTTGCCCTGGAGCAAGAATGCTATAAATAAGAATCAGAAAAAAGTCAGAATTCCTTATCTCCATACTTGTTCTGGGTCAAAGACTGAGGCTGTATTGAAGCCAAAGCATCAGCTTGACAGCCAAGGAACTAGCATTCTGAAAAGGAGTTTAGCAATGGCAACCCCCATGCTTCTATCATGACACTTTCCCTTAAAATATAAAATGTAATTCATTTTATGACATCACTAAGTGAGCTAGGGAGGAGATGGAATCCTTATGGGTAGAGCTCCATGGGGATCAAACTAAGGGTACAGTAATACTGGGAGTATGCTATAGGCCCCTTAACCTGGGGGAGAAGGGGGAGACAGACCTCCTATCACAAGTTGGATCAACAGCAAGGATGGGAAGTGTCATTATAATGGGGGATTTTAATTATCCAGACATAGACTGGGCAGAAGGAACAGCACATTTGTCTAAGGCTTGCCAGTTCCCTTAATGTCTTGCCAGTTCCCTTCATGGGTCAGATGGTAGACTGAACTAGAAACAAGGCGTTACTAGATCTACTGATTACCAACAATACAGACCCGATCACGGATGTGGAAATACGGGGCAATTTAGGAAACAGCGATCACAGGTCAATTAGTTTCAGTATAAATTACACAAATAGGAAACATAAGGGGAATACAAAGACACTGAATTTTAAAAAAGACAACATCCCTAAACTATGAGCCTTGCTAGAAGATAATAAAGTAGTTGTAAACCCTATTGGAACATTAAAAAAAAAAAAACCTGCAAGATAAAGGCTTAGTGAGCTAGTATGCATAGCATACTAGCTCATTATGAATTACTTACCTGAGATCGAAGCCCCCGCAGCGGTCCTTGTTCACCGACATCTCCCCGGGGGGTTACTTCCAGGTATCGCAGCTCCGGCGCTGTGATTGGCCGGAGCCGCGCTGATGTCACTCCTGCGCATGCGCGCGGGAGCTGCCGGGAACGGCACGGTACAACTGAAGCGCGCATGTGCTGATGCTACATGCAAATACAGGGATATCTCCTAAACCGTGCAGGTTTAGGAGATATCCAGTGCAGCTACAGGTAAGCCTAATTATAGGCTTGCCTGTAGTTTAAAGTGGTTGTAAAGGGTTTACAACCACTTTAATTGGGATAAAATCTTAGGAACAAAGAACAAGGAGGAGAGATGGGTTTGCTTTAAGAGCATATTAAATAAGGGCATTAGCCAATGCATCCCATTGGGAAATAAATGTAAAAGAGTGAATACAAGTCCTGGGTGGTTTAACTCCAATGTAAAAATGTATATAAAAGCAAAGGAGGCCTTAAAAAAAAATACAAGGCTGAGGGATCATCACCAGCATTCAAACTTTACAAAGAATGCAACAAGAAATGTAAGGATGCAATTAGGACGGCTAAGATAGAACACGAATGACACATAGCGCAGGAGAGCAAAAAAAATTCCCAAGAAATGATTTAAGTATGTAAACAGTAAAAGAGGGAGGACAGACCATATTGGCCCCATAAAGAATGATGAAGGGAATCTGGTTACAAAGGATGGGGAGATGGCAAAGGTATTGCATTTATTCTTCTCCTCAGTCTTCACGAGTGAATTGGGGGGCTTCAGTAACCAAAACTGCAGTGTTTATCCTCATGACACTTCACAGGAAGCACCTCCATGGTTAACAGAGGACAGAATTAGAAATAGACTTGAAAAACGTAACATTAATAAGTCACTAGGAGCAGATGGCTTGCATCCGAGGGTACTTAAGGAACTCAGTCAAATAATTGCCAGACCATTGTTCCTAATTTTTACTGACAGTCTACTGACTGAAATGGTACCAACTGATTGTAGAAAAGCCAATGTAGCACCAATATTTTAAAAAGGGCCCAAAATACATCCCTGGGAATTACAGACCAGTTACCCTAACATCAATAGTAAGTAAACTCTTGGAGGGGATGCTAAGGGACTATATACAAGATTTTAGTAATGAAAACGGTATCATTATCAGTAATCAGCATGGATTCATGAAGAATCGTTCTTGCCAAACCAATCTATTAACCTTCTATGAGGAGGTGAGTTGCCATCTAGATAAAGGAAGGCCCGTAGACGTGGTGTATCTGGATTTTGCAAAAGCATTTGACACAGTTCACACTAAAAACCTTTACTGTACAAAGTAAGGTTCATTGGCATGGACCATAGGGTGAGTACATGGATTGAAAACTGGCTACAAGGGCGTGTTCAGAGGGTGGTAATAAATGGGGAGTACTCGGAATGGTCAGGGGTGGGTAGTGGGGTGCCACAGTGTTCTGTGCTGGGACCAATCCTATTTAATTTGTTCATAAACGACCTGGAGGATGGGATAAACAGTTCAATCTCTGTATTTACAGACGATACTAAGCTAAGCAGGGCAATAACTTCTTCCCAGGATGTGGAAACCTTACAAAAAGATCTGAACAAATTAATGGGGTGGGCAACTACATGGCAAATCAGGTTCAATGTAGAAAAATGTAAAATAATGTATTTGGGTGGCAAAAATATGAATGCAATCTATACACTGGGGGGAGAACCTCTGGGGGAATCTAGGATGGAAAAGGACCTGGGGGTCCTAGTAGATGATAGGCTCAGCAATGGCATGCAATGCCAAGCTGCTGCTAACAAAGCAAACAGAATATTGGCATTAAAAAGGGGATCAACTCCAGAGATAAAACGATAATTCTCCCACTCTACAAGACTCTGGTCCAGCCGCACCTGGAGTATGCTGTCCAGTTCTGGGCACCAGTCCTCAGGAAGGATGTGCTGGAACTGGAGAGAGTCCAGAGAAGGGCAACACAACTAATAAAGGGACTGGAGGACATTAGTTATTAAGAAAGGTTACGAGCACTGAACTTATTCTCTCTGGAGAAGAGATGTTTGAGAGGGGATATGATTTCAATTTATAAATACCGTACTGGTGACCCTACAATAGGGATAAAACTTTTCAGTGGAAGGGAGTTTAATAAGAAACGTGGCCACTCACTAAATTAGAAGAAAATGGGTTTAACCTTAAACTGCATAGAGTGTTCTTTACTGTAAGTGCGGCAAGGATGTGGAATTTCCTTCGTTCAAAAAACGTATTAGATAAGCACCTGATTGACCACAACATACAGGGATATACAATGTAATAATGACATATAATCACACACATAGGTTGGACTTGATGGACTTGTGTCTTTTTTCAAACTCACTTACTATGTAACTATGTATTAGCTGACACAATGATAACTGCCAGGTGTGTCTGCATTCCAGGGACAGTCCCGGGATTTAGAGGTTTTCCCTGGAAATGTTGCTGATTTTAATCATATTTTTGTATAGTTTTTTTTTATGATTTGTATTACAGAGCTGGTTCTCCTTCATGGTAATATTAATCGTTGACGGTTATTTTATTCCTATAAAATTAAATTTGGGCTTTGTATTGGTACCTCATCCATATTTTACACTTAAAGAATATATATAGAACCTTGCAGACTATACCAGAGAAGGACAGTGTCACAGAAATTCATAAAAAATTATATATTTATTACAAAAAGTTAAAATATGTTAGCGTTATACTCATAAAATCATAAGGTCAATGCTTTTTTTGGATGATGCAGGCCATATAATTACACTTCAACAATATTCCCTTGCTAATATGTCAAGAGGTTGGCGTGTTTCACCAACATTGCTTAATCAGGACCTCAATATCTTGTCCTATGTGGCCTATCCAAAAGGAAAAATCACAACAATTAATTTTAGTAAATAACATGCAACATGATCTATAGTAAACATGCTGTGTCCCTCTAGACCACTTACATGCTCCATTTAGAGCCAGGCGAAAGCCAGTGATGGGCCGTATGCCAGAAGGCTGTGATATGTCATGTGGTACAGTAGAACCATGCATAAAAATGCCTATATAAAGGAGCACAACTGGTTGGGAAGCTAGCCTCATCACCAGGCAGGACTTATGTTCAAACAAAATGTCCAAGAGTGTCACACTCACTCATTAAATAGATTCCAGAGGAGAAAATCAGCACTGAAACCAGATCATAATATCAGAATGTTTAATCCAATACAGATTAACTTGACCTATAATATCCAATATATAAAAAACATATATTTGCTGTATGAATATTTGAATATTGAGGTCCTGAGGAAGCAATGTCGGTGAAACACGTTGACATATTAGCAAAGGAATATTGTAGATCTATGGCCTGTACCATCCAAAATGAGCATTGACCTTATGATTTGATGACTATAATGCTAACATTTTTTAACTTTTTGTAATAAATATTTTTTTTTTTTTATGAATTTCTGTGTCACTGTCCTTCTCTGGTACAAGTAAAGCCCACAAGGTTCTATATATATATATTCTTTAAAGGTTATTTTATTCCTCGTTTTCCTGTTTCTATCAATGTCGGCTGTTTTCAGTCCTGGAAATACACGTCTTCTTTATACAGGAGAGAATTCTGGGAAATCTCTTGAAGATATATGAGGAATCATGAGGTCGTCTCACTTCCTGTTAAAGCAGAACTCCGGGCTGTATTCATGTATACAGAGCCGCCTTCATTTCTCTCTTCTATCTGCCCGGAGTTCAGCTTTACATTAGAGAAGACACCCCAACATTCTCCTCCTCGTTGCTTTCCTGAGATTTTGTTCGAATTTTTTCTCTGAATGTTTTTTCCTAAAGTCTCCATTTATATAGAGAAATGTTCTTTTATCATATAGTGATAGGAAGTGATGAGGATTTAGTGTTATAATCATCCAGTCGTCTGCCGTCCACCAGAGGAACCGATTAGGAATGTTCATGTTTCTATTGGTCATGTTGTATCTCTATCATTGGAGTCATGTGATCAGTTCTGTTAATAATTTTTCTGATCTTTTCTGTCCTAATCATGTCTAGTAATTAAAAGTGATTGTAAGGAATCGTATTGTATTGGAAGTGATTTCTTTATAATAAATGGAGATGAAGCATTTCCTCAGATTGGGTTGTGCTCACTATGATATGAGAAGTTCTAGAACCCCAAAGACCCGTGACACCAGGGTTACTGTGTATATTCAGGATGAGCCCCGCCACTGCACACTGCCTGATCTGAGCCAGAAGAAGCCCCGCCCACATCCACCAATGGGGATCAGTATAGAGGATGATAGGGGGAGGGGCTGGAGGATGACACTTCTACACGGGGACTTCTGAAGATCACAGATGGACATGACCTGAAATAATGGAGGGAGAGCAGATGAAAAAGGTGAAGGGAGAAAGAGAAGGAAGGAGCAGAGAAGAGTGGAGAAAGGAGAAGACAAAAGAAAGAGAGGAGGGAGGAATAGAAAAGAGAATAAGAGGAAGGAGGGGAGGGAAAAGAAAGAGAGAGGAAGGAGGAGAAGGGAAGAAAAAAGAGGGAAGAAGGGAAAGGCGAGAGAGGAGGGGGAGAAGAATAGACAATGAGAGGAAGGAGGAGGAAAGAAGAGAAATAGGAGGGGTGGTAGAAGTAGAAAAATGATGGAGGATAAAAGAGAGAGGGAGTTGAGGAGACAAAAGAGCGAGAGGAAAGATGAAGAGAGAAGAGATAGAGGAGGAGAGGAAGGGGAGAGAATTGAGAGAGAGAGCAGAAGGAGGAGTAGTGAAGAGAAAGTGAGAAAGAGAGAAGATAGAGAAAAAGGAGAGAAGAGAGGAAGGAGGAGATAATAGAAAGAGGGAGGAGAGAGTGGGAGGGAAATCAAGGAGTAGAGAAAGCAGAGTGAGGAGGAAGAAGGATAGAAGAGTTGGGACAAGGAGAAGAGAGCAGAGAGGGGAGAAGAGAAAGACAGGAAGTAAGGAAGACAGAAGAGTGAGAGGGAGGAGAGGAGAAAAGAGAAGAGAGAGAGAGAGGAGGAAGGCAGAGATAGAAGAGACAGAGAGAGAGGAATAGAGGGGAGATAGAAGAAATTTGAGGAAAGAAGTGAAAGAGAGGAGGAAGAAGGAGAGAAGAAAAAGATGAGGGGGGAGAGGGGAGACAGAGAGAGAGGAAAAGAGACAACAGAGTGTTGTGTGTTAGATTGTGGATGAAATCGAGTGAATCTGTGGAGAGAGGTGAAATAATTCGGAGTTCGGGGGGGAGATGGAGACACGGCACACACCTGGCCTAGGCCGGAGGTATAAATCTCACCACTGACACTACAATTTTGGCAACATTGGTGTTTCCTCCATCAGTGATCTCTTTCTGACCAGCGAGGGAAAGATATTTAAGCTTCTTCTGGCTGCTGAGGTCCCGGGACTGGAATGACACAATTTGCCTTTCCATTAATTCTCAGCTGACATCCAACAAAACTGACAGAAGCCGCGTTGTATTTCATTCCAAAACTGAATTTACAGATCTGAGTGATTCCTACCAATCCTGCCTTCTGTCACATCGCCCCACCACCCAACATGGTGGTTACAATCGGGCAGCATTCAGTCAAGACTTCAGGAGACCGGCTCTCTAAATCCTCCCCCCGGGGGAGGCTCCTGTCGTGCTTATGAGGATAATTTTTCTACATGGTATTTATGATTGAGTCATTTTTAAACGATTATATTTTTAAGATACAGGATCAATCAAATATGTCCACAGTCTAGAAATATGAAAGGAATGTATTCACCAGACATGTAATCATACAAAATAGTTATATATGTATTGGTTGACAAAAACAAAAGTTACATAGATTATAGGTGATGTACAGTGGAACCTCAGTTTGTGAGTAACGCAGTTAACGAGCGTTTCGCAAACCGAGCACTGTATTTCTAAAAATCCTAACTCGGTTTACGAGTGTTGTCTCCCAAAATGAGCAGGATTCAGGCCAAAAGCAGTGTGCAGTACCACTTTTGGCCTGAGGTGGGGGGCGCCGGAGCCAAGCAGAGCCGAAAGTCGCCAATCGTCGGCGTTCAGAAATGCACAGAAAGACCCGAGGACAGTTCGGCTGACCTCGGCCAACCTCAGAAAGGCTCGTGAATCTTCCCTAGGTTTGCCGAGGTCTGCCGAAGTGTGCTCAGGACTTTTCGGCCGTTTCCGAGGCTCTTCATCGCCCCCCCGCCTCTGGCTGAATGCGGTATTGCATCCCATTGAAGTCAATGTGAAACAAATTATTTACGTTTCCATTGACTTCAATGGGAAAACTTGCTTTGATATGCGAGTACCTTGGATTACGAGCATACTCCTGGAACGGATTATGCTCGTAATCCGAGGTTCCACTGTATTTGGATTCCTACATAGTTTAGGGTTTTAAGTAGACAAGACTGATATCTATTAACTCTTTTCTCATTTACGATTCCTAGAAGTGTCCAGCTGGGTAAACATCCTACACAATTTTCTTGTAAGATATTGTTTGATAGTGGCTCGTCCCACCTGGGAAAGAATGGCATTTGTTTTGTCTTTTAAGAACAATTCATTCAGGTATATGAGTAATCCTTTATTGCAGTGTGGTGTCTCCCTTTATCTGTCCACCAAAGACATGTAAATATCTTTTGGTTTCCGCTTCGCAATTAGCTTGGTTGTGTAAACTAGGATGGTTGATCCATTTAAAATTGGGAAATGTATGAAGTCATGGTGACCTTTAGTTCACCGCTGTGTTAAGGCCTAACCGACTTTGCAACCATATATCCCCATCTTAAACTTATGAGAGATGGTTATTTCTTCATCATAATTACAACACTACAAAGATGGCAGCAGTTCCTCAGCATCACGTTCTCTCCCTCTGCGTGAGGAACACAAGAATCCTGTGGTTAGTGAATCATCTCTTCCTGTGCCAGCAGCTCTCTTTACTGAAGTCATGGCCCCCCAGCTCCATAAAGGAACATTTCTCAGACACTCACCATTCCCCTTCTATCTCGGGCTCCGCTCCCACTAACATGCCCAGAGAAGTTACCTCTGTAGGGGACTGGCAGGAGGCAGACAACTGTCATGATAATGTTCCTCCCTTCACTGATGACTCCACACTGAGACACCACAAGAGGAGTCTGAGCTGAGCAATTCATAACTCTCACACTACACTTGTTGCTCAGATAGTCAGTTAACCGGGCATTTACTGACACTTTTTGTTTCCAAAAATTTGTGTTTTTTTGCTACAAAAATTAATTAGAATTAGAAATAGTAGAGGTAATGGAATTTGAAACATAGTATCTATAGCGGCAATTACGGAGGAACTTTACACACTTCACAAGCAATTTGTTTTTACAACAAACCTACTTCTGCAGGTCCTCAATGAATACTTTGTAACATTCCTTCATGAAAATTTACTTTTTTCACCCCTATCTATTTAACAAAGTCTGAAGGACTTCACTTACAATTCTGATCCCATGATCGATTCCAAATCTGCTTGTGTGTGTGTGTTTGTGAGGGATATGAAAGGTGTGATCTAGGTACGGTGGCCACCTGTGTCTCATCTAGACGTCAAGTCTTTTTAACTATGTGTTGGAGATAGATGTACTTTTTCACTGTAATTGTAATTGTTTAAACATACTTTTTGGATAATCAATAAACGATAAGTAGCATTTCACCGGTCTGTCCTCTTTGAAGAATTTCTTTGGGCTCTTCCCATCTTTTCTATATAGAAATAGTATAGGCCCTAGAGAACACATTTTTTTTTGCAATTCATTACAGTATTTGCACAGCATTTTTTTGAACGCAATTTTTAGGAAAAAATACGATTTTTTTTTTTATTTTAATGCAAAAAGAACACAATCATAACCCCGTTTTTTTTACATTATAAAAGATGATTTTTTAATGACTGCCTGGCTACCCTACTTTCTCTCCTCTGAGATACCCACTATCATTGTTGGTGACTTCAACATTCCTGTCAATGTTAACAGCCCAGCTACAGCTCAACTTCTCAACTTAACCTCATTTTTGACCTAACCAAATGGACACATACTTCCACTCACTCCAATGGTAATACCCTTGACCTTGTATTCTCCCATCTCTGCAATCTTGGCAACCTCACCAACTCCCCCTTTCCTCTCTCTGATCACAACCTCATCAGTTTCACTGTATCCATCCCTCCTAGCAGCAAGCGATTACTACGAACCTTCGCCATTTTAGCCCTTCTCTTCTTTGACGGGGACTTCCCTGTGGCATTCCCTGTGATGTCAGAAGGGGGCGGGGTTACGTAATGGGTGACCCTGCCCCCCTCTGACGTCACGGGGAATGCCACAGGGAAGTCCCGTCAAGTCCCCATGCATCAGAGGGGGGCGGGGTCACCGGGTGGCCACGCCCCCCATTATTTAAGAACCGTCAGAAGAGGAGAAGCGTCACACAGCGGGAGCCTCCCTCCATGGCATCATGGATGCGGAGCGGCTCGAAAAGAAGATGAAGACAAGAAGATGTAGAGAAGAAGATGAAGAGAAAAAGATGAAGAAAAAGATGAAGAGAGAAGCGTCACACAGAGGGAGCCTCCCTCCATGCCATCATGGATGTGGAGCGGCCCGAGGAGAAGAAGATGCCGCGGAGGAGATGCCGGACGAGAACACCGGAGGAAGAACCAGAAGAACCAGAAGAAGAAGAAGATGGAGGAAGAAACCAAAGGAAGAAAGAAGATAGAAGAAAGAAGAAGCATTTAAATAAAGGAATTGTCAAAAGCTGTCTCTTGTCATTTTTAACATTTTTGACAGTTTTTTTGTGAAATGGTAGGAGTACCCCCTTACCATTTCACACAGGGGGGAGGGCCGGGATCTGGGGGTCCCCTTGTTAAAGGGGGTTTCCAGATTCCGATAAGCCCCCCACCCGCAGACCCCCACAACCACCGAGCAAGGGTTGTGGGGATGAGGCCCTTGTCCCCATCAACATGGGGACAAGGTGTTTTGGGGGGCTACCCCAAAGCACCCTCCTAATGTTGAGGGCATGTGGCCTGGTATGGTTCAGGAGGGGGGGCTCTCTCGTCCCCCCCCTCTTTTCCTGCGGCCTGCCAGGTTGCATGCCCGGATAAGGGTCTGGTATGGATTTTTGGGGGGACCCCACGCCGTTTTGTTTTTTTTTTAATTTTGGCGTGGGGTTCCCCTTAAAATCCATACCAGACCTGAAGGGTCATCCAAGGAGTCTCGTATCTCCGGAACCATAGATGATAGGTGCCCCACATTTTGACCAGTAGTGGGGTAGGGCTTCAGCTCTGTGACCCCAGGTCGCCGAGCTATGACCCTCAATCATTTTATTTTTTTTGTAACACCCTAGTGTTTAGGCAGGGTTGCTAACAAATTTAGTTTGTCAGGTAGTAATTGTCCTGGTTAATTGTTAGATCCACTGATTCCCCTCTAATTCTGGAATTTCTGCACCTTCTCTCTTCTGTCACTAGGTGGCTCTGTGGCTGCTGACATTAGATTGACAAGGGCTTTGCAAGGTCGGATTATGAATGGATGGGCGTCTGTCAATTGGCAGGGGGTTGCTTTAGTCCCTTGCCCTGCTGGGAGAGCCTATTTATTTGGGTGGAGTCAGATGATTGGGGTTCTGTGCCACCTAGATGGCTGTCTGTGTGGGCTTGTGTCATGTCGCCCTGGGCTGTTTGGCCAGAAGCCTGAGGCTTATCCCAGGGACACCTGGCTGCTAGGCTGCCTGAGGCCTATCCAGGACCAGGAGAAACGGTGTAGGGTTGGGACCGCAGGATCAGAGTCCAACCAAGTTGTGGAAGTTCAGCCGGACGGGGAACCAGTTGTGGTCAGAGGTAAAAGGGAAGCAGTCGCCACTAAGGGACCTTGTTACCTTGTTACCGGAGACCACTGTGTGTAAGCTTAAATAAGTACCAGAGCAGTCTTCTCATTAGCCGGGTACTGTGAAGAAGTGGGAAAGCTTCAGTGAGTGCCAAGCCAGGGACCCAGCAGGTTAGCGGGGGTGACGCTTGAGGAGTATACATCGGGATAGCTGTGGAAGAGCTCAGGAGATCCAATGACGATTGAATAGGGAAGTCTAGTGAGAGACTGGGAGCTCAGTGATTGAAAATGTACAGTGGGATACTGTGAGATAAAAGAAGAACTATTCTGTGTTACCAAGAGTTATGTGCAAATACCTTTAGTGACAGTTACAAGTTCAGTTTCCATAGTAGACGGCGGTCCTACCTATACAGACATGGCCTCTGGCTGGAGGTCTTTCCCTGTATAACTGTCTATCGATAGAGTCGGAGTCTGTCAATTATCATTACATCTATTTAAGGGTGTCCTGGCCCTAACCCACTCTCCCACAGTTCTTGTTAAGAGACAATACATCTCTTGTTCGCATTCAAAAAGTGACTGGCGCCCATCATTTCATCTTGCATTACACCCACCATGCCTGTTAACCCACTCTACAAGGAAGGATGTCAGCTCTCCCTGACTCTGAATGTCACTATTAGGTTTCTGGAGGCCCGGGACCTTGCTACACATGCTAAAACCCCGTTTACTTTCTCTATTGTCCACATATCTGCATTGTTTTATGGGTGACAGAGCTGCCGTACATTACGCAGGTGCACTGCGATGATCAGAAGATCTGATGGGTTACAGTTAATCTGTCGGAAGATCTTACAGGGTTTGAGACAGTCTGTCGCGCAGGCGCACTGCGGGCGATTGGAATATCTGATGGGTTTCAGTTAGTCTGTCTTGCACAGGCGCGAAGATCTGACAGGGTTTATGTTTATGTGTTGGGTGCAATGGGCAGTACAGCCAACTCGTCAAAATCTGCTGCCAGAAATGATGTCACTGGAGATTTTGACGAGTTGGCTATTTTGACAGAACACCGGTTCAACTTCATTTCAGTTCCAGACACTTTCACTTTAGTTTCTTTTCTGCTTTCTGCGATGGCATCTGCTGATCTGAGAGCTGAGATGGAATGTTCCATCTGTCTGAACATTTATACTGATCCTGTAATGCTGAGATGTGGAGACAACTTCTGCCGGGTCTGTATTGATCGTGTGCTGGATATACAGGAGGGGTCTGGAGGATATTTCTGTCCTTTATGTAGAGAGAAGTTTCCAAATCGTCCTGCACTGCACAGGAACATAACACTGCGTAACATAATGGAGAATTTCCTGTCTGCACAGCTAGATCAGGAGGAGTCCGGGGTCTTCTGTACTCACTGTGTGGACTATCCTGTACCTGCTGTTAGATCCTGTCTACACTGTGAGGTTTCTCTGTGTGATAAACACCTGAGAGTCCACAAAAAGTCCCCAGAACACATCTTAACTGACCTCCCCTTGTCCATGGAGAGAAGGAAATGCTCCGTCCATAAGAAGATCCTGGAGTATTACTGCAATGAAGATGATACCTGTATCTGTGTGTCCTGCTGTTTGGCTGGAGAACATTGGAGACACCAGGTGGAGATACTGGATAAGGCTTCTGAGAAGAAGAAGGAGACACTGAGGAATGTTCTGCAGAAACTTCTGACAAAGAGAGAGGAAACGGAGGAAAGTGTCCAAAGTCTGCAGCAACACAGGAGGAAAGTAGAAGAAGAAGCAGCTGGTGACACAGAGAGAGTCACTGCCCTGTTTAGAGATCTCAGGAGACGTCTGGAAGACCTGGAGAAGAGAATCCTGAGGGACATCACTGGGAGGGCAGAGCGGATCTCCATCTCCATCCGGGATCTGGAAATAAAGAAGGAGGAGCTGTCCAGGAAGTTGCGTCACATTGAGGAGCTGTGTAACATGACGGATCCACTGACTGTCTTACAGGAATCAGACACAGGTGACTTGTGTGATACTGAGGATGGAGATAATGAGGACAGAGAGAGACATGAGGAACTCCTCCATGATGGAGGGGGTCTGGATGTGGCGGGGGTCTTACACACAGGTTTATCTGATATAATAACAGAGGTAAATGAATACTTCCCTATACAGGAAGCTTCAGACATATTAATGGCTAGTAATGAGCTACAGATATCATATGACAGCAAAACTGCTTCTGGGTCATATTTAGACCAGAATCACCCAGAAACACCAGAGAGATCTCAGGATGATCCTCAGGTGATGAGCAGTCAGAGTTTCTCCTCAGAGCTACATTACCGGGATGTGGATGTTGGGGGATCAGAGAACTGGAGAGTTGATATGTGTTACCCTGCAGACATATTATTGGATGTAAGTACAGCTAGTAATAATCTACAGATATCAGATGGCAGGAAAACCGCTTCCAGATCAGATATAGACCAAAATCACCCAAAGACACCAGAGAGATTCCAGTATTATCCTCAGGTGATAAGCAGTCAAAGTTCTTCCTCAGGGCAACATTACCGCCATGTGGATGTTGGGGGGCCAGAGAGCTGGAGAGTTGAAATGTGTTACCCTGCAGACATATTACTGGATGTAAAAACAGCTCACAATAAGCTACATATATCAGATGATGGGAAAACTGTATCCAGGTCAGATAGGAACCAGAAGCGCCCACAAGCGCCAGAGAGATTTCAGTATTGTCCTCAGGTGATGAGCAGTCAGAGTTTCTCCTCAGGGAGACATTACTGGGAAGTGGATGTCGGGGGATCACATGAATGGATAGTTGGGATGTGTTACCCCAGTATAGAGAGGAGAGGACGTAAGTCAGAGATTGGAAAGAATAACATATCCTGGGGATTGGACAGGTCTGATAATCAGTATTTTGTGATACATGGCAGTAAAGATATCCCCTTACCCACCAATCTCTCCAGTAACAGAGTCAGGATATATCTGGATTATGAGGCCGGGCGGATCTCCTTTTATGATCTGTGTGACCCGATCCGACATCTCCACACCTTCACCACCACCTTCACTGAGCCCCTCCATGCTGGGTTTAATGTATTGAAAGGTTATATAAAGATATGTGGGGGAGGGGAATAGGAGAATCCTGCCCTAAGTCTGGTGACATCACAGGGATGGGTGGTGGGATTGGGTCATTGATTAGCCAATAAATGCTTGAAGGAAGTGGTGGCTCCATTGATAGAGGAGCCACCCTAAGACAGGAAGTGTGTCACTGGCAAGATCACCAGGGGGAAATAAAGGAAAAAAGGCCAAGATTGGCAAGCTTCAATATACTGTATATAATTTTTGTTTTTGAGTTTATTACCACTTTAAGTCTCTGACCCGGAGCAAGCATGCTGTAAATAAGAATCAGAAAATTCAGAATTCAATATCTTTATACTTGTTCAGGGTCGCAGACTGAGAAAGTATTGAAGCCAAATCATCAGCATGACAGCCAGGGAACTAGCATTCTCAAAAGGAGAGTTTATCAATGGCAGTCCCCATGATTCTCTCATGACAGGCGCCCTTTGAATATAATAAATGTAATTCATTAACTGACACAATAATAACTTCCAGGTGTGTCTGGATTCCACGGACAGTCCAGGGACAGTCCCGGGATTTAGAGTAAATGTTGCTGATTTTAATATATTTTCTCTATTATGATTTGTATTACAGAGTCATTTCACCTTCATTGTAATAATTAATAGTGACGGATATTTATTCCTCATTTTCCTGTTTCTATCAATGTCTCTATCTGCCCGGAGTTCAGCTTTAAATTAGAGAAGACACCCCGACAGCCTCCTCCTCGTTGCTTTCCTATGATTTTGTTAGATTTTTTCTCTGAATGTTTTTTCCTAAAGTCTCCATTTATATAGAGAAATGTTCTTTTATTATATAGTGATAGGAGGTGATGGACTGAGGAGCTGCTAGAACTAGTATTGTCCATGTCTAAAGGGGTCCCGGGAAATCTTTATTTCATAGAAAAGAATCCAGAAATAGATCTGCAGATCAGGGTCTGTATTGTCCTTGGCAGAAGAGTTGACAATCCACATCAGATGTCCCCTATGATAACCCCAGAGACATCTATCATCTGTTATATTCACCAGATGACCCGATTAGGAATGTTCATGTTTCTATTGGTCATGTTCTATTTCTATCACTGGAGTCATGTGATCAGTTCTGTCAATCATTTTTCAGATCTTTTATGTCCCAACCATGTCTAGTAATTAGAAGTGATTGTCAGGAATTGTATTGTATTGGAAGTGATTTCTTTATAATAAATGGAGATGAAGCATTTCCTAAGATTGGGTTGTGCTCACTCTGATATGAGAAGTTCTGGAACCCCAAAGACCCGTGACACCAGGGTTACTGTGTATATTCAGGATGAGCCCCGCCACTGCACACTGCCTGATCTGAGCCAGAAGAAGCCCCGCCCACATCCACCAATGGGGATCAGTATAGAGGCTGATAGGGGGAGGGGCTGGAGGATGACACTTCTACATGGGGACTTCTGTAGCTCACAGATTGACATGACCTGAAATGATGGAAGTCTACTGATGTCTTTATTATTTCAGGAATGAAGCTGCAATACAAAGAAATCTAGATATTGGAATGGAGTCATTCTACTATGATGGGGCTGAAGTCATTTCCCATGATCCTCGGAGAGAGTATTACAGGAGATAGGTCAGGTACTCTGCTCCAGCAGAAATGATTACATCATATTGCTCAGAATCTGCAAGTCATTGTCCAACCAATCCAAGACATGAGAGCTGGAATATGATTGGTTGCTATTAGGGATGAGCTGAACACCCCCCGGTTCGGTACGCAGCAGAACATGCGAACAGGCAAAAAATGAACACGCAAACACCTTTAAAGTCTATGGGACACAAACATGAATAATCAAAAGTGCTAATTTTAAAGGATTATATGCAAGTTATTGTCATAAAAAGTGTTTGGGGACCCGGGTCCTGCCCCAGGGGACATGTATCAATGCAAAAAAAATTTTAAATCCGTTTATGTAACTGTGTGGCCCCGCCCCCCTCTGACGCCCCGGGAAAGCCATAGGGAAGTCCCCATGCGTCAGTGGGGGTGGGGTCACCCGGGAACATCACCATGTGGCCCCGCCCTCTGTTATAAAAGAACTGTCACCTGAGAGGACACGTCATAAGGTGGGTGCCTCCCATGGAGGCGGGTTGGTCGCTGCTTTTTTTTCTTTTTTGGTCCGTCGGCGGAGCGAGAGAAGAATGGACTTCGTGGGACATTTTTATTTTTTAATAAAGGAATTGTCCCAGGGCGTGTCTTGTCATTTGTACCATTTTGACAGTGTTTTTGTGAAATGGTAGGCCCATTACCATTTCACACAGGGGGGAAGGCCGGGATCTGGGGGTCTCCTTGTTAAAGGGGGCTTCCAGATTCCGATAAGCCCCCCACCCGCAGACCTTCACAACCAACGGCAAGGGTTGTGGGGATGAGGCCCTTGTCCCCATCAAGATGGGGACAAGGTGCTTAGGGGGGGCTACCCCAAAGCACCCTTCCCATGTTGAGGGCATGTGGCCTGGTACGGTTCAGGAGGGGGGCACTCTCTCGCCCCCCCTCCTTTCCTGCGGCCTGCCAGTTTGCGTGCTCGGATAAGGGTCTGGTATGGATTTTTGGGGGGACCCCACGCCATTTTTTTTTTTTGGCGCAGGGTTCCCCTTAAAATCCATACCAGACCTGAAGGGTCTGGTATGGATTTTGAGGGGGACCCACACGCCATTGTTTTTTAAATTTTGGCACCAGGTTCCCCTTAATATCCATACCAGACCCAAATGGCCTGGTAATGGACTGGGGGTATCCCATGCCGTCTTTTTCCATGACTTCTTTTATCTGCATTCCTTGGGCAGACAATTCATTAAAGTCGCGAGTACTTTTAAATTACTTTTTTTCCTTTAGAAATGTCATTTTGCTCTCGGACTGTTCTAAACATGGGAAATGTGCCACTTTACAGGCATTCTATAGACACCCCCCAGGTACGAAATTTAAAGGAATATTTCACTTTTATAGTTTCACTTTAAGCATTATTAAAATCACTGCTCCCAAAAAAATGTTTTTTGAAACTTTTTTTTGCATTGATACATGTCCCCTGGGGCAGGACCTGGGTCCCCAAACACTTTTTATGACAATACCATGCATATAAGCCTTTAAAATGAGCACTTTTGATTTCTCCCACACTTTCCTCCCAGATACATTTTAGGTTTTGGGAACAATTTATATCAGTTTGATTTGTGAAAAATGGAGTTCACTATATAGTCTGCAATTGTTTAAAGGATTGTTACCGAATCCTTAATTGTCTAATGAGTGCTGGACTCTGAGCCTTAACTGTGACTGAATGGAGTGGGGTTGTTTCTCTGTCCATGTGATGTACAATTTCTTATTCTTATTCTCAATTCATTTATTAAAACTAGAGAAATATAATTCAGTTTTCTATTGTATCTGCTCATGATGATTTCTTTACACCCATATATGAACAAAACAAAAAGTTGCACAATTTGAATATAAACAAAAGTCCAATGTGATATAAATGATCCAAAATCGATCAGCAATGGGTGATAAAATTCATAATAGATGGTATCCAGTAATATCCTCCACCAAGTGACGTCACCAGCGTTTAGTCAAGGTGTGCCCTTACCTGCATGGTGGACCCTCTAATTATGGAAGGTCAAATGCACTCATGATATGTCTGCTGGTAAGGCGTCCGAAGGATAAATGGTCCAGGCAGTCCACGTATCTCCAGCCGTTTCTCCCACACTAGGAATAAACCATCATAGCAACCTGGCAGTACCCAAAAATAAAAACAAAGGGCCTTCAATAGTGTAAAACATTAAAGGTATTTATTGGCACATCAACAGAAGAACGCTGAAGTGCATAAGATAAAAATTCTGCACCAAAATTTATAGCTAAAAAGCTCAGAAAGAATAAAAAAATGGCGGTGGAATAGGTTGGTGTCTCCTTGCCTGACCGGTTTGGTCACGATAGGACTTTTTCCCGGGGCAGAATAAGTCCTCTGGTGACAAAACCGGTCGGGCAAGGAGACACCAACCTATTCCACCGCAATTTCTTTGTGAGCTTTTTAGCTACAAATTTTACTGCAGCATTTTTATCTTATGCACTACAGAGTTCCTCTGTTGATGTGCCAATAATTACCATTAAGGATTTACACTATCGGAGGCCCTTTGTTTTTATTTATGGGTACTGCCGGGTTGCCATGACGGTGTATTCCTAGTTTGGAAGAAACGGCTTGAGAGACATGGACTGCCTGGACCATTTATCCTTTGGTCGCCTTACCAGCAGACATATCATGAGTGCATTTGATCTTCCATAATTAGAGGGTCCACCATGCGGGTAAGGGCACACCTTGGGGAGAGAAGAGAGAGAGGAGGAGGAGTAGTGAAGAGAAAGAGAGGAGGAGAGAAGGGAGGGAGGAGGAGATAAGAGAGAGAGAATGGAGAGAGAGTAAGGGAAATCAAGAAGGAGTAGAGAAATGAGAGTGAGGAGGAAGAAGGTCAGAAGAGATGGGGCAAGGAGAAGAGAGAAGGGAAGAGCAAGACAGGAAGTAAGAAAGACAGAAGAGTGAGAGAGAGGAGAGAAGAGAGAGAGGAGGAAGGCAGAGATAGAAGAGACAGAGAGAGAGGAATAGAGAGGAGACTGAAGAAAGTTGAGGAAATAAGAGAAATAGAGGAGGAAGGAGGAGACCAAAAAGATGAAAGAGGAGAGAGGAGACAGAGAGAGAGAGAGAGAGAGAGGAGGGAGGAGGAGAGAAGAGAAAGAGATGAAGAGAGAAGAGAGTAAGAGGATGAAAACAGGCAAGACTTGAAAATTGCTGTTCACAGACACTCTCCATCCAATCTGACAGAGCTTGAGATATTTGCAAAGAAGAATGGGCAAAATGTCACTCTCTAGATGTGCAAAGCTGGTAGAGACATCCCCAAAAAGACTTGCAGCTGTAATTGTAGAGAAAGGGGGTTCTACAAAGTATTGGCTCAGGAGGGCACCATACAAATGCCCCCCCCACACTTTTTACATATTTATTTGTATCATTTATCATTTTCCTTCCACTTACATTTACGTTTTTGGGTGTAACATGACACAATGTGGAAAATTTCAAGGGGTGTGAATACTTTTTCAAGGCACTGTATTTGGATTTGGTGATAATTTCATCACTTGGATTCAGACCCAAGCAACTCCGGCATGTTATCAACCACATTTCTTCCTCATTCATTATACAATGGGGCACTAGACAAGGCTGCCCTCTTTCACCCTTGTTGCTTGCCCTAGCAATTCTCTCTCTAGCGGAACTCATTTGCAGGTCGACTCTGTTGAAGGGTATTTAGGTCGGTATGTTGGAAGAACGAGTCTCGCTATATGCTGACCACATGCTGTTATATCTCTCTGATCCACAGCAGTCCATATCTGAAGTCTTAAGAATCATTCAGAATTTTGGGTACTATTCAGGGTTCAAAGGTAATTGGTCAAAATCACATACACTCAGGGCTGATCCCAGGCATGGTGCACGGGGTGCAGTGCACCCGGGCATCAGAGAGGTGGGGGCGCTGAAATGCCAGAGTGCTCCCCTCCCTCCTCCTCCTCTCTGTGTCCAGAGGCGGCTCCCTCCGCAGGTCACCGCCGCCGCTGTATTTTTCGAGGCTCAAGCACGTCCCCCTCCCTCCTCCTATCAGAGAAGGAGAGCAGCCGCTGGAGATTGGAGCGGCTGGTCTCTGTGTGGAGCGAGACCAGCCACGCAGTGACATCGCTGGGGGGGGTTCCATGCCTGACGTGTTCTTCTCCTTTGTCTCTCACTCCCACCCAAGCCTGTCTCCATCTGTTCTCCACCCGGACAGCGCAGCTGCACACTGTCCTCTCCTCACTAGCTGCCACCCGGGTGTTTTTATGTACATTAATGGAGGGGGGGTCTCTACTAATAGAGGGGGATCTGTCCTAAGGGGGTCTGTACTAATGGAGGGGGGATTGTCCTGGGGGGGTCTGTACTAATGGAGAGGGGGCGGTTTGTCCTGGGGGGGTCTGTACTAATGGAGAGGGGGGTTTGTCCTAGGGGGTCTGTACTAATGGAGGGGGGTTGTCCTGGGGGCGGTCTGTACTAATGGAGGGGGGGTTTGTCCTGGGGGGGTCTGTACTAATGGAGGGGGGAGTTTGTTCTGGGGGGTCTGTACTAATGGAGGGGGGGCAGTTTGTCCTGGGGGTCTGTACTAATGGAGGGGGGGTTTGTCCTGGGGCGTCTGTACTAATGGAGGGGGGTTGTCCTGGGGGGTCTGTACTAATGGAGGGGGGTCTGTCCTAAGGGGGTCTGTACTAATGGAGGGGGGTGGTTTGTCTTGGGGGGGTCTGTACTAATGGAGGGGGGCTTTGTCCTGGGGGGTCTGTACTAATGGAGGAGGGGCATTGTCCTGGGGGGTCTGTACTAATGGAGGGGGGTTGTCCTGGGGGGGTTTGTACTAATGGAGGGGGTTGTCCTGGGGGTCTGTACTAATGGAGGGGGGGAGATTGTCCTGGGGGGTCTGTACTAATGGAGGGGGGGCGGTTTGTCCTGGGGTCTGTACTAATGGAGGGGGGTTTGTCCTGGGAGGGTCTGTACTAATGGAGGGGGGGTTGTCCTGTGGGGGTCTGTACTATTGGAGGGAGGTTTGTCCTGGGGGTTTGTACTAATGGGGGGTGGTTTGTCCTGGGGGGGTCTGTACTAATAGAGGGGGGTTTGTCCTGGGGGGTCTGTACTAATGGAGGGGGGTTTGTCCTGGGGAGGTCTGTACTAATGGAGGGCAGGGGAGGATCCAGGGGGGGCAACAGGGCAATTGCTCTCCCGAGAAAATATTGCTGACTCTGAGGCTGATCGCACCCCGAGAATTTAGAGCCATGGTCGGGACATCTCACAGCCATTCTCAGCATCTCTCCTCACTAGCTGCCACCCGGGTGTTTTTATGTACACTAATGGAGGGGGGGGTCTCTACTAATAGAGGGGGATTTGTCCTAAGGGGGTCTGTACTAATGGAGGGGGGATTGTCCTGGGGGGTCTGTACTAATGGAGAGGGGGCGGTTTGTCCTGGGGGGGTCTGTACTAATGGAGAGAGGGGGTTTGTCCTAGGGGGTCTGTACTAATGGAGGGGGGGTTGTCCTGGGGGCGGTCTGTACTAATGGAGGGGGGGTTTGTCCTGGGGGGGTCTGTACTAATGGAGGGGGGAGTTTGTTCTGGGGGTCTGTACTAATAGAGGGGGGGTTTGTCCTGGGGCGTCTGTACTAATGGAGGGGGGGTTGTCCTGGGGGGTCTGTACTAATGGAGGGGGGTCTGTCCTAAGGGGGTCTGTACTAATGGAGGGGGGTGGTTTGTCTTGGGGGGTCTGTACTAATGGAGGGGGGCTTTGTCCTGGGGGGTCTGTACTAATGGAGGAGGGGCATTGTCCTGGGGGGTCTGTACTAATGGAGGGGGGGTTGTCCTGGGGGGGTCTGTACTAATGGAGGGGGTTGTCCTAGGGGTCTGTACTAATGGAGGGGTGGAGATTGTCCTGGGGGTCTGTACTAATGGAGGGGGGGCGGTTTGTCCTGGGGGTCTGTACTAATGTAGGGGGGTTTGTCCTGGGAGGGTCTGTACTAATGGAGGGGGGTTGTCCTGGGGGGTCTGTACTATTGGAGGGGGGTTTGTCTTGGGGGTTTGTCCTGGGGGGGTCTGTACTAATAGGGGGGGTTTGTCCTGGGGGGTCTGTACTAATGGAGGGGGGTTTGTCCTGGTGAGGTCTGTATTAATGGAGGGCAGGGGAGGATCCAGGGGGGGCAACAAGGCAATTGCTCTCCCGAGAAAATATTCCTGACTCTGAGGCTGAGCGCACCCCGAGAATTTAGAGCCACGGTCGGGACATCTCACAGCCATTCTCAGCATTAGGAATTACTGCCCACACACTCGGGACTGCACTCTCCGCCCCCTGTACCCCCCCCAGCAGTTTTCCAGCCTCTCTCCTACAGGCTGCTGCTTGAGTGAGAGGCATGGAGATGTGCCTGACCCCCGAGAGCGCGCCCGCCTGGAAGAGGGAGGTGTGAGCAGATGAGCACAGGGAGCCTAATGACTGTGAACTTCCTGGAGGTGAGATCAGCTAGCAGTACATTGTGGATTAGTTTACAGGCACCTCTATGCTAAGTCTGCTGAGTTACTGCAGCTTAGCATAGAGGACCTGTTAGCTGACAAATGGGATTGCATCTTTTCATGTGGCACAGTGAGAAATTGAGCTCATTAAAGCATTGTGACTGCCCGCTGCTGTGTGCCCTCCTGATCCCCCCAGTGTGTGCCTCCTGATCCCCCTGTGTGTGCCCTCCTGATCCCCCCCCAATGTGTGCCCTCCTGATCCCCCCCAATGTGTGCCCTCCTGATCCCCCCAATGCGTGCCCTCCTGATCCCCTCAAGTGTGTGCCCTCCTGACCCCCCCAGTGTGTGCCCTCCTGATCCCCCCAGTGTGTTTCTCCTGACCCCCCAGTGTGTGCCCTCCTGATCCCCCCAGTGTGTGCCCTCCTGACCCCCCCAGTGTGTGCCTTCCTGATCCCCCCAGTGTGTACCCTCCTGATCCCCCCAGTGTGTGCCCTCCTGATCCCCCCAATGCATGCGCTCCTGATCCCCCCAAGTGTGTGCCCTCCTGATCCCCCCAGGGTGTACTCTCCTGATTCCCCCTCAGTGTGTGCCCTCCTGATCCTCCCCCCAGTGTGTGCCCTCCTGATCCCTCCGTGTGTGCCCTCCTGCTCCCCTTAGTGTGTGCCCTCCTGATCCCCCAGTGTGTGCCTTCCTGATCCCCCCCAGTGTGTGCCCTCCTGATCCCCCCAGTGTGTGCCCTCCCCTCCTAAACCCCCCAGTGTGTGCCCTCCTGACCCCCCCAGTATGTGCCCTCCTGATCCCCCCAGTGTGTGCCCTCCTGATCCCCCAGTGTGTGCCCTCCTGATCCCCCCCAATGCGTGCCCTCCTGATCCCCCCCAGTGTGTGCCCTCCTGATCCTCCCAGTGTGTGCTCTCCTGATTCCCCCTCAGCGTGTGCCCTCCTGATCCCCCCAGTGTGTGCCTTCCTGATCCCTCCCAGTGTGTGCCCTCCTGCTCCCCCCAGTGTGTGCCCTCCTGATCCCCCCAGTGTGTGCCCTCCTGATCCCCCCTAGTGTGTGCCCTCCTGATCCCCCCAGTGTGTGCCCTTCCCTCCTGATCCCCCCAGTGTGTGCCCTCCTGATCCCTCAAAGTGTGTGCCCTCCTGATCCCTCAAAGTGTGTGCCCTCCTGATCCCTCCCAGTGTGTGCCCTCCTGATCCCCCCCAGTGTGTGCCCTCCTGATCCCTCCCAGTGTGTGCCCTCCTGACCCCCCCCCAGTGTGTGCCCTCCTGATCCCTCCCAGTGTGTGCCCTCCTGATCCCTCCCAGTGTATGCCCTCCTGATACAACAAAGTGTTGGAAACATTCCTCAGAGATTTTGCTCCATAGTGACATGATAGCATCACGCAGTTGTTGCAGATTTGTCGGCTGCACATCCATGATGTCAATCTCCCATTCCACCAAATCCCAACGGTGCTCTATTGGATTGAGATCTGGTGACAGTGGAGGCCATTGGAGTACAGTGATCTCATTTTCATGTTCAAGAAACCAGTGGAGAGATGATTTGAGCTTTGTGACATGGTGCATTATCCATCCTGAAGGAGCCACCAGAATATGGGTACACTGTAGTCATAAAGGGATGGACATGGTCAGCAATAGGGATGGGCCAAACACCCCCCTGTTCGGTTCGCAGCAGAACATGCGAACAGGCAAAAAATTTGTTCGAACACGCAAACACTGTTAAAATCTATGGGACTGGAACATGAATAATCAAAAGAGCTATTTTTAAAGGTTAATATGCAAGTTATTGGCATAAAAAGTGTTTGGGGACCTGGGTCCTGCCCCAGGGGACATGTATCAATGAAAAAAAAGTTTTAAAAATGTACATTTTTTCAGGAGCAGTGATTTTAATAATGCTTAAAGTGAAACAATAAAAGTGAAATATTCCTTTAAATTTCGTACCTGGGGGGGTGTCTATAGCATGCCTGTAAAGTGGTGCATGTTTCCCGTGTTTACAACAGTCCAAGAGCAAAATGACATTTCGAAAGAAAAAAAAAGTAATTTAAAAGTATTAGCGGTAGTGGCTATTAATGAATTGTCGGGTCTCTGCAATACACATAAAAGTCATTGAAAAAAATGGCATGGGGTTCCCCCACAGTGCATTACCAGGCCCTTTAAATCTGATGTGAATATTAAGGGGAACCCCGAACCAAAATTTAAAAAAAAATGCGTGGGGGTCCCCCCAAATTCCATACCAGGCCCTTCAGGTCTGGTATGGATATTAAGGGGAACCCCATGCCAAAATTTAAAAAAAAAATATGGCGTGGGGTCCCTCTCAAAATCTATACCAGACCCTTATCCAAACCTGAGCACGCAACCTGACAGGCCGCAGGAAAAGAGGGAGGACGAGAGAGTGCCCCCCCTCCTAAACCGTACCAGGCCACATGGATGTCCCCATGTTGATGGGGACAAGGGCCTCATCCCCACAACCCTTGCCCGGTGGTTGTGGGGGTATGCGGGCGGGGGCCTTTAACGGAATCTGGAAGCCCCCTTTAACAAGGGCACCCCCAGATCCCGCCCCCCCACATGAAATAGTAATGGGGTACAAATGTCTCCTTACCATTTCACAAAAAAAAAGTGTCAAAAATGTTAAAAAAGACAATAGCCAGTTTTTGACAATTCCTTTATTAACGTCTTCTTCTTTCCCCGCGTCTTCTTCCATCTTCTTCTGGTCTTCATTCGTTTTTTTTCCTCCATCTTGTTCTTCCCCCGCTTCTTCCTCTGCTTCTTCCTCCGATTCTCTGCTTCTTCCTTCGGTCTTCTCGTCCGCATCTTCCTCCAGCTTCTTCTTCCCCGCTTCGTTATTCAGACGATCCTCATCCATGGGAGGTTCCTGCTGTGAGATGCTTCTGTTCTTCTGACAGTTCTTATATAACTGAGAGCGGGGACACCCGGTGACCCCGCCCCCCTCTGACGCCTGGACTTCCCTATGGCTTTCCCCGTGATGTCAGAGTGGGCGGGGTCACCCGGTTACGTAACAGAGGAAGAAAAAGAGGATTGAAGGAAGAAGCAGAGGAAGAAGCGGAAGAACAAGATGGAGGAAGAAAACCGAATGAAAACCAGAAGAAGATGGAAGAAGAAGCGGGGAAAGAAGAAGACATTAATAAAGGAATTGTCAAAAACCGGCTATTATCTTTTTTAACATTTTTGACACTTTTTTTGTGAAATGGTAAGGGTACATTTGTACCCCATTACCAATTTACATAGGGGGGGCGGGATCTGGGGGTCCCCTTGTTAAAGGGGGCTTCCAGATTCCGATAAGCCCCCCGCCCGCATACCCCCACAACCACCGGGCAAGGGTTGTGAGGATGAGGCGCTTGTCCCCATCAAAATGGGAACATCCTCCCTATGTTGAAGGCATGTGGCCTGGTATGGTTCTGGGGGGCGCTCTCTCATCCCTCCTCTCTTCCTGCCACCTGCCAGGTTGCGTGCTCGGATAAGGGGCTTGTATGGATTTTGAGGGGGACCCCCATGCCATTTTTTAAAAATTTTTGGCGCGGGGTTCCCCTTAATATTCATATCAGACCTGAAGGGCCTGATATGGAATTTGGGAGGCCCCCACGCATTTTTTTTAAAATTTTGGTTCGGGGTTCCCCTTAATATTCATACCAGACCCAAAGGGCCTGGTAATGCACTGCGGAGGAACCCCATGCCGTTTTTTTCAATGACTTTTATGTGTATTGCAGTGACCCGACAATTTATTAATAGAAATGTCATTTTGCTCTCGGACTGTTGTAAACATGGGAAAAATGTGCCACTTTACAGGTATACTATAGACACCCCCAGGTACGAAATTTAAAGGAATATTTCACTTTTATTGTTTCACATTAAGCATTATTAAAATCACTGCTCTCGAAAAAAATAGCCGTTTTTAAAACTTGCATTGATAAGTGTCCCCTGGGGCAGGATGAAAACTTTTTATGACAATAACTTGCATATTAACCTTTAAAATTAGCAATTTTGATTTCTCCCATAGACTTTTAAAGGGTGTTCCGCGGCTTTCGAATTTGCCGCGAACACCCGAAATTGTTCACTATTCGGCAAACGGGCGAATAGCCAATGTTTGAGTCAAACTCATGCTGGACCCGAACAGACAGCCCATCCCTAGTCAGCAACAGTATTCAGGTAGACCGTGGCGTTTAAACCATACTCAACTGGTACTAAGGGTCCTCTGCCCTACTTCCCCCTGTATACTGCCCTGATAACCCCTCTACAATTCCCTGATAACCTACTTCCCTACAAACTGCTGACCTTATCTTCTGCCCTGCTGATCCCCTGTACACTGCCCTTCTACCCCTCTACACTGCGCTAATGACCTTACATCCTCTGCTCCCTGTAATTTTTCACTGCAGTCCCACATCAGACAGACTGAATCTGGCCTTGATCATCACTATCCTCTACCTCAATACTTGATCCATTGTGGCAGTAGGCCTCAACTCTAGGAACATGTTCTCCTCCTCAACCTCAGATACAATGAATTGCTGTGCATCCTCTTGCAGCAAGTGGCTGATACTGTCCTTCATCAACTCAACTGACTCCCGTATCTGTGGATGAGGAGGAAGAACAGGGAGCTTTAGCAGCTACTGATGACTTCAAGCTATTCTACTCCTGGGAGACAGAGAAGGAGCATGAAGAAGACTGGTTAGATGCTCCAACACCTTCTCTTCATCTCTGGGTGTATAACAGCCTTGCTGCCAGGAAAAAAGACACATGTGCCCTACCCCTAGATATTCCACTACAACCCCCAATGTGGCCCGTGAATATGAATGCTGGAATGCTGATCAAGTTAATGTTAAAAATTATTTTTTATAAGTGTAAATGTACACAATCATGGGGCTTGTCCTAATCTGACATCAAAAGGTTTATTAACCACTTGCCGACCAGCCGCCGCAGTTTTACGGCACGGCTGGGCGAAACGCCATTATGTTACGTCTCTTCGCCCTGTGGCCACTAGGGGCGCAGTGCCCGATGACCTATCGCTCGTGACACAGTGAGAACCAGGATGACAAAGTATGAACACCGATCTCTCTCTTCCCCTAGCAAGTCCCATCCCCCCCACAGTTAGAACACACCCAGGGAACACAGTTAACCCCTTGATCGCCTCCTAGTGTTAACCCATTTCCTGCCAGTAACATTTTTACAGTAATCAGTGCATTTTTATAGCACTGATCACTGTATAATTGTCAATGGTCCCAAAAATGTGTCAAAAGCGTCCAATTTGTGCGCCACAATATCGCAATCCCGATAAAAATCTCAGATTACTAGTAGAAAAATAAATAATAATAAATATGCCATAAATCTATCCCCTATTTTGTAGACACTATAACTTTTGCGCAAGCCAATCAATTTTGCCCTTTTGCGATTTTTTTTTTTTTTTTTTTACCAAAAAATTGTAGAAGAATACATATCGGCCTAAACTGAGGAAAAAAATAGTTTTTTTGAAAAAAATATGTGCGATATTTATTATAGCAAAAAGTAAAAGATAAAAGTTTGTGTTTTTTTTTCAAAATTGTCGCTGTTCTTTTGTTTATACCTCAAAAAATAAAAAACGCAGAGGTGATCAAATGCCATCAAAAGAAAGCTCTATTTGTGGTAAAAAAAGGACGCAAATTTTGTTTGGGTACATCATCGCACGACCGCGCAATTGTCAGTTAAAGCGACGCAGTGCCATATTGTAAACAGTGCTCTGGTCAGGAAGGGTGGTAAAATCTTCCGGGGCTGAAGCAGTTAACAAATCAACTGAGAGCTAAGCTCAGCCTCGCCCTGTGCAGAGGAGTTGCAACGAGTTCAATTGTATTTCTAGCTCTAGATACTTTCAGTTCTGTCTGAACTTTTATGCAGATCCTGTAACCTTGAAATACGGGCACAACTTCTGTCGGGGCTGTATTGATCGTGTGCTGGATACACAGGAGGGGTTTGGAGGATATTCCTGTCCTGTATGCAGAAAGAAGTTTCAGGATTGTCCTGCACTGCAGAAGAAAATTAAACCTTCTAACATGGCGGAGAATTTTCTGTCTGCTCATCCGGATCAGAAGGAGTCTGGGGTCTTCTGTACTCACTGTGTGGACTCTCCTGTACCTGCTGTTAGATCCTGTCTACACTGTGAGGTTTCTCTGTGTGATAAACACCTGAGAGTCCACAAAACCTCCCCAGAACACGTCTTATGTGACCCCACCTTGTCCATGCAGAGCAGGAAATGCTCCGTCCATAACAAGATGCTAGAGTATTACTGCACTGAGGATGGTACTTGCGTCTGTGTGTCCTGCAGTTTGGCTGGAGAACATCGGGGACACCAGGTGGAGATGTTGGAAGACGCTTCTGGGAAAAAGAAGGAGACTCTGAGGAATGTTCTGCAGAAACTTCTGACAAAGAGAGAGGAGGTGGAGGAAAGAGTCCAGAGTCTGCAGGAACACCGCTGGAAAGTAGAAGAAGAAGCAGCTGGTGACACCGAGAGAGTCACTGTCCTGTTTGAAGATCTCAGGAGACGTCTGGAAGAACTGGAGAAGAGAGTCCTGGAGGAGATCTCTGGGCGGGCAGAGCGGGTTTTTATCTCCATATTGGATTTCACCCGGGATCTGGAAATAAAAAAGGAGGAGCTGTCCAGGAAGTTGCGTCACATTGAGGAGCTGTGTAACATGACGGATCCACTGATTGTCCTACAGGAATCAGACACAGGTGACTTGTGTGATACTGAGGATGGAGATAATGAGGACCGAGAGAGACATGAGGAACTCCTCCATGATGGAGGGGGTCTGGGTGTAGCGGGGGTCTTACACACAGGTTTATCTGATATAATAACAGAGGTAAATGTATATTTCCCTATACGGGAATCTTCAGACATATTAATGGATGTAAACACAGCTGGTAATGAGCTACAGATATCAGAACACAGGAAAACTGCTTCCAGGTCATATATAGACCAGAATCATCCAGAAAAACCAGAGAGGTCTCAGGATTGTCCTCAGGTGGTGTGCAGTCAGAGTTTCTTCTCAGAGAGTCATTACTGGGATGTGGATGTCGGGGGATCAGAGAGCTGGAGAGTTGAAATGTGTTACCCTGCAGACATATTGCTGGATGTAAACACAGCTAGTACTAAGCTACAGATATCAGATGATGGGAAAACTGTATCCAGGTCAGATAGGAGCCAGAGGCGCCCACAAGCACCAGAGAGATTTCAGTATTGTCCTCAGGTGATGAGCAGTCAGAGTTTCTCCTCAGGGAAACATTACTGGGATGTGGATGTTGGGGGATCAGATGAATGGGTAGTTGGGATGTGTTACCCCAGTATAGAGAGGAGAGGACGTAAGTCAGAGATTGGAAAGAATAAGAAGTCCTGGGGATTGGACAGGTCTGGTAATCAGTATTTTGTGATACATGACAGTAAAGACATCCCCTTACCCACCAATCTCTCCAGTAACAGAGTCAGGATAGATCTGGATTATGAGGCGGGGCGGATCTCCTTTTATGATCTGTGTGTCCCGATCCGACACCTCAACACCTTCACCACCACCTTCACTGAGCCCCTCTATGCTGTGTTTAATGTATTGAAAGGTTGTATAAAGATATGTGAGGAGAGAAGTGAGAACGCCCAGAGTCTGGTGACATCGCAGGAATGGGTGATGGGAATGTATCATTGATCAGCCACTGCTTGGAGGAAGTGGTGAATCCATAGATAGAGGAGCCACCCTAAGACAAGATATGTGTTACTGGCAGGATCACTAGGGGGAAATAAAGGGCAAAAAAAGGCCTAAGGTTGATAAGCTTCAATATATATCATTTTTGTTTTTGGGTTTATTACCACTTTATGTCTTTGCTCCAGAGCAAGCATGCTGTAAATCCATGGTTCTCAACCTCGGTCCTCAAGTACCCCCAATAGGTCATGTTTTCAAGTTTTCCTTTATCTTGCACAGGTGCTTTAAATCAGAGTCAATGGCTTGGTATTTTGGACAGCTATTTTATCTAAGAGAAATTTCCAAAACATTGCCTGTTGGGGGTGCTTGAGGACCGAGGTTGAGAACCACTGCTGTAAATAAGAATCAGAAAAAAAAGTCAGAATTCCTTATCTCTATACTTGTTCCGGGTCAAAGACCGAGGCAGTATTGAAGCTAAAGCATCAGCTTGTTAGTCAGGGAACTAGCATTCTCAAAAGGAGTTTAGCAATGGCAGCCCTCATGCTTCTATCATGACAGATGCACTATAAATATGAAATGTAATTCATTTTCTGACACAATGATAACTGCCAGGTGTGTCTGGATTCCAGGGACAGTCCCGGGATTTAGAGGTTTGTCTCTGGAAATGTTTCCGATTTTAATCATATTTTTGTATATTTTTCTCTATTATGATTTGTATTACAGAGTCATTTCTCCTTCATGGTAATAATAATCGGTGACAGTTATTTTATTGGTATAACATAAAATTTGGGCTATGCATTGGTACCTCATCGATAATTTATGTGACACAGAAATTCATAAAAAACTATTATTTATTACAAAAAGTTAAAATATGTTAGCATTATACTCGGAAAATCATAAGGTCAATGCACATTTTGGATGATGCAGGCCATATAATTACGGTTTCAAAAAAAAAAAAAAAATGTCTATGTTCCTGTTATATGTCCATATGTTTTGTTATGTAGAGATGCTGCTCCTCAAGCACTATACATGATGTATATGTTTATATCGTTGTATCGTTCCACTTACTGAGTCCCGGTCACTCCACCGCTACCAGCACCAGCCAGGTACCCTTAGGTTATGCTAGATGCATAATTCACTTGCTTATAGTTACATTTGCAGGTTTGCAGGTTATGCGTAGCCATAAGTTAGATGTATATATATTATTATGTTATGTGAGGATACTACTCCTCTGTAGATAGTCTGAAAAATATGAAAAAATATATATACATGTATTGTTGTGGACAGCACTGGGTTAGTACTTGCCAAGATTTACCGGGGGAGAGACAAAAAAAAAGAAAGCAAAAAAGACCCCGAGACTCTGTGGCTAAACCTCTGACGTTCCAATTGCAAAGTCCCGGTCACTCAGTCCATCTTTTGCAGGGTTTCACAGCCATGGGGCAAGGTGCACCGCTTCAAAAAACCTTTCAGGCAACATTTTTGAGATATGTATACTTTTTTTTTTTTTTTTTCTCACTTACCCCACTGGCTGCTCTTGATGACTCCCGCACCTTCCTTGTGTGTGTTTTTTTTTTTTTTTTACCTCTGCTCCTTCAGTGTCCTTCCGTATCTCTGTGTCTGCCTATCCTCCTGCTCACAGCTGCTCACTGGCTCTCCTTTCGCCGAAGTGATAGACTGTCTCACTGCTTCTTTTCTGGGGAACCCCTCTGCACGCTGAGAATAGTATTGACTGGAGGCTGGTGACGGTCTCCGGAGCTCCAGAGCTCGCCCCTTTCACACGCTCCCACACCCGGTCCGGCTTCCCGTACGCAACCCTCACAGCGGGAGGAACAGAGACCCGGGTGGTGCGGGGGGGGTGTTCTACCAGTCGGAGTGAGCCGGAGTGGGATACAAATTGTACGCCGCTATGGGGTTTGCACAGACACTCACGCTGACGGCACCCACGCTGAAGCCCGCCGCCGCTATCCGTATTGAAAGTCACAGACCGTGAGATGCCGGGGAGCGCCGGGAGCGCCGCCGGGAACGCCGCAAAGCCACACTCGTGTTGTCCGTGCTGGTCCGCTGGGGGGGGCACCGGCAGGCGAGGGGGCGAAGGGGCTGATGCCTAGTCTCGCATCACAGGGGAGACGTGAACGACCTCACGGGCTTAGCCTCGGCATCTGCCAAACGCCCACATCCGCCTCCTCCCTCCCATCTGCCAAGCCTATATCTGACTGAGGCCATATAATTACACTTCAACAATATTCCTTTGCTAATATGTCAAGAGCTCAACGCATTTCACCAACATTGCTTCCTCAGGACCTCAGTACCTTGACCGCAAAGAAAATGTGGCCTATCCAAAAGGAAAAAGCACAACAATTCATTTTAGTAAATAACATGCAACGTGATACCGTAGTATCTTGGATTACGAGCATAGTCCATTCCAGAATGCTTGTAATGCAAAGCACTCGTATATGAAAGCAAGTTTCCCCATCGGAATCAATCGAAAGTCAGATAATCTGTTCCACAGTCACTGCTGGTCTATGCAGTACTGCATGTGGCCAGAGGTGTGAGGGTGCCGGTGTATGCAGTACAGCATGTGGCCAGAGCTACAAGGCACCGGAGACACTCGGGAACACTTGCAAATGCTCAGAGACACCCGGGAACGGAGTGTTTCTGAGTATTTATGAGTGTCTCCGAGCATCTCAGAGTGTCTCCGAGCGCCACCGCCCCCCTGCACCTCTGGCCGAATGCGGTACTGCACACACCCAGAGCCTTGAATACTGCTCATCTTGTGAGATAATGCTCGCAAACCGAGCCAGGATTTAAAAAATAAAACAGCTTGTATTGAAAAACACTTGTTAACCGCGTTACACGCAATCCGAGGTTCCACTGTGTATAGTAAACATGCTGTGTCCCTCTAGACCACTTACGTGCTCACATCAGAGCCAGGCGAAAGTCAATGATGTACCATATGCCATAAGGCTGGGATAAGCTGTGTGGTACAGTAAAACCGTGCATAAAAAATGACATTAATTTGTCTTATAGAAAGGAGCACAACTGGTTGGGAAGCTAGACTCATCACTAGGCAGGATTTATGTTCAAACAAAATGTCCAAGTGTGTCACACTCACTCATTAAATAGATCCCAGAGGAGAAAATCAGCACTGAAACCGGATCACGATATCAGAATGTTTAATTCCATAAACCTATAATATCCAATACATACAAACCATATATTTGTGGATATATGAATATTGAGGTCCTGAGGAAGCAATGTTGGTGAAACACGTCGACATATTAGCAAAGGAATATTGTTGAAGTGTAATTATATGGCCTGCATTATCCAAAATGAGCATTGACCTTATGATTTTATGAATATAAAGCTAACATATTTTAATGTTTTGTAATACATATATACATTTTTTTATGAATTTCTGTGTCACTGTCCTTCTCTGGTACCAGTAAAGCCCACAAGGTTCTATATATATATTCTTTAAAGGTTATTTTATTCCTCATATTCCTGTTTCTATCAATGTCGGCAGTTTTCAGTCCTGGAAATACACGTCTTCTTCATACAGGAGAGAATTCTGGGAAATCTCTGGAAGATATATGAGGAATAATGAGGTCATCTCACTTCCTGTTAAAGCAGAACTCCGGGCTGTATTATTGTATACAGAGCTGCCTTCATTTCTCCCTTCTATCTGCCCGGAGTTCAGCTTTAAATTAAAGAAGACACCCCAACATTCAACTCCTCCTTTCCTAAGATTTTGTTAGATTTTTTCTCTGAATGCTTTTCTCCTAAAGTCTCCATTTATATAGAGAAATGTTCTTTTATCATATAGTGATAGGAAGTGATGAGGATTTAGTGTTATAGGGGAACAGCTGGACTGAGAAGCTCCTAGAACTAGTATTGTCCATGTCTGAAGGGGTCCCGGAGAATCTTTATTTCATAGAAAAGAATCCAGAAATAGATCTGCAGATCAGGGCCTGGATTTTGCTGGGCAGATGAGCTGACAGTCCACATCAGATTTCCCCTGTGAGAACTCCAGAGACATCTATCATCTGTTATAGTCATCCTGCCGTCCACCAGAGGACCGGATTAGGAATGCTCATGATTCTATTGGTCATGTTTTATTTCCATCACTAGAGTCATGTGATCAGTTCTGTCAATCATTTTTCGGATCTTTTATGACCCAATCATGTCTAGTAATTAGAAGTAATTGTCAGGAATTGTATTGTATTGGAAGTGATTTCTTTATAATAAATGGAGATGAAGCATTTCTTCAGATTGGGTTGCGCTGTGCTCACTATATAAACAGTAAAAAGGGAGGACAGACCATATTGGCCCCATAAAGAATGAGGAAGGACATCTGGTTACAAAGGATGGGGAGATGGCGAAGGTATTGAATTTATTCTTCTCCTGTCTTCACAAGGGAATCGGGGGGCTTCAGTAACCAAAACTGCAGTGTTTATCCTCATGACACGTCACAGGAAGCACCTCCATGGTTAACAGAGGACAGAATTAGAGATAGACTTGGAAAACGTAATATTAATAAGTCACCGGGACCAGATGGCTTGCACCCGAGGGTCCTTAGGGAACTCAGTCCAGTAATTGCCAGACCATTGTTCCTAATTTCTACTGACAGTCTACTGACTGGAATGGTACCAGCTGATTGGAGAAAAGCCAATGTAGCACCAATATTTAAAAAGGGCCAAAATACATCCCTGGGAATTACAGACCATTTAGCCTAACATCAATAGTATGTAAACTCTTGGAGGGGATGATAAGGGACTATATACAAGATTTTAGTAATAAGAACGGTATCATTAGCAGTAATCAGCATGGATTCATGAAGAATCGTTCTTGCCAAACCAATCTACTAACCTTCTATGAGGAGGTGAGTTGCCATCTAGATAAAGGGAGGCCTGTAGACGTGGTGTATCTGGATTTTGCAAAAGCATTTGACACAGTTCCCCATAAACATTTACTGTACAAAGTAAGGTCCGTTGGCATGGACCATAGGGTGAGTACATGGATTGAAAACTGGCTACAAGGGCGTGTTCAGAGGGTGGTAATAAATGGGGAGTACTCAGAATGGTCAGGGGTGGGTCGTGGGGTCCCCCAGGGTTCTGTGCTGGGACTAATCCTATTTAATTTGTTCATAAACGACCTGGAGGATGGGATAAACAGTTCAATCTCTGTATTTGCAGACGATACTAAGCTAAGCAGGGCAATAACTTCTCCGTAGGATGTGGAAACCTTGCAAAAAGACCTGAACAAATTAATGGGGTGGGCGACTACATGGCAAATGAGGTTCAATGTAGAAAAATTTAAAATAATGCATTTGGGTGGCAAAAATATGAATGCAGTCTATACACTGGGGGGAGAACCTCTGGGGGAATCTAGGATGGAAAAGGACCTGGGGGTCCTAGTAGATGATAGGCTCAGCAATGGCATGCGATGCCAAGCTGCTGCTAAGAAAGCAAACAGAATATTGGCATTAAAAAGGGGATCAACTCCAGAGATAAAACGATAATTCTCCCACTCTACAAGACTCTGGTCCGGCCGCAATTGGATTATGCTGTCCAGTTCTGGGCACCAGCCCTCAGGAAGGATGTACTGGAAATGGAGCGAGTACAAAGAAGGGCAACAAAGCTAATAAAGGGTCTGGAGGTTCTTAGTTATGAGGAAAGGTTGCGAGCGTTCAACTTATTCTCTCTGGAGAAGAGACGCTTGAGAGGGGATATGATTTCAATATACAAATACCGTACTGGTGACCCCACAATAGGGAGAAAACGTTTCCGCGGAAGGGAGTTTAATAAGACATGTGGCCACTCATTAAAATTTATTAGAAATTAGGTTTAACCTTAAACTGCATAGAGGGTTCTTTACTGTAAGAGCGGCAAGGATGTGGAATTCCCTTCCACAGGCAGTGGTCTCAGCGGAGGGCATCGATAGATAAAAAAAACTATTAGATAAGCACCTGAACGACCACAACTTACAGGGATATACAATGTAATACTGACATGAGCCCCGCCACTGCACACTGTGTGATCTGAGCCAGAAGAATCCCCGTCCACATCCACCAATGGTGATCAGTATAGAGGCTGATAGGGGGAGGGTCTGGAGGATGACACTTCTACACAGGGACTTCTGTAGCTCACAGATGGACATGACCTGAAATGATGGAGGTCTACTGATGTCTTTATTATTTCAGGAAAGAAGCTGAAAAACAAAGAAATCTAGATATTGGAATGGAGTCATTCTACTATGATGGGGCTGAAGTCATTTGCCATGATCCTCGGAGAGAGTATTACAGGAGATAGGTCAGGTACTCTGCTCCAGCAGAAATGATTACATCATATTGCTCAGAACCTCAAAGGCATTGTCCAACCAATCCAAGACATGAGAGCTGGAATATGATTGGTTGCTAGGAGCAACAAAGGCACTTTCCTCTCAGGTACATTTTACGATTTGGGAACAATTTATATCAGTTTGCTTTGTAAAAAATGGAGTTCAGTAGATGATCTGCAATTGTTTAGAGGATTGTTACCGACTCCTTAATTGTCTAATGAGTGCCGGACTCCGAGGAGAAGAGGAAGGAGGAGTGAAAAAAGAGAGAGGAGGGAGGAGAGAAGAAAAGGAGACGAGGGAGAGGAGAGAAGAGAGAGAGAAGCACAAGAGGGGAGGGAGGAGGAGAGACTACGGAGAGCGGACGATAGAAGAGAAAGAGAGGAGGGAGGAGGAGAGACTACGGAGAAAGGAAGACAGAAGAGAAAGAGAGGAGGGAGGAGGAGAGACTACGGAGAGCGAAAGACAGAAGAGAAAGAGAGGAGGGAGGAGGAGAGACTACGGAGAGCGGAAGACAGAAGAGAAAGAGAGGAGGGAGGAGGAGAGACTACGGAGAGCGGAAGACAGAAGAGAAAGAGAGGAGGGAGGAGGAGAGACTACGGAGAGCGAAAGACAGAAGAGAAAGAGAGGAGGGAGGAGGAGAGACTACGGAGAGCGGAAGACAGAAGAGAAAGAGAGGAGGGAGGAGGAGAGACTACGGAGAGAGGAAGACAGAAGAGAAAGAGAGGAGGGAGGAGGAGAGACTACGGAGAGCGAAAGACAGAAGAGAAAGAGAGGAGGGAGGAGGAGAGACTATGGAGAGCGGAAGACAGAAGAGAAAGAGAGGAGGGAGGAGGAGAGACTACGGAGAGCGGAAGACAGAAGAGAAAGAGAGGAGGGAGGAGGAGAGACTACGGAGAGCGGAAGACAGAAGAGAAAGAGAGGAGGGAGGAGGAGAGACTACGGAGAGCGGAAGACAGAAGAGAAAGAGAGGAGGGAGGAGGAGAGACTACGGAGAGCGGAAGATAGAAGAGAAGGAGAGGAGGAAGCAGGAGTTAAAACATTGAAATTATGGAGCGAGAGCAGACAGAGGAGGTGAATGTAGAAAGAGAAGGAAGGAGCAGAGAAGAGAAAAAGAGGGGAGAAGGGAGAAAACAAAAGAAGGAGAGGAGGAAGGAAGAGAAAGGAAAGAGAGGAGGGAGGAAGAGAGAAGAGAATAAGAGGAAAGAGGGGGGGAAGAAAAAAAGAGGAAGGAGGGGGAGGGAAAAGAAAGAGAGAGGAAGGAGGAGAAGATAGGAGAAAGGAGGGAGGAACAGAAGGGAGGGGGAGAAGAATAGACAATCAGAGAAAGGAGGAGGAAAGAAGAGAGGAGAGAGAAGGAAGGAGGGGAGAAGAGAAAGAGGAGGGGTAAAGGAAGAAGAAAAATGATGGAAAATAAAAGAGAGTTGAGGAGACAAAAGAGTGAGAGGAAAGATGAAGAGAGAAGATATAAAGGCGGAGGAAGGGGAGAGGGAGAGAGAGAGAGCAGAAGGAGGAGTAGTGAAGAGAAGGAGAGAAGATAGAGAAAAAGGAGAGAGGAGGAGAGAAGACAGAAGGGAGGAAGGAGGAGATAAGAGAGAGAGAAAGGAGTGAGAGGAAGGGAAATCAAGTAGTAGAGAAACCAGGGTGAGGAGGAAGAAGGATTGAAGAGATGGAACAAGGAGAAGAGAGCAAAGAGAGGAGAAGAGGAAGACAGGAAGTAAGGAAGACAGAAGAGTGAAGAGAAAAGAGAGAGGAGGAAGGCATAGATAGAAGAGACAGAGAGAGGGGAATAGAAAGGAGACAGAAGAAAGTTGAGGAAAGAATAGAAAAGAGGAGGAAGGAGGGGAGAAGAAAAAGATGGAGGAGAGGGGAGACAGAGAGAGAGGAGGGAGGAGGAGAGAACAAAGAACGATGACGAGAGAAGAGAGTAAGAGGAGAGAAAACAGGGAGAGAAGGAAGGAGAGAAGAGAGAGGAGGAGGAAAGAAACAAGTCAGAGGAGGGAGGATGAGAGAAGATGCAGATGAATGATGAGAGAAAAGAAAGAGATGAAGAGAGAAGAGAGTAAGAGGAATGAGAACGAGAGAAAACAGGGAGAGAAGGAAGGAGGAGAGAAGAGAGAGAAGGAAAGAAACAGAGGAGGGGAGAAGATGGAGAGAGAAGGAAGGGAGAGAGAAAACAAAGAGCGAGGAGGAAGGAGGAGAGGAGAGAAGAGATAGGGGAGGAAGGAGGGATGAAGAGAGAGAAAGGACAAAAAAGTAAAAGTGAGGCGGGAGGAGAGGAAAAGAGAGAGAAATGAGGGAAGAGACTTGAAGGGAAGAAGGAGGAGATGAGAGAGTGAAGAGGGTGGAGAAGAGCAGAGGGAGAGATCAGGAAGGAGGAGAGAAAATAGAGTGAGGAGGAAGGAGGAGGATAGAGACAGAAATATAGAGGAGGAAAAAGAAAAAGAGGGAGATGAGGGAGGAGGAGAGGAGAAAGACAGAAATAGAAGAGGGTGGAGAAATGAAGAGAGAGGTGGAGAAGAGAGCAGAAAGAGAAAAAGCAATGAGAAATTAGGAAAGAAAAAAAGAGAGAGGAGAGAGAGGAGGGAGTGGGAGAAAAGATAACAAGAAAAGAAAAGAGAGGAGGGATGAGCAGAGGAGAGAGAGAGGGGGGAGAAAGGCGGAGAGCAAAGCGAGGGAGGAGAAGAGAAGATAGAGAAAAAGGAGGGATGAGAAGAGAAGAGATAAGGGAGAAAGGAGGAGATAAGAGAGAGGAAGGAGAGAGGAAGAGAGAAGAGGGAGAGAGCGATCAGGAAGGAGTAGAGAAAACAGAGTGAGGAGGAAGAAGAATAGAAGGGCAGAGGTAAAGAGAAGGGATGAGGAGAAAAGAGAAATAGGAAGGAGCAGAGAAAGAGAGCAGAGAGAAGAGGATAGAAAATAAAGAGAGGAGTAAGGAGGAGAGAAGAGTGAGTGGAGGGAAAAGAAGAGAGAGAGGAGGAAGGCATAGATAGAAGAGAAAGAAGGAGGAATAGAGGAGAGAAAGAAGAAAGTTGAGAAAAGAAGAGAAAGAGAAGAGGAAGGAGAAGAGAAGAAAGAGATGAAGGAGGAGGGAAAAAGCGAGAGAGAAAGAGAGAGAGGAGGAGAGAAAAGAGAGAGATGAGGGGAGGAGAGAAAGAGACAACAGAGTGTTGTGTGTCAGATTGTGGATGAAATCGAGGGAATCTGTGGAGAGAGGAGACATAATTTGGAGGTGGGAGAGAAGATGGAGACACGGCACCAGGGCAATCTTTAATATTGATTGGACCCTGGGAAAAACATTTTCTTGGGGGGCCCCCCCATGCAATTTCACTCTCCACCTGCTCTGAGACATACAATAAATAGCAACTAGACTCAAAATCTGTTTACTGTATCAGATCAGGCAGCGATTGCAATTGGTTGCCAGAGGTTACATCATATCATTGCTGCTTACTGACTGGTTGCTAGAGGTTACAGCACATCATCTCCTCAGTGCCTGCACACCATGGACTGGGGAGTGAGGGGACCCATCAATAGACAGAAAACTCCTAGGGATCCTGGGATCAGTGGCATTGCTGGGGGGAGGGGAGGGTGTGATCAATGGCAATGCTGATTTTTTTACCGAATACCAATATAAAGAGGAGTTTCAACACTGACCACTAATGTAATAGGGGTTTACACCGACCACTAATATAAAGAGGAGTTTCAACACTGACCACTAATGTAATAGGAGTTTACACTGACCACTAATGTAATAGGGGTTTACACTGACCACTAATGTAATAGGGGTTTACACTGACCACTAATGTAATAGGGGTTTACACTGACCACTAATGTAATAGGGGTTTACACTGACCACTAATGTAATAGGGGTTTATACTGACCACTAATGTAACTGAGACATTTAGCCTTCGTTCACATTTGTGTGTTGGGAACACATGCAAAATCACTTTCCTGACACCACAGAAACATGTTGCCCTTTAACAGATACACAGCGGTGTCGTCAATCGTTAATGACACCCTCAGGCATCTGCTGACATGTGCTGTGCAACTGTATGATTTTGAAAAAGGGTTTGGGAGTTTCTTCTGCATTTCTAGCATTTAGAGCAGCCCATTTAAATGAATGGGCTGTCCTACACGCAACCTACATCTTTATCCACCCTGTCAGTAAACCTTTGCATCCTAAAACCCCCTGCTAAGCTCTGCACCCCAAACCTCCCACATCCTCTCCACTCCAATCCCCCTCCCCTTTAACTCTACCTGTCTCCTCTGCTCATCTTTGCACCCACATTCCTTACCTCCATACATCTCCTCCTTGCTCACCTGTGCACCCCAAACTGTAATTCCTTCTCTGCCTACCTCTGCACACCACACACTACCCTCCCCCCCCCACTAATTTGATTACCTTTGTAGAACAGGCTGATGGTAAGCTTAATGACCACAGTTGTAGGCAGGACCTTCAAGCATGCCCCTTTAGCTCCTCAGTGGGCAGCATTCAGTATAGGTGATGGTGGATATGACCTCAGGGGGGCATGATATACATATGAATGCCGCCTTTATTTACATATCAATGCCGCCGGCCGCTGCTATTTACATATGAATGTTGGTTATTTATATGTAAACACAGGGTCTGCAGGTGAGTCACCCGTACACAACAATAGGGCAGAGCTGGGCAGCATTAGTAGCAGCAATTTACACTGAGATATCAGGACACAGCACAGGACTAAAACCTCAAGGGACAAGGGAATTTAAACCAGGATAGTTGGCAAGTATGAGGCAGCTGCTTTGGACCCCACAACAATGACAGGGCCCAGGGCAGCTGCCCCCTTTGCCCTGTCTTAAAGAGGGCCCTGCACGGCACACACCACTCACCACTAAATCTCACCACTGACACTACAACTTTGGCAACATTGGTGTTTCCTCCATCAGTGATCTCCTTCTGACCAGCGAGGAAAAGATATTTTAGCTTCTTCTGACCGCTGAGGTCCCAGGACTGGAATGACACAATTTGCCTTTCTATTAATTCTCAGCTGACATCAAACAAAACTGACAGAAGCCGCGTTGTGTTTCATTCCAAAACTTACAGATCTGAGTGACTCCTACCAATCCTGCCTTCTGTCACATCGCGCCGCCACCCAACATGGTTACAATTAGGCAGCATTCAGCCTAGACTCCAGAAGACCGGCTCTCCAAATTCTCCCTGGAGGAGCTCCAAAGATGGCTGCAGTTCCTCGGCATCATGTGCTCTCACATAGCGTGAGGAACACCAGAATCCTATGGTTAGTGAATCATCTCTTCCTGTGCCAGCAGCTCTCTTTACTGAAGTCACGGCCCCCAGCTCCATAAAGGAACATTTCTCAGACACTCACCATTCCCCTTCTATCTCGGCCTCCGCTCAAACTAACATGCCCAGAGAAGTTACCTCTGTAGGGGACTGGCAGGAGGCAGACAACTGTCATGATAATGTTCCTCCCTTCACTGATGACTCCACACTGAGACACCACAAGAGGAGTCTGAGCTGAGCAATTCATAACTCTCACACTATGCCTGTTGCTCAGATAGAGTCAGTTAACCACTTGAAGACCGGGCATTTCCTGGCACTTTTTGTTTTCATGTGTTTTTTTGCTACAAAATTAGTTATAACTAGGGATGAGCCGAACACCCCCCGGTTCGGTTCGCACCAGAACCCGCGAACGGACCGCAAGTTCGCACGAACGTTAGAACCCCATTGACGTCTATGGGACTCGAACGTTCGAAATCAAAAGTGCTCATTTTAAAGGCTAATTTGCATGGTATTGTCCTAAAAAGGGTTTGGGGACCCGGGTCCTACCCCAGGGGACATGTATCAATGCAAAAAAAACTTTTAAAAACGGCCGTTTTTTCGGGAGCAGTGATTTTAATGATGCTTAAAGTAAAAAAAAAAAAGTGAAATATTCCTTTAAATATCGTACCTGGGGGGTGTCTATAGTATGCCTGTAAAGTGACGCGTGTTTCCCATGTTTAGAACAGTCCCTGCACCAAATGTCATTTTTAAAGGAAAAAATCTCATTTAAAACTGCTTGCGGGTTTAATGTCATGTCGGGTCATGGCAATATGGATGAAAATCAGTGAGACAAACGGCATGGGTACCCCCCAGTCCATTACCAGGCCCTTTGGGTCTTGTATGGATATTAAGGGGAACCCCGCACCCAAATTAAAATAAGGAAAGGTCCCTATATACTCTGAACAGCAGTATACAGGCGGTGCAAACAAGACAGGGACTGTAGGTTTGTTGTTAAGTAGAATCTGTTTGTAATTTTGAACATTTTTAATGTGTTTAGCTCCAGCCAAAAAATCTTTTCTAAGCTTTTTGGAAAACATAGGGAAGGGTTATCACCCCTGTGACATTTGTTTTGCGTCTTTCCTCCTCTTCAGAAGATTTCACCTCACTTTTTTGTCCCAATGAAAAATGTTTTTTGAAAATTTGTGTTTTTTTGTGGAACAAGGATTGGAAAGCATCAGTGGAAAGGAAAAATTGTTTTCCCATATTAACTCTTACAGGAGAGAATTTCCCTTCCTTAGGGGTAGATTTCATCTCACTTCCTGTTGTCTCCTTCCGTTTGCAAGTAGGAGTCGTTTGTAAGTTAGATGTTTGAAAGTAGGGTCCTGCCCTATATACTCAGCAGAAATTTGGGCCTTAGGTGTTGCTGTGGCCAAAACACTGTAAGCCCTCACAGGGCCCTGCTGTGAAATATTAGATCAAGAATTGTAATTACATGCCCCTGTTGAACAGGAGCTGAAAAATTAGGCCTTAGGCACTGGTGCTGGTGCCACAACACTGCAACCCCTCACAGACACTCTAGTTGGAACGCAGGAACGAGCCCTGCTGCAAAATATTGCATCAAAAATTGTAATTACACGCCCCTGTTAGACAGGGGCAGAAAAATTGGGTCTTAGGCACTGGTGCTGGTGCCACAACACTGCAACCCCTCACAGACACTCTAGTTGAAACGCAGGAACAAGCCCTGCTGCAAAGTATTGCATCAAAAATTGTAATTACACGCCCCTGTTAGACAGGGGCTGAAAAATTGGGTCTTAGGCACTGGTGCTGGTGCCACAACACTGCAACCCCTCACAGACACTCTAGTTGGAATGCAGGAACGAGCCCTGCTGCAAAGTATTACATCAAAAATTGTAATTACACGCCCCTGTTAAACAGGGGCTGAAAAATTGTGCCTTAGGCACTGGTGGTGGCGCCCAGAACCAAAAATGTTCTTACAAGCTATCAGCGTGATGATTGAGGAGGAAGAGGATAATTACTCAGGGATAGTCACTCAGCATCAGCATAGGCAGTCTTTGAAGGGATCTGAGATTTCAAAAAAAATTATTCGGTTACATCTGCATCAGGTGCTTGGTAGCTGGTGGTGATCCAAGACTGATTCATTTTTATGAAGGTCAGCCGATCGACCGAGTCGGTGGACAGACGCACCCTGTGATCGGTTACCACGCCTCCAGCAGCACTGAATGTGCGTTCCGAAAGAACGCTGGATGCAGGACAGGCCAGTAGCTCAATTGCATACTGTGCAAGCTCTGGCCAGTGATCCATCCTCAAGACCCAGTAACCCAGAGGATTTTCGGTGGGAAAGGTGTCCAAGTCTGATCTTGCCCCTAGGTATTCCTGCACCATGTAAAACAGACGCTGGCGATGGTTGCTGGAACCGATCATACCTTGGGGCTGCGGACCAAAAAATTGTCTGAACGCATCGGTCAGACGGCCACCTTCTCCACCGCTCCTTCTTTGACTGACCGAAGCCTCAGCAACACGTTGTCCAGAAACAGGAGTTTGTAACCTCCCAGTCTCTGGGAACGCGTTGCACAGACCTTTCTGCAAGGCCTCCCGAAGATGTTTCATCCTCTGCTCCCTCTGCGATGGCAAGATAAGGTCCGCAACCTTACCCTTGTAACGTGGATCAAGGAGGGTTGCCAGCCAGTATTGGTCCTTCTCCTTGATACCACGAATACGAGGATCCTTACGCAGGCTTTGCAGGATCAGGGAGGCCATGCAGCGTAGGTTTGCTGAGGCATTCGGTCCGGAGTCCTCTGGGTCACTAAGGACAACAACGTCCGCAGCCACCTCCTCCCAGCCACGTACAAGTCCATGTGTTCCTTGGGACTGATCCCTTAAAGACTGCTGATGCTGAGTGCCAGGCTCCACCTCCATACTGACACAATCTTCCTCCTCCTCCTCCTCCTCCTCCTCGTCCTCTTCCTGTGTGATCGGCGGGCACGCAGGAACACTGTCTGGATAAAGGGGGCCTTGAGAGCTAAGGAAGTCCTCCTCTTCCTGCCTCTGTTCTGCCTCAAGTGCCCTGTCCATTATTCCACGCAGCGTGTGCTCCAACAGGTGGACAAGGGGGACAGTGTCACTGATGCATGCACTGTCAGTGCTCACCATCCTCGTGGCCTCCTCGAATGGTGACAGGACAGTGCATGCATCCCTGATCATGGCCCACTGGCGTGGGGAAAAAAAACCAAGGTCCCCTGACCCTGTCCTGGTGCCATAGTCGCACAGGTACTCATTGATGGCCCTCTGCTGCGTGTGCAGCCGCTGCAGCATGGCCAACGTCGAGTTCCACCTGGTGGGCATGTCACAGATTAGGCGGTTCTTGGGCAGGTTAAACTCCTTTTGGAGGTCCGTCAGCCGAGCACTGGCATTATATGACCGGCGGAAATGCACACAGACTTTCCTGGCCTGCCTCAGGACATCCTGTAAGCCCGGGTACCTGCCCAAGAACCGCTGCACCACCAAGTTAAGGACGTGAGCCAAACAGGGCACATGGGTCAGTTGTCCCTGTCGGAGGGCAGAGAGGAGGTTGGTGCCATTGTCGCAAACCACCATTCCTGCCTTAAGTTGGCGTGGCGTCAACCACCTCTGAACCTGCCCCTGCAGAGCTGACAGAACCTCTGCCCCAGTGTGGCTCCTGTCCCCCAAGCACACCAGCTCAAGCACCGCATGGCATCTTTTGGCCTGCGTACTTGCGTAGCCCCTTGAACGCCTACGGAGCACCGCTGGTTCCGAGGAAGAGGCCATGGAGGAAGAAGAAGAGGAGGGGGTGGAGGAGAGAGGTGTGTCACAATCAGCATTTTGGAGGCGTGGTGGCGGAACAACCTCCAACACTACTGCACCTTGTCCTGCATCCTTCCCAGCTGCCAGCAGAGTCACCCAATGCGCCGTGAAACTTAAGTAACGTCCCTGTCCATGCCTGCTGGACCATGAGTCAGCGGTAATATGCACCTTACCGCTGACCGCCCTGTCCAGCGAGGCATGGACATTGCCTTCCACATGCCGGTAGAGAGCCGGAATCGCCTTCCGTGAGAAAAAGTGGCGTTTGGGTACCTGCCACTGAGGAACCGCACATTCCACAAACTCACGGAAGGGGGCAGAGTCTACCAACTGAAAAGGCAGCAGTTGAAGTGCTAGCAATTTTGCCAAGCTAGCATTCAACCGCTGGGCATGTGGATGGCTGGGAGCAAACTTCTTTCGGCGGTGCAGCAGCTGGGGCAGGGAAATTTGCCTGGTACAATCTGACGTCGGTGTACCAAAAGCAGATTGCCCATAAGTACTTGGCTGTGACACACCTAATTCTACACCTTCATTCCTCTCACTGCAGGTCGCAGAGAGGACTGAAGGTCTAGTGGGGTTGGAAATCTCAGCTGATGAGGAGCAAGGAGAGATCGTCTTTGTTCTTTGGTGTGGGTCTTTTAGATACGCTTGCCAACGAACTGCATGGCAGGTCAACATATGTCTGGTCAAGCATGTGGTACCCAAGCGGGAGATGTTTTGGCCACGCGAGATACGCTTGAGACATATATTGCAAATAGCAGCGGTGCGATCTGATGCACTCGTCTCAAAAAAGGCCCACACCAAAGAACTTTTTGAATAACGCGCAGAGACTGCAGCGCCCTGCACATGTGGAGCTTTGGGGTGTGATGCAGTCAATGTGCTGCCCTTAGGCTGGCCCCTGGAGGGCATCCTGCCTAGTTGGTGATGTGCCACCTCCTCCTCCTCCTCCTCCTCCTCCTCTCTCCTATCAGGCACCCACGTTGAGTCAGTGACCTCATCATCCCCTCCCTCCTCATCACTGGAGCAAACCTGGCAGTATGCTGCAGCAGGGGGAGCATGACTGCCAGATTGCTGTCCTTCTTGGGCACCCCCTCTGTCCGTGCTCATGTTACTGCCTTCATTGAGCTCAGTATCATCATCAGAGCCTTCCAAACGCTGGGCATCCTCCTGGAGCATGTACCCAACACTGTGGTCAAACAGTTCGAGGGAATCCTCAGGAGGACATGGTGGGGCTAGGGAAGGAGTCACTGATGACATTGAGCTGAGGGAAGAGGCCGCTGCTTTGCCAGACAAAGCACCCTGGGCATGGGTGAGAGAGGATGAGGAGGATGAGGACGGCTTGGTCATCCACTCGACCAAGTCTTCCGCATGTTGCGGCTCAACACGGCCAGCTGCCGAAAAAAAGGCCAAGCGTGTCCCATGGCCACGTGCTGATGAGGATGCACCGTCTCCACGACCAGCACTAGACACAGAGCCTGCTTGCCCTCTCTTATTGGCTTGTGACTGTCTGCCTCTCCTTCTTGGCCTTCCAGACATACTAATGGCCTGTAGCTGCACTAAGCTGGGATAGAACACCTGTAATTTTCTTCAGGTAGCTTTATATACTGTAACCAGACAAGCCTGCCTGTCAGTAGGAAGATAACAGGAACGGATCTAGCTGAACACTGTGAGCAGGACGTACTGCACTAAATGTATATAGCAGGAACGGATCTAGCTGAACACTGTGAGCAGGACGCACTGCACTGAATGTAAATAGCAGGAACGGATCTAGCTGAACACTGTGAGCAGGACGCACTGCACTGAATGTAAACAGCAGGAACGGATGTAGCTAAACACTGTGAGCAGGACGCACTGCACTGAATGTAAATAGCAGGAACGGATCTAGCTGAACACTGTGAGCAGGACGCACTGCACTGAATGTAAATAGCAGGAACGGATCTAGCTGAACACTGTGAGCAGCACGCACTGCACTGAATGTAAATAGCAGGAACGGATCTAGCTGAACACTGTGAGCAGGACGCACTGCACTGAATGTAAATAGCAGGAACGGATCTAGCTGAACACTGTGAGCAGGACGCACTGCACTGAATGTAAACAGCAGGAACGGATGTAGCTAAACACTGTGAGCAGGACGCACTGCACTGAATGTAAATAGCAGGAACGGATCTAGCTGAACACTGTGAGCAGGACGCACTGCACTGAATGTAAATAGCAGGAACGGATCTAGCTGAACACTGTGAGCAGCACGCACTGCACTGAATGTAAATAGCAGGAACGGATCTAGCTGAACACTGTGAGCAGGACGCACTGCACTGAATGTAAATAGCAGGAACGGATCTAGCTGAACACTGTGAGCAGGACGCACTGCACTGAATGTAAATAGCAGGAACGGATCTAGCTGAACACTGTGAGCAGGACGCACTGCACTGAATGTAAATAACAGGAACGGATCTAGCTGAACACTGTGAGCAGGACACACTGTACTAAATGTAAATAGTCTAGCTGCCTGACCGTGGTACTAATAGGATCAAAAAGAACACCTGTAATTTTCTTCAGGTAGCTTTATATACTGTAACCAGACAAGCCTGCCTGTCAGTAGGAAGATAACAGGAACGGATCTAGCTGAACACTGTGAGCAGGACGTACTGCACTAAATGTATATAGCAGGAACGGATCTAGCTGAACACTGTGAGCAGGACGCACTGCACTGAATGTAAATAGCAGGAACGGATCTAGCTGAACACTGTGAGCAGGACGCACTGCACTGAATGTAAATAGCAGGAACGGATCTAGCTGAACACTGTGAGCAGGACGCACTGCACTGAATGTAAACAGCAGGAACGGATGTAGCTAAACACTGTGAGCAGGACGCACTGCACTGAATGTAAATAGCAGGAACGGATCTAGCTGAACACTGTGAGCAGGACGCACTGCACTGAATGTAAATAGCAGGAACGGATCTAGCTGAACACTGTGAGCAGCACGCACTGCACTGAATGTAAATAGCAGGAACGGATCTAGCTGAACACTGTGAGCAGGACGCACTGCACTGAATGTAAATAGCAGGAACGGATCTAGCTGAACACTGTGAGCAGGACGCACTGCACTGAATGTAAATAACAGGAACGGATCTAGCTGAACACTGTGAGCAGGACACACTGTACTAAATGTAAATAGTCTAGCTGCCTGACCGTGGTACTAATAGGATCAAAAAGAACACCTGTAATTTTCTTCAGGTAGCTTTATATACTGTAACCAGACAAGCCTGCCTGTCAGTAGGAAGATAACAGGAACGGATCTAGCTGAACACTGTGAGCAGGACGTACTGCACTAAATGTATATAGCAGGAACGGATCTAGCTGAACACTGTGAGCAGGACGCACTGCACTGAATGTAAATAGCAGGAACGGATCTAGCTGAACACTGTGAGCAGGACGCACTGCACTGAATGTAAATAGCAGGAACGGATCTAGCTGAACACTGTGAGCAGGACGCACTGCACTGAATGTAAACAGCAGGAACGGATGTAGCTAAACACTGTGAGCAGGACGCACTGCACTGAATGTAAATAGCAGGAACGGATCTAGCTGAACACTGTGAGCAGGACGCACTGCACTGAATGTAAATAGCAGGAACGGATCTAGCTGAACACTGTGAGCAGCACGCACTGCACTGAATGTAAATAGCAGGAACGGATCTAGCTGAACACTGTGAGCAGGACGCACTGCACTGAATGTAAATAGCAGGAACGGATCTAGCTGAACACTGTGAGCAGGACGCACTGCACTAAATGTAAATACCAGGAACGGATCTAGCTGAACACTGTGAGCAGGACGCACTGCACTGAATGTAAATAGCAGGAACGGATCTAGCTGAACACTGTGAGCAGGACGCACTGCACTGAATGTAAATAGCAGGAACGGATCTAGCTGAACACTGTGAGCAGGACGCACTGCACTGAATGTAAATAGCAGGAACGGATCTAGCTGAACACTGTGAGCAGCACGCACTGCACTGAATGTAAATAGCAGGAACGGATCTAGCTGAACACTGTGAGCAGGAAGCACTGTACTGAATGTAAATAGCAGGAACGGATCTAGCTGAACACTGTGAGCAGGACACACTGCACTGAATGTAAATAGTCTAGATAGAAGATAACAGGAACGGATCTAGCTAAACTGAATACAGTGTATATATATATATGCAACACCTGGGATGCATATATATACACAATACACTGTAAGTGCAGCTAACTGACTGACTGTTCTGCCTAATCTATCTAACTCAAATCAAATGACACTGTCTCTCTCTCTCTCTATCGCTCAGCACACCGGAACACACACTACACAGGGCCGCCGTGCAGGCGGCCTTATATAGTGTGGGGTGTGTACTAAATCCCCTGAGCCATAATTGGCCAAAGCCACCCTGGCTTTGGCCAATTACAGCTCTCTCTACTGACGGCGCTGTGATTGGCCAAGCATGCGGGTCATAGTGCATGCTTGGCCAATCATCAGCCAGCAATGCACTGCGATGCCGCAGTGAATTATGGGCCGTGACGCGCCACACGAATTTGGCGCGAACGGCCCATATCGTTCGCAATTCGACGGACGGTCGAACAGCCGATGTTCGAGTCGAACATGGGTTCGACTCGAACACGAAGCTCATCCCTAGTTATAACCCCAAACATTATATATATATATATATTTGACCACTTCCAGCCCGCCAAATAACATAATGATGTGCGCAAAGTGGTTAAGTTATCCTGACTGGATGTCATATGATGTTTAGCAAGATAAGCCGCAATTGCGTGCCCGTGGGGGCCCTGAGCGCGGCGATGGTTGGTGTGGTGTGTCAGTCACCGATCTCGGTAAAGAGCCTCTGGCGTTGGCTCTTTACCATGTGATCAGCTGTGTCCAATTACAGTTGATCACAGCGTAAACAGGAAAAGACGTTTATCGACTTTTTCTTCTCTCACGCTGATAGAGGCGAGTAGAGGAGAGCTAATCATCTGCTTTCCTGACAGGGAGAGGATGCCCACCCAGGACCACGATGCCCACCCAGGGCCACCAGGGATGCCACCCAGGACCACAAGGTATGCCCACCCATGACCACCAGGGTTGTCAATCAATGCCCATTAGAGGTGCCAATCAGTGCCCAGCATTAATGCCTGCCAGTGCCTCCTCATCAGTGCTGTCTATCTAAGCCATCTATCAGTGCCACCTATCAGTGCCCATCAGTACCGCCTATCAGTGCCACCTATCAGTGCTGCCTATCAGTGTCCATCAGTGCCACCTATCAGTGCCCATCAGTGTCCCCTATAAGTGCCCATCATTGCCGCCTATCAATGCCCATCAGTGCTGCATATCAGTGCCCATCATCAGTGCCCATCAGTGCAAATTCATCAGTGCCACCTCATTAGTGCCACCTCACCAGTGCCCATTAGTGCTGCCTTATCAGTGCCCATCAGTGAAGGAGAAAAATTACCTATTTACAAAATTTTATAACAGAAACAAAGAAAAAAAATTTTTTTTCTAAATTTTCGGTCTTTTTTTTTATTTGTTTATCAAAAAAAACCCAGTGGTGATCAAATAGCACCAAAATCAAGCTCTATTTGTGGGAACAAAATTATAAAAATGTTGTTGGGGTACAGTGTAGCATGACCGCGCAATTGTCATTCGATGTGTGACAGCGCTGAAAGCTGAAAATTGGCCTGGGCAGGAAGGGGGGAAAGGTATTGAAGTGGTTAAAGTAGAGGCCCTGGAGAACAAATTGGTGAGATTTTGCCATTTTTTTTAATGTCACACGGTATTTGCGCAGAGCTTTTTCAAACACAATCTTTGGGATACAATACCGTTTTTTAAATATGTAATGCAAAAAAACACAATACATAACCCAATTTTTTGTAAATTATAAAAGATGACTTAATTCCGAGTAAATAGATACCAAACATGTCACGTTTTAAAATTGCTCACGCCCAGCGGCAACAAACAACTTAAATTTTACTATTCACAGGAGACGCTTTAAAAGCCTTTACAGGTTACTACTTTATATCTACAGAGGAGGTCTGGTGCTAGAATTACTGCCCATGATCCGATGTTAACGGTGATACCAGACAAGTGTGGGACAATCGATTTGTGTGTGTGTGACCGACGCATGCATTTGCCTTTGCACGCTAGCACGATGGGACGGGGGAACTTAATTTTTTTTTTTATTATTCTTATTTATTTATTTTTTTTTAGACTGTTTTTTTTATTTTTTTATTTTCTTTGATCACATTTATTGCTGTCACAAAGAACGTAAACATCCTTTTGACAGGTCTTTTTATGGAGGGATCAGAGGTCAATAAGACCCCAAATCTTTTGCACTTGAAAGCATTTTTGAGTACTTTTTATTTTAAAAAAACAGAGCCGTTGACATCCAGGTAAACCGAAAGTGAAGCCAGGTCACCTCATCTGGGTTACCATAGCGGAGACCAGACTGAGTGGTATTTGGCACATAAGGAATATATGATACCCCGATTGTTGGTATTGTATCCCTTTATTTTTTTTTTCAAAAGAATTTATTGATGTTGTAACAATACATTCCTAAGGTATATCATATGAACCATTGGTACTGCACAGTTGTAATAGGTAGTCCGTTACTTGTTGGTCAGTGTACCTGTGATAGAGAGATATTTGTGGACGTATCTCTGAGAAAAGTTGGAAAGTAAAAAAGGGGGGGGGGATCTCAAGAGGTGTCATCCTTATCGTAATGTGATTGGAGTTCCTCATATTAGATGAAAGGACTGCAAAAGTTCTTGAGTGCGTTTGGTGATATTGTTGAGTGTATGAATTCCTGTCAGCGTAGGAGGAAACGTTGTTTAGCAACCGAGTGGTTGAGGTCTGTGTTGATTTTTTTCTTTGTGAAGCAACAATAGTAGTTCCTGTTTTATCTGTGAAATTTGTGGATGTGTGGAAGATGTCCGATTTTTTAGAATTGCTCTCTGCACCACCAGGAGGCAGAGTAGGATCCAATTAAGTGTTGGGTCTTGCCCTTGGATGACCATGTCAGAAGCTGCTTGTCACAATACCCAAAGATGAGAAGAAGAAGGTCTTTAGGAAGGTAAAGCAGGGTAACACCTTGAATGAAGGATATAGTTTGGTCCCAAAAGTGGAGATGTATTTACACGTCCAAAAGCGGTGGGATAGAGTAGGTCTTTGTTGGTGGCAGAGAGGGCAGGAGGCTGATTGAGGGTTCTCTTTTTCCAGCAGGAATGGTATATGTGCATGACGGAATAATTTAATTTGTGTTTCCTGCCATTGTTCGCACGGTGTCAACTGGGGGACTTTGTTGAATCCCAACAAATTTTTTCTCGTAAGCTCTGGGTCTGGAAAGTCCTTTTCCCATTTTGCCACAGAGGAAGACGAGAAGGGGAAGGGGGTTATTTTGCTGATCAGCAGTTTGTATATGTCCAAAATGGTGTAAGATCCTTCTTGGAGTAGTCTGTTATTGTAGTCTTGAATCTCTTACCACTTTCCCTGCATGAGGTGCAGATGAAGTTGACACATTGCCAAAAGTAGAAGGCATGTGAATTTGGCAGAAAGAATTTTTCAGCTATATTTGAGAAGGTATAGGGTACACCTGTTTCCATGTCACAGAGGGAGGCAAACTCAGTAAGGCCATTTCATTGCCACAGGGAGTATGTTTGGTGTTCTAACCCCGGAGGGAAGCTGGGGTTTCCTTGAATTGGTAGGTGTCTGGAGATGGAGGAGGAGAGGTTTAAACTCTTGCATACTTCCCTCCATGCTATGGCTATATCACATAGAAGAAGGTTGTGTTGTAGATCTGATTGGAGTAGTTTCCATTTGCAGTGTAGTAAGGCCAACAACGAATATACTGTAGTTAGGCCATTGCAGATTCAGAGGAAAAGTTTGAGTAGTGGGAAGCCTTTAAAGTCCAGTCTAGGCCTATTCTCAGTAGGCAGGCTAGATTGTATGCTCTAATATTTGGGAGACTAATGCCCCCTCACCTCTGGGAAGATGTAGTTTAGATAGAGCTATGCGTGGTCTTTTCTTTCACCAAATAAATTTGGAAATGGCTTTATTTAATAGCTGTATATCTTTATGTTTTAGTGGTAAAGGTATAGTTTAAAGTGGGTAGACTAGTCTGGCGAAGCTGACCATTTTGAAAAGATGACATCTTCCCAGAAGCGAAAGAGGCAGATCCATCCAGTTTTCCAATTCTTGAGTGATTTTTGTAATCACGGGAGGATAATTTAAGGTGTACAAGGAAGAACGAGATACCCCTATCCTAATACCAAAGTAGGTATTGTGAGACTTAGCTATAGTGAAAGGTGAGCGTGACACCCACGGGGGATTTGCAGATGAGCCTAAGGGAAGGATTTTGCTTTTAGTGTTGTTGATGCGGAGGCCCAAACAAAGTCTGAAATCATCAGAGGATTTCCTTATTGTGATCATATCAAGTGAGGAATTAGCAGAAAAGATGAGTATGTCATCTGCAAAAAGGGCTGTACACAGCTTGTGTTCACCTATGTTCATTCCGTGTAGGGGGGCATGATTATTTAGGTACCTAGAGAGGGATTCTAGTGCCAGGTTGAAAAGTAGAGGTGATAGGGAGCATCCTTGTCTTGTACCTTTGTATAGATAGAATTATTCGGTGAGGAAACCTGCCACCACCAGTCTGGCCGTAGGAGAAGTGTACATGGACTTGAAGAGATGGTTGAAAGAGTCTGTGAAGCCCATCTTTGTCAAGACCAATGAGAGCCAATCAAAGCTGACATTTTCAAAGGCTTTTTCCACGTCCAGAGTGATGATTGCAAAATCTCCCCCTGGGTGGTTTTTATCATGTTCTAAGACCATTAACACCTTAGGGATATTTAAGGTAGCTGGTCTCCCTTTTTCAAAGCCTGACTGGGCCAGGTGTATCAAAGTTGGGATGAAATTGGCGAGTCTGGAGGCTATACTTTTTGAGAGTATCTTGACATCTAGATTTAATAATAAAATAGGCCTGTAGGAGCCCTGTTAAAGGGGGTCTTTTCCTTTCTTTGACAGTAATTTGATAATGGCTTGGTTTCCTGTGGAAAGTTATGAACCCCCCGACCAGATGCCATTATAGACACAGAGTAGGGTGGGTTTGACTGTTTCTTGGAGAGTCTTGTAGAACTCCCCTGTGAATCTGTCTGGTCTTGGGACTTTGCTAGGGGCTAGCTGATGAATTGTAGAGGAAAGTTCTGTGCTAGATATGGGCTCATTTAGGAGCTTGAGTTGGGAGGGGGTAACCATTGGTGGGTCCACCTTTTTCGAGGAATGTCAGAGCATTACCACTTTCGATGGGGTCTGGGGCATATAAGGAAGAGTAACATTTTTGCATGACCTTATTGACCTTGTCAGGTGTCTTGCATATTTAACCTGACACAACTCGTAAGACAGTGATATGAGTGGGACTGTGAGGACCTTTACAGAGTCTCGCAAGAAGCTTCCCTGCTTTGTTACCATATCTGTATAGTGTGACGTCTGTGTGTGCTAATTTGGTCAGTTCTAGGACACCTGTCCATGTCATGTGTCAAAGTCGTTTTTGGCTTTTTGCCAAATGTCTCTGTTTTCTGGGGAATTTTGGGTGGATTGAGATCGTCGAGCCCCTCTAAGATGAGAGCTTGCTGTCTTATAGCTAGATAGGGCCTTTTTCTTGTAAGAGGCTGCATAGGATATGATCCAACTATGAATATAAGCCTTCCCGGTTTCCCAAAAGAGGTTAGGGTTGTCAGCATGGGGAGAATTTGCGGTAGTGAACTCTTTCGAAACCCGGTCTATGTATGACTGGAAGTCGGCGTTGTTGTATATATATGATGGGAAACGCCATAGCTGAATGTTTGATTTGGGGTCTGCTATGTCAAGTGTGTTCGAGATTGGGGCATGGTCTGAAATGGCTATTTCGTGGATATCTGTCCCAGCGATCATCGGGATTATGTGATTAGTGCAGAAAAGGTAGTCAATTTTGGTGAAAACATTGTGGGGTGTAGAATAAAAAGTGAATTCTCTGTCCACCGGGTGGGAGAGGCGCCATGTGTCGATGAAATGGAGGGATTCCATACTGGAAGTGAAAAGGGTTTGCTCCGAGTCATGAGTTGCTTTGTGCGTTTTTTGGGAGTGGATCGGTCATATGCCATGTGCATTGTGGAGTTGAAATCCCCACCTACTACATGAAGGAAATGTGGGAACTTCAGCAGTCTGGTAGATAGGTCTCCAAAGAATTTCTTCCCAGGGTTGTTGGCTGCATAGACGTTTGAGATCAAAAGATCTCTGCGTCCAACGGATGTGGGCAGTGAGAAGTCGTCCCTGAGTGTTGGAGTCTATTTTTTTTTTTTTCCATAATATTTTATTGGTAGAATAAAAATAGGGTTTACATTGCCTTTGGTTACAGAAAGTGAGTCATAACAAAGTATTCGGCAACACTGACATTCAAGGTTAACAGACAATAACTCTTGTACCAAAGATAGAAACATAAATGAAAAGGGGACCTTTCTTTTGCTGACTTTGGTAAGGTGTACCCTTATAAAAAACAATGAGATATAGTTGTGAAAGGTTACTTATATATATGCATTTGTTCCACTGCTATTAGTTCTGTCTGGTGTTTACGGATGTTTGGGTGTATTTCCTCAATAACATCGAAACTTTGCTTTAATACAGTGGCTAATGTTAAGTGTCTATTTCCGTTCAATATTTGATCAGCTAAGGATGATTATACATCAGTGTTTACAAAGAAAGGATTCTGTCTGAAGGGGACCTAGCTTATGGTGTAAACCTAGATTTTTAGGAAAAGAAAGACAAAGAGGGGTGGGGAGCGAGGGGGGAAGAGAAGACGGAGAATGGAGGGGGGGGAGGGAGGAGGGAGTGGGGGGAGAGGATAGAGTCAGAAGTATCTTGCAGTCTCCGCCACCATATTTAAGGGTTTGCATTCCCGCAGGGAGGATTGCCCAACTGGTGGGTCTTTAGGTGGGTACGTGTAAAACGTGTCAGGCGACCTCCCCCATTCATCCCTTGTTTAGGTGGGGGAGGTCGGCCACCACATACTTTAATAGATTTAGCTTCTGAATGATATAAAGAAGTTAATAATAGTTGCCAGCGTCTTAGGGATCGCAATCTGTGTGAGTTTGGTTGGTCAACTGTTTATATTGATCAGTGGTACAGAAGTGGGACCAGCATGCCCATGTGTATGAGAATTTGGTTGGGCAATCTTTGGCTATGGCGATCAATTCCTCCATTTCCGCAATTTTTTCTACTCGTTTGAGCCATTCCGGGATAGTGGGCTGGAGTCTATTTTTACTACTTCACATGTAAGATTTTTGTGTATCAGGATGAGTACCCCAGCCTTTCGGCCAACTGCATCAGTTCCTAATATGGTGCCTACCCACAATTTTTTCATGCGGTGAAAGTCAGGGCATGTCAAGTGGGTTTCTTGGAGTAGGGCTATGTCAGTTTTCAGTCTCTTGAGATTTCTTAGTATCTTGAGCCTCTTGATAGGGGATCAAAGTCCCTTTAAATTCCATGAGGTAACTCTCATGGGGGGGGGGGTTGGAGGAATGAAATGAGCTGGTATTGTATATGAAGGGGTGAATACCAGGGATAGAGGGACTATTGCTCTGGAGGTTTGCAGTGGGTGTTCCCCAGGCGATTCAGAGATTTCCTGAAGTGCGTACAGATGGAGAGAGGTAAAAGAGGTAGAAGGATAGTAGGGGACAAGAGATGTGGAGAAGAGAACAAAAATAAACCATACAAGAAAATCTCCATAGGTCTTCTCTTTTTTCCGCATGGGTTCGCTGTAAGAGCCAGCTCTCCATAGACTGATCCCGTAGGCAGTAGGAACAGTTGCCCAGTTGAGCAGGCAACTCATTATGCCTGCGTCAGGACAATAGAAGGGATAACCCAGTGGCTATATTCAGTGAGGTCCATGCGAAAAGGAAAAAAAAAGCAAAACTAATGGTTATTGGATTTGTATAGGCCGCTTGAATAGAAGGGGCCGTGGCGGTGTATGAAAAAGTGAACGACAATAGGGACATTTCCATATTTAAAGTCTAAGCGGTGTTCTAATTACCCAAGTGAATGAAGGAGAGATAACCAAGGAGTAAGAGTCAGCGATGATTGGTGTGATTGCTGGATCCAGAGAACTTGGGGCATTTAGGAGAATCCTTACGTGGGCTGCATTGTTCCATAGGACGGAGTGATGAGGATGCCCTGGAAGGAAGGGTTTGATTGTGTATCTTTGTGGAGGGAGCGTCATGGAAGATGAGCTGATCTCCATAGGGAGCTGTGAGGTGAAGTACCTCGGGGAAAGTCAAAGTGAATTTTATCTGTTGCTGGTATAACCCCATGCATATGTGCTGGAAAGCTTTACTTTTCTTTGAAACTTCAATGGAGTAGTTGGCAAATATCAGGATTTTGATCCCATCGATTTGTAAAGACCTGACCTGCCTGTATTTTTGCAAGATGGCGGCTCTATCAGCATAGTTCAGATACTTGGCAATAATCGGAAGAGGGGAAGTGCGTTCCGTGGAGAAAGCCCCTACACGATGTGCACTTTCTGCTGTGCAGAGGCCTGGTAGGCCTAGCTCTTCTGGTATGCACCTGGTGCAAAATTCTGTTATTGCAGATGATTCCATGGATTCTGGGACCCCTTTGAAGCGTAGTTGTTTTCTGACGCAATCTATTTTCCAGGTCTTCCAGTTTTTGTAAGATGTACTGGTTTGTTTTATCCTGTGCCTGGTACAGCTCCTCCTAAATATTAGAGGTTCTATACTCAGCTTCATTGAGGTGGGAGGCCTGTTCCCCCAGCTCTTTTCTTATGAGGAGCATGTCTGCATTGACAGCCTTTTCCACAGAGGCTTCTATTGTAGGGGCCAGAATCGCAGTAACAGCTTGGGCGATCTCTCTGTGTTGTCTGACACTGACTGTGGTGAGGGAGAGGTGGGGCCGCCACTCACTTCCATAGAGGGTGAGTCCGCCATGATGGATGGCAAGGCCGCATCCCCAGCCTCGATTTGCCGCTGGGCCCGCGAGACTCGCGGACTGTTTTTTGTCCAAAAAGCGGTCCATTGTTGCAAGGGGGCTTTCCAAAGGCTGTGCGGGCAGTAGCGGGTGTCAGTGCTGATCTTGTATGCCATTTTGCGGGCCATGCTGGGGGAGCTAGGGTGGAGTACAGTTACTCCATACAGCGCTGGAACCGGAAGTGTATCCCTCTATTATAATCACGTACCATCTGGGCCAATTCTGACACTTCACTTCTGCTATAGCTGCACAATTAATCGTATGTTGTGGAGTGTCTCGATTCTTTCATGTAACAAGTATAGCGTTCTCTGCTTAGGCCTCTGCTTAGGCCGCACACGAGACACTGTTAAACTCGTGTTCAGAGGCAGTTGGGCGCTTTTTTCAACTGCCCCTGAACCCATTTAATGTTATCCTATGTGTCCATGTACACAGTCTCGTTTTTTGGCGTTTTTAGGCAGTTGTGTTTAACAGTTGCGTTTAACCTCGTTTTTCCAGAAGCAAAAGTTTTCCACGTTTCAGACGCCAAACGCGGCTAAACGCGTTTGCGTTTATAAGTGTTTTTAAAGGAACATTTTACGACCTGAATTTGGGGCCCCATCTCTAGGGGCCACTTGGTGCTAGGAACCTCACATTTGGTGTGCTAACACAGTGGAACTAACTCTATAACATATCCAAATATGGGGCCCCAAATTCAGGTCGGAAAATGTCATTCTCTGCTGCAGAAGTGCTTGACATTTTACGACCCGAATTTGGGGCCCCGTATTTCGGGGCCACCTGGTGCTAGGAACCCCAAATTTGGATATGTTGTAGTGCTAGTTCCAGTGTGTTAGCACAACAAATTTGAAAGTGGTCCAGAGATATGGGGCCCCAAATTCAGGTCGGAAAATGTCATTCTCTGCTGCAGAAAAGTGCTTGAAATTTTGCGACCTGACTTTGGGGCCCCCTATCTCGGGACCACTTGGTGCTAGAAATTTGGTGTACTAACACAGTGGAACTAACACTATAACATATTCAAATTTGGAGTTCCTAGCACCAAGTGGCCCTGAGATACGGGGCCCCAAAGTTGGGTAGCAAAATGTCATTCTCTGCTCTGCAGACGCTTCTAGACCCAAACGCAGTAAAATGTGGCTAAACGCGGCTAAATGCTGCATGCAAATGTGGCAAAGCGGGTGTTTCTAAACGCTGTTTTCAGCTTTTAAAAACATGTTCAGCAGAGTTTGCACCGGCGTCTTGTGTGCATGAGGCCTTACTCTGGCAGTCTGCTAAAACCGGCATTCTGCTAAGATTTTAACAACATTTTAACTCTTCCGGCTTAGATCAAAGGGATAAAACTTCTGTGTGAATATGCAGGAAGTTTAACCACTTAAAGTCTAAACCTTTTTCTGACACTTGTTTCTTACAGTTAAAACCAGATTTTTTTTGCTAGAAAATTACTTGGAACCCCCAAACATTATATATATATATTTTTTAGCAGAGACCCTAGAGAATAAAATGGCGATTGTTGCAATATTTTATGTCACACTGTATTTGCACAGTGGTCTTTCAAACGCAATTTTTTGGGAAAAATACACTTCAATGAATAATAAAAAAAAAAAAAAACAGTAAACTTAGCCCAATTATTTTGTTTAATGTGAAAGATGATGTTAGGCCGTGAGAATCGTGAGAGAATCGTGATCTAACTTCTAAGCAAAAAAAAAAATCGCAATTCTCATTTTAGCCAGAATCGTGCAGCTCTAACTTCTGCATGTAAAAATCCACTTTGTTTTGCTAAAAATTACTTAGAACCCCCAAACATTATGTGTTGCAATTTTTTATGTCACGCAGTATTTACACTGCAGTTTTTCAAACGCAATTTTTGGGGTAAAAAAAAAAACACTTTCATGAATTAGAAAAAACCCAAAACACTAAAGTTAGCCCATTTGTTTTTTTGTATAATGTGAAAGATGATGTTACGCTGAGTAAATAGATACCTAACATGCAGGGGCGGACTGATAACTCATGGGGTCCCGGGCAATAGGAGATTATGGGGCCACACAGTATACACACACACATACTGTCCCTGGTTTTACTGAGGCTGACAACCCTGATGGGGCCCCCTAGTGGCCCAGGGCCCTTGGGCAGTGCCCGAGTGGCTCAATGGTCAGTCCGCTCCTGATAACATGTTATGCTTTAAAATTTTGTCTGTCAGTGGAATGGCAGCAAAGTATGGTGCTCACAATTCTCCATAGGTGACGATTTAAACGCCTTTACAGGTCACCAGTTTAGAGTTGCACAGGAGGTCTGGTGATAGAATTATTGCTCTCACTCTGACATATTGCAACAATACCTCACATGTGCGGTGTGATCACCGATTACATATGCGTGTGGGAGTCACATTTGCGTTCGCATTTGCACGTAACCACGTGGGATGGGGGCGCTTTGTTTTTTTTTTATTATTTATTTTATGTTAAAAAAAGTTTTACACTTCTTTTTGTACTAACTTTATTGCTATCACAAGAGGTGAACAACATCTCTTGTGACAGGATGGGCAGTAACAGGTCCTCTTTATGGGGACTTCTGGGGTCTATTAGACCCCAAATTTCTCCTCTGGCCTCCTATGTAGCTGATCACACACATATTGCACTGATCGACTGCTTTCCTGGCTTCTGGCGGCCAGGTAGACAAAGGGGCGGAACTGGAAGTCACTACTCGTCACTCCCGGTTTCTGTGGTTAAGAGAGAGATGGGTGGCAACAGTTCCTCTCTCTCTGTTCAGGGCCACCTTCACCGCAGGCTGTATCCCTCCTGGCCTCAGTGATGGGACAGGAGAGCTCAGGAGAGAAGACAGTGGGAGGGGGGGTGGGACCCCTTAGAGCCACCCGCAGAAGTGATCGCTAATTAGCCACTCAGGTCACTTCTGCCTTGAAGAGAATCTCCGGCCTAAAAAATGGAATACTGGCATGATGCCTGTAGGTGCCTGTAGGTGCAGGCCTCAACCCCTGTATAACCACTGAAACCCGAAGACGTCCATTGACGTCCTACAGGTGGAAAGTTTATTACTCTCCTCTATGATTGAGGCCTAATAGTCTTGATCCCTAAGCCTAACAAAGGTTTACTTCTTTGTGACTCATTCAGACCAAAATCCCTCATTAATACTGATCTCAAAATCCTTTTCAAAAATTTTAGCTCTCGGGTTAAATAAAGTCATTGTCTCACTGGTAAATTTGGACCCAACAGGATTCATCCCTGGAAGGTCGATCAATATTAATACCCGAAGACTTTTTACTAATCTGCAGGTCCCCAACCCCAGTCAGGCCCCTAGAGCCCTTGTAGCCTTGGATACTCACAAGGCATTTGTAGAATGACCTCATCTAATTCAGGTTCTACATATATTTGGATTTGGTGATCATTTCATCACCTGGATTCAGATCCTTTATACCCCGGCATATTAACAACCACATTTCTTCCTCATTCAGTATATAATGAAGCTGTTATAGCTGCAAAGGGTGGGCCAACTCAATATTGAACCCTACGGTATAAGACTGGGATGACATTAAAGTTCATGTAAAGCATGTAAAGGCAAGCGTCCCAATACTTATGGTAATATAGTGTAGATTCTCTATGGGCCTGGAACTCTCCCTCACTCTTCTGCCAGATTTCCCACTACGAACCATGGATATGTTTTGTTACCTAGGAGTAGAGATTCAATTGCCACTGTCCACATACTATAAAAATAACTTACTACCGTGTATCTCATTTTTTCGTACTAAGACATCTCATTGACTCAAACTTCCTTTTACTCTGGTTGGCAGAGTGAACCTTTTTAAAATGATTTTTCTCCCCAAATTTTTGTCTGATTCACCGACCTATGTGACTAAAAGGGTATTCAGAGAAATGAATTCAGTTTTTTCCACATTCCTTTGGCACCTTAAATCAGCCAGACTCTCGTTGGATACTAAGCAGCTTCCCGCTACTAGGGGAGGTTTGGCGTTCCCCAGTCTTTGTCTCTATTGCTTTGCTGCTCAGTTAGTTTATATTCATTGGTGGCTTTTCCCTCAACTGAACAATGCGGCTACTCTGGCGAAGGCTGCGCTAGTTTCCTCATACAAGATTCTGGCCAATCTTATTTTTAGGCGTACATTTTTCACAACAAAGGGTACTCATATTTTATGGGTGTCGATAAGAATATTAGGTCCACCTTGCGAGTAGCGGGTTGGACCACCTTTTGCCTACATTCTTGGTGGCATAGATACAACAAGGTGTTGGAAACGTTCCTCAGAGATTTTGCTCCGTAGTGACATGATAGCATCACACAGTTGCTGCAGATTTGTCGGCTGTCCCATTTCATCACATCCCAAAGGTGCTCTATTGGATGAGATGTGGTGATAAAGAGGAGTGGTGCGATGTTGGTCTAGTGAGTAGGGTGGACCCACATCCCAATTAAATCAGGGTAAATGGAAATTTGATCCTCTTACAGGACTTTAAAGGGGACACCTACTCATAAGTAATAAAAGAGTATAATAAGGAGTATGAGTAGTATAGGTTTGTTGCAAAGATCTAGGTGTTTATTAAGGTATAGATCTGAATAGGTCTAGGGTACAAAAGATAAGCATACATGGGATACAGGATGCATAATACAAACATGAAAAATATAGCAATACAATATGCAGAGATCCACAATCATAGAACTCCGGTATATATGGAACACACATACGGGGAGTACCCAACGCGTTTCGAGATAAACTCTTCCTCAGGGGTTTCAGATTGGAATCAGCAAACAAAGAGGTATGTCATAGAGTATTGCTTGAGGGGCATGTAATAAGGTACTGTATCCATAAAAACATTCAAGTGGGAGGGATAAAAAACAACACTGGACTTCAGTATAGAGCTCGCTCCCAGTCCGCATCTGGCAGGCCTAATGTACCCAGACCCAGTGGAGCAACCAGGGTGGTATTCCCCAACAGAGGGCGTCAAAGAGCCACCGTAGAGTAGGAAGGTCCTGGGTGAGCTCCAATCTGGAGGAGACCGTAATAGCCCGTGCAGGCAGGGGTCTATAGGTTAGGAAAGGGTCTAGCCCGGTGGACAGGTGCAGCGATCCTGTATGGTGCCCCGACTTGTAGTCACCCAGTCTCCGGGATGTATCAGGTGTCTCAGGAAGGGAGGTGGATAGGGACTCGCCAGCTGTATGGGAGCAAAGGAAATGCGTGCCCAGCCAGGGGTCCAGGCTAGTGAAGGCCTGGAGGGTCCGACCTGTCAGTAGTCAAGTGATGGTGAGGCACGGCGTGCAGAGATGCAGGACGCCATGGATGAGATGTGGTGAGTGTGGAGGCCATTGGAGTACAGGGACCTCATTGTCCAGTGGTGAGATGATTGGAGCTTTGTGACATGGTGCATTATCCATGCTGGAAGGAGCCATCAGAAGATGGGGACACTGTAGTCATAAAGGGATGGACATGGTCAGCAATAATACTCAGGTAGGTCGTGGTGATTAAACCATGATCAATTGGTACTAAGGGGCCCAAAGTGTGCCAAGAAAATAACCCCCACACCATAACACCCCCACCACCAGCCTGAACCGGTGATATCCCATCCCCCCCACCATTACACCCCCACCACCAGCCTGAACCGGTGATACAAGGCAGGATAGATCCATGCGCCAAATTCTGACCCCACCATCTGAATGTCGCAGCTGAAATCCAGATTTATAAGACCAGGCAACATGTTTCCAGTCTTCTATTGTCCAATTTTGGTGATCCTGTGCCAATTGTAGCCTCGGTTTCCGGTTCTTAGCTGACAGAAGTGGCACGCGGTGTGGTCTTCTGCTGCTGTAGCCCATCTGCTTCAAGGTTGGATGTGTTGTGAATTCAGAGATGGTATTCTGCATACCTTGGATGTAACAAGGGATTATTTGGGTTCCTGTTGCCTTTCTATCATCTGGAACCAGTCTGCCCATTCTCCTCTGACCTCTGACATCAACAAGGCATTTTCCTCCACACAACTGCCGCTCACTGGATATTTTCTCTTTTTCCCACCATTCTCTGTAAACCCCAGAAATGGTTGTGTGTGAAAATCCCAGAAAATACTCAGACCAGCCCGTCTCCTTTTCTCCCAATTCTGATGTTCGGTTAGAACTTCAGCAAGTCGAGTGCACTACGTCTAGATGCCCAAATGCAATGAGTTGCTGCCATGTGATTGGCTGATTAGCAATTTGTGTTACAAAGCAATTGAACAGGTGTACCTAATCAAGTAGCCGGTGACTTAGTGCTTGTCTATACATTCAGACACATCTCACCTTAAGACCCCTTTCACACTGAGGCGTTTTTCAGGTGCTTTAGGGCTAAAAATAGCGCTTGTAAAGTGCCTGAAAAATGCCTCCCCTGCAGCCCCAGTGTGAAATCCTGATTGCTTTCACACTGGACGGTTCGCTTGCAGGACGTTAGAAAAAGTCCTGCAAACAGCATCTTTGGGGCGGTTCGGGATCGCTGTATACACCGTTCCTAACCCGCCCTGCCCATTGAAATGAATGGGCACCGCTGCCGGAAGCGCCTGCAAAGCACTTCTACAGCGGCGTTTTTCGGGCACTTTTAGCCCTTTCTTCGGCCGCTAGCGGGGTTAAAAGCACCCCGCTGGCGGCCGAAAAGCGCCGCTAAAAGGGACGGTAAAGCTGCGCTTTACCGCTAACGTGGCCCGCTGTCAGTTTGAAAGGGCTCTCAGGCTCTGGCTGAATCCCAGACTGTCACACTTTTTTGCCCTTCCTGATGGCCCGCTGTGGGCACAATATGGTTGGAATTATTTGCATCAGCTCTACTCAGGAGTCTCATTTAAATCCTTTTTGATACTACGGCAGGAGATGGAGATCCCAGCACACCGGTATTTTAGGTATTTACAGCTTCGGCACGCTGAAGGAGCTCAGTTCGGGGTGCGAGAGGTGCAGCTCCCTAACACTAAACTGGAAAGAGCCCTTCAACACCTTACTCATACAGGACTCACTTCTGCCTTCTGAATGAAGGAACAATTTGCTGGCTACACACCGACGTAATTGAAGTCCATTTATTGAACGTTCCATACAAATAATAACACACACCACGGTTGCAATAGCCAGGAACAGAGGTGGACTAGTTTCGCACACCTACACTGTGCTTACTCATCACCTTGAGATGTGCTACTGACATTCCTTAAATAGCCGCCCACACCCATGTCCACAGGTGTGAGTGGGTGTCAGTGGACACCTCACCTGTCACAATTACATAGAAAGCCGCATAATCAGAACCAGACAGGAGGGAAAGGAAAGGACACACCTTATCTCATTTTGTTACATAGTAAGAAGACAACGTTGACTCAAAGTATCAAATACACATCAATAAAAGCCAATCACCCCCTGCCAATCTGGAACGTCCCCTCCATCACGACTATTGGTTAGATTAATGCATTACAGGCGCACCATACTATGCATGCGACTGTGGGGGTTATTTGCTAAAGGCAAATCCATTTTGCACTACAAGTGCAAACTACAAGTGCAAAGTGCACTTGAAATTGCACTGAAAGTGCACTTGGAAGTGCAGTCGCTGTAGATCCGAGGGGGACATGCAAGGAACATAAAAAACAGCATTTTAGCTTGCACATGATTGGATAATAAAATCAGCAGAGCTTCCCCTCATTTCAGATCTGCCCCTCAGATTTACAGCGACTGCACTTCCAAGTGAAAAAGTATTGATGGGGGTTATGGCGCTCCCTTAAGGGGGGTATATAAATAAATAAATAAAGTGGATAATGCAATACACAAAAAGTTAAATAACACTAGTGTACACAAATCTCATTGCCCATACATTAATTAGTGGGAAAATATGAAGTATTGATCAATTATAAAATGCTGACCAATTATGTGCTAATATATACAGTGCATGTGCAATCTCTGACAATAGTCCAACGTGCTCCAACAGTTGATAACAAATGCAAGCCAATAGGAGAAAATAGTGATATTGATAATAAATAAAAGAATAAAAAATAAAAAGTTCAAAAAGTCTAGTCAAAAATTATATGTTCAAAAATATATTATGTGGATAGCAGAACAGAGTTCCAACTGCATTGGTGACTGTGGTGCCCACAAAGAAGGATATTCGTGACTTCTGTGCTCCCCCTTTTGGCTCCCCACTCACCGGCTCCCAATACCCCTACAGGGGTGTCAGACACTATAAGATTCCAATGCCGTCCCCATGGATGGTATCCCGTGGTTGCTGTGTAAATGTTGCATTGCTTAAATTATAGATGCCTTTTCCTAGTGTACCCTTCTTCTTTTTCTTTCTGCCTCCTCTGCATCCTCTTGTCTGCCTCTTCTTCCCGGGTTCCTTCGCATCTCTTCTGTGTTCCTTCTCTGGCCATATTCCTGCCCGTAATTGGGGTTCGTCCTCTCTCCATGTCCTCGATTTATAATTGGGGTTCGTTCTTCCCCTGTTCCCCATTGGCCTTCTCTCTGCATATTGCCTCTGTTCGCATTCCGTCCTCTCCATCCATAGACCCTGCGGGGGGGGGGTGGATTTTCCATCTTCCCGGAGGTCTGTTTCTCTGTCCTCCATGAAAATCCCTCTCCTCCCTGAAGCCCCTTCTGTAGGGGGAATGAGAATCATACTGATTTCTTAAAGGTGAAAATCTGTTATGTATGGGTACATTATACCTCACGTTACTGGGTGTCCTATACTCGTGAGGTCTTTGATGGCTTGCTCTTCTATGGTTAGATCTATCCTGAGTCCTGTTAGGGGGTCTTGATCTCCCACGATTCCTACAGTTGGAGTACTCTGGGGATAAGAATTGGGATTATCATCCACCAGTCCCATCATCCGAGTTCCAATAGTTTCCTTTGGGGTCTCATCCATGCTGATGTCATCCAGTTCATCATTCTGATCTCTCATCGTTGATTGCCACTTGTATACTTTCTCATTCCTATAATCAAGGACATCCCTCTTAAATTTCTTCTGTTTCTTCGCCTGGATCTCCCCATCATATTTTTTAATGTTTTTATTTTTTTATTTTTTTAAAGGCTTTATTAAAATAAACTGATCCCCATGTGGGAACGAGAATAAAAACCAAACACTACACTATGGGTGAAGCCGATACCAGGAAGAGCTTTCCCGCAGCGTGCAGTCCAGCTGCGTTCCAGGCTCGCACATGATTGGATAATAAAATCAGCAGAGCTTCCCCTCATTTCAGATCTGCCCCTCAGATTTACAGCGACTGCCCTTCCAAGTGCACTTTCAGTGCAATTTCAAGTCCACTTTGCACTTGTAGTTTGCACTTGTAGTGCAAAATGGATTTGCCTTTAGCAAATAACCCCCACAGTCCCATGCATGGTATGGTGCGCCTGCAATGCATGAATCTAACCAATAGTTGTATGCGGGGGTGGCGTGATGGAGGGGACGTTCCAGATTGGCAGGGGGTGATTGGATTTTATTGATGTGTATTTGATACTTTGAGTCAACGTTGTCTTCTTACTATGTAACAAAATAACCCCCATTGTGTGTACCATACATATGAACTCCCAACCTCCAGATGATTGTACCAAGAATAATATGTAAATATATAAATGATCTCCATCAGATTATATCATAAAAAAAGAAAAAGAAAACAAAAATGGCTGATGAACAGACATGGAGCAAAAAATAAAAAATAAAGTAAAGTGAAATATATTGTGAACTACCTGCATAGAAAAAGTATACTTTTGAGCCGCAGAGAGGTGCCGGAAATTATTCATAAAAATGACTCACATCTTAGCCAGACCTTGGTCCTGGTCGTATGGGTGTCTCTCTAGGTCATCTCAATAATTTCCGATTTATCTAACATAGTTTCATTTTTATGTCTCATTATTATGACATATTGTTATTTTTTCTTTATTTATTTTTTTATATATTTATTTATTTATCTATGTATTTTTCAAATTATAATGGATTTATTATTGTTATAATCTTATACTTCTAACATGTATACTGAAAAATATCAAAGTAAAAGATCCTAGTATTAGAGTACCTAATGTACAGGGTGACTCTGTAGGTACTTTAAAGGTTATTTGTGCCAACGTCCCTAATGACCGGTTAGAAGTATCAAAAGACTAAAGATTTGATTTGGTGGGACTTTAAAGGCACAACTGTAATGAGCTACACAGCATATATAAAAAGAATTTAAATTTTATTTATAATCTACAAAAGAAAGAAAAAACCATACAGAGAATAGACAGAACATCATTAAAAACACGACAGGTCTAGACATACATGGCATATCCTGACACCATTGAGGATCTTATCCTGCAGTTAAGTGTATAACCCTGAGTATTTGTATACAATGGTAATCTAGCTAAGAGAGAAAAAAAAAAAAAAGGGGTTAACTTCCCCTAAATGGTTGGAGAGGGGGGAGTACTGCAGGTCTGATGTTTCCAAAATGGTGTATTCTCCAATTGCTCATTGCTCTACATGTTTCACGTTGACAAGGAACGCTTCTTCAGGAGCTAGAGATTCTATTAAAATTATGTGCAGAGAAAAGAAAACATATGTCAAAGTTACAATATTTTAAAAGACTATTCTCAATGAACATGTTATAGAGACACAATAATACATGAAATAATAATAATAACTTGGTACAAAAGAAGGGGCGCACCCCAGTGGTCAGGCATGGCAAAGGCCCTATACAGGATAGAGGTCTCAAGTGGCAGGACAAGCATAGGGGACGGTCTGGAGCGACTCATAAAATGGGACAACGGCGCCCCGCTGAGAGACAAAGAAATGGTAAGATAAAAAGTATGGGTAAAGATAGTAATGATACAGAGTATAAAAATCATCTTATTCGGAACCTGTATGGGAAGGGGGAGAGGAGGGGGAGGGGGGGAGGGGAAAGAGGGGAAGAGGGGAGAAGAGGAAGGAAGGAGGGGGGGAGGGGGAAGGGGGGGAGGGGGGGGGGAAGGAAAGAAAGGGGGGGGAAAAAAGGGGGAGGGAGGGAAAGGCGGGGAGTGGACTAAATTGACAGGGTATATAAATAAAGAATTGCTTACCTAATAAATATGTCAAAAAAGAAAAATTGTATTCACATAAATGAATGTAGTCAAAATCGCAAAAAGCGATCACGATAAGAAAATGTTAGTGAGGGTCAGACAGGCAGCTACCGGACTTCGGGGCCTCCCAGCTAAGTCACATCAGGTAGTGTAGATAGGGAGAGCTTGCATACGCTGCAATTCTAGGGCATAGAGATAAGCAAGGGTGAAAGTCAATTAGATTTATGGATACTTAAATCACTCCTGGTATATATATTAGAGTGCTCTGCCTTAATAAGCAACCAATAATAGCTTACCCCAAGGTAGGGACAGTGAAGGGACTCGGGAGCGCACCGTCCTGCTCAGCTGCTGCCTGTTGTATGTCTTGGTCGTGAGCGGTGAGGCAGCCCCATATATGGGAAATCCAGGGCGGAATCAGCCGTTGTAATCAATACGGCGTCTTCCGGCCCCATCGCATACAGCCGCGCGATTTTGACTACATTCATTTATGTGAATACAATTTTTCTTTTTTGACATATTTATTTGGTAAGCAATTCTTTATTTATATACCCTGTCAATTTAGTCCACTCCCCGCCTTTCCCTCCTCTCCCCTCCCTCCCCCTTTTTTCTCCCCCTTTCTTTCCTTCCCCCCCCCCCCTCGTTTTCCTTTCCCCCCCCCTCCCCCCTCCTTTCCCCCTCCCCCCCCCCCCCCTCCCTTCCTTCCCTCTTCTCCCCTCCTCCCCTCTTTCCCCTCCCCCCCTCCCCCCCTCCCCCTTCCCATACAGGTTCCGAATAAGATGATTTTTATACTCTGTATCATTACTATCTTTACCCATACTTTTTATCTTACCATTTCTTTGTCTCTCAGCGGGGCGCCGTTGTCCCATTTTATGAGTCGCTCCAGACCGTCCCCTATGCTTGTCCTGCCACTTGAGACCTCTATCCTGTATAGGGCCTTTGCCATGCCTGACCACTGGGGTGCGCCCCTTCTTTTGTACCAAGTTATTATTATTATTTCATGTATTATTGTGTCTCTATAACATGCTCATTGAGAATAGTCTTTTAAAATATTGTAACTTTGACATATGTTTTCTTTTCTCTGCACATAATTTTAATAGAATCTCTAGCTCCTGAAGAAGCGTTCCTTGTCAACGTGAAACATGTAGAGCAATGAGCAATTGGAGAATACACCATTTTGGAAACATCAGACCTGCAGTACTCCCCCCTCTCCAACCATTTAGGGGAAGTTAACCCCTTTTTTTTTTTTTTCTCTCTTAGCTAGATTACCATTGTATACAAATACTCAGGGTTATACACTTAACTGCAGGATAAGATCCTCAATGGTGTCAGGATATGCCATGTATGTCTAGACCTGTCGTGTTTTTAATGATGTTCTGTCTATTCTCTGTATGGTTATACTGAAAAATAGATTTTCTTATTGCTTTCTTCACGATAACTTAACTATTGTTATACTAATAATAATTACTGAGAAGTTCCTTTCCTCATAATTTGTAACCTTACCTAAATTTAAAACCAGTATTGTAAACTTGTATTGTTTTAATCTCAATACATTACTTGAAAAGAAAAAAAAAATGACTCACATCTCATTCAAACCCATGGGAATGCGAGTCTGAAGATGGAATATCCAAAACACTCCTCTGCGGCACAGCAGGTCGAAAAGCATCTCCACCTCTCTTTGGGACCCTAATCTTTTCTTTGACTTGGACCTGCATAGTGGATATATTACCTCCATGACATGAAGTAAAATGTTTCGCTATATTTGTGGATTTATTTTTATCAATGCTGTAGACATGTTCATAAAACCTATCGGGTAGACGTCTAGTTGTCCTCCCCACATATTGGACACAGCAGGCACTACATAAAATAAGGTAGATCACAAAACTCATATTGCAATTGTAAAAAGAAGTCAATATTTAATTTGCTCTTATTAGACATAGAGGTAAATTTACGGTGTCCTTTAGGGCAGGAGGGTGAGGTGATTTCCATTATTTTGCCACAGCTAGCCGGGCAGCAATCAGGATGTGTGTTACCAGCACCTTGAGGTGTCCAGGCCAGGTGAGAAGGGATTATCCCATGAGTAGATCCAAAGGTGCCATAGGGAATAAGATGGCACATAAAGCAGAAATAAAGTCAGATATCTCTTTCCAGTAGATTTTGATGGATGGAGAGTCTCACCAGATGTGCTGTAATGATCCAATGTTTTCGCATCCTCTCCAGCATTTCGGTGAGATTGTGGGGTATATAGTAGCTAACCTGTCTGAGGGTTTAATACCACTTATGGAATAGCTTTTGCAAGAATTCCCAGTGGGTTATGCAGTGGGATAGGCGGAGAGGAATTATGAGGGCCTGGTGCCACTGTTTAGTTGGAGGTCATATGTCTGTGTGAGTGGACCAGAACTTGACGGAGGAGACAAGTGATTCAAGGGGTGAGAAATATTCTATCAGAAAAGCCTAGGCTGTCTGAGTGTCAAAGAGGTGCCACATCCCAAAGGATATTGAAACAAAAAAGAAAAACTGGACGGGACTTTGGAGGCACCAAAAGACACTTTGAATTTGGACAATGGTAGTTTATTAAAATAATTTTATTGATACAAACATATTAAAATTCATATAAAATTGAAGCATTATGCATACAACAAAGTAACCAATACATGTCAAATTAAAGAATTGCACATGATATCAGTCTTTAAAATACTACTGCAACACAACAATACCCCTACGCGTTTCAACTAAAACAGTCTTCTTCAGGGAGTTCTTTGTTGAGGAGTACATTGAATGGACACTAAAAGACAAATGTCAATCAGAGACACGTTCTGCAAAATCATGTTCAAATATGTACATCAAACATTGAAAATATGAGTATATCTTACACAATGTAGGTGGAATAATCATATATGGACACCAGTTCCAGCTCCAAGAGAAACCGAGAGTCAAGAGGCCACTCAAGAGAAGGCTACCTAATGTACAATGGAGATTGAATCAATATCTCATATATAACCGCACCCCTGCAGGGGGGCGCGGAGCCCAGAATTGGAAGAAGGTTGCACATAGAGTATCAAGATGCACAGCTCGGTTTTTTGGAAGAAATACTTACTTATTGATCTACGAGTGTCTAATAAGACCCAAAACGTGAGGCCCAAACTTTTACAGAGTAGAGTGGAAAAAACACTGTGGCTCCAATTGAGAAGACTCGCTAACTGGGTAGATTCAAACAGAGGTATAGGGATTTTAGTGACCAACAAAAGGATCTTAAAAACAGGGAATACCGATTAAAATACAGTCCAATGTAAATGGACTCCTTAGAAAAGGGCCAATTGTGGACAACAAAATCCACCTGTACACTCACTCTTAACTTACCTAATAGAGTATTCTCCTGATAAAAGATAACCATCCTTCACAAGCAACAGAGTGAGCGCCCGCTAAATGAATGGCAAATTTCATCCTGTTTATATGTGCCAAGTTAGCACTAATTAGTTCCAATCACTGTCTGAGGATTGACAGCTGCAGCAGCCAATCCTTCATATGTTCTCTGGCTTGCAGGAAGAGTCCTGCCATCAACCGCGTGTGGCATACATTCAAGCCACCATGACCTTCCCCCATCACACACCACGTGAGAGCAGGGGGTGGTGTAGTAATAAATTTGTAGGCTAGACAGTTTCTCTTGGTTGTGGACCTTTTTGCAATGCAGAATCTCAGGAGGGCAGATGAGAGGCAGCCTGTTGTGGTCCATTGTACTTTAGATAGCAAAGAGCGTATCCGTAAGTAAAGGAAAAATGTTCTGGTGGATAGGCCATACTTCTGTTGTGGGTGAGAGAAGGGGTGTACCCCTGTTGCGGAGAAGAGCTTTCCTAGGTTAAAAATACCTGCTTCTACCCAGGCTGAAAGTGATAGGTCTGTTCACAAAAGTTCCACAGCTTTAGTAGGAACAAATGGCAGGATAGCCATTGGTAGACCTTTGTCGATTTGTGGAATAGCCGCCCATACACATAAAGAGGCAGTAATAGTACCCAATGGTTGGTGTGTCGATTTGAGATTAAATAGGGTGGCAGCGAGAATGAGCTTAGGATCTGTATAAAGAACTGTGGATTATATTTGATTCCAAGTTGTTTAGGTGTCTGTGATCCACCAGGCTTTTAGCTGGTCTAGTTATATTGCGTGGTAGTATGCCTGCATGTTACATGCTCCCAAGCCGCCATGTTGGACGGGGGTAGTGACAATAGTTCCTTTTACTTTGGGTCATTTTTGTTGCTCGATAAAGTTATTGATTCCTTGTAGTTTCCTCAGCTACTCTCGCAAGAAGGGTTAAGGTCTTGTGCGGAATAGGTATAAAATGTGTGGGAGTAGGTACATCTTCACCTGGGCGATTTTGCCAGCCCAAGAGAGAGGTATAAGGCCCAGAACTTTGGATAATTGCAAGAGCTTCTCCATGAGGTCATCAAAATTTACTCTCAGTAGGGGGCGGCTTGGGAATGTTAAGTGGATTTCTAAGTATGGTAGAAAGGAATTGGGAGACCACGCAAAGGGGGATTCTGCAGACTGACTTCTATTGAGTGAGTTTTTAAACCTACGTTTAGCATGAGAGATTTGCTATGATTCACTTTATATAGGGATATTGAGCTAAATGAGTCTAAGATATGCTGAACTGTGTGGAGGGATGCCTTGGGGCTTGTTAGGGCGATGATAACATCATCGGTGTAAAGGCCAATTTTGTGTTCAGTGTCTCCGAACTTAATTCCCGTTACTGCAGCATCAGATGCAGATTAGGGGGAGAGTGGGCACCCCTGTCTGGTGCCATTGGTAATCGTGAAGCAGTCAGAAACACTGCCCAACGTCCAAACGCGTGCACTAGGATGAGAATACAGACCTACTATGGCCGATAAGAATGTTCCCGACAATTCGAATTTGTGAAGCACTACTTCCATATAGGACCAGTGAATTCTGTCTGATGCCTTTTCCGTGTCCAAAGAAAGGAAGAGAGTAGGCGTTCGATCGTGCTCCACCCATTGTATAAGGTCGATGAAGCGTCTGGTACCGTCTGGTGCCTGCCTGCCTACCTGGCATGAACCCTACTTGATCTAGGTGGATAATCTGGGGGATGACTGCGGAGAGACGCTGAGCTAAAAGTTTTGTGTATAATTTTGTATCGGTATTCAAGAGAGAGATGGGAGTAATAGTTGGCAGGGTTATCTGGTGCTTTACTAGGTTTCGGAATGGTAACCACTAGGGCCTCGAGGGACTCTTTGGGGATGTTGCCAGTAGATGCAAATTGATTGTAAGTGTTGCAAAGATGAGGGATGGGGATGGCAGAGAATCGTTTGTAATATCTGTTGGAAAAACAGGGCTAGGCGCTTTATGTAATGTGAATCACTTTATAAAGTTAAGAATTTCTTCTGGGGAAAAAGGTGCTGAGAGGGAATCTAGTTGTGTGGGGGAAATGGAGGGGAGTTGGATGCTTGCTAGGAAGTCTGTAATATCGCTCTGGTTGGGGGAGGTCGCTGGTTCTGCACCTGTGAGGTTGTAAAGTTTGGCATAGAAGCCACTGAACTCGTTCGCTATGTCTAATGGGTTGCTTAAGTGTTTGCCTTAGGGATTTGTGAGGAAATAATTATTTTTATTGAAAAGTTGTTTTTTTAATTGTTTAACCAAAAACGCTCCTGGTTTGTTGGCTGAGGTATAGGACTATAATATAAGGCGTTTGATATAGTTAGCTCGGAGATGTCCACTAAGTCGGTATGTAAAGTTTTTAAATTGCATGGATGTAGTGGCTGTTATGCTGCGTACACACGGTCAGATTTAACGGCATACTTGGTCCGGCGGATCAGAGTCCGCTGCACAATCCGACCGTGTGTAGGCTCCGGCAGACTTTTTTTCCCAAAAGTCCACCGTACCTAGATTTAAAGCATGCTTTAAATCTTAGTCCGCCGGGCTAAGTTCCTGACGGAAAGCCCGTTCGTCTGCATGCGTCTGTATGCTGGTCCGACGGACCAGACACGACGCAAGGGCAGAGTACTGCATCTTGCGCTCGCTGCAATAGGAAAAACAAATTTTCCTATTGCAGCGAGTGGGGGGCATCCCAGGCCCTTAGGTCTGGTATGGATCTTAAGGGGAACCCCTTAAAAAATCGGCGTGGGGTCCCCCCCAAAATCCATACCAGACCCCGATCTGAGCACGCAGCCCGGCCGGTCAGGAAAGGGGGTGGGGACGAGCGAGCGCCCCCCTCCTGAACCGTACCAGGCTGCATGCCCTCAACATGGGGGGGTGGGTGCTTTGGGGGAGGGGGGGCACCCTGCGGGGCCCCCCCACCCCAAAGCACATTGTCCCCATGTTGAGGACAAGGGCCTCTTCCCGACAACCCTGGCCGTTGGTAGTCGGGGTCTGCGGGCGGGGGGCTTATCGGAATCCAGGAGCCCCATTTAATAAGAGGGCCCCCAGATCCCAGCCCCCCACCCTATGTGAATGAGTATGGGGTACATGGTACCCCTACCCATTTACCTAGGGAAAAAGTGTCAATAATAAAAACACAACACTACACAATTTTTTGAAATAATTTATTAGACAGCTCCAGGGGGGGTCTTCTTCTGGCTTCGGGGGTCTTCTTCCGACTTCGGGGGTCCCTCCGGTTCCTCTTCTCCCAGCATCCGGTTTGTTCTTCTCTGCTCTCTCTGTCCTCTTCTCCCGGTGTTCCAGTTCTTCGGCCGGCTCCTCCGCTATCTTCATGCCACTCTCTTGCCGGCGGAGGTCCGGACTTCTGGGCTTCTTGTCTTCTTCCCTCTTCTCTTCTCCAGATGTTGACACGACGGTCTCTCCGGCTGGACTGGTCTATGATATGACTTATATAGGTGGAGTCCCCGCCCCCTTATGCCGTCATAGTCCCTGGGCATGCTGGGACTGTGACGTTTTAGGGGGCGTGGTCACTAGGTGATGTTGAAGCTGAGAAGAACCAACCGGATGCCGGGAGAAGAGGAAACGGAGGGTCCCCCGAAGCCGGAAGAAGACCCACAGGGAGCTGTCTAATAAATTACTTCAAAAACCTGTGTAGTGTGTTTTATTATTGATACTTTTTCCCTAGGTGAATGGGTACCATGTACCCCATACTCATTCACATAGGGTGGGGGGCTGGGATCTGGGGGCCCTCTTATTATAGGGGGCCCCCGGATTCCGATAAGCCCCCTGCCCGCAGACCCCGATAACCAACGGCCAGGGTTGTCAGGAAGAGGCCCTTGTCCTCATCAACATGGGGACAAGGTGCTTTGTGGTGGGGGGGCCCACCCTCCCCCAAAGCACCCACCCCCCCCATGTTGAGGGCATGCGGCCTGGTACGGTTCAGGAGGGGGGGGGGGCGCTCGCTCATCCCCACCCCCTTTCCTGACCGGCGGGGGTGCGTGCTCGGATCGGGGTCTGGTATGGATTTTGGGGGGGGGACCCCACGCCGATTTTTCGGCGTAGGGGGTTCCCCTTAAAATCCATGCCAGACCGAAGGGCCTGGTATGCCCCACGACAGGGCTTGCAAGGTGTCAATCTCGCCGATAAAAGCGGCAAGATTCACTTCCTTCTCTAGTCCCGTCGTACCCGAGTCACGTTCAAAATGAACGGACTTGTCCGTGTGTGGGCAAGTGCGTTTATTCTGAAAGTCCGCCGTAACTCCGGCGAAAGTCCATCGGAAAGACGGCCGGACCTAGCCTGCCGGAAAGTCCAGTCGTGTGTAGGCAAGTCCGTCTGTTCAGAAAGTCCGGCGGGAAGAACGTCGGACCAAGTATGCCAGAAAGTCTGCTCGTGTGTACGCGGCATTAGGTTTTGTTTCTTAGCGAGTTCCAGGTCACAAATCTGTTTTAACAGGGATTCTATCATGGAGGAATGGATTTTCATAGCATGCGCCCCAAGTTTTTATGAAAAGACCTTGTAGACAAGCCTTGTGAGTGTTCCAAGTCATAGCATGATCCGTTACAGAGTTTACATTATTTTGGAAGTAGGTATCAATCTCGGATTGTATTTGGGGTTCATAGAGAAGGGAGGTATTTGGTCTTCAAACGATATGTCTAGGTAATTTGTTCAAGGCGGATAATTTAATCTTGATAGGTGCATGGTGCGACCAAGTGATTACGCCAATTCGTGATTCTTTTATGTGAAGCGCACGGGGGGTAGGAGCTGCTGGGTAGTTCGTTCTTCCCTGAAGTGTGGTCCCGTTACCCCCTTTCCCTCACAGATTGACACGCAGACAGTCCATAAACAGTTAAACTTTAAACAACTTTATTTCGTTTCCGGAGTTTAATGCTGCGATTACATTGAAGAGCCACTCTGAATAACTCCCAATGATTTAGGCAATGAGAATACAACCTTCAATCCAGAATATATGAAGCTTTTGTGAATATCTTCCATCTTGCACTGGTTCCAATTATGTAATGCATCTTTCCTTCTTCCTCTTAGTTACTATTTCCTGACTGCACAGCACTTCTAATTTAGCTCCAAGGACGATACTCTGAATAAAGTCCAAAGAGATAACTTTTTGGATTCCTCCAGGGTGTTAGTTCTCTAAGGCCCACTTCTTATACCTTTTCCTGGACCCGCACTCTAACCCCTTTAAGGTCCCTAGAAGCACTGTTCCCCTGGGTTACACTCACATGTAAACGGTAGTACAACAGTTACAACGCCACCTGGACACACATCAACTTCTGGACACTCTACAATCAGGCTTCCGCCCAGGCCATGGCACAGAAACGGCACTTCTAAAAATATGGGATGATGCCCTCGAAGCAGCAGATGACGGAGAATCATGTCTCCTGATACTGCTAGACCTTAGTGCAGCATTTGATACAGTGGACCACAATACTCTACTTGTCCGCCTCACAGAAGTTGCAGGAGCCACAGATTCGTGTCTAAAATGGTTTGCATCCTTCTTAGAGAATCGCTCTCAGACAGTGAAACTAGGAGCATTCACCTCTGACACCCAGACAATTTCCTGTGGAGTCCCCCAGGGTTCACTCTTCACCAGTGCTATTCAACATCTACATCCACCCACTCCTCAAAATCATCAAAAAATCAGACCTCTGCTTCCACTCATATGCTGACGATACCCAAATCTACTTTCGCATCACCGGACAAAAAGACCACCATCAACAACTAGAGAAGTGTCTCACTTTGATAGATGACTGGATGACCATTAGTTCCCTTAAACTCAACGGGTCAAAAACAGAACTTCTCCTCCTACACGCTAACCAAAATCCCAAATCCAAGACTCCATGGATACCTCCCACCATCTTCGGACAGACCATCTCTCCGAGCACCAAAGCCAAGAGTTTCGGAGTTATCTTTGACTCAGAAATGACAATGGATGCACAAATAGGATCAGTAGTTAGCGGATCTCACCATCTCCTGCGACTGCTACGCACACTCATTCCCTTTATCCCAGAAAACGACAAAGCAGCAGTAGTTGGAACAATCATCAATTCCCGTCTTGACTACGCAAACTCACTCTACATAGGCTTACCCCAATATCAGCTTGCGCGCCTACAGGTCATTCAAAACGCGGCGGCAAGACTGCTAACAGGAAAAAGAGTCCATCTCCCCATCCCTGAGGAGCCTACATTGGCTAACGGTAAAGAATCGGATCACATTCAAGATGTTCTGCCTCACCCACAAATGCATACAAGGTAACGCCCCTCAATACCTCTGAGAGAAAATAAAACACTACACACCCAATTGCAATCTGCGATCATCCAACCAAAACCTCCTCCTCATTCCCAAATACCGCTACAAAGCAAGGGGGGACCGCAGATTCGCAGTCCAGGGTCCTCGGCTATGGAATACTCTTCCGACTCACATCCGCATGGAAGAAAACCATCTGGCCTTCAGGAAAAAAACTCAAAACCTTCCTCTTCTAAGAAGCTGTTCAACACTAAACGCATTTAGCGCCTTCAGGAGATTCAGTTTGCATTTGCAGCGCTTTACAAATCATTCATTCATTCATTCATTCATGTGTTACCGAGCAATCGTCCATGATTCCACAGAAGATCCTCTCCCAGTCCTTGTGTCTGTCAGTAGTAGCAACCTTCCCATCACTTCTCCTGGAGTCTCCTCTCCACAGGCATATTCCCTCTCCCCCGAAGGGGAGAGCACCAAAGCTGTACCCGTCTCTACATCCTTCTTCTCTGAATGTCCAAAACAGAAGCCCCCAGAAGCATGTGACCTTGCCTTTTATAGAAGTCCTGCCTCTGCTCAAGCAAAACAATGATTGGTCCAGAGGGGTCATCCAGACAACTACCTACCACTCTATTCCTGTATTCCTCCCATCCTCCAGATCAGATCATGGAAAATAAAGGAAACTACACAGGCAGAGTGTAGGTGGGCACACCTTCCTCTACTCTAATCAACCTCCCATGCCAATCAAACCCACCAGCTTACACCACAGGGTAAAACACTGGTAATTTGGTCTATTTCTAAACCTAACTGTCTAATCTAGCACACACCTAAGTAGGTGGGCGCTACATATGGATTGCAGCAGGTGTTTGTCAGTGATAAATAAGTCAATTTGAGAGTAAGACTGCTGTGGGGGGGGGAGGGGGGCTCGAAGGTATAGTCCCTCTACAAATCATGCAGGCACCTCCATGGGTCATACGTGTTACGGGAGTCACTTTGGGTGAGGGGCTGTGGAATCCAGCTTACCTTGGAGAGCACTGGAAGCTCCTTGTCGTTTCCCCAGCCCCCCAATGTGTAAAACACCCTGTGTCTATTAGGGGCACAGGGTGACCGTTAACCCCAGTCTGATCTGCTTAACCCGACTCACTGCACAACCACACATATAAAATCTAGAGAAACAGGGGTAAAAGGAAATGCTGAGTCTGGTGTGGTTGTACGGTGAGTCGGGTTAAGCAGACCCAACTGGGGTTCTTTGTCACCCTGTGCCCCTAATAGACACAGCATAACTTACACATAGGAGGGGTCGGGGGAGTTGGACAAGGAGCTTTCAGTGGTCTCCAGGGTAAGATGGGTTCCACTAGCCCCCGCCCAAGGTGACTCCCATCACACTACAGATCTTCTCTCTTAAGAAATGCAGAGAGTGCCTGAGAGGGTCTGCATTTCGTTGGGTTGGTGGCATCAAGCATGGGGTCTATAATATTGTTAAAGTCTCTGCACGGGATTAAAGATATGGATATATATGGGTCTAATTTTGAGAGAAGGGTAGCGTAGAACATTTTATGGGCTGTGTTGGGTGCATAGAGGTTAACAATAGTGAGAGGGCGACTGTCAATTGTAACTGAGAGTATTATATATCTGCCATCTTTGTCTATTTCACTGTGGTGGAGCGAGAAGTTTACTGATGCGCTTATGGCGACCATGACTTGCATTTGCGAAGAAGCAGTGTGGGTATCGTCCATGTGTGCATGAAGGTTGCTTAAGTTTAGAAAAGTGGGTCTCTTAAACGCAGAGCACGTCTGCATGTTGCGCCAATGCCTCTTTCCAGTGAAAGTTACGTTTGAAGGGGGAGTTTAGACCTTTAGCATTTATTGAGGTGAGTGTGAGGGCCATGTTAAAAAGGGGTGCCTGGAGGAGTGAACAGACGTAGAGAGACTCTGTCCCTTACACGTATCAGGTAAAGATTCTAGGAGTGTCAAGATAGCTCACAGGTTACAAGAATGTGCACATATAATGTGCACAATGTAACTTTTACAGCAGTTTACCAAGTTACAGAAGAAAAAAAAAAAAAGGAGTGTCAATACTGCAATTAAAGGAACGGTATGCAGATAAGCAGTTACTCAATACAGGCAACAAGTTGAACAAGATAGTGACACACTATAACCTGAAGGGTGGAAAACAAAATATGGACATCGCCCAGGCTGAATCTGAATGAATGAATGCGGGGACTGAACATAACTATAAACCTTCAAACTAAGTCCATTCTAGGCGCCGAATTCCAGGATTCAATGAATGTGCGGGGTGGGCCCCTTTGCCCTGTGTCGTGGGGAGTAAGAGGGAGCATGCACCAATTGGTCAGTTTTTTGTACCTATCTTTGAGGGTGAGGATGGGGATATTTTGTTGCTCGTAGGTGACCATCAATTTATTTGGGAAGCCCCAACTGTAGACTATTATATTTCTCTGAAGGATTGAAGTGATGGGAGTGAATGCTCTGCGCATTTCCATTGTGGCTGGAGAGAGGCCAGTGAATAGCTTGATGTTAGTGCATTGTTGCCGCTAGCGGCTTTCTATCTCTGACGGTCGAGAGGATTTGCCTCCTTAATATGGAAAAAGTCAATCCGAGCCAGTACATCCCTCGGGATGTCAGCTGGTAAGTGTGAGGTTTTGGCAAACCCGTGTTGAAATAAGTTGATGCACGTGGGGAGTGAGCTAATTCGATTCAACTGATTCCGGGATGCCCCTGAATGAAATTTTTTTTTTTAATTCTTTTATTTAAAATTTCACAAGTAAAATACATAGAAAACATAAATCCAAAAAATATGTAAAAAATAAAATAACATTTGTACAAAATATAATTTTTAGAAGTACATTTTCAAACAAAGTTTTACAATATTTACATAACCCTCCCACTTCCCTCCCAAAGACCCACCCACAAAACCCACCCCCCCCCCCCAAAAAAAAAAAAAAACACATAACAACAATAAAGATAACAAGAACATTTACAAAAAACCCATTCCCACCCTTCATTAGCAAAAAAAACCTCAAACTATCCCTATTATATACTGTCCCTCCACCTTATCCCTACACAAACAAAACACTCCTATACACGTTTCCCACACTGTCCCTTTGTCACCATCTGCACTGACCCTGAAAAAACAAAAATAAAAGGTTAATCATTCAAAAATAAAACATCAATAACATAATCCCAATATTCACATTATATACAGTTTTATACACCGTTGTTTCCACTCCTCTAATTTCCATAGGTTTCTTGCATTATCCTCTCCTAACTTCTTATAATCATAATATGCATAATTATAAATCTTTCCTCGGACCATGGCCACGCACTCTTCACTTTAACCACTTCCTGCCTAAAAATCTAAATATTCTGAACATCCCACAAACACTCTTTAATACAATACAACAATCAATTGTTGAATTGTATGTAAAAAATTGTAAATATATATATATATAACTTTGGACACATCACTAAAACCCCTGAAGGATACACACAGAGAAATGGTGTACACCTGAAAAAACAGACAATGATGACATGTCATTATAAAAAATATGACATGTATCTGTGAGGACCAATCCGGCGTCTAGGAGAACATTTCATGCACAAATAGTTCCAGTGTAAATATATAGCTTGCCGCATTTGTTTTTTTTTTGTGATCTCTGTACAAACAATAGACTGAGAGGTAATATTTAGACATATTCATGTGTGTATATATTTATATATAGAGAGAGATTCTGATTTTTTTGTATTTCTCTTTTTTACAAAGGATTAAAATACTTAATAGAAAAATGTTAAAATCCCTCCCCTGCCCATCAACCACCCCCATAAACATCTTAAAATAATTGAAAGAACAAAAAGAAAAAAAAAAAAAAGAAGACACTCCAGTAAAAAGTTATGGCTTTAGAGTTATTGTACTGTAGATGCTAAACTAAAAAAAAAAAAATATTAATACAACAATCCATAACAACCTCTCCTCATTCCTCCCTAAATCACACAAACCATATAATACCATCTCATAGGTTATACTATCCACACCAGTCAAACCCTTAACCATCTTCTCCATCCTTTTCCATATTTTCTTCGCATAGCGACACTCCAAAAACACATGTACCACCCTCTCAACTCCCCCACACCCCAGTCTCGGGCACACCTCACTATCCACAAACCTCCTCCTCTGAAACTCCCTTGTAGGCAAACACCCATGCACCCCCATCCACGCAATATCCTTCTGTCTATTATCCACTCCTTTACAGCACACATTTTTCCAGACTTTTTTACATTCAGCTACTCTTAAACCACCTATTCCCTCCACTTCCTCCCTTCCTTTCAGTATCTGCATTACCTTCTTACTCTCACACCATTTATCTTGTGTCACATCTTGCAACCCATACCTCCTCATACCTTTCAATCCTCACATAAAACCAAGGAGCAACAAAACATACAGGTTTCCTTAAATCAATATCACACAACTTATATTTCCGTAACACACTCCCACATGCATATCTTGCCATACACCCTGCAACATTCTCTTTGTCACTTAATCTCACACACATACTTACATATTTCACAACCAGAAATTTCTCAATACTCACCATTAGGGATGAGCTTCGAGTTCGAGTCGAACTCATGTTCGACTTGAACATCAGCTGTTCGCCAGTTCTCCGAACAGCAAACAATTTGGGGTGTTCGCGGAAAATTCGAAAGCCACGGAACACCCTTTAAAAGTCTATGGGAGAAATTAAAATTGCTAATTTTAAAGGCTTATATGCATGGTATTGTCAAAAAAAGTGTTATTTAAGAACCGTCAGAAGAGGAGAAGCGTCACACAGCGGGAGCCTCCCTCCATGCCATCATGGATGCGGAGCGGCCCGAGGAGAAGATGAAGACAAGAAGATGAAGAGAAAAAGATGAAGAGAGAAGCGTCACACAGCGGGAGCCTCCCATCCAATCATGGATGCGGAGCGGCCCGAAAAGAAGATGAAGAGAAGAAGATGAAGTTAAGAAGATGAAGAGAAGAAGATGAAGAGAAGAAGATGCCGCGGAGGGAGATGCCTGACGAGAACACCGGAGAAAGAAGCAGAGGATCGGAAGAAGAAGAAGATGGAGGAAGAAACCAAAGCAAAAAGAAGATATTAACACAAACATCACGCAACCACCGAAATTTTCTTTGTCCCCTATCACCGTTGACACGACTATAAACATCATCAGAAGCCTTCGAGACAGCACATCCCCAAACGACATCATCCCCACAAAACTCCTTAAAGAATGTTCCGACATCCTGGCCCCTACTCTGACACACCTCATAAATCAATCATTCAAAGAAGGGACTGTACCAACCTCCCTCAAGCAAGGCACCGTCAAACCTCTGCTGAAGAAACCCAATCTTGACCCTAAGGACCCCAACTGCCGCAGACCGATAACAAGCCTCAACACCATCTCCAAGATTATGGAGAAAGCAGTAGTACTACAACTACAACGCCACCTGGACACACATCAGCTCCTGGACCCACTGCAATCAGGCTTCCGCCCGGGCCATGGCACAGAAACAGCACTCCTCAAAATATGGGACGACGCCCTTGAAGCAGCAGATAACGGAGAATCTAGTCTCCTGGTACTGTTGGACCTCAGCGCAGCATTTGATACAGTGAACCACAATACTTTACTTGTCCGCCTCTCAGAAGTGGCAGGTGCCACAGGTCTGGCGCTAAAATGGCTTGCATCCTTCCTAGAGAATCGCTCTCAGACAGTGAAACTAGGAACATTCACCTCAGAGACCCGGGCAGTCTCCTGCGCTATTCAAGTCCAGTGCTATTCAACATCTACATCCGCCCACTTCTCAATATCATCAGGAAAACGGACCTCTGTTTCCACTCATATGCCGATGACACCCAATTCTACTTTCGCATCACCGGTCAAAAAAACCATCATCAACAATTAGAGGAATGCCTCTGTTCAATTGATGATTGGATGACCATCAGCTCCCTCAAACTTAACGGTTCGAAAACAGAACTTCTTCTCCTACATGCCAACAAAAATTCCAAAATGAAGACCCCGTGGACACCCCCCACCATCCTCGGACAGACCATCACTCCAAGCCTCAAAGCCAAGAGTCTCGGAGTCATCTTTAACTCAGGAATGACAATGGATGCTCAAATAGGATCAGTGGTGAGCGGATCCCACCATCTCCTCCGCCTCCTACGCAGACTCATCCCCTTCATCCCAGAAGAAGACAAACCGGCAGTTGTGGGAACAATCATCAACTCCCGACTCGACTATGCAAATTCGCTCTACATAGGACTACCCCAATATCAGCTTGCGCGCTTACAACTCATTCAAAACACGGCGGCAAGACTGTTAACAGGAATAAAACCCTGGGAATCCATTTCACCATCCCTAAAGTGCCTACACTGGCTAACCGTAAAGAATCGGATCAAATTCAAGACCCTCTGCCTCACCCACAAATGCATACAAGGAAATGCTCCACTATATATAGGAGAAAATAAAACACTACACACCCAATCGCAGCCTTCGATCAGCTAACCAAAACCTCCTCATCATTCCAAAATATCGCTACAAAGCAAAGGGAGAATGAAGATTCGCAGTCCAAGGACCTCGACTATGGAACGCTCTTCCGACCCACATCCGCATGGAAGAAAACCATCAGGCCTTCAGGAAAAAACTAAAGACCTTCCTTTTCTAAGAAGCTGGCAACAGAGAACGCATTCTAGCGCCTTGAGGCGATTTAGTTTACATTTGCAGCGCTCTACAAATCCTTCATTCATTCATTCATTCAAACCGAAGGAAGATAGAAGAAAGAAGATAGAAGATGGAAAAAAGAAGACTTTAAATAAAGGAATTGTCAAAGACTGTCTCTTGTCATTTTTAACATTTATGACAGTTTTTTTGTGAAATGGTAGGGGTACTTTTGTACCCCCTTACCATTTCACACAGGGGGGGGCCGGGATCTGGGGGTCCCCTTGTTAAAGGGGGCTTTCAGATTCCGATAAGCCCCCCGCCCGCAGACCCCCACAACCACCGGCCAAGGGTTGTGGGGATGAGGCCCTTGTCGACATCAAAATGGGGACAAGGTGCTTTGGTGGGCTACCCCAAAGCACTCTCCCAATGTTGAGGGCATGTGGCCTGGTACGGTTCAGGAGGGGGGGGCGCTCTCTCGTTCCCCCTCTTTCCCTGCGTCCTGCCAGGTTGTGTGCTCGGATAAGGGTCTGGTATGGATTTTTGGGGGGACCCCATGCCGATTTTTTTAAATTTTGGAGCGGGGTTCCCCTTAATATCCATACCAGACCTGAAGGGCCTGGTATGGAATTTAGGGGGACCCCCACGCTAGTTTTTTTTAAAATTTTGGTTCAGGGGTCCCCTGTGGGGAAATCCCATGCAGTTTTTATTAATGAACTTTTATGTGTATTGTCGGACCGGCAATTCATTAATAGCCGCGAGTAGTTTTAAATGACTTTTTTTCCTTTGAAATGTCATTTTGCTGTCAGACTGTTCTAAACATGAGAAACATGCGCCCCTTTACAGGCATACTATAGACACCCCCAGGTACGAAATTTAAAGGGATATTACACTTTTATTGTTTCACGTTAAGCATTATTAAAATCACTGCTCCCGAAAAAACAGCAGTTTTTAAACCTTTTTTTTGCATTGATACATGTCCCCTGGGGCAGGACCCAGGTCCCCAAACCCTTTTTAGGACAATACCATGCAAATTAGCCTTTAAAATTAGCACTTTTGATTTCGAACATTCGAGTCTCATAGACTTCAATGGGGTTCTAACGTTCGTGCAAAGTTTTGGTCTGTTCGCAAGTTCTGGTGCGAACCGAACCGGGGGGTGTTCTGCTCATCCCCACTCACCATACCTTTCTCGCCATTCATTACCCCTTTCATTACTTTCTCCCTCTTCAACTTCATCATGTTAGAGGACCAAAAAAAAAAAAAAAACACTCTCTCACAATTTGTTTCATCACTCTATCTGGAGCTGGAAAAACATAGTATAAAAATAACAAAATCGGAATCACAACAGCCTTCACAATCAACACCTTCCCTTCCAACGATAAAGTCCTTAAAGACCAAAAATCTACTTTCTTTTTCACCTTCACTAAAACATCCATACTCTTTCTCCCATACAAATCAGAATCAAACTTGACACCTAAAATCCTGACTCCTCCCACACAGAACTACCAACCACATTGTTCAATCCCCCTCCATACACCAAACAACTTACACTCAATTTTCCCCATATTCACACAAAAGCCACTCGACATACAAAAAACAATTTCACCCTTTTTAACCCTAACATATCTCTACAAATCACTTTTAACATCATCCATATATGCTATCACTTTCAAAACCCTGCCACCACTCCCTGGCACTTCCACCCCTCTCACACATTTATCTTTCGCCAACATCCTCAACAAGGGTTCAATCACACAAATAAACAACACGGGCAATAACGGGCAACCCTGTCTCACTCCCAACCTAATACTTATGTCACTCGTCATCCACCTATTCACCAACACCTTACTTACCATACCTCTATACAAACATTGGATGGTAAAAGATTCCGGCTGCAAGTTTTTTGAGAGGAAACAAAAATAAATTCTAGATTGCACAGTACCCTTATCACTAAAATAAGAAAAACTACCACCTTCAGCCACATCCCTTAACCCAAACAACGGCAAAATCTCACCCAACTCCTTCCCAGACTTATTAACATCCCCACCACCACCTCCACCCCCACACCTATCCCCACTATGTAAAATACAATTAAAATCCCCCAACACAATAATAGGACCCCCCCCCAGAAAAAACTTAATCTTCTCAAAAAGATACAATCTCCCCTTTTTATCAACTGGGGAATACACACAAAATAACTTAAAACAAACACCCCCATACTCCAAAGTAACAAATAAACATCGTCCCACCTCCACCTCCACCTTCTTTAAAATCTTAATTTTATTATTTTTAATAAGCACCCCCACGCCACTACTCCTGCTCCGACTCAACGACCACACCGCATCCCCCTGGGTCCATCTTGCAGTATATGGTTCCTCCCTCATGTTGCAGTCCTGCAAGCAAAAAATATCAGCAGCATACCCTGACAAGATTTTAGAAATTGCTGCCCGCCTACATGCAGTCCCAATACTACTGCAGTTGAGGGAAGATACCCGTAAGTGCATAGAATATTAGGAAGGGATCACATTTCTGTCATGATGATTTTTTTTTCTTTTTTCCCGCTTTATCCCTGGCCCTAGTCCTAGGTCCCACCCCTGACCCAGGGCTTACCCCCCGTTTTTTTCTTTACTTTCTCCTTTGGTAACCTGCAGTACCCCATCACCTCGTGCAGCTTGGACACCTGACCAGTACTCACGTAGAATGGCGCCTGCGAGGAGTCAGAGTCAATTACCGCTTCAGGTGTTCCAGGGTCCGGAGAATCCGGGAAGGAGCCTATGACCTTGGAGGGCTCAGCAACCTCCATCTTTCTTTTTAGGGAAAGCTGCCTCACCTCCATCTCCTCCTCCTCCTCCGATTCCTCCGATTCCTCACTGCTCCCCTCCAACTCCCCCTCGGCATGAAGTGCCCAGGAACACTCTCCTCCAGTACAGAAGAGGCCCCTTCCTCCCTCACGGCGTCAACAGGGGAGGGACCTGACTCACCCTCCATAGGTGGGCAGACATCAGCCCGCACCACCACTTCCTCAGGCAGCACTATGGCCTGTTACACGGAGTCCACTGCGGCAATCGGTAAAGAACCCATTTTGGCCACATCCGCATAGGATAACACCTTCTTGCTCACAACCACCAAAGCCTCCACTACTTTCTCCGCCACAACTACTGCAGTGGACTCAGACATTCTGGCGACCTTCGGGCACTGTCTCGCAAGGTGTATCCTACTCCCGCAGATGTGGCAGGTCTTTTTCTCTGGACATTGACCGGCTCCGTGACCCTGCTTAAAGCAATTGCGGCATGTTAAACCGGCCTTGCACTGGTCTTTAGTGTGCCCAAACGCGAAGCACTGTCTGCAGAAGAGGGGCTGGCCAGGGTACCACAGGTAGCCACGGTTCCTCCCAATGGAGAAGGACTGAAGGGGGTGCCTGACGCCACCTATACCCTCCCGATCCCCCTAAAAATCACCCAGAATTTACGCTGCCCATTAAAGGTTCCTAGCACATTCGTCAGCTTCACGTCCGAAGAAACTGACTTGCAGTACCTGAATAAAAAGGCAACGATCTCCTCATCCTGTACAAAAGGATTGTACATATGCACAGTGATGGGGACCCGCACTTTCGTCTCACTAGACAGGAATGTGATCTCTTCCAACAACTCGTCACCCTCTTTCTCGCCCTTACATAGCATACATGTCTGCAGATATTCCTTTTTCCAGATAGTAATGTCATACATTCCAGTGGTAGGGAAGCACTGCATGCAAAAAAATGGTTTCTATCGGCATCCCAAAAAACTCTTCAATCAATTGCTTTTGAATCAAGTACAATCCGACATTGTTCCTTCTAGGCTTGGCCACGACCAGCCTCAAAGTGTTTGGTGCGCTCAGAGGCCCCACCATACCTATACCCACCAATCCCACAGCCAACACATGGATGGTAGGGAAAGGCGATCACCCTCGTGCACTCCCGGTGGTGTCCCCACCAATAGCAGCAAGGGGTGCACCCGAAGGAAACACGCCAAGGCCGAGAGGGACTGGCACCGGTCGTTACCTAAAGGATCAAACCAAGGCAGAAACTACACTTGATCTGAGCCAAAAGTCCTAAAATGTAATATTATTTCGCCTAGAGTGATCCTTTAAATCCACCAATTTCATCTTAATGCGATGGATCTCCTCAGTGTGATGGTCATGAGCATCTAATAACTCATTGTAAGCTTTGGAATAATCACGCATATTTTCATCCAATACCTCCACCCTCTCTTCCAGGCAATCCAATCTGTCATGCATTTGAGACATGAACATTTGTAATTCTCGATGCAAGTCTTTCTGCAGAGTGAGCAGCATAGACTTAAACGTTGCCTCAGATACAGGGTTGCCTGTGACAGGGACAGCAGCCAAGGATGTGTGTGTTCTATGTGGGGTGCTCCTCTAGCAGCTGCAGAAGCAGCCCACAACTATTTTTTGGTCTGAGGCTCCTTGCAGGGTAAATTGGCAGGTGAGGTTGCCAGCCTCTTACCTCTGTCTTCTGGTTGCAAGTCTGAGGCTATATCAGGAGAAGGCTGTGTGTCCATATCTTCTCTAGCCGCTGTTGTAGAGTGGTCTCCTGGCTGTGGGAGCGTTGGTGCAGAGCAAGCAGGTAGGCTGGGCTTGCTAGCTTTTGGTGACTGTTCCCTGGTCCGGCGCCATCTTGGGTCTACTGTATGGCCGTGGAGGTGTTGTAATAGGGTGTGTAAGGCGGCATGGAGCGGGCGCATTGTATCGTTTCAGGGACATGCCTGGGAGTGTGCCCGATCTTTCCCGCCATGGGGAGAAGGGCTGCGTCAGGTTTTCCAGAGATCCAGGCCTTGGGACAGAGCTCGGGACTTGGGCTTCCATCCTGGTCCGCAGCGGACCACGCCCCCCCTTTTGTACTTTTTTACGATGTTACCCTGGTTTTGTTTTCTGCCATAGTTTTGGAGTAGGATTGCTCTTCTACATATATCACTTGATTGTATATGTCACGTACAATATTCTGTATAGCTGGTTTATCATTTCCTATATATGCTGCACTTTCCTCATGAAGTTTGACTCCATACCACTTCATTTGATAATACTGTCAACTACTTAGCCACTTCCAGACCGCCCGCCGTCGTTATACGTCAGTAATTTGATGTTGAATACCGTTGTTATGGCAGTAGATAGCTGCCATAACCCCAGTATTTTCTGAAAATGGTGGGAGGTTAGCTTTGGTATAAAAGTGGTCTCCGTGGCGAATTCGCCATGAGATCACTTTTTCCGATGGCGGAGGAGGTGCCCACCCCTCTCCCGCCACGTTCCAGTCATCTCTGTCGCTTACCGGAGCTGTCGGTAGCGGTGGAGAGACGATCCGATCCTTTCCTCTCAGAGGCAGGAAGTCGAGTGAGGGAATGATGGCCCCCCACTCCACTCAATGTCATTGGATGACAGAAGCGACGTCAAACATCACTTCCGCCCCACGCCCTTAAAGGGACATTTTTTTTTATTGAAAGAATTTTTTTTTATTGCATTTAAAGTGTTGCTAAACCTAGTAATATGAAAATAGTTCATCCACCTGGCCCACCCCCATCCCCCCCCCCCCCCCCCCCCACAGTGCCCACAGTTTATAAGTCTTCTTTTTACATTAAAATACTGCCACTATATACTTTTTTGGATGATCTGTATATAACGGTCAGTGATAAACTGCACAGTTTCTCCAGTGCTGGTAGGAGAAGATTTCCACTGCAGCCTGTATACACGCCCACATGTGTGATGCCAATATCATGTGACCTGGCTAGCTCTGAGACCAAGTGAGTGTCCTCTCCAGCATAAAAGACACAACTGAGAATGTGCAGGTTTGGCTACCCTGCCTGTGTATTAGCTGGCCTTCCCCAGATAGACATTTCTGGGAGGGGGGGGATATGTGCATACAGGATCAAACAGCCTTTTTACATAATGCAGAGGATTAACCCCTACTAGGTTCCACAGTGGGTATAACAAGCATGTTATGCTGCATATACAGACTCATTTTACTGTTGTGAGTTTAGTAACACTTTAAGTGTAAATATGAGATGTGAGGTCTTTTTGACCCCCAGATCTCACATTTAAGAGGTCCTGTCATGCTTTTTTTTCTATTATAAGGGATGTTTACATTCCTTGTAATAGGAATAAAAGTGATCCATTTTTTTTTTTTGTAAAGAGACAGTGTAAAAATAAAAAATAAAAAGTAAAATAAATAAAAAAATAAATAAATAAATAAAAATTACAGCGTCCCGTCCCTCCATACTCGCGCGCAGAAGTGAACACATACGTAAGTCGCGCCCGCATATGTAAACGGTGTTCAAACCACACATGTGAGGTATTATTGTTAGAGCGAGAGCAATAATTCTAGCCCTAGACATCCTCTATAACTCAAAACTGGTAACCTGTAGAATTTTTTAAACATGGCCTATGGAGATTTTTAAGGGTTAAAGTTTGTCGCAATTTTGAAGCGTTACATGTTGGGTATCAATTTACTCGGCGTAAAATCATCTTTCAATATAAACAATACAATATAAACAATATAAAAAAAAAAAAACTATTGGGATAACTGTACTGTTTTCTTATTTTTTTTTAGTTCAAAAAGTGTTTTTTTTTTTTCCCCAAAAAAATTGCGTTTGTAAGACCGCTGCGCAAATATGGTGTGACTGAAAATATTCCAACAACCGCCATTTCATTCTCTAGGGCAGGGCTAGGCAACCAGTAGCCCTCCAGCTGTTGTGGAACTACATTTCTCATGTGGCATTGCAAGGCTGGCTGTTACAATTTCCCCCAGAGGCATGATGGGACTTGTAGTTCTGCAACAGCTGGAGGGCCCCCGGTTGCCTATACCCTGCTCTAGAGTGTCTGAAAATTTTTAACAGAAACAAAGATAAACTTTTTTTTTTCAGAATGTTTTAGTCTTTTTTTATTTGCTGCGCAAAAAATAAAAATTGCAGAGGTGATCAAACACCACCAAAATAAAGCTCTATTTGTGGGAAAAAAATGATAAAAAACTTGTTTGGGTACAGTGTAGTATTACCGCGCAATTGTCATTCAATTTGCGACAGCGCTGAAAGCTGAAAATTGACTTGGGCAGGAAGGTGTCTAAGTGCCCGGTATTGAAGTGGTTAATAAAAAGCACTTACATGCAGGGCTTTTTTTCAGGGGGAACTTGGTGGAATTCAGTTCCACCACCTCGGGCTCAGACCCTCTGCTCCCTGCCCACCACTATTACTTGTATACACAAAAGTCCGGTTTCTGTGTTTACAAGTGACAGCTCTGCACTCTGTATGTAATGCAATCCTGGTATTTAATGACCCTCCTACTGTTCGTGAAATTTGATTGACCACACCCACTATTTGATGTGTTTTGGAGGGTGTGTGTAGGGGAGCGGTTTTGGGGGGTCGTGGTTGAGTTCCAGCACCTATTGTTTGAGAAAAAAAGCCCTGCTTACATGCCTATGTAAGGTACAGCAAATAGCAGCGCAGCTGGGGGGGCGAGGCAGGGGCCGGTCCGTCGCTCGGTATGTGATGCAGGGAGCGCGGCGTCCGTCTCAGCTGAAAGTGAATGTAGAGAGCTCCTGTATCAAGCGTGTCCAAGACTCAGTTTCGATGCATTTCGTGCTCCCACGTGCGTCATCAGGAAAAATGGAACCGCCGCCATGATACCGGAGCCTATATGCTAAACAAATCGACACCACTGGTCAGTGGCGATCGTGCTTAAAATGGAAATATAGATTTCCATACAAATTCCAGATACACAACAAAGACAAGCCTCTTTCTCATCCGTACTGGCCTGACAATTGATATGCAGTTAATAAACAATTGAAAAACAAATACATTTAATTATTAAAAATATTCAAAATAAAAGGCGAAAAACAACATGAGTATGAACCCTAAAAACTGTTGGAAAGTCTGAGTACAGGAAAAAAAATAAGTCCATTTGTATGACAATAAAACTCATGACTCTCATTAAACATATACCCAATGTCCATACATCTAATTTATTGAATATTATGCTGAACAATTAGTGTACTAATTAATAGATGGGAGATGTTTTAAAATTACATTTTGTGAGCACACTACAAAACAGCGCCATCTAGTGTCACTATTTCATATATCAGTGCTTAGACATATTGAAAATAAACCTAAAAAAAAATATATATATATATATATATATATATATATATATATATGTATGATCTTCCAATAAGAGCAGATATATATATTTATAATATATATATAATTTTAAAGGCAAAATAAAGGCAAAGGCAAAACGCTATGTGTGTATATATATATATATACACACACATAGCGTTTTGCCTTTGCCTTTATCTTGCCTTTAAAATTATATATATATTATAAATATATATATCTGCTCTTATTGGAAGATCATATATATATATATATATATATATATATATATATATATATATATATATTTTTTTTTTTTTTAGGTTTATTTTCAACATGTGTAAGCACTGATATATGAAATAGTGACACTAGATGGCGCTGTTTCGTATATATATATATACACATAGCGTTTTGCCTTTGCCTTTATTTATATATATATATAAAACTAAAATTATATGTTATATGTTTTTTAAATATACATATCTGCCCTTATTGGAAGATCATTCATCTATCTATCTATCTATCTATCTATATATATATATATATATATATATATATATATATATATATGCCCTTATTGGAAGATCATACATATATATATCCATTCTAACTACAAATAAAATACCAAATATAGAAGTGAAAATCTAATATATATATTTATATATATATATAAATAAAATTATATATATTATAAATATATATATATATGCTCTTATTGAAAGATCATACATATACACACTCAAAAATCAGTTAAAAAAACAATTTAAATCTATCTCAATATTTAACCCGGCAGGCATGAGACACCCCTAACTCAAAAATCCAGCGTCTTTCGGCTTGGGAGACACAGGTCCTCATATCTCCTCCTCTCCAATGGGGTACAACCTTGTCAATCCCCAAAAACTTTAAAAGAGATGGATCTTGCTGGTGATGAGTTCTAAAGTGATTCGATACACTATGTTTTCTTAACCCATTCACAATATTGGTGACGTGTTCACGTGTTCATTGATTCTTTTATACAGACATCTTGTGGTTCTCCCCACATATACCAACCCACAAGGGCACGTGAGGAGATTTACCACATATCTGGTATTGCAGGATATGAATTTGTCTATCTTGTACTCCTTGCCATCACTCCCTACAAAAACATCTGTTTTTCTTTTTTTATCTGCGGTAGTTCTGCAAGATTTACACCTTCCACACCTGTAAAACCCTATGCTGTCAAGGAAGGTTTTCTTTCTGATCTTAGGAGGCTCCACCACATTTTTGGCTATCATATTCCTAAGACCTGGGGCTCTCCTATATATGAAGGATGGCTTACGGGACAGAATCTTATTCAGGGTATTACCCCTCAACAAGATAGGCCAGAATTTCTTTAGGGACTTTTCAACTTTTTTTATAGTCCAGATTAAAACCTGTGACGAAGGCCAACTCAAATTTATTCTCCTTTCTCCTAGCCTGTTCTAACAGTTCACCTCTGTTGCTGATGGCTACCTCCGACCTGACCTTCTCAAGTTCACAAAGGTTGTATCCTTTCTCCAGAAATCTTTTCAACAATACTTCTGATTGGGCCCAATAATCCCCATCTAGATCACAGTTTTGTCTAATCCGGACAAACTGCCCTTTTGCTATGGCATTGATCCACCCTGGATGATGGCAACTACGTGTTGAGATATAACCATTCTTATCAACCTCTTTAAAAAAGGTTCTAGTCAGTAAACTCTTATCGCTCTTGAAAATTTCAAGATCTAAATACTGAATCTCATCAACACTCCATGCTAGTGAGTTTGATGCCATATTGGTTGTTATTCAAATGGTTCATGAACAGATGGAGATCTTCCAAGGAGCCATCCCATATGAATACCAGGTCATCTATATACCTCCGATATAGCACCAACTGTGGCCACTTGTCAGTAAAAATATCTTCATTCTCCCATTTGTCTAAGAAAATGTTTGCCACACTACCCATGGCAATGCCCTTGACTTGATTGAAAAAATCCCCTCCATACCCAAAAAAATTGTTGGACATGGCCATATTTAACCCTTCCAGCACCAAAAATCCAATTTGACTTTGTTTCAACTTTGTATGTTTATGTAAACACAATTTTATTGCATCTAATGCATCCTTCTGTTTAATATTTGTATAGAGGGACTCAACATCTGCTGTGACCAACAGAGTTGGACCCTCTACACCAACATCCTTCAATAAACCTTTTGGCTCCTTACCATCCTTCAAAAAAGCTTTACCTTTGGCTGCCAAAGGTTGAAAGGAAGTGTCCAGACATTCCCCTATTCATGAGTACAAGGAATTAATTCCACTGATAATCGGCCTCCCTGGTGGAGTTTTTGTGCATTTTGGGCTATTGGTACATCACTGGTATTTTGGGGGCCCTTAGATTCAGATATTTTGCTTCTTTCTTGTCTAAGATGTCTTTTTTAATGCCTTTCTTCAACCAATCTTCTATTTTCCTTTTTAAATTAAAGGTGGGGTTACCAGGTAATTTAATGTATGTATCTTTATCTCCTAAAATTCTATTAATTTCTTTTTTATATTCTGATTTTTTTAAGCACCACAAGCCCTCCCCCCTTATCGGCAGGTCTAATAACTTTTTCTTTCTTCTTTTCAACTTTTCTAATGGCTTCCCATGCCTGCTTAGTTTTTCTCTTCTTGTCACTTTCTATTTTTCTAATGTTCTCTTCTACCATATTCTTGAACACATCAATGAACTTATGACTGCATGGTTTAGGGTTAAAAGTGGATTTACCTATACTTTTTAATCCACTATGTCCATGAATAGTTGGCTTTGCGTGAATGTCTTTAGACTTCACTTCCCTAAACAATTTTGTAATATTTAATTTCCTGGAGAACTTCTCTACATCTATCATAGTATTGAATCCGTTTAGAAATCTGGCCGGAGCAAACTTCAACCCTTCCTGGAGAGTGTGCAACTCCTCCTCGGTGAAGGGCTCCCCTGCCGAATTGAATATGATCGACTCTAACTGTCTCTCTTTCTTTTTTTGTCTGCCTCCTCTGTAGCCCCTTTTCTTTCTTCTGTTGGTAGTTTGTGAGGGGTATGCCCCTACTTTGTAGGGTTCTTTCCAGTCCCCTCCATTCCCCCGATTGCTGATAATATTGATGATCATATACATGTGGGGAAGGGGGTTGAGGTTTCGGGAAACCTCTCCCCCGATTTGTTTGGAAATCAAATTTTTCACTATTTCACTCATTTGTTATACATGTACAATATAGTACTTAATAGACGTAGCAATGCTCCCATATACAGTGCCCTGAAAAAGTATTCACACCCCTTGAAATTTCCCACATTTTTTCATGTTACAACCAAAAACGTAAATGTATTTTATTGGGATTTTATGTGACAGACCAACACAAAGTGGCGCATAATTGGGAAGTGGAAGGAAAATGATAAATTATACAAATAAATATGTGAAAAGTGTGGGGGGTATTTGTATTCAGCCCCCCTGAGTCAATACTTTGTAGAACCTCCTTTCACTGCAATTACAGCTGCAAGTCTTTTTGGGGATGTCTCTACCAGCTTTGCACATCTAGAGAGGGACATTTTTGCCCATTCTCCTTTGCAAAATATCTCAAGCTCTGTTAGATTGGATAGAGAGCGTCTGTGAACAGCAATTTTCAAGTCTTACCACAGATTCTCAATTGGATTTAGGTCTGGACTGTAACTGTGCCATTCTAACACATGAATATGCTTTGATCTAAACCATTCTATTGTAGCTCTGGCCTTATGTTTAGATTCGTTTTCCTGCTGGAAGGTGAACCTCCGCCCCAGGCTCAAGTCTTTTGCAGACTCTAACAGGTTTTCTTCTAAGATTGCCCTGTATTTGGCTCCATCCATCTTCCCATCAACTCTGAACAGCTTCCCTGTCCCTGCTGAAGAACATCCAGACTATCCAGACTATACGGCCCCCCCTGTGACATCCAAACTATACCGCCCCCCTCCCCGTGACATCCAGACTATATGGCCCCCCCGTGACATCCAAACTATACGCCCCCCCCCTGTGACAGCCAAACTATACCGCCCCCTGTGACATCCAGACTATATGGCCCCCCCGTGACATCCAAACTATACAGCCCCCCGTGACATCCAAACTATACGCCCCCCCTGTGATATCCAGTCTATACGGCCCCCCTGTGACATCCAGACTATACAGCCCCCCCCGTGACATCCAAACTATACGCCCCCCCATGACATCCAAACTATACGCCCCCCCGTGACATCCAGACTATATGGCCCCCTCCTGTGACATCCAGACTGCCCCCCCCTGTGACATCCAGACTATACGGCACCCCCCCTGTGACATCCAGACTATACGCCCCCCCCCGTGACATCCAGACAATAAGGCACCCCCCCTGTGACATCCAGACTATACAGCCCCCCTTGTTACACCCAGACTATACGGCCCCCTCCTATGACATCCAGACTGGCCCCCCCTTGTGACATCCAGACTATACGGCCCCCCCTGTGACATCCAGACCAGCCCCCCCGTGACATCCAGACCGGCCCCCCGTGACATCCAGAATGGCCCCCCTGTGGTATCCAGACCGGCCCCCCTCCTGACATCCAGACCAGCCCACCCTGTGACATCCAGACCGCCCCCCCCTGTGACATCCAGACCGGCCCCCCCTGTGACATCCAGACTATATGGCCCCCCCGTGACATCCAAACTATACAGCCCCCCGTGACATCCAAACTATACGCCCCCCCTGTGATATCCAGTCTATACGGCCCCCCTGTGACATCCAGACTATACAGCCCCCCCCGTGACATCCAAACTATACGCCCCCCCATGACATCCAAACTATACGCCCCCCCGTGACATCCAGACTATATGGCCCCCTCCTGTGACATCCAGACTGCCCCCCCTGTGACATCCAGACTATACGGCACCCCCCCTGTGACATCCAGACTATACGCCCCCCCCCGTGACATCCAGACAATAAGGCACCCCCCCTGTGACATCCAGACTATACAGCCCCCCTTGTTACACCCAGACTATACGGCCCCCTCCTATGACATCCAGACTGGCCCCCCCTTGTGACATCCAGACTATACGGCCCCCCCTGTGACATCCAGACCAGCCCCCCCGTGACATCCAGACCGGCCCCCCGTGACATCCAGAATGGCCCCCCTGTGGTATCCAGACCGGCCCCCCTCCTGACATCCAGACCAGCCCACCCTGTGACATCCAGACCGCCCCCCCCTGTGACATCCAGACCGGCCCCCCCTGTGACATCCAGACCTGGCCCCCCCCCTGTGACATCCAGACCGGCACCCCCTGTGATATCCAGACCGCCCCCCCCTGTGACATCCAGACTGTGCCCCCCCTGTGACATCCAGACTGCCCCCCCCTGACATCCAGACCGCCCCCCCTGTGACATCCAGACTGGCCCCCCCTGTGACATCCAGGCTATATGGCCCCAAAGTTGGTCAAGCGGAGCCACATGGTTACAGTAGAGATTGAGCTGCGGCGCCGCAGCTCAATCACTATTGTAGCCATGTAGCCAGCCTACGGTCTCCTTGAAAATGGAGGCCGGTGGATACATCGAATTTCTCGGGACATCTCCCAGGACACTATTAAGTCGGGAAAAGGGTCTAAATCCTGGGAATGTCCCGAGAAATTTGGAACAGTTGGCAAGTATGCTACTGCTGACCTCTGTCCATTGCCCTGTTGACACCTATTCTCTGTCCTGCCAATCCCTGTCCTCCACCCTGCCTACCACTGTCCTCCGCCCTGCTGACCTCTGTCCCCTGCCCTGCTGACCTCTATCCCCTGCCCTGCTGACCTCTATCCCCTGCCCTGCTGACCTCTGTCCCCTGCCCTGCTGACCTCTGTCCCCTGCCCTGCTGACCTCTATCCCCTGCCCTGCCGACCTCTGTCATCTGTCCTGATGACTCCTGTCCTTTGTCTCGCTGATCCCTGCACACTGCCATTCTGACCACTGCCATTCTGACCATGCAGCTCTGCTTGACCAACTTTGACACCTCATTTCCCCCCCACTCCCCAACTTACCTTTTGATCGCCTAATCTCACCAGCTAAATTCAGGGAGAACATGGACACTATAAACATTTACTCCATAAACGCGAGGGGCCTGAACATACCCAAAAAGCATTGAATGCTCCTGAATGACCTTAAAAGGGCTCATATTGACATAGCGCTCATACAGGAGACACATTTCAGGGCAGACAAACCTATCTACCTCAAAAGTCGACACTTCCCCCATGTGTACCATGCTACGAAGGCAACTACTAAATCTAAAGGAGTATCAATACTAATTGCAGGGACGGTACCGTGGATATGTAGTGACATAGGGATAGACCCGGAAGGGCGGTACGCATTCGTTAAGGGAATACTGAGGAATACGCAGGTCACCATAGCCACCGTATATTCCCCCAGACAGACAAGACACGTTCCTACACCGTACGTTGAAGTTACTTACGGAATTTCAGGAAGGCCAGTTAATCCTCAGGGGTGACTTCAATATGCCTCTCAACCCTGCGGTTGATACCTCTTCAAATACCTCCTCTATGCGTGCGAGCACTCACAAGAGGATAGTAAGAGACCTTCATAATGCCCAACTGATATATATCTGGAGACTGACCCATTCTGGAGAAAGAGATTATAATTTTTATTCGGCCCCACATAAAGTATATTCGAGACGGGACTACTTCTTTATCCCCCAAAGACAGCTAGAGGCCATCCAAGCAGTGGAGATAGGCAATGTCACCTGGTCGGACCATGCTCCTATTACCAAGCGTTACTGCCTGTCATCCGGCTGGAACAAATTTTGGAGACTTAATGAAAGTTTCCTGCAAATACCAGAAGTTCTGACAGATATTGAGAATGAACTGCGACACTACTTCCGGACAAATGACATTGACAACTGCGACCCGGGCATCTTATGGGAGGCACACAAAGCCATGATAAGAGGGGTGTTCATCAAACACGGAATGCGTATCAAAAAAGAAAGGGAACACTTACTGTTGGAACTCCTTCAGAAGATTCAGGTTGTAGAAACAAAACACAAAACAACACCGACTGCATCCCTGGAAGCAGAACTGATGACACTAAGAAAACAAACAGTAGATCTACTACATAATAGAGCCAAAGCAGCACTACAAAGATGTTGTAAACTTTCTTACGAATCAGGGAATAAATGTGGGAAACTGTTTGCCAATGCGGTACGGAATCTAAGACTCAACACATATATTCCCCAGATCATAGGTCAGTCAGGACAGAAGAGGAATACACCAACGCAGATAGCAAGAGAATTTAGAGACTATTACACCTCCCTCTATAACCTTTCTGTTAGACCACCCAACGACACGAAGATAAATGAATACATCTCAGCATCTCAGATCCCCCAATTGACACCAGAGACCAGTGCAGAACTAGAAGAGCCCATCACTTTAGAAGAAATACAGAAGGCAGTGCAAGGCACGAAACCAGGCAAAGCCCCGGGCCCGGATGGGCTCACCCTACAATATTATCAAACTCTACAGACTATCCTAGGCCCTTATATGGTGCGGCTATTTAACAGCCTAAACGATGGAGTCTCCTTTCCTAGAGATATGTTGAGGGCACATATTTCCATAATACTAAAGGAAGGCAAAGACCCGGCAGCCTGTGGCAGCTATAGGCCCATCTACCTTCTAAATGTGGATCTTAAAGTATTCACAAAAGTGTTAGCCAATAGATTAACCCAGTTTATGCCTGATTTTATTTACATTGATCAAGTAGGATTTATCCCCTCAAGAGAGGCACGAGATAACACCACAAAAGTACTAAATCTTATTCATATAGCTACCCAAAAGAAGACCCCATGCGTCTTTCTCAGCACAGATGCTGAGAAAGCGTTTGACCGTGTCAACTGGGGCTTCATGTCAGCAGTTCTCAAACAGATAGGCTTAGGAAGTAAAATGCTACAGTGGATCTCGAGTATATACACTATACCTACGGCTCAAGTCAAGGCAAATGGGATTCTTTTGGATCCCTTTACAACAGCTAATGGTACTAGACAGGGGTGTCCACTCTCACCGATGCTATTTGCCCTATCCCTTGAACCTTTCTTGTGCACGGTGCGCTCGAACCCGGACATATCGGGGGTGACGGTAAAGGGTACTCAACATAAGATCTCTGCATACACAGATGACCTCATGTTCTCCCTATCAAATCCAGTGATCTCAATACCAAATCTTCTCAAGGAATTCGACAGATATGGAACTTTAGCTAATTTAAAAATAAACTTTGATAAATCGGCCGCGATGGGGATAAATATTCCACCAAGCAGAATGAACTCACTGAAGTCACAATTTAAATTTAAATGGTCAACGGATTCTCTTAAATCAGAGCAACAACACAAGGGAATATAGAAAATTTTAATAAAATATGGCAACCATGGATTACTTTTAAATATTCTGATTCATATACCACTTTCACATAAACCTTTTATACATAGACCAATATTTTTCCTATAATATATTTATTTTATTTTATTTTTATTTAATTTTCTTTCCTCCTCTTTACTCCTCATTTCTGTTACTATATCTATATCTAAGGACACCTCTCAGGGGTCCACAAATTTATTCTCCCTTTCAAAATAAATAACAGATTTTTTCTATACAAAGCTAGAGTATTTCCAAATAATTTATCAATATAACAATAGGTCGGATACGAAACCACCTTGGTGGCCTTACCAGTAAATACTCTATTATTGAAGTCAATTATTCACTGTTATATGAAACTTATGTACAAATGTTAATATGATTGTACCAATGTTATTTTCAAACATTAATAAAAGCTTTCTGTTAAAAAAAAAAAATATCTCGGTACTCTGATCCCAAACGACTTAAAACGTACCTTTGACCTCAACTTTCCACCCCTACTGACTGAGATCCGTTTACTGTTACAAGACTGGCAAAAGGGACTTCACTCCTGGTTCGGCAGATGTAACCTACTTAAAATGTTTATCCTCCCAAAATTTTTGTACCTGTTTCAGGCCCTTCCGATTAAAATCCCACCTAAATACTTTGAACAAATACACTCATTATTTACCAGATTTATCTGGGCACAATCAAGACCTAGGTTACGTAGACGCTACTTAACATTGCCCAAACATCTTGGAGGAATTGCCCTCCCAGACCTGAAAAAGTACTATATAGCTGTTCATTTAGGACGCATAATAGACTGGAACCGTCATTATAAAAACAAACTGTGGACACAATTGGAACAGGCACAGTCTGAGGTCACACTGAAAGGAGCAATCTGGTGTTACGATCAGATCTCCCCACAGTTAAAGTTACATCCTGTCATTGGTACCACCGTCCAGATTGGAGCATCCACAATCTCTGCAAACTTCCTATCCACTAACAACTCCCCTCTTTACCCTATACTAGGCAACCCTGCCTTCACACCTGGCCTAAGACAGGAGGGTTATAGGACACTGGTATCATCAGGAAAAGACAGAGCAGCACATTTTCTAATAGATAATGCTTGGCCTTTATTACAATCCCTTTTCGGATGCTAGAGGTCAATTCAAACTGTCATTTTGGGAAGCTTTAAAGTTGCATCATTTCCTACACTCGATCCCCAACCCAACGCACTTTAATCGGGACTTGACGACCTTTGAAGACTACTGTAGAGACAAGGGAGTTCTACCTCAAGTTTTGTCCAAGATGTATATCTTACTCAACACCCCCGTAGAACAACCCGTCTTGACGTACATACAAAAATGGGAAACAGACTTACAATGCCAGTTCACAGACACTCAAAAACAAGCGATAATTAGATTCTCCCTTAAATCATCCATATTCACAAGGACTCAGGAACTCAATTACAAAATATTGACCAGATGGTACTACACCCCCGTCAGACTTCACAAGATTTTCCCTACTTCCACAGATAAATGCTGGAGATACCAATCTGCTAAGGGGACGCTTCTTCATATCTTCTGGTCTTGCCCTCTGTTGCAGCACTTTTGGACAACAGTCCGAAGGATCTCTACTGACGCATGCCACTCCTATTCCGGCAAAGAAATATAAAAAATCAATAGTACGGCACTTATTAAACGCAGCTAAATCTTGCATTCCATTATTGTGGAAAAAAACGTCATCCCCGACTGTGGGGATGTGGCTGTGCAGAGTGGAGGAGATCAGGAGATTGGAGGACTTAGTCCTTACGGCACAGAATAAGCAGGAACAACACCTCAGGACATGGACGCTCTGGAACATGTTTATATATTCAGATGAAGGGCAGGCTATGTTAGCTACTTGACCATATAATAATAAGGAAGATATTTCAGATAAGGAACCTGGAGGTACCACTCCCACAGGCCACCCCCACCCTACCCCCCCCCACACCTCTCTTCCCCTCCTGTATCCCCCCTCTATAATCTTTTCTCTTTCTCTCTGTCTCTCCTTTTCTCGTCAGTTCATCTTTATCTCTCTTTTCATGGGAATCCTGGTGATCCTAAGTTGGGGTCATGGCATATATTTTCACTGAGACTGACAGAAGGGAACACAGGATTCTACCAGACATAAAAGCATACAGAAGCAATGCTCGGAACTGATTATCCCCTTCCCGCCGACCGTACGCAGATCTGCGTACTCGGCTTTCCAGGGTTATACCGGGATGATGCCTGCAGCTGCAGGCATCATCCCGATACCGTTGTTTACAGCGGGCGATCGGCTATCGGAGTATAACAACCGATGCGGCTTAAAGCTGCTCGGCTGTTATACCGGAGGAGCAGGAGGGGACATCCCCCCTCCCGCCGCCGCCTCTCGCCGCTCTTACCGGGCCTCCTGTGCGATCGGGAGGCCCGGGGTCAAATCGGCTGCCTTCGGCGGCTGGGGGCGGGCTGGAGCGAAGCTGTGGGCGGCTTCGTTCCAGCCTTCTCAATGTAAACGCGGAAGGGACGTCATGACGTCACTTCCCGTTTACTCGGCTGCCAATGGCGCGGGTTTTAAAAAAAAATATACAGAATCCCCGTTTTCGGTGATCTGAATACTTTGAAGTGCAAAGGAGGGATCGGGGGTCTTTTAGACCCTCCATAAAGAGTACCTGTCACCATCTATTACTGTCACAAGGGATGTTTACATTCCTTGTGACAGCAATAAAAGTAAAAAAAAAAAAAAAAAATTTTTAAACACAATTTCTAAGTTTTAAAATAAGTAAAATAAATTTTAAACATTTTTTTTTTAAAGCGCCCCCATCCCTGTGAGCTCGCGCACCGAAGGAAACGCATACGGAAGTCGCGCCCGCATATGTAAACGGTGTTCAAATCACACATGTGAGGCATCACCGCGATCGTCAGAGCGAGAGCAATAATTTTAGCCTGAGACCTTCTCTGTAACTCAAACCTGGTAACCGTAAAAAAAAAATTTAAAGCGTCGCCTATGGAAATTTATAGGTACCGTAGTTTGTCGCCATTCCACGAGTGCGTGCAATTATAAAGGGAGACATGTTTGGTATCTATTTACTCGGCGTAAACGCATCTTTCACATTATACAAAAAAATTGGGGTAACTTTACTGTTTAGATTTTTTAAAATTCATGAAAGTGTCCCTTTTCCAAAAATTTGCGTTTAAAACACCGCTGCACAAATACTGTGTGATGTAAAATATTGCAACAATCGCCATTTTATTCTCTAGATTCTCTGCCAAAAAATATATATATATAATGTTTGGGAACTCTAAGTAATTTTCTAGCAAAAAAATACGGATTTTAACTTGTAACCACCAAATTTCAAAAATAAGCTTAGTCATGAAAGGGTTATAGTATGTTCAGTTACAGTTAACATATGTTTTCCAATATCTAACATTAGTATTGAATACTCAATTATATATATATATAGAGGTATTTAGTTATGTTAAGTTATATACTTTCCTGTGAACACAAACCATTGATGTGAGACACTGTAACATGTCTTATATATTGACTCTCTGTTCAAGAAATTAATAAAACTTATATTTGAAAAAAAAAAAAAATTCACTTTTTATCTGTGAAATTGTGTTTCCCAGTGCTAAACATTTCATCCAATTTCTAAATTGCTGCATTTGTAACCTGCAAAAGCCAGTCTAAAGGAATAGTAGTGGTAAAAAAGCACTTGTGGGTTTAACCAATCATTTCTTTTGTACAATTCTCCTTTAAGGGGGGGCGTGTCCTATGCCTACATACTTTTGATAAGAGGCGTCCCTCATTCCCATTTCCCAAGGTATGATATCCCCTTCCTCAATACTTGATCCATTGTGGCAGTAGGGCTCAGTTGCAGGAAAGTGTTCTCCTCCTCAACCTCAGATACAATGAATTGCTGTGCATCCTCTTGCAGCAAGTTGCTGATACTGTCCTTCATTAACCCAACTGACTCCCGTATCTGTGGATGAGGAGGAAGAACAAGGCGCTTTCGCAGCTACTGATGACTTCAAGCTATTCTGCTCTAGGGAGACAGAGGAGGAGCATGAAGAAGATTTGGTTAGACGCTCCACCACCTTCTCTTCATCTCTGGGTGTATAACAGGCTTGCTGCCAGGAAAAAAAGACACGTGTGTCCTACCCCTAGATATTCCACCACAACCCCTGATTTGGGCTGTGAATATGAATTCGGGAATGCTGATCACATTAATGTTAAAAATGTGTAAGTGTAAATGTACGCAATCATGAGGCTTGTCCTAATCTGACATCGATAGGTTTCTTAACAAATGAGTGGAGCTCAGCCTCGCCCTGTACAGGAAATCTGTAACCAGTTCAACTGCATTTCTAGTTCTAAACTTTCATTTAATTTCTCTTCTGCTGTCAGCGATGGCGTCTACGGATGTAAAAGTTGAACTGCAATGTTCCATCTGTTCAGACTCCTCTACAGATCCTGTAACCCTGAAATGTGGACACAACTTCTGCCGGGTCTGTATTGATCGTGAGCTGGATACACCGGAGGGGTATGGAGGATATTCCTGTCCTAAATGTAGAGAGAAGTTTCCGGATCGTCCTGCATTGCAGGGAAATGAAACAGCGAGGAACATAGCAGAGAATTTCCTGTCTCCTCAGCCAGATCGGGAGGAGTCCGGGGTCTTCTGTACTTACTGTGTGGACTCTCCTGTACCTGCTGTTAGATCCTGTCTGCACTGTGAGGTTTCTCTGTGTGATAAACACCTGAGAGTCCACAAAGATTCCCCAGAACACATCTTATGTGACCCCACCTTGTCCATGGAGAGCAGGAAATGCTCCGTCCATAAGAAGATTCTAGAGTATTATTGCACTGAGGATGATTCTTGTATCTGTAAGTTTTGTGTGATTGGAGAACATAAAGGACATGAGGTGGAGTCACTGGATGAGGCTTCTGAGAAGAGGAAGAAGACACTGAGGAATGTTCTGCAGAAACTTCTAACAAAGAGAGAGGAAATGGAGGAAAGGGTCCAGGAACACAAGAGGAAAGTAGAAGAAGAAGCAGCTGGTGACACCGAGAGAGTCACTGTCCTGTTTAGAGATCTCAGGAGACGTCTGGAAGATCTGGAGAAGAGAGTCCTGAGGGACATCTCCGGGAGGGCAGAGCGGATCTCCATCTCCATCTGGCAATTGGAAATAAAGAAGGAGGAGCTGTCCAGGAAGTTGCGTCACATTGAGGAGCTGTGTAACATGACGGATCCACTGACTGTCTTACAGGAATCAGACACAGGTGACTTGTGTGATACTGAGGATGGAGATAATGAGGACAGAGAGAGACATGAGGAACTCCTCCATGATGGAGGGGGTCTGGATGTGGCGGGGGTCTTACACAAAAGTTTATCTGATATAATAACAGAGGTAAATGTATACTTCCCTATACAGGAAGCTGCAGACATATTAATGGCTAGTAATGAGCTACAGATATCAGATGACAGGAAAACTGTATCCGAGTCAGATATAGACCAGAATCACCCAGAAACAACAGAGAGATTTCAGGATTGTCCTCAGGTGATGTGCAGTCAGAGTTCCTCCTCAGGGAGTCATTACCAGGATATGGATGTTGGGGGGTCAGAGAGCTGGAGAGTTGGGATGTGTAACCCTGCAGACATATTGGATGTAAATGCAGCTAGTAATGAGCTACAGATATCAGATGGCAGGGAAACCGCTTCCAGATCAGATATAGACCAGAATCACCCAAAGACACCAGAGAGATCTCAGGATGATCCTCAGGTGATGAGCAGTCAAAGTTCCTCCTCAGGGCAAAATTACCGTGATGTGGATGTTGGGGGATCAGAGAGCTGGAGAGTTGAAATACGTCACCCTGCAGACATATTACTGGATGTAAACACAGCTCACAATAAGCTACATATATCAGATGACAGGAAAACTATATCCAGGTTAGATAGGAGCCAGAGGCGCCCTCAAGCGCCAGAGAGATTTCAGTATTGTCCTCAGGTGATGAGCAGTCAGAGTTTCTCCTCAGGGAGACATTACTGGGAAGTGGATGTTGGGGGATCAGATGAATGGGTAGTTGGGATGTGTTACCCCAGTATAGACAGGAAACGACGTAAGTCAGAGATTGGAAAGAATAACAAGTCCTGGGGATTGGACAGGTCTGGTGATAAGTATTTTGTGATACATGACAATAAAGATATCCTCTTACCCACCAATCTCTCCAGTAACAGAGTCAGGATATATCTGGATTATGAGGCCGGACGGATCTCCTTTTATGATCTGTGTGACCGGATCCGACTCCTCCACACCTTCACCACCACCTTCACTGAGCCCCTCCATGCTGGGTTTAATGTATGGAAAGGTTATATAAAGATATGTGGGGGGGGAGATGGGAGAATCCTGCCCTAAGTCTGGTGACATCACAGGGATGGATGGTGGGATTGGGTCATTGATTAGCCAATGAATGCTTGAAGGATGTGGTGGCTCCATTGATAGAGGAGCCACCCTAAGACAGGAAGTGTGTCACTGGTAAGATCACCAGGGGGAAATAAAGGAAAAAAGCCCACGATTGGAAAGCTTCAATATACTGTATATCATTTTTGTTTTTGGGTTTATTACCACTTTAAGTCTCTGACCCGGAGCAAGCATGCTGTAAATAAGAATCAGAAAAGTCAGAATTTATTATCTTTATACTTGTTCAGGGTCGGAGACTGAGAAAGTATTGAAGCCAAATCATCAGCATGACAGCCAGGGAACTAGCATTCTAAAAAGGAGAGTTTATCAATGGCAGTCCCCATGATTCTCTCATGACAGGCGCCCTTTGAATATAATAAATGTAATTCATTAACTGACACAATGATAACTTCCAGGTGTGTCTGGATTCCAGGGACAGTCCAGGGACAGTCCCAGGATTTAGAGGAAATGTTGCTGATTTTATTATAATTTCTCTATTATGATTTGTATTACAGAGTCATTTCATCTTCATTGTAATAATAATCGGTGATGGGTATTTATTCCTAATTTTCCTATTTCTATCAATGTCTCTATCTGCCCAGAGTTCAGCTTTAAATTAGAGAAGACACCCCGACATTCTCCTCCTCGTTGCTTTCCTAAGATTTTGTTAGATTTTTTCTCTGAATGTTTTCCCCATTTATATAGAGAAATGTTCTTTTATCATATAGTGATAGGAGGTGATGAGGATTTAGTGTTATAGGGGAACAGCTGGACTGAGGAGCTCCTAGAACTAGTATTATCCATGTCTAAAGGGGTCCCGGAAAATCTTTATTTCATAGAAAAGAATCCAGAAATAGATCTGCAGATCAGGGCCTGGATTGTACTTGGCAGAAGAGCTGACAGTCCACATCAGATGTCCCCTATGATAACCCCAGAGACATCTATCATCTGTTATAGTCACCAGAGGACCCGATTAGGAATGTTCATGTTTCTATTGGTCATGTTCTATTTCTATCACTGGAGTCATGTGATCAGTTCTGTCAATCATTTTTCGGATCTTTTATGTCCCAATCATGTCTAGTAATGAGAAGTGATTGTAAGGAATCGTATTGTATTGGAAGTGATTTCTTTATAATAAATGGAGATGAAGCATTTCCTAAGATTGGGTTGTGCTCACTACGATATGAGAAGTTCTGGAACCCCAAAGACCCGTGACACCAGGGTTACTGTATATATTCAGGATGAGCCCCCCCACTGCACACTGTCTGATCTGAGCCAGAAGAAGCCCCGCCCACATCCACCAATGGGGATCAGTGTAGAGGCTGATAGGGGGAGGGGCTGGAGGATGACACTTCTACACAGGGACTTCTGAAGATCACAGATGGACATGACCTGAAATGATGGAGGTCTACTGATGTCTTTATTATTTCAGGAAAAACTAAGAAATCTAGATTTTGGTATGGAGTCATTCTACTATGATGAGGCTGAAGTCATTTCCCATAATCCTCGGAGAGAGTATTATGGGAGATAGGTCAGGTACTCTGCTCCAGCAGAAATGATTACATCATATTGGTCAGAATCTCCCAGTCATTGTCCAACCAGCATTAGGACATGAGAGCTGGAATATGATTGGTTGCTAGGAGCAATATAGACACCTTCCTCTCAGATACATTTTAGACCCCTTTCACAATGGAGCGTTTTGCAGGTGCTATAGCGTTAAAAATAGCGCCTGCAAAACACCCCAAAACAGCTGCTACATTCATTCCAGTGTGGAAGCCCTCACACACATCGCTGTTCTGTGAGCTGAGGAAATGCAGATTGTGAGTTCCTAATAGCTAGGGACCACGATCTGTCATTTCCTCTAGGTCAGTCCCCTCCCCCCCTTCAGTTAGGACACACCTAGGGAACACAATTAACCCCTTGATCGCCCCCTAGTGTTAACCCCTTCCTTGCCAGTGACATTTTTACAGTAATCAGTGAATTTTTATAGCACTAATTGCTGTATAAATGCCAATGGTCCCAAAAATGTGTCAAAAGTGTCCGATGTGTCCGCCATAATGTCGCAGTCCCAATAAAAATCGCAGATCGCCACCATTACTGTTAAAAAAAAAAGTAAAAATAAAAATGCTATAAATCTATCCCCTATTTTGTAGACGCTATAACTTTTGCGCAAACCAATCAGTATACGCTTATTGCGATTTTTTTTATTACCAGAAATATGTAGAAGAATATGTATCGGCCTAAACTGAGAAAGAATTCGCTTTTTCTAAAAATTGGGATATTTATTATAGCAAAAAGTACAAAATATTGTGTGTTTTTTTCAAAATTGTCGCTCTTTTTCTGTTAATAGCGCAAAAAATAAAAATCGCAGAGATGATCAAATACCACCAAAAGAAAGCTCTATTTGCGGGAAAAAAAGGACGTCCATTTTGTTTGGGTACAATGTCACACGACCGCGCAATTGTCAGTTAAAGCGACGCAGTACGGAATCGCAAAAAATAGCCCGGTCATTGGGCAGCCAAATCTTCCGGGGCTGAAGCGGTTAAAGGAGAAAAAATTTTATTTATTTTTTTCAAGTGATGTTTTTTTTTTATTGCATTTTAGTGTAAATATGAGAAGTGAGGTCTTTTTGACCCCCAGATCTCACATTTAAGAGGTCCTGTCTTGGTTTTTTTTCTATTACAAGGGATGTTTACATTCTTTGTAATAGGAATAAAAGTGACCCAAATTATTATTTTATTTTTTTTTAAAAACAGTGTCAAAATAAAAAATGAAAAGTAAAATAAATAAGAAAAAAAATAAAAAATGTTTTAAAGCGTCCCGTCCCGGCGAGCTCACATGCAGAAGCGAACGCATACGTGAGCAGCGCCCGCATATGAAAACGGTGTTCAAACCACACATGTGAGGTATCGCCGCGATCATTAGAGTGAGAGCAATAATTCTAGCCCTAGACCTCCTCTGTAACTCAAAACTGGTAACCTGTACACATTTAAAAAAAATGTTCTCTAGGGTGTTAGAAAAAAAATATATTTATACCGTATTTATCGGCGTATAACACGCGCCGGCGTATAACACGCACCCCAAGTTTAGGAGGGATTTTTAAGGAAAAAAACTTACATTTAAATGTCCATCAATGCAGCCTCATCAGTGTCCATCTGTAGCCTTGTCCCTCATTGCAGCCTTGTCCTCCATTGCAGCCTTGTCCTCCATTGCAGCCTTGTCCTCCATTGCAGCCTTGTCCCCCATTGCAGCCTTGTCCTCCATTGCAGCCTTGTCCTCCATTGCAGCCTTGTCCTCCATTGCAGCCTTGTCCTCCATTGCAGCCTTGTCCTCCATTGCAGCCTTGTCAGTGTCCATCTGTAGTCCCTCATTGCAGCCTTGTCAGTATCCATCTGCCTTGCACTGTTTTTGAAAATGGCGCCGCCATTCTCGGGCGCTCCCGGCCATTCTCGGCGGCTCTTGGCCTCTTCTGGCGGCTTCCGGCCGCTTTTGGCCATTCTCGGCGGCTCTCGGCCGCTTTCGGCCATTGTCGGCAGCTCTCGGCGGCTTTCGGACGCACTCGGCTTTCGGCGGCTCACTCGGGACTGCGAGAGCCGCCGAGAATGGCCAAAAGCGGCCGAAAACCGCCGAGAATGGCCGAAAGCGGGCGAGAGCCGCCGAGAGCCGCCGAGAATGGCCAAAAGCCGCCGAGAGCCGCCAAAAGGCTCACAATCGGTGGGGGATCAGCGTATAACACGCACCCACGATTTTCCCCTGATTTTAAGGGGAAAAAAGTGCGTGTTATATGCCGATAAATACGGTATATATAATGGTTGGGGGTTTCTAAGTCATTTTCTAGCAAAAAAAAAAACAGATTTTAACTTGTAAACAACAAGTCTCAAAAAGAGGCTCGGGGCTAAAGCTGTTAACACATTTTCTACAGGGAGACCAGCTTTCCAACCTGGGGCACAGGTCACGCTGTATGGGGCACAGGTCATGCTGTATGGGGCACAGGTCATGCTGTATGGGGCACATGACACATTGTATGGGGCACAGGTCACGCTGCATTGGGCACAGGTCACGCTGTATGGGGCACAGGTCACGCTGTATGGGGCACAGGTCACGCTGCATTGGGCACATGTCACGCTGTATGGGGCACAGGTCACGCTGCATTGGGCACAGGTCACGCTGTATGGGGCACAGGTCACGCTGCATTGGGCACAGGTCACGCTGTATGGGGCACAGGTCACGCTGTATTGGGCACAGGTTACGCTGCATTGGGCACAGGTCATGCTGCATTGGGCACAGGTCATGCTGCATTGGGCACAGGTCACGCTGTATGGGGCACAGGTCACGCTGCATTGAGCACAGGTCACGCTGCATTGGGCACAAGTCATGCTGAATTGGGCACAGGTTACGCTGCATTGGGCACAGGTCACGCTGTATGGGGCACAGGTCAGGCTGCATTGTGCACAGGTCACGCTGCATTTTGCACAGGTCACTCTATATGTGGCACAGGTCACGCTGCATTGACACTAGGGCAGCTGTGGGGGGGGGGCTTTTTGCAGGGGGGCCCCGTACCACATTTTGCTATGGGGCCCTGCTATTTCTAGTTATGCCCCTGGTGGGACCATTAGAACCCTGTGAGCCAGGTGCGGTGAGTATGCATGGTCTGGATGTTCGTTTTTGTTAGCAGAACAGACGAACATATGGGGCCTTTGTGGCAAATTTGAGCGCCACGGAGCGCCCCAATAATGCACTGCAAGATTGCAGTGCATTGACGGCTGCGGATTGGCCAAAGCATGCACATGACCTGCATGCTTTGGCCAGTCACAGTGCGATGTACTTGAGGTAGGGTGCTTTTGGCCAATCATGGCTCAGGGGCTAAGTCCACGGCCCACACTATATAAGGCTGCTTACACAGCGGTCATATGTAGTGTGATACTGTGGAGATTCAGAACTTGAGCTAGATTAGGAAGATTAGTTAGTGGCGTGCAGGCCAATAAAAATTTTATTGGCAAACAGTAAACTATTTTATAAGCATATTTTCCTCAAATTATATATGCAGTGTATGTGGTATGTGTTTATGTATTGATTGTATGATATATACAATTATTTCTGGAAATCATTTCATACCAGCCCCATAGCATTATTATGCCAGCCCAACCACATAACCTCATTATTTTCTTGTTCATAAAAGGGAAAACCATGCATTTTAAAGCACAATTGAAGAGTGTATTATACTCCCTAGTGCTCATCAGCTCAGCCAGATCAGTGCCCATCAATGCAGCTTGTTCAGTGCCCATCAATGCAGCCAGTTCAGTGCCCATCAATGCAGCCAGTTCAGTGCCCATCAATGCAGCCAGTTCAGTGCCCATCATCTCAGCCTGTTCAGTGCCCATCATCTCAGCCTGTTCAGTGCCCATCATCTCAGCCTGTTCAGTGCCCATCAATGCAGCCAGTTCAGTGCCCATCATCTCAGCCTGTTCAGTGCCCATCATCTCAGCCTGTTCAGTGCCCATCATCTCAGCCTGTTCAGTGCCCATCATCTCAGCCTGTTCAGTGCCCATCATCTCAGCCTGTTCAGTGCCCATCATCTCAGCCTGTTCAGTGCCCATCATCTCAGTCTGTTCATTGCCCATAAATGCAGCCTAACCAGTGACCATCAGCTCAGCCTGATCAGTGCCCATCAATGCAGCCTCACCAGTGCCCATCAATATATTAAGTACTGTCAAATGACTGTATAATTATCCGCCTCAATAAAAAAACGTTTGTAAACAAAAAAAAAAAGACACAAGTCCATCGAGTCCAACCTATGACATGGTCCAACCTGATACGGTCCTTCATCAACTCAACTGACTCCCCTATCTGTGGATCAGGAAAAAGAACGGGAAGCTTTAGCAGATACTGATGACTTCAAGCTATTCTGTTCCTGGGATACAGAGGAGGAGGATGAGGAAGACTTGGTTAGATGCTCCACCACCTTCTCTTCATCTCTGGGTGTATAACAGGCTTGCTGCCAGAAAAGAAGGACACATGCGCCCTACCCCTAGATATTCCACCACAACCCTCGATGTGGCCTGTGAATATGAATGCTGGAATGCTGATCAAGTTAATGTTAAAAATTAATTTTTATAAGTGTAAATGTACACAATCACGGGGCTTGTCCTAATCTGACATCAAAAGGTTTATTAAGCACTTGCCGACCAGCCGCCGCAGTTTTACTGTGGCAGAATGGCACGGCTGGGTGAAACAACGTAATGTTACGTCGCTTCACCCTGTGGCCACTAGGGGCGCACGCCGATGCGAGTGCCTGATGACAGCTGGGCTCCCGCGATCGATCGTGAAACAACAGCGAGAACCGGATCTGTGTGTGTAAACTGAGGGGAGAAGAGACTGATCGTGTGTTCATACAAAGTATGAACACCGATCTCTCTCTTCCCCTAGCAAGTCCCATTCCCCTACAGTTAGAACACACCCAGGAAACTCAGTTAAACCCTTGATCGCCCCCTAGTGTTTAACCCCTTCCCTGGCAGTAACATTTTTACAGTAATCAGTACATTTTTATAGCACCGATCGCTGTATAATTGTCAATGGTCCCAAAAATGTGTCAAAAGCGTCCAATTTGTCCACCGTAATATCGCTGTCCCGATAAAAATCCCAGATGGCCGCCATTACTAGTAGAAAAATAAGTAATAATAAAAATGCCATAAATCTATTCCCTATTTTGTAGACACAATAACTTTTGCGCAAACCAATCAATATACGCTTATTGCAATTTTTTTACCAAAAATATGTAGAAGAATACATATCGGCCTAAACTGAGGAAGAAATTTGTTTTTTTGAAAAAAAATGTGGGATATTTATTATAGCAAAAAGTAAAAAAAAATATTGTGTTATTTTCAAAATTGTTGCTGTTCATTCTGTTTATTTATAGCACAAAAAATAATTGATTGTGTGCTGGATACACAGGAGGGGTTTGGAGGATATTCCTGCCCTGTATGCAGAGAGAAGTTTCCGGATCGTCCTGCACTACAGAAGAAAATTAAACCTTGTAACATGGCGGAGAATTTTCTGGCTGCTCATCCGGATCAGGAGGAGTCCGGGGTCTTCTGTACTCACTGTGTGGACTCTCCTGTACCTGCTGTTAGATCCTGTCTGCACTGTGAGGTTTCTCTGTGTGATAAACACCTGAGAGTCCACAAAAAGTCCCCAGAACACATCTTATGTGACCCCACCTTGTCCATGGAGAGCAGGAAATGCTCCGTCCATAAGAAGATCCTGGAGTATTACTGCACCGAGGATGAGACTTGCGTCTGTGTGTCCTGCAGTTTGGCTGGAGAACATCGGGGACACCAGATGGAGATGTTGGAAGACACTTCTGGGAAAAAAGAAGGAGACACTGAGGAATGTTCTGCAGAATCTTCTGACTAAGAGAGAGGAGATGGAGGAAAGAGTCCAGAGTCTGCAGGAACACAGGAGGAAAGTAGAAGAAGAAGCAGCTGGTGACACCGAGAGAGTCACTGTCCTGTTTAGAGATCTCAGGAGATATCTGGAAGATCTGGAGAAGAGAGTCCTGAGGGAAATCTCCAGGAGGGCAGAGCGGATCTCCATCTCCATCCGGGATCTGGAAATAAAGAAGGAGGAGCTGTCCAGGAAGATGCGTCACATTGAGGAGCTGTGTAACATGACGGATCCACTGACTGTCTTACAGGAATCAGACACAGGTGACTTGTGTGATACTGAGGATGGAGATAATGAGGACAGAGAGAGACATGAGGAACTCCTCCATGATGGAGGGGGTCTGGATGTGGCGGGGGTCTTACACACAGGTTTATCTGATATAATAACAAAGGTAAATGTACATTTCCCTATATCTTCAGACATATTAATGGATGTAAACACAGCTGGTAATGAGCTACAGATATCAGAACACAGGAAAACTGCTTCAGGGTCATACAGGGGCGTAACTAGAAATAGCAGGGCCCCATAGCAAAATGTTTTACGGGGCCCCCCTGCAAAAAGCCCCCCCCACAGCTGCCCTAGTGTCAATGCAGCGTGACCTGTGCCACATATAGCGTGACCTGTGCCCAATGCAGCTTGACCTGTGCCCAATGCAGCGTGACCTGTGCCCAATGCAGCGTGACCTGTGCCCCATACAGCGTGACCTGTGCCCAATGCAGCATGACCTGTGCCCAATGCAGTGTGACCTGTGCCCCATACAGCGTGACTTGTGCCCAATGCAGCGTGACCTGTGCCCAATGCAGCGTGACCTGTGCCCCATACAGCGTGACCTGTGCCCAATGCAGCATGACCTGTGCCCAATGCAGCGTGACCTGTGCCCCATACAGCGTGACATGTGCCCCATACAGCGTGACCTGTGCCCAATGCAGCGTGACCTGTGCCCAATGCAGCGTGACCTGTGCCCCATACAGCATGACCTGTGCCCCATACAGCGTGACCTGTGCCCAATGCAGCATGACCTGTGCCCAATGCAGCATGACCTGTGCCCAGTGCAGCGTGACCTGTGCCCCATACAGCGTGACCTGTACCCAATGCAGCGTAACCTGTGCCCCATACAGCGTGACCTGTGCCCCATACAACGTGACCTGTGCCCAATGCAGTGTGACCTGTGCCCAATGCAGCGTGACCTGTGCCCAATGCAGCGTGACCTGTGCCCAATACAGCGTTGCCTGTGCCCAATACAGCCTGGTCTGCCTGTGCCCCATACAGCCTCACCTGTGCAGAGGAAGAGGCAAGCCAACCGGATCAGCAGAGAACGGGATTGCCCGCTGTAATAGCTTTAATCTGAATTTCCCGTCTTCCCGGGGCTTATCGTCACATAGCCCCACCTCTTGGCCTGACGCCTTTGATGACGTCACATGTCCCGCATTGGATCGGCGTTCTGTCTATCAAAGGCGCCGGGCCAAGAGGTGGAGCTATGTGACGTGAGCCCCGGGAACAATGGAAGTTCTAATGAAAGCTCTTACATCGGGCAATTCAGCTCTCTGCTGATCCGGGTGGCTTGCCTCTTCCTCTGCACGGGTGAGGCTGTATGGGGCACAGGCAGACCAGGCTGTATTGGGCACAGGCAACGCTGTATTGGCACAGGTCACGCTGCACTGGGCACAGGTCACAGCTTGCCTCTTCCTCTCCTCTCTCTTCCCCTGGCTGGGAGACCGTGCCGGCGGTGCTCTTATCCTCACTGGGCCCCACTTGGCTGCGGGCCCCATAGCGCCCGCATGGGTCACTATGGTGGTAGTTACGCCCCTGGGGTCATATATAGACCAGAATCACAGAGAAAAACCAGAGAGATCTCAGAATTGTCCTCAGGTGATGTGCAGTCAGAGTTTCTCCTCAGGGAGACATTACTGGGATGTGGATTTTGGGGGATCAGATAGCTGGAGAGTTGACATATAAAATCTAAGAAACGGGACATTAAGGGCACAACGGTCCTAAACTACGAAAAAGTAAGTATTGTTTTGAAATTTTTATTATTAAAGTACAAAAAGACAAAGAACAGACATGGAAGTTTAAAAACAAATCAGGCTAGACATAGAACCTAGTTTTATACACCGTATGGATCCTATCCTGCAAGCTTGTATAAGATTTAATGAAGTTATAAGTACGTAATCCAAGCACTTATTCCAAATGAAGGAGAATATACCTCCCCAAACATGGAGCAGTGGAAATATATAGAGCTATAATTGAAAAGATGCTGCAGGTCGGGCGATCCAAGGTGAGATGCTCTCTAATTGCTCAACATGTTTCACGTTGACAAAGAACGCTTCTTCAGGAGCTAGAGATTCTATTAAAAATACATAAAAAAGGACAAAAATATCACAATGACAATAAATATAGGGGGGGAGGGGTGGAAGGGGGAAGGGGGGGGGGGAAGGGGGGGGGGGAGGGAGCGAGGGAAATTGAATGAATCAAAACAAGTTGGAATCCATGTACTAACATACAAAAAATATGTACCAGGGATAATTCACTTACCAATTAGGTATGGTGAATATAGATGCTACCAATGAAAAAGAATAAGCAAAAGATCGCAAAACGATCGAAGGTAATAATATCTGAGTTGTTTGCTGTCCACATGTTTGCTGTGTCCCCCACATGGCTCATCACAAACTGAAAACGGGACTTCTTATTTCTTTCTTTCACCAATGTCTTTCTTCTTGTCACTCTTCCATAAAGGGCAGATTTGTGGAGAACACGACTAATAGTTGTCCTGTGGACAGATTCTCCCACCTGAGCTGTGGATCTCTGCAGCTCCTCCAGAGTTACCATGGACCTCTTGGCTCTTCTCTGATGAATGCTCTCCTTGCCCGGCCGGTCAGTTTAGGTGGACGGCCATGTCTTGGTAGGTTTGCAGTTGGGCCATACTCTTTCCATTTTCAGATGATGGATTGAACAGAGCTCCGTGAGATGGTCAAAGCTTAAGAGATTTTTTTATAACCTAACCCTGCTTTATACTTCTCCACAACTTTATTACTGACCTGTCTGGTGTGTTCCTTGGCCTTCATGATGCTGTTAGTTCACTAAGGTTCTCTAACAAACCTCTGAGAGCTTCACAGAGCAGCTGTATTTATACTGAGATTAAATGACACACGGGTGGACTCTATTTACTAATTAGGTGGCTTCTGAGGGCAATTGGTTCCCCTAGATTTTAGTTAGGGGTATCAGAGTAAAGGGGGCTGAATACAAATGCCCCCACACTTTGCACATATTTATTTGAAAACCATTTATCATTTTCCTTCCACTTAACAATTATGTGCCACTTTGTGTTGGTCTATCACATAAAATCCCAATAAAATACATTTACAATTTTGTTGTAACATGACAACGAATGGTAGAAGATTTCAAGGGGTATGAATACTTTTTCAAGGCACTGTACACTCCAATGTTTATTTACATATCCTCTTCCCTGCCTTACATTGCATACCCCTCTCCGACACCTCTTCTTAAACCCTCTTTTACTGGCCCACACATTGCACATTGTAACACCCTTCTATACAACCTCTGCTGCCTGTCCCATTTTGCACCCCTCTCCATAAACCATCTTCTGCCTGTCCCATATGGCACTCCTTTCCCCAACACCTCTCTATCAATGCTCTCCTTCTGGCTCTCTAATCCCTCTCCATAGACCTTCTGCTATCATTCACAAACTGTGCTCTTGAGGTGAGGAATGTTTGGCAGTGTGTGAGCCCCTCCACTAGGGGGAATCCTTCATCAGGGGTTGGGTAGGTCATTGTTCATATATCCTGTTATTGATTAGAGGGAATCAATCAATCATTTCATCAGGAAATGTGCACAGTGACCTTACAGGCCTCCTCCCTCTGACAGTTATGGCCAGGACTGTATTCCATAGATAGGGCGTTCCTTCCCAGGAGGAGTCTTCTATTGTAACCCTTTAGAAGTAGACGTGTATTGGATCTTCTCCCGGCTCTCCTTCACTTCTGGCTGCTCTGAGTCCCAGGTGGAGTACTCTGGGTAAGAATTTACTTTACACTTGTTGTCTTTATGTACATTATTAAAACATATTGACATTGTATCCATAGATATGTATTCATTGGTGTGGAGGTGCCCTATTAATGTTGTGTTGACGTTGTATCCATAGATATGTATTCATAGGTTTGGGGTGCCCCATTCATGTTTTGTTGGCATTGTATCCATGGATATGTATTTATTGGTGTGGAGGTGCCCTATTAGTTGTGCTGACATTGCATCTGTAGATATGTATTCATTGGTTCGGGGGTGCCCTATTAATGACATTTATCCATGGATATGTATTCATTGTTTTGGGGGTGCCCTGTATCTATTCATATATTATTTTTTATGCAATTGTTTGTTATTATCCTTACTGCTTCCCCACATTTTTAACTGCTCTGTGTAGCTTTTGTAATGGCTTGCTAAAGGTTGTAATGACATTGTATCCATGGATATGTATCCATTGGTTTGGACGTGTCCCATTAATGTTGTACTGATATTGTATCTATGGATATGTATTCATTGGTTGTGGGGGTACCCCATTAAGGTTGTAATGACATTGTATCCATAGATATGTATTCATTGGTTTGAGGGTACTCCATTAATCTTTTACTGATATTGTATCTATGGATATGTATTCATTGGTTTGGGGTTACCCCATTAATGTTGTACTGATATTGTATCTATGGATATGTATTCATTGGTTTGGGGATCCCCCATTAAGTTTGTAATGACATTGTCTCCATGGATTTGTATTCATTGGTTTGGGGGTACCCCTTTAAGGTTGTAATGACATTGTATCCATTGATATGTATTCATTGGTTTGAGGGTACTCCATTAATCTTGTACTGATATTGTATCTATGGATATGTATTCACTGGTTTGTAGGTACCCCATTAATGTTCATTGGTTTATAGGTACCCCATTCGGTTGTAATGACATTGTATCCATGGATATGTATTCATTGGTTTGGAGGTCCCCCATTAAGGTTGTAATGACATTGTATCCATGGATATGTATGCATTGGTTTGGGGATACCCCATTCGGTTGTATTGACATTGTATCCATGGATATGTATGCATTGGTTTGGGGGTCCACCATTAAGGTTGTAATGACATTGTATCCATGGATATGTATTCATTGGTTTGGGGGTCCCCCATTAAGGTTGTTATGACATTGTATCCATGGATATGTATGCATTGGTTTGGGGGTACCCCATTCGGTTGTAATGACATTGTATCCATGGATATGTATTCATTGGTTTGGGGGTCCCCCATTAAGGTTTTAATGACATTGTATCCATGGATATGTATTCAGGGTTTGGGGTGTCCCATTAATGTTGTACTGACATTGTAACCATATGCAGTATACAGTATGTAGTCATTGGTTAGGGGGTGCCCTGTATCTTCATATATTTATTTTTATGTGAATTTTTTGCCATTATTTTTACTGCTATCCGGCATTTTATAATTAGTCGTTTTAGCTTCTGTAATGTCTTGCTATCTTTCTAATTATTATATCGGTTTTAGTAGTTGCAGTCTGCTATGATTAGAGGTCAGTTCACTGATTAGTGGTATTTTAGCCAGAGGTGCAGCCTAGTGAGCTTATTCATTCCTTCTTTTTACATGTCTTGGATACTCCAGCAGCAAGACCCCCCCTCCCCTTCCATAATTTCTGAACCATCTCTATTCCTCCTGGGAATGTTGGGTGTTCCCACCTACCTTTTGTGTGGTCCAGTTCTTTCTGTTATAATTTCCAAAATATATAATAAATAAGAATTCTGCAGGGATGGTGGTAACCCCTCCTAATGGGTAAAGCAGGTGTGCAGAGCCAGGAGCTCAAAAAGGAGGTCAAAGGTCCTCATCATGGGCACAGTAGGTGTACACACCCTAGAACTTGGAACAGGGATGGTGGGAACCCGTGATATTGAGCACAGCAGGTGTATAGACTGGGGAACTCAGTACTGGAATGGTGGGAACCCGTCATATCAAGCACAGCAGGTGTACAGAACTGGGAAACTCAATACAGGAATGGTGGGATCCCGTCATATCGAGCATAGCAGGTGTACAGACTGGGGAACTCAATACAGGAATGGTGCAGGTATGGTGAGAACCCATCATATCGAGCACAGCGGGTGTAAAGACTGGGAACTCAATACAAGCATGGTGCAGGAATGGTGGGAACCCATCATATCGAGCACAGCAGGTGTACAGAACTGGGAACCCAATACAGGAATGGAGCAGGAATGGTGGGAACCCATCATATTTAGCACAGCAGGTGTACAGAACTGGGAACTCAGTGCAGGAATGGTGGGAACCCGTCATATCGAGCGCAGCAGGCATACAGACTGGGGAACTCAATACAGGAATGGTGGGAACCCGTCATATCGAACACTGTAGGTGTACCGACTGGGGAACGCAATACAGGAATGGTGCAGGAATGGTGGGAACCCATCATATCGAGCACTGCAGGTGTACAGATTGGGGGAACTCAATACAGGATTGGTGCAGGAATGGTGGGAACTCGTCATATCGAGCACAGCAGGTGTATAGACTGGGGAACTCAGTGCAGGAATGGCGGGAACCCATCATATCGAGCACTGCAGGCGTGTAGACTGGGGAACTCAGTGCAGGTATGGTGGAAACTCTCATAATGGGCATAGAAGGTTTGCAGAGCCTGGTACACAACACTGGAATGACGAGAACCCCTTATAATGGGCACAGCAAAAGTGGAGAGCTCAAACCTCAATGCAAGGAAGGTATAAAAACCCTCATAATGGGCACAGCAGCAGCCCGATATAAATATATATTTTTTTCATTTAGAGGGTGTGATTGTTTTTCTGGAGAGCATATTAAGGGTAATTTCTGCCCAAGATCGGATTCAGGAAAGATGAAATTGTTATATGTAACCCTTAGGAGACATTTAAAGACCATTGTACCCTTAGACCCCATTCACACAGGGGCAACACGACTTGCAGGTCGCCTCACCGAGGCGACCTGCACACGACTGCCCGGGCGACTTGCAAAACAACTTCTGTATAGAAGTCTATGCAAGTCGCCCCAAGTCGCCCCCAAAGTCGTACAGGAACCTTTTTCTAAGTCGGAGCGACTTGCGTCGCTCCTCTTAGAACGGTTCCATAGCACAAAACGGGAGGCGACTTGTCAGGCGACTAGGTCGCCTGACAAGTCGTCCCTGTGTGAATGGGCTCTTACAAAATAACAATCTTCATTTTGCCTTCCCAATTGGTTTCCATGCATTTTGCCAAAATGGAAACATTTCTTGGAAATAAAGACTCTCAGCTTTGCTCATCCCTTCCCCGGACCAATGTACATGACAGTTCTCTGAATCCTCTGTGTGTAGTCTGATTAGTAGAAATATGAAGGATTCCAGCTAACAGTTGGTTTGTGTTATTCAGGGAGATGGCGCTGTGTGTGATGATGATCCTGCTGATGATTCCGGCATCTCTGGCACAAGAAGGTAATTGATGGAGCCTGCGCACACTTATTCAATGAGTGAATCACAATCTTCTGTCTTCCTGTATTTGTTTCTGATCATTTTCAGTTTTTGTTGTGTTTCCCTTGAGCTTAGGGCGGGGGTCAGCAACCCGTAGATCGCGATCTCGGACAGGTGACCAGTAGAACGCAGTCTGGGCTTGCGGACCCCACCACTCCAGAGCATCAGAGTTCAATACAGAGGGACTGCATCAGGCCCGGACTGGGACAAAAAATAGGCCCGGGCATTTTGGACTGAGCGGCCCATGACATGTTAACTGACCTCTTCCCCACTTTCCACCCTGACGGATCCCCTGGGAGAGGGGAGGGGGGTACTCGGCAGAGGTGCGAGGGGGGGCAAGGGGGACTGGGAAAGAGCATGAAGGGGGGGGTGGAGAGCACAGGAAGGAACCTTGAGAACATGGGGTGGGGCGAGAGCACAGGGGAGAGGCAGTGAACACAGGGAGGAAGAGGAGAGTACAGGGGGGCCGGAGAGCACAGGAGGTGGGGGGTTTGAGAGCACAGGGGGAAGCAAAAACACGGGGTGGGGTGGAGAGTACAAGGGGGAGGCAGCGAAGAGCACAGAGAGGGCAGGAGAGCACAGGGGTTGGGCAGAGAACACAGGGGGGGGCGAACAACACTGGGGGAGGCAGACAACACTGGGGGGGTTGGAGAGCACGGGGGGGTGAAGAGCACTGGGGGGAGGCGGCCAACAGTAGGGGGGCTGGGGGCTGGAGAGCACTGGGGGGAGGTGGACAGCACTGGGGGAGAGCAGAGGGGAGGTGGAGAGCATGGGGTGGGGGTTGTGGAGAGCACAGGGGGGCAGCGGAGAGCGTGGGGGATGTGAAGAGCACAGGGGGGCAGCGGAGGTCATGGGGGAAGGTGGAGAGCACATGGAGGCTGAGAGCCAGGGGGGAAAGGGAGAGCACGGGGGGCAGCGGAGAGCATGGGGGGGGGGTGTTGAGAGCACAGGGGGGCACCGGAGAACATGGGGGGAGTCGGAGAGCACAGGGGGGCAGAGGAGAGCATGGGGGAAGGTGGAGAGCACGGGAAGGCTGAGAGCCAGGGGGGAAAGGGAGAGCAGGGGGGCAGCGGAGAGCATGGGGGGGATGTTGAGAGCACAGCGGGGCACCGGAGAACATGGGGGGATGTGGAGAGCACAAGGGGGCAGCGGGGAGCATGGGGGGATGTGGAGAGCACAGGGGTGCAGCAGAGAGCATGGGGGGTTGTTGAGAGCACAGGGGGGCAGCGGAAAGCATGTGGGGATGTGGAGCGCACAGGGGGGCACCGGAGAGCATGGGGGGATGTGGAGAGCACAGGGGGGCAGCGGAAAGCATGTGGGGATGTGGAGCGCACAGGGGGGCACCAGAGAGCATGGGGAGGATGTGGAGAGCACATGGGGGCACCGGAGAGTATGGGGAGGTGGAGAGCACAGGGGGCAAAGAGTATGGTGGAGAGCATGGGGAGGCTGAGAGCCAAGAGCCAAGGGGGGTGGAGAGCACGAGGGGGCAAAGATGATGGGTGGGGCAGAGAGCACAGGAGGGGCAGCAGAAATAAGCAGGATAGGAGGAGCAGTGGGGGCGGCTGCAAATAGAAGAATCATTCTCTCCGTCTTCACCTCCTGCAGTCTTTGAATGCCTGCTTCTCCTCTCCCTCTTGCAGGCATTCAAAGACTGCAGGAGGAAGATGGAGAGAATGATTCTTCTATATGCAGCCACTCCCACTACTCCCCCACTGCTCCTCCTATCCGGGTCACAGAGGGGCTGCACTCACGTTCTCTATGATCTAGCTCCAAGGTGTCTGCAGCAGGTCTCCTTTAGCTCCTCCCCCTTCATGGTCACGCCCCTGGCACCGACAGCTGAACTATACGTGCGGCCGTGGAGGTGTCTCATCTAGCTCCTCCCCCTTTGTGGCCACGCCCCTGGCACAGACGGCTTTACTATACGTGCAGTTGCAGAGAGCTCCTCCCCCTGCATGTTTTTGTCTCCCCGGCACCGAAGGCGATATGGTGCCTCCTCACCACCTGATTTAAACCTATGATTGCCATGTGATACAATTGCAACACGGTAGTATGGCAATTAGAGGTTTAAATCAGATGTGAGGAGGCGAAACTATACCTGGTGATCTTTGACTTCTTCCATGTTGTTCAGGTAGATCTCCACCACTTTAAGGTTGCCTGGCCTAGCGCATTGTCTACTTCTGCCTGTTGCTTGGGACTGTTATCCAGCAGATAGAACAAAAAGATTAAGGACCCTTTTGATTGCACGGACTGATTGGGTCCACCTGTCAGTTTTTCAGGCTGACCCGATTGGACCATCTATTGCTCTCTATGGTGCGTTCCCCATCCATCTGATGGCAGAGCTACACTTGTGGGCAGGTGCAGTCTATTTTCTCCATTGCAGATGGTGCTCAACCGCACCACCACCTGAGACAGTTTTCATGCTGAAGACAGCATTTGTCAAAGAGAGGGGGGAGTGTAGGCAGGCACAGTCCACTTTCTCTAGTGCAGGTGGCGCTCAACCGCAGTAGCAGTGCAAAGAGAGAGGAAGTCAAGAGGAACATGGTTCCTTCCTTTATGGTTTCCTAGGTCATTGGGGCGGTGATGTGGTTGGATGATGACCGCCGATGTGATTCTGGTGGCCATCTTGGGAAGGCAGAGTCTATTTAAGACCCTGGCTCCTGTGTTTGGCATGCATTTAGCATGTGGGTAGTGTAAGGACAGGTCACCCATCTGTCAGGGGCAGTAATAGCGGTAGGAAAATGTTCCAGATGAGTAGGGAAAGTGTAGGAATCTGCCACTCTTCCTGGAAACCTCCATGCTTGGGCTTGGATTGGCCAGGCCACATTCCACCCCTCAAAACAGATGCTGTTAGTTCAGCTGGGATTTGCTCCTCTACGATCTTCTGTTCATCCTTGAGTGTTCCTGGTTGGGCTGCCTTCCCGCTGGGCTTGTTGCAAACTGTTATACTCTGACTACCAAACAAGTTCTTTCTATTGCATCTGGACTGAATGTGTGTTATTGCTGCCGCACCACGCTGCACCCCCCCCCTCCCCCCATCCACTTACTTCCTATATTTTCCCTCTTATATACCTCGGGGGTAGATATGTCTTTGCACTATATATACACAGCATACCTGTAGCAATAATTGTTTTGCATTTCTTTTCTTCTAGACATGAAGGGTAAAGTCTTCCTCTTCCCCAAAGAAACCAAAACAGACTACGTGTCTTTAACACCAAATATTACAAAGCCATTGGAGAAAGTCAGCGTCTGTCTACGTTCTTACACCGATCTTCCAGGCACCTGCAGTCTCTTCTCTCTAGCTGCTCCTGGCATGGAAGAAGCTTTTTATATTGCCGATTATTCACTCTCCTCCACGATATACATAAACGGGAACTCCACTAGGTTTATTACAGCCTCGGAGTCTTTGGTCTGGAGGCACATCTGTGTGACCTGGGACTCGGACACTGGAGTGGTCCTACTCTGGATCAATGGAAAGCTCTACCTCAGAACGGTCTCCACAAAAGGGTCTTCTATCGCAGCTGAAACCAGCATTGTTCTCGGCCAGAGACAGAACACTTTTGAGGGCCAATCTTTCTCTTTATGGCCATTTGTTGGAGAAATAAGCGATGTCCACATGTGGGATTATGTCTTGACACCAGATGAAATGCTGCAAGCCCTACATAGCAATGCCCAAGGAAATATCATTAACTGGAATGCTCTTCGTTATAAAATTAAAGGGGGTATTCTTGTCCAACCCAAATTTCAGTGCACATATCTCAACCACTATAAACCTTGTAATTAAATCCCAACACCCCCGCCTTGAGCTCCCTTCATATATTATAGGGTTTGGCTTCATTTTAGGTGGCCTCTGTCCCTTGCTTGTATTTCTACATATTGCTGCTTCTTAAAGATGAGAAATTTTTCTCGCAAAGAGTAAAGCAGAATTCAGATGGAGCCCTGCAGAAAATAAAATCTTTAGGCAGGTCATGTGATACTGTAGGTCCTCTTCCTCTTAGGTCTTCTCCCAGCAGCTGATGGTTCTGGATAATGCAGAGAGTGACACAATTGTAAGTTGTAGGTAGGTGTAGTTTGGCCTCCCTGCAAGGGTGGCGTTGTTCGGTGGCCTCCATGCAGAGGGAGCCCATGTTTCTCTGAGGGCTCCGTAGGTGTCATTAGGGGGGCAGCGGTCAGATTGGACGCTGCTGCCCAGCTGACCTCTGTGGCCATCTTTACTGTGGGCAGTGCTAATAAATAGCACTCTTCCGCTTTGATTGGCATACATTTTACGAATGGTCAGGTCAGCAACAGAACCCCCGCTGGTTAGGGACAGGTTGTCTAGTCAAAGGAGAGATTTCTGTTGAGGAGGGACAAAATAGGGACTGCCGCTGTGTCTCAGGCAGCAGCCCTTCCTTATTCAGGTGCCCTGTTGCTGGTCTGCCTTCCAGCCGCCTCCTCAGTTGGATGCTATCGGGTGTCAACAGTGTGCACGGAAATCTTCTGTATGGCTCACCGTTGGTGCTTTGGCCCGGTGATGCTGTGTATGTAGACTTTGTTATACTTTCTCAATACCCACACATTAATATTCTTTACCACAGCAACTGGTCTTCATGTTCAACTCCCCTGCAGGTAATGAGCACTGAGCCCCACTGACATGAGGACCTCAACATCACACTTTGCATCACCATACTGTGAGTGCAGGGCACTGTGGTCACCTGTCCCCCAGGGTCCAGGTCTTTGACACAGTATGTCCTCATTCTTCAGGTTCAGTGATGCTGGATGTCATTCCACCCAGAAGACTGAGGACATCTTGTGGAGGAAGAGAAGTACTGCAGGGGTCAGCACCAATGAGGAGGTGAGTACTGCAAAATAATAACCTCTTGCTGATCACATGATGCATTTGTGTGGGGGCAGGGTGATAACACCTTCAAGCTGCACATACGCGTCCATGGGGACCGAGATATCTGTACCGAGAGTGTGCTCATTGCTGACTTCTTTTTAAAAAATTAAAATGTATTTCCCAACTGCCAAGACCATCCTACTTTGTTTTTCATCTAGATATCTATAATGGTACAAAGCATGTTGTAACACAAACACGGCCTCCACACAAAATAAAATACAAAAAAAAGGCATTGGACTGTGGATAATCCAAGATGGCGGATGGTGCTTGTATTAGCCTGAGCTTTGTGACTTGCCCCATTAACGGGGAACGTTCTGAAACCTCCTTTGCCATAGCTCAGCCAGGTTAATCACAAGATTAGAAATTCATAAATGTTGGCCTGTCTACACTGTAGCATGTGTGAGCTTCCAGTTTGTTTTCTGCAATCAATGAATCAGTGATACGGTATAGGTATTGGGTAAAGTATTGGGTCGCGTGCCTTTACACACACATGAACTTTAATGGCACCCCAGCCTTAGTCCGTAGGGTTCAATATTGAGTTGGCCCATCCTTTGCAGCTATAACAGCTTCAACTCTTCTGGGAAGGCCGTCCACAAGGTTTAGGAGTGTGTCTATGGGAATGTTTGACCATTCTTCCAGAAGAGCATTTGTGAGGTCAGGCACTGATGTTGGATGCGAAGGCCTGGCTCGCAGTCTCCGCTCTAATTCATCCTAAAAGTGATGCAAATCATTTGGTGGAGGGGGGATTATGGTGTTGGGTTGTTTTTCAGGGGTTGGGTTTGGCCCCTTAGTTCCAGTGAAGGGAACTCTTAAGGCGTCAGCATACCAAGACATTTTGCACAATTATATGCTCCCAACTTTGGGGATGTCCCCTTCCTGTTCCAACATGACTGCGCACAAGTGCACAAAGCAAGGTCCACAAAGACATGGATGAGCGAGTTTAGTGGAGACTGCGAGCCAGGCCTTCTCATCCAACATCATTGCCTGACCTCACAAATCTGCTTCTGGAAGAATGGTCAAACCTTCCCATAGACACACTCCTAAACCTTGCGGACATCCTTCCCAGAAGAGTTGAAGCTGTTATAGCTGCAAAGGGAGGGCCAACTCAATATTGAACCCTACGGACTAAGACTGGGATGCCATTAAAGTTCATGTGTGTGTAAAGGCAGGCGTCCCAATACTTTTGAGAATATAGTGTATGTGTGAGCCTTACCTAACAAAATCAGCAAATTCTTTTGATATATAATATATGATGAAAATTGAAATTACACACACATGCAATGTGACTCCCTGAGGAAGCCCTCTTCTACTCTCCTAGCAGTCAGTTATACACAGGATGCCTCAAAGTATGCGGGCAGCACAAAGCATTTCTATTCTTGGAAACCTTGCATTAAAAATGGGTGTTTTTTTTTTTATTTGCAAAATTTTTAAAAAATATATGAAACATCAGTTTATAAATCAAATAATGACATGGTCATCTTTGGGTTAACCCTGGAATTTTTTTTTTACAACGTAGTTATGCAACTACCATTAAGGTTTTTACAAAGTACACAGTATATATTGACTTACATTATGTCTAGTAAAAATAACATAGAATGTCGTTTGGTATGATCTGCATTTCAGATATGCAATTGTATCCTGTTCTTGTTTATAACATGCTTGTAAGATGATACTTAGTCAATAAAGATTTTAATATAAAAAAATACATAAGAGTGAAGCTGAGGGAGGATAAGGGGGTAAAATGGGTGGAAGGAAAGAGAGACCAATGGAAGCCATCATAGGGGGAGACAATTGCATTGTATTTGGAATCACAGTCTACATGGTCATACATTTAGGCCTCAATATTATAGAGAGCAATGATTAAAGGATCTTCAGTCAGGGTATGAGAAGGCCAATGGCAGCCTCTTAATACAGAGGTTGTAAAGTGAGTGCATCACAGCTGTAGTTTTGGGGTGTATGGTGGAGACATGCTGAGAACATTGAGGTGTATGATGGGATGTGTTGAGAATACTGAGGTGTATGATGGGGTGTACCGAGAGTACTGAGGTGTATAATGGGGTGTGCTGAGGGTATTGAGGTGTATGATGGAATGTGCTGAGGTTATTGAGGTGTGTGATGGGATGTGCTGAGGGTATTGAGGTGTATGATGGAATGTGCCGAGGGTATTGAGGTGTATGATGGAATGTGCTGAGGGTATTGAGGTGTATGATGGGGTGTGCTGAGGGTAATGAGGTTTTGATGGGATGTGCTGAGGTTATTGAGGTGTATGATGGAATATGCTGAGGGTAATGAGGTGTTGATGGGATGTGCTGAGGTTATTGAGGTGTATGATGGAATGTGCTGAGGTTATTGAGGTGTATGAAGGAGTGTGCTGAGGGTAATGAGGTGTTGATGGGATGTGCTGAGGTTATTGAGGTGTATGATGGAATGTGCTGAAGGTAATGAGGTGTTGATGGGATGTGCTGAGGGTATTGAGGTGTATGATGGGGTGTGCTGAGGGTAATGAGGTGTTGATGAGATGTGCTGAGGTTATTGAGTTGTATGATGGAATGTGCTGAGGGTATTGAGGTGTATGATGGAATGTGCCGAGGGTATTGAGGTGTATAATGGAATGTGCCGAGGGTATTGAGGTGTATGATGGAATGTGCCGAGGGTATTGAGGTGTATGATGGAATGTGCTGAGGGTATTGAGGTGTATAATGGAATGTGCCGAGGGTATTGAGGTGTATGATGGAATGTGCCGAGGGTATTGAGGTGTATGATGGAATGTGCTGAGGGTAATGAGGTGTATGATGGAATGTGCTGAGGGTAATGAGGTGTATTATGGAATGTGCTGAGGGTAATGAGGTGTATGATGGAATGGGCTGAGGGTAATGAGGTGTATGATGGAATGTGCTGAGGGTAATGAGGTGTATGATGGAATGTGCCGAGGGTAATGAGGTGTATGATGGAATGTGCTGAGGGTATTGAGGTGTATGATGGAATGTGCCGAGGGTATTGAGGTGTATGATGGAATGTGCTGAGGGTAATGAGGTGTATGATGGAATGTGCTGAGGGTAATGAGGTGTATGATGGAATGTGCTGAGGGTAATGAGGTGTATGATGGAATGTGCTGAGGTTATTGAGGTGTATGAAGGAGTGTGCTGAGGGTAATGAGGTGTTGATGGGATGTGCTGAGGTTATTGAGGTGTATGATGGAATGTGCTGAAGGTAATGAGGTGTTGATGGGATGTGCTGAGGGTATTGAGGTGTATGATGGGGTGTGCTGAGGGTAATGAGGTGTTGATGAGATGTGCTGAGGTTATTGAGTTGTATGATGGAATGTGCTGGGGGTATTGAGGTGTATGATGGAATGTGCCGAGGGTATTGAGGTGTATGATGGAATGTGCTGAGGGTAATGAGGTGTATGATGGAATGTGCTGAGGGTAATGAGGTGTATGATGGAATGTGCTGAGGGTAATGAGGTGTATGATGGAATGTGCCGAGGGTATTGAGGTGTATGATGGAATGTGCCGAGGGTATTGAGGTGTATGATGGAATGTGCTGAGGGTAATGAGGTGTATGATGGAATGTGCTGAGGGTAATGAGGTGTATGATGGAATGTGCTGAGGGTAATGAGGTGTATGATGGAATGGGCTGAGGGTAATGAGGTGTATGATGGAATGTGCTGAGGGTAATGAGGTGTATAATGGAATGTGCCGAGGGTATTGAGGTGTATGATGGAATGTGCCGAGGGTATTGAGGTGTATGATGGAATGTGCCGAGGGTAATGAGGTGTATGATGGAATGTGCTGAGGGTAATGAGGTGTATGATGGAATGTGCTGAGGGTAATGAGGTGTATGATGGAATGGGCTGAGGGTAATGAGGTGTATGATGGAATGTGCTGAGGGTAATGAGGTGTATGATGGAATGTGCTGAGGGTAATGAGGTGTATGATGGAATGTGCTGAGGGTAATGAGGTGTATGATGGAATGTGCTAAGGGTAATGAGGTGTATGATGGAATGTGCTGAGGGTAATGAGGTGTATGATGGAATGGGCTGAGGGTAATGAGGTGTATGATGGAATGTGCTGAGGGTAATGAGGTGTATGATGGAATGTGCTGAGGGTAATGAGGTGTTGATGGGATGTGCTGAGGGTATTGAGGTGTATGATGGGATGTGCTGAGGTTATTGAGGTGTATGATGGAATGTGCTGAGGTTATTGAGGTGTATGATGGAATATGCTGAGGGTAATGAGGTGTTGATGGGATGTGCTGAGGTTATTGAGGTGTATGATGGAATGTGCTGGGGGTAATGAGGTGTTGATGGGATGTGCTGAGGTTATTGAGGTGTATTAATGGAATGTGCTGAGGGTAATGAGGTGTATGATGGAATGTGCTGAGGTTATTTAGGTGTATGATGGAATGTGCTGAGGGTAATGAGGTGTATGATGGAATGTGCTGAGGGTAATGAGGTGTATGATGGAATGTGCTGAGGGTATTGAGGTGTATGATGGAATGTGCTGAGGTTAATGAGGTGTTGATGGGATGTGCTGAGGGCATTGAGGTGTATGATGGAATTTGCTGAGGGTAATGAGGTGTTGATGGGATCTGCTGAGGGTAATGAGGTGTATGATGGGATGTGCTGAGGGTATTGAGGTGTATGATGGAATGTGCTGAGGGTAATGAGGTGTATACTGGAATGTGCTGAGGTTATTTAGGTGTATGATGGAATGTGCTGAGGGTAATGAGGTGTATGATGGAATGTACTGAGGTTATTTAAGTGTATAATGGAATGTGCTGAGAATACTGAGGTGTATGATGGAATGTGCTGAGGTTAATGAGGTGTTGATGGGATGTGCTGAGGGTACTGAGGTGTATGATGGAATGTGCTGAGGGTAATGAGGTGTTGATGGGATCTGCTGAGGGTAATGAGGTGTATGATGGGATGTGCTGAGGGTATTGAGGTGTATGATGGAATGTGCTGAGGGTAATGAGGTGTATGATGGAATGTGCTGAGGGTATTGAGGTGTATGATGGAATGTGCTGAGGGTAATGAGGTGTATGATGGGATGTGCTGAGAGCATTGAGGTGTATGATGGGATGTGCTGAGGGTATTGAGGTGTTTAATGAGATGTGCTGAGGGTAATGAGGTGTATGATGGAATGTGCCGAGGGTATTGAGGTGTATGATGTGGTGTTCTAAAAATATTGAGGTGTATTACGGGGTGTTCTAAGGGTATTGAGGTGTATGATGTGATGTGATGAGAGTACTGAGGTGTATGATGGGGCGGGATGAGAGTATTGAGGTGTATGATGAAATGTGCTGAGAGCACTGAGGTGTATGGTGGGTTGTGATGAGAGTATGAGGTGTATAGTGGGGATATGGTGTGGGTATTAAGGTGTATGATGGGGTGTGCTGAGAGTACTGAGTTGTATGATGGGGTGTGCTGAGAGTATTGAGACGGATAGAGGGGTGTGCTGAGAGTATTGAGACGGATAGAGGGGTGTGATGAGAGTATTGAGACGGATAGAGGGGTGTGCTGAGAGTATTGAGACGGATGAAGGGTGTGATGAGAGTATTGAGATGCATGGTGGTTGTGTTTTTGTTTGGATACCCTGCTTTTTTGTACCACCTTGGTTCATTGCCAGCCGCAAGGACCCCCTCTCCATAGCTGGTCAGAAGGAAATGCTCTACATACTTGGCTCAAAGGGCCCCTTCTCCATAGGTAGCCTAAAAGACCCCCTTTACATAGTTGGCCCAAAGATGTCCAAGATCCAGAGGTGACAAGAAGGACCTCATCTCCATATGAGCCATGCAGCACAGCCTTTTCATAGTGGGTCCAAAAGACCTCTTGCCTAAGCAGCATAAAAGACCACATATCCATAGCAAGCTTGAAGGACCTCTTTTCCACAGCTGGCCTAATAGAGTTCCTTTCTATAACAGTCTTAAAGGACTCCTCTCTATGGCCAGCTTGGAAGACTCCTTCTCCACAGTTTGAAGGGCCCCTTTCTATAATAGGTATGAAGAACCCCCTACAACAGCTATCTTAAAAGACCTCTTCTCCACAGCTGGCTTGAAGGACCCCTCCCTATAGTAGGCTTGTGAGACCTCTCTCCTTAGCAGACTTAAAGAACACTCTCCATAGTAGACTGATAAAAGTAATAATGTATGCTGAGACTGATCAAGAAAAACATCAGCACATGAAGGGGGTAAAATCTCCTCAAGCTCAAGCAGGTAAAGAAGCCATCAATGAAATGTCATTTGCCAGCATTTTAAGCTGATTAGGTTTCTTTTTCTTTATAAATGTAACTTTTTTTTTGTAGATCGTACTCGAAAAAAATTGTATAAAGCCCCTCCCTCACAGAAATGCATTCCAGACCCTTTGAGTCTGGTATGGATTTTAAGCGGGGTACCTCACACACAAAAACACAAAACAAAAACAAAAGTATGAGGTTCCCCTCAGAAAATCCATACCAGACCCTTCTGATTTGATACGGATTTTAAGGTGGATCTCACGCAGAAAAACATATTACATGGGATCCCCCCCAAAAATCCATACCAGACCACCAATCTGTGCATTCAGCCCATGCAGCCTTTTTAGCAATGGAAAGTGGGGGACAACAGTGCAGCCCCCCTCACGAACCATACCAGGCCATATGCCCTCAATATGGAGGGAGACCACACTTTGCAAAGCACCTTGTCGCCATGTTGATGAGGACAATGGCCTCTTTCCCACAACCCTGGCCCAGTGGTTGTGGAGCTCAACGGAATCTGGAAGCCCATTTTAATAATAATGAAGCCTCCAGATACTGCCCCTCTGCATGAATGTGTATGAGTGTACCCCTAATTATTCATAAAACAAAGCAATAACCTAAAAATAAAGACACTCAAATATTTGACAAATCCTTTATTAAAAAAATTAAAATCCACCAAAAATGTTCCTCGTTGTAAATCCATCATTAATCACGTTGTCTAGCAATACAGATCCACATCATCTGTCGTGTGTTAACTGGAATCAAGTGTCTGCAATTGCTACCAGCAACTCACTATGTTTATTATATCACCAAATACAAGACTTCATATAACATCTCAGTCCATGTGTGTGTTGCTTCCAACTGGGTAACCAGCCCCTGGCCTCACCTACAAGCTTACAGAATGAATGACTTCTCCTGCCTTCAGGGCTGGGTATAAAATTTGACCACACCCTCATAAAATCAATGAGACCCCTCAGGTATGACCAAGAGTTGGTTTCAGATCTCCATTGTTATAGCCTACAGATAAAAAGTGAGTTATTGTCCATTCAAACCATCCAATTGGATGGAAGGGACTGGATGCTGCCTATTACTTCATTAACCTCAGGTAGGGTTTCTCTAATAACAATCTTAGGAACCTCACAACCATTTCCAGTTATGAGTCATGGAGCGGTCAAGAAGATTAAAGGTCTCAGCTGTTTTTCATAGTAGTATCCAAACTCTTCTACTCAACACATGCCAGAATCAGTGGCACAATAAAAGGACCCAGATCTTAATAACTCCTCCAGACTTCATCATTAAACTACCGTGTTTGGTGTCCAACTGCTTATCTTTGCACCACCAAGCTTTTACAGCCTTATGATTGTGCGCTGCAGCAGGAGATGGGTGTAACGGAATAATACCAATTTCCAGATATTCTGAAGCTACGTACACATGCATTGGAGTTGATTTACTAAAACTGGAGAGAGCAAAATCTGGCGCAGCTCTACACAGTAACCAATCAGCTTCCAGGATTTTTTTGTCAGAGCCTAACTGAACAAGCTGAAGTCAGCATTTGATTGGCTACAATCAGGGGCGGACTGACCATTGAGCCACTCGGGCACTGCCCGAGGGCCCTGGGCCACTAGGGGGCCCCATCAGGGTTGCCAGCCTCTGTTAAACCAGGGACAGTATGTATAAATCTGTGTTTTGTTTTACATCTGTCTCTGTATACTGTGTGTACATGTATGTCTATACTGTGTGTGTGTGTGTAAACTGTGTGGCCCCATAATCTCTGATTGCCTGGGGCCCCCATAATCTCCTATTGCCCGGCGGCCCCATGAGTTATTAGTCCTCCCCTGGCTACAATACACAGCTGCACCAGATTTTGCACTCTCCAGTTTTAGTAATTCGACCCCAATGTCTAAAGCCTCGTACACATGATTGGATTTTCGGCAGGGAATTGTGTGATGACAGACTGTTGGCCTAAAATCCGACCGTTAGTACGCACCATCAGACAATTGTTGTCCAACGTTCCGCCAACAAACGTTGGATGGCAGGCTAGTAAATTTTCGGCGGACAACGGTCTGTTGTCAGATTTTCCTATCGTGTGTACACAAGTCCATCACATAAAGGTCCAAAGTACAAACACGCATGCTCGGAATCATTGCTCACCAAACACGACATTAGCAGAAGGTGCCCAAAGGGTGGCGCTCCAGAGCTGAAATTCCATGTAGTACGTCACTACGTTCATGTTGTTGGCCGACGATTGTGTGCCGTTTGTATGCAAGACAAGTTCCTGGCTCATGCCCTTCGGACAAAAGTCTGACGCTTTGTTGGCCAAAAATCTGATCGTGTGTATGAGGCTTTAGTCTTATGGAGATGCTAGCGAGTTTAGTAATCAGATGGGACATAAGCAGGACTGTCGATAAGGGGGTACAGCTGGGCCTCCTGTACAGGGCTCATCGGGGGGCCCAGGCAGCAGGTGGAATGGGTTCATAGACGGGGTGATTCATGCGGCGGGGGGGGGGGCAATTAAAGGAGCCAATCCCCTGTGCAGCTCTCCCTACAGCAACTGAAATTTGGAAGGAAGAAGAGAAGGAGAAGCTGTACCGATCATCCCCAGTGCATGATCCTTTTCCCCCTGCTGTCGCGATCCCCCTGTGTGCTCCTTTCACCCGCAGCCCTGATGGTTGTATCATGCCAGTATTGCACTCACACAACAAAAGGGGGGGGGGGGAGTAGTGCTTTAAAACTAGAGTCAGGATCCAGCAGCTGAAACCTCTATCCAACATCAGACACAGAGGAAGAAGAGATAGTCCAGATTTCTGTAGGCCTCGGCAAGTAGGCCAGCACCCACTCCATGAAGCCATACTCAACAAGTAGCATGGAGCCAGGCTTGATAAAGCATTTCACCCCTGAAATGCATTGCCATAGTAAACATGATGTAGAAGTAGTAAACTCCCATTTGAGGAGCTTCCAAGCAACATTGGACACCGTTTTTTGAACATCAGTGTGTGGAGGAATGCTGGCCTTCCTGTAGAGGCTTAGAGTCAGCTGGATTATCACCTCTTCCCAATACCTCTCCATAAACCTTCTGCTGCCTGTCCACACATTGCACTCTTCTCTCCAACATCTTTCTATAGACACTCTGCTGCCTGTCCACACCTTTGCACCCCTCTCCCTAACACCTCTCTATAGACCCTCTACTGCCTGTCCACACATTGAACTCCTCTCCCCAACACCTCTCTATAGACCCTCTACTGCCTGTCCACACATTGCACTCCTCTCCCCAACACCTCTCTATAGACCCTCTACTGCCTGTCCACACATTGCACTCCTCTCCCCAACACCTCTCTATAGACCCTCTACTGCCTGTCCACACATTGCACTCCTCTCCCCAACACCTCTCTATAGACCCTCTACTGCCTGTCCACACATTGCACTCCTCTCCCCAACACCTCTCTATAGACCCTCTACTGCCTGTCCACACATTGCACTCCTCTCCCCAACACCTCTCTATAGACCCTTTACTGCCTGTCCACACATTGCACTCCTCTCGCCAACACCTCTCTATAGACCTTCTGCTGCCTGTCCACACCTTTGCACCCCTCTCCCTAACACCTCTCTATAGACCCTCTACTGCCTGTCCACACATTGAACTCCTCTCCCCAACACCTCTCTATAGACCCTCTACTGCCTGTCCACACATTGCACTCCTCTCCCCAACACCTCTCTATAGACCCTCTACTGCCTGTCCACACATTGCACTCCTCTCCCCAACACCTCTCTATAGACCCTCTACTGCCTGTCCACACATTGCACTCCTCTCCCCAACACCTCTCTATAGACCCTTTACTGCCTGTCCACACATTGCACTCCTCTCGCCAACACCTCTCTATAGACCTTCTGCTGCCTGTCCATACATTGCACTCCTCTCCCCAACACCTCTCTATAGACCTTCTGTTGCTTGTCCACACATTGCACTCCTCTCCCCAACACCTCTCTATAGACCCTCTACTGCCTGCCCACACATTGCACTCCTCTCCCCAACACCTCTCTATAGACCTTCTGCTGCTTGTCCACACATTGCACTCCTCTCCCCAACAACTCTCTATAGACCCTCTACTGCCTGCCCACACATTGCACTCCTCTCCCCAACACCTTTCTATAGACCTTCTGCTGCCTGCACACACATTGCACTCTTCTCTTCAACATCTTTCTATAGACCCTCTGCTGCCTGCCCACACATTGCACCCCTCTCCCCAACACCTCTCTATAGACCTTCTGCTGCCTGTCCACACATTGCACTCCTCTCCCCAACACCTCTCTATAGACCTTCTGCTGCCTGTCCACACATTGCACTCCTCTCCCCAACACCTCTCTATAGACCTTCTGCTGCCTGTCCACACATTGCACTCCTCTCCCCAACATCTCTCTATAGACCTTCTGCTGCCTGCCCACACATTGCACTCCGCGCCCCAACACCTCTCTATAGACCTTCTGCTGCCTGCCCACACATTGCACTCCGCTCCCCAACACCTCTCTATAGACCTTCTGCTGCCTGTCCACACATTGCACTCCTCTCCCCAACACCTCTCTATAGACCCTCTACTGCCTGCCCACACATTGCACTCCGCGCCCCAACACCTCTCTATAGACCTTCTGCTGCCTGCCCACACATTGCACCCCTCTCCCCAATACCTCTCTATAGACCCTCTACTGCCTACCTACACATTGCACCCCTCTCCCCAACACCTCTCTATAGACCTTATACTGCCTGCCCACACATTGCACTCCGCGCCCCAACACCTCTCTATAGACCTTCTGCTGCCTGTCCACACATTGCACCCCTCTCTCCAACACCTCTCTATAGACCTTCTGCTGCCTGCCCACACATTGCACCCCTCTCCCCAATACCTCTCTATAAGACCTTATACTGCTTGCCCATGTGAAGGAATGTGATGTAGATAATAATAATAGTAATCTGAAAATGTCTATTTTCTTATGTGCATACATATTTTTCTCCTTACTCATTATATAAGTATACAGATTTGCTCTGTTCCTATATTTTCTCAAGATGGCGTGTACCCCCTACCTCCCACACACAGAAGAACGCGGAACTGGAGATAAGAACAAAGAGAGCCAAACCTCGTTATGAAAATTATCCATCTTCTTTTTTTATCTTAACCAATAAGATGTACCTATTAGACTAACATAGCAATGACGTATTTGTGTGTATAAAACATTAACACCGCCTTGAATAAAACACAAGTGTAATGAGTTAGCAGTTCTGAGCGTGTCTCAGAGTGTTTACTTTTATATGCATGCATATCAACACTTTTCAAATTAGAGACAGCAGCAGATAACCTTGAGCTCGATTGTAGCTCTTAAATCATTTCCATAACAGATGGTGCCGAAACCCGGGACCTCAGGCTACGGTCGAAGTTATACCGCGACAAGCATTCGGGCGTTAATTGAAACTGATAACAGAGGGGGTTTGCGCAGCCCTAACAGTACGGTAAGTTTGATTGATATTCTTACCACTGTACGACTCTCTTATCTTTCGGTTGACGGCTGGATTCTGTCGGTATGCTGAGACTGTCTTAGAGGCAGGTATTTCCTCGCCTGAGGTTGTTTTAACGAACCTGCCAATGGGTTTCTGCTGACTGTATTTGTTCACTGTCTGCCATTCTTTGGGCTACGAAACTCAGCAGTCTAAGGGTGCTACATGTGTGAATGGGTAGTCTCATCACCAGATGAGCTTTCGGCCTCTGAGATGAGATTGTTTCCCTTGTAGCAAACGTTATAGACTTGTTTCTCTGGGTTCGACGAACCTTTGAGGGGTATTTCAGCTGCTGGCTTTGCAGCCTGAAGTGCTACATGTGTGAATGGGTAGTCTCATCTCTGGCATGAGATTGTTTCCCTTGTAGCAAACGTCTATAAACGTGTTTATTTTGCAGGGTGGTATGCCTTTGCGGTTATTTTAGCCTGCTGAAATTTTGCAGTTCGAAGAGTGGCAGGTGTAATGTCCTGTCGTGATTGTATTTGTGGTTTATTGTTTGCTATACATGAGAGGGGGAGGGGACTGGTGAAAGTCAGAGAAGGAGGCTACCCGAAAGATCTGTTGGGTCGTGGGCCATTGCTCCTCACTACCCCTGACGTGTTTGTTCTTGTTCTGAGATTAACCGTACATTACAGGGTTATAGCAAACAGTAGCAACTTGGAGCGCAGTATGAGCCCCCACCGAAGGAATTTGCTGATAAGAACGCTGAGAAAAAATATTAACTCCTTGATTGTATGTATTCCCCTCTCAAGCCGTTAGCCGAGAAACAGAAAGTGATATTGTAATGAAAGTGATATTGTAAAGAAGGAGAGAAGAAGATGTTGAAATAGTTAACAAAGTTGAAAGAAATGGCGAAAGTTATGTTGCTGAAGAGACAGGGAGAAAAATCCTGTGTGATAAAGAAAATTGGATAAAGGAAGTTAAGAAAGATGGCGATTGTATTATGTATGTGTATGATATGTTGGAACTTTAAACAAAGGAGGGGAGGGACAGCACTGCCCTCCGTCTAACAACCACTCCTTTCTCACTACCCAAACACAACCCACTGTGACAACTCAGCCCGGCGGCCATCTTAGTGCACCCATGCCTTCACTTTCTACCCAGTCCAGTGCACTTCCTGCCGGCGGCCATCTTGGTACACCCAGTAAGCTTAAGCAGCCTGTACCCAGCCCTCCCTGTTTTAAACCAAGATGGTTCATACCACACACCTGTCTTCCCTAATACGGGAGCATCACATTCCCAGGCCGGATATGTTAATGATGAAGAAGCATCTGAGTGGGAAGCCCGACAGCAGGCAGCAAGGCCACCCACTGATTTAACCCCCAATCCGGCTCCAGACTCTCAGTTCCGAGAGGATCTCAAACACATGCTGGCAACCGTAAGGAACAGTGCCTCTTGCCAGCCCCCGCCCCAACAACAGTCTCGGTTACCAGAAGGGGCACCAGTGATGTATGTCGCTTTTACTCTATCACAAGCAGCGGCTTTAGTGACAAGTCTGCCTGACCCAGAGAAGCAGCCAATTCCCTTCTACCACAGGATAGTGCAGATACAAGAAACTTACTCAGCTGCCTGGAGAGACTTAATCAGCCTATGCCAAATCAAAGCAGGATATGTCTTTTGGCCAGTCATGCAGATGGCCTTCAATGATGCCTGCCTGACAAGTGCCACTTCCTACACCTCAGGCGTGGAGTTCTGTGCACAACTCCACGACTGGGCAAAGGAGAAGTTGACGGATCAGAAGACCACAATCCAAGATATTACCCAAGATAAAGGGGAGTCTGTGAAGAAGTATCATGCTAGACTCACAAAGGCACACACACACATGTTATCAACTGCTTTTGTTTCAGGGCTCAGGGAGGATATCAGAAAAGGTCTGATGGTGGCCCGCCCTGAATACCATTCAATGAAAATGTCTGATTTATTGTTGGTGATCAGAGGTATAGAAAATCAAAAAGGTAAAAAACCAACGCCCCTCATGGTAACCCATGACGAAGATCCCACCTACACTCGTCCACCACCACTGCCCAATACCAGGGAAAGGATCACCTGTTACAACTGTGGGAAACGGGGCCACATAAAGAAAGAATGCAGAGCCCCAAGATGTCCCAGACGAGGCAGGGAACCCTATGCAGGGCAACGGGGACATGAACCACCACCACCACGCCCCAACTCACACTAGGAAATGGACAAACCCGTGTCACCCCTTATGGCAGTGTCCTCAAGTGGAACTGGGGGACCCTTAGCAAAAGTCACGTTACCCATACAAGGAAAACCTACCACCTTTCTACGGGTACAGCCAGAAGTGTGTTGAGGGCTGTGGACCTGCCTGATAATTCTTTCCTTTCCACTATTGATGTTTCCTGCGTAGGAATGGATGGGGTGCCCCGCTCCAGTCCACTTCCTGATTTGCTTGCCAGATTTGTGGTGTCCTCTACATGTCCCTTGAATCTACTAGGAGCTGATGTGTTGTCCAGACTACAGGCCTCAATCAGGACACGCCTGAAGGGGGGGTGAAGTTACATACTTCCCTATCTTTAGAAGACTCATCTGCTTTGTGTTCTCAGCCTCTCCTGATGACACTTAATGAAGCAAAAACTTCAAGTTCAATACTGCAGGAAGTACTTGACAGAATCCCTGCGTGCCTATGGTCCACAGGACCGGAAGACAACGGTCACTTAAAGGTGCCACCAGTTTCAGTCAAGTTAAAAGAGGGCGCTTCATTGCCCCGGAAACCACAATAACCCCAAGAAGAGAATCCTAAAAAGAGAACCAGGTACCTACTGTGGATGCCTTTGACTGCAAAATACCTCACAGAGGTGGACCTTACAAACGTTTTCTTCAGTGTCCACCCTCACCCCTCCTGCTGGTACCTTTTTGCATTCATCCACGGAAAGTAACGGCAACATACCTAAACAGTTGTGCCACAAGGGGCACAGAACTTTCCAAGCCAGTTTGCAAAAGCTATGGCTATCATCCTTGACACATGACAAGAGGAACACCCGGAAGTGATTCTCTTCCAACATGTTGATGACCTTCTCCTTTTGTGCAGCTGACTTACCCCCTGTTGAAGTCACCTCAGAAAGCCTGTTGTGCTATCTTGACAACTAGGGCTGCAAAGTCTCAAAGCCCAAATTGCAGTGGTGCTCAACACCTGTCATTTTCCTTGGACACTGTTTGTCCCATGGGACACGACACCCCACTGAAGACAGGGTGCAAGTAATCTCTGACACCCCACTGCCACAAGGTCAGAAATCCCTTCATGCCTTCCTTGGACTAATTTCCTAGTGCAGAGCATGGATTCCAGAAGCCTTCCTACTGATGCTCTGCAATCAGACCCTTCCAGATGTCTTCTGAAGAAATATCTAAGTTTGAGGCCCTCAAGTGTGCCATCTCAGGCGCTAGGGCTCCCAGCCTACGGCAAAACGCTCAAGCTCTTTGTGTCCGAACGCATGGGACATGCTGCAGGTGTACTCACCCAATCACATGGCATCAGCCTACGCCCCATAGGATATTATTCCTGTCTGCTGGATGCGGTAGCAAGAGGAGGCCTATTGTGTCTGTGAGCTGGATTTGCTACACAAGCCTTGCTTGACAAAACTTTGAACTTGGTCCTCGGACACTGCCTCGTTCTGCTTGCTCCCCATGACGTTGTTGCCATATTCAACCAAGATCCAGCCGAAACACTTGTCCACTACCAGACACTTGAGACTCCTGTGTTCCCTCCTACTGGACAGCATTACTCTATTAAGTTGTCAAACACTGAACCCTACCACCCTTCTTCCACTTCTCGAGGGGGGAAAAGGAGGAGGAGTAGAGTCTTGGCTTGTCACCCCATGACCACACAGGACACGCGGTCACCACTGAAAACACTGTTCTACAAGCTGAAGCCTTACCACCAGTGATGTCTACACAGGAGGCAGAGCTGTAAGCACTTACTACAGCAAGTAAATGGGCAGAGGGAAAAAGAGCCAACATTCATATGGACTCAAGATATGCTTTCAACATTGCCCATGATTATGGTGTTATCTAGAACAGAGGATTCCTGATGGCTGCAGGAACACCTGTGAAAACTTGATTGATGCCTTGCTTCTCACAACCCAAGTGACTATTCTGAGTAAAAGCACACTACAAACTGAACTCAAAGGAAGCTCGAGGCAATCATCGAGCCAATACAGCTCAAAGAGGAAAAGCTGCGCTCAAACAAAAAACAGTCTCTACAAATGACATCAGAGGAATTAAAAATTCTTCCAGAAATGACAGCACCACCACCGTGTATCTTGAAGTAGTAGTGACAATCCACCCTAGTAATAAAATCTGCTTACCAGATGGCAAGCATAAAAGGGCAAGTGGCTATAGCCCAGCCAAGGCCTTTCAGCTTGCTGGTACTCCCGATGTTCGTGTGGGGGGTAAAAACTCCAAATTCAATAGCGTTGCCACATATCACCATCCCGGAAGCCACGGATAACCAAGAAGGAAGAAGAACTCACCATAGTGTAAAACCTTTCAAAAGTTTATTAAAACCAAGTAGTAACTTACATTTAAGTAATTAAAATCGCGTGTACAAAGAGCCGGCCAAGAGAGCTGGTGACAGACAGCTGGTGGTCCACGGGAAGTGGACAGCAGGGTGGTAGAAGAAGACCACCCCGTGCTTACCTTACAGACTTTCCCAGTGGACAGAGTTTATCTAAAAGAACTACAGGAAACAACAAGTCCGGATAAGAAGGAAAGCTGGAAATGGAGAAAAGGAGCAACTCTCAGAAATGGACTATTCGAGTGCAACAAGAAGCCTTGTCTACTCAGGAGTATGTACCCAGCCGTGGTGCAATGGGCACATGGACTTTATGAACTCTCTTATCAACAAGTGTTGCACCAAGAGTTACTCCACTGACCGACAGCTTCTGCAGATCATGCATTATCTGCACCAATTGTAACCCAGGACGCACAGAAGAAGCACAGAAGAAGCACAGAAGAAGCACAGAAGAAGCACCTGGCAAAGCCCTATACCCCATTCCAGAGGATGCAAATTGATCATTCACAAGTGCCAAGAAGTGACAGATTTGAAAACGCCCTAGTGGAAGTGGTCATGACTCCCTTCTACCACAGCTAAGAAACTACTGAGTGAGATAGTATGTAGATTTGGGGTCCCAGAGGTGATATTGAGAGATCAGGGACCAGCCCTAACAACAACCCTTACTAAAGAGATTTGGGCAGCACTGGGGGTTCAGTTGGCACTACACATCCCATACCACCCTCAAAGTAGCGGGAAGGTAGAAAGGATGAATGGGACACTAAAAACAGGATGTTAAAGATGGCCCAATAGACTAACATGAGTTGGCCAGACAGTTAGCCCATTGCCCTGTTTAGTGTCAGACACACCCCCGGGGGAAACATGCCCTATCCCCTTATGAAATTTTGTTTGGTTCAGCTCCCAGACTTGGTTGTTACTTTCCACAACAGTTACAGTTACAGTCTGATGTGTTGACTAATTATGTAACCACATTATCACGAGAATTAACCTGAATGCATGTGCAGGTGTTTTCTTCCATTCCAGATCCTGAATTAGATACAGGAACACACCAACTATTGTCTGGAGATCCTTGAGCCAAGTTATGATGGTCCATTCCAAGTTTTGCTGACCACAGCCACCTCAGTCAAGTTGGCCAGGAAGAACACCTGAATGCACGCTTATCACTGCAGGAGAGAGTGTTTTCGGGTGCTGCATATCCTTTTTCTGTTTGATCTAGGGGGGAGGGACCCAGGAGGTGGCCATCACAAAAATGATAACATAATTACGTTTTGGTGTAACTCTTCAGGTACACATGTGACCACCTTTACCTTAGATTACTGTGACATAGTACCTTGTCCGTTTGACCCTTCATGGTGATGCCATTGGTACAGTGATATCCCTGACGGTAAGGACATATATGTATGCCACACAGACAGTTACTGGGGACAGAGTTGTGGTTTCTGTGGGGGCCAGTGGGTTGGAACACAGGGCCAGACTGGGCGACCACGGAGTGCATTAGACAAAAAAGATGAAAATAGAAAGCCCCATATCCTAACCAAAGATACCCCTGATACATACACTGACCCAGCACACAGTCAGAGGAGGAAGCGAGCAGCTCTCTCTGGAAGCTTTGATCCTCATGTATACATACATGTCATAGGGGTTACAAGGGGGGTCCCTGATGAGTTTAAAGGCAGGGATCAGGTAAAAGCTGGTTTTGAGTCTTTGATCCCCATAACAACTGTCAGCAAGAATGTAGATTGAATTAACTACATGTCATGGTTATGCAATAGAGTTTGTCGATCAGCATACCTGTCTCCATGTGTTCATCTCTAGAGACCAGCTGACCCTCACCTGACTGCTTTTGTAACCTCCCCTCTAAGCATGGCCCCAACCCAGGCCCTATCAGGGAACACTATATTAACCTGTGCACTGCAAGCCAGCAGTGCTGATCAACCACTGTGTCAGCCTCTGTGTGTACTTGCTATGTTTCCTACATATGATTTCTGTTACCGACTTTGGCCTGTTCCCGGCCATCCCTGTTTGCCTGTGACCCTGATGTTCCAGCCAGCTCCCTCCTTCCTCATCTCCTGTAGTCTACCGTGAGCGTGAGCTGTGAGACCCTGGGGACCGCGACCTGGAGCCAGACTGCAGCGCAGTCCATCCTCACCACTAGAGGCTCTGGTGAACACCTGCTGGCTCTTAGACTCCGCGCCCTGGGGAATCTGCTCTAGCTCCCAGTGGGATCTGTGTCAGTGATCCAGTAGACCTGCTTCCTGAACCTCCCAGGGTACAATCCGCAGCAGTCAGCTGTAGGGTCCACTACCTTGCGGTGCATTCCTGATCCCAACGGTGTGCATCTGTCACCCAGCCTCTAGGTGACCTGACACTACACATATAACCAACAGAGATTTGTAAATTACACTAAAAAATGCCCTCTAGGGAATTGCTGACCAGTTAGCCCCCACTTCCTACATGACATTCCAGGACCGGATGGCCTTAGACATGGTGCTAGCTGGGAAAGGAGGTGTTTTGTAAAATCATAGGAAAAAACGGGAACCTGTTGTACATACATTCCTGATAATACTGGCCCAAATGGTAAGGTTATTCTAGCTATAAAGAAATTAGAAGATCTGTCACTAGAGTTGAAGAAGAACTCAGGTATCACAGACCCATGGGACCAATATTTTAGCTGGATGAGTGGGTGGCAGAAGGTGCTCGCCCAGATACGGGTAACGGTATTAATAATCCTGGTTCTTTTAGCCCTGATTGTATGCTGTATTCTATCTTTTGTAAAAAGTTAATGAGCAAGGCTGTAGACAATAGCACACCTACATTTCTCCACCAAGAAGAAGAGGACCCCCTTATGATGGAAGATGACAAACCCTTCACTCTTCTACAGTCACTCCCTGTCCATAATCTCACAGTCCTATAGGGTTATAGGGATAGATAGCGCCTGACTGCACCTCTCCAGCTGTATCGAGGAGGGAAGTGAACAGTTGCTGCCCAATTCTATATACAGCCTAAAAGAGTTGCTGAGGAGAAGGGCCAGGCTAAAAAGTAGGACCTTTAGTATTAGGGACAAAAAAAGAGAAAATAGTCATTTTAGGGGGGATTGTGAAGGAATGTGATGTAGATAATAATAATAGTAATCTGAAAATGTCTATTTTCTTATGTGCATACATATTTTTCTCCTTACTCATTATATAAGTATACAGATTTGCTCTGTTCCTATATTTTCTCAAGATGGCGTGTACCCCCTACCTCCCACACACAGAAGAACGCGGAACTGGAGATAAGAACAAAGAGAGCCAAACCTCGTTATGAAAATTATCCATCTTCTTTTTTTATCTTAACCAATAAGATGTACCTATTAGACTAACATAGCAATGACGTATTTGTGTGTATAAAACATTAACACCGCCTTGAATAAAACACAAGTGTAATGAGTTAGCAGTTCTGAGCGTGTCTCAGAGTGTTTACTTTTATATGCATGCATATCAACACTTTTCAAATTAGAGACAGCAGCAGATAACCTTGAGCTCGATTGTAGCTCTTAAATCATTTCCATAACACCCACACATTGCACCCCTCTCCCCAACACCTCTCTATAGACCTTCTGCTGCCTGTCCACACATTGCACCCCTCTCCCCAATACCTCTCTATAGAACCTCAGCCATCTTTCACATACTGTACAATTGCCAGGATTGTGCTGTGTCACTGTGAGAAATGTTTGGCAGTGTGTGAGCCCCTCCACTAGGGGGAATCCTTCATCAGGGGTTGGGTAGGTCATTGTTCATATATCCTGTTATTGATTAGAGGGAATCAATCATTTCATCAGGAAATGTGCACAGTGACCTTACAGGCCTCCTCCCTCTGACAGTTAGGGCCAAGGACTGTATTCCATAGATAGGGCGTTCCTTCCCAGGAGGAGCCTTCCATTGTAACCCTTTAGAAGTAGACGTGTATTGGATCTTCTCCCGGCTCTCCTTCACTTCTGGCTGCTCTGAGTCCCAGGTGGAGTACTCTGGGTAAGAATTTACTTTACACTCATATTTCATCTTGTATTGACATTAAATCCATTTATATGTATTTTATTGTCAATTATTATTGTTATTATTATTATATCAATGTATATTTTTTTTATCTTCTGAAATGTTTTGTTAGCCATGATTGTACTGCATTCTTAGTTGCAGTCTACTATGATTGAAGGGTCAGTTCTCTCATTAGTGCCATATTAGTTGTAGGTGGAGTTTAGTAAGCGGATTCATCCCCTAATCTTACATGGTTCACATACTCCATAAGAAAGATCCCTCTGCTGTAAATTCTGAACCAGCTCCTTTCCACTTAGGAATGTTGGGTGTTCTTGTCTATATTTCTGTGTCCAAGTTCTTCCTGTTACAATTTCCATAATAAAATAAAGAAAAATCCAGCAAGGGGCGATAGGAACCCCTCATAATTGGCACAGCGGGTGTACAGATCCGGAAACTCAGCACAGGGATGTACAGACCCCAGAAACCATTGCAGGAAGGTAGGATTCCTTATAATGAGCACAGCAGAGGTACAGACCCAGTAACGCATTGCAGGAAGGTAGGAAACCCTCATAATGGGCACAGCAGGTGTACAGACAAGAATTTGGCAAAGAGATGGTGAGAACCCCTCATAATGGGCACAGCAGGTGTTAAGACCTGGGAATTTAGCACAGGGATGGTGGGAACCCCTCATAATGGGCACATTATGTGTTAAGACCTGAGAATTCAGCACAGGGATGGTGGGAGCCCTTTATAATGGGCACAGCAGGTGTACAGACCCAGAAACTCATCACAGTGATGGTGGGAGCCCCTTATAATGGGCACAGCAGGTGTACAGACCCGGGAACTCAGTACAGGATTGGCAGGAACATCTCATAATGGTCACAGCAGGTGTTTAGACCTGGGAATTCAGCACAGGGATAGAGGGAGCCTCTTATAATGGGCACAGCAGGTGTTAAGACCCAGAAAGCCTGCACAGTGATGGTGGGAACCCCTCATAAGGGGCACATCATGTGTTAGGACCTGGGAACTCAGCATAGGGATGGTGGGAACCCCTCATAATGGGCACAGCAGGTGTACAGACCCAGAAACTCAGCACAGGGATGGTGGGAGCCCCTTATAATGGGCACAGCAGGTGTACAGACCCGGGAACTCAGTACAGGATTGGCAGGAACATCTCATAATGGGCATAGCAGGTGTACAGACCCAGAGACTCATCACAGGGATACATATAAATGTGGTTTATAAATGTTTTTATGAGCAGGTGTAGACATAAGTGTGAACTGACATTTCTGACTAGTAGCATCATGGTGGGAGGTCAGTTCTCCTACCATCAATAACATCCTGTATATACATCAGCACTAAGCAGGAACAGTATGGAAGCTCAGAAATGGAGCATCTCCTCCCAAAACCCAAGTTCAATCATACACCGGACTCTACTGGCCTTATCCATTTTACTTCTGGCAGAGCAGAATCTGCTGATTTCACACGTTAAGCTCAGGAACCATTAAAGTCTTCTGCAACCTTAAAAAACACTCTCATGTCAACTTCCTCCTTGGTTTCAATGCATTTTGCCAAAATGGAATAAATTCTTGGAAATAAAGACTCTCCGTTTTTGCGCATCCCTTCCCCAGACCAATGTACATGACGTTTCTCTGCATCCTCTGTGTGTAGTCCGTGGGGAAGTGCAGAGCGGCGGCAGTAAACACTCAGAGTCTATTTGCAGGAACAGGACTGTATTAAAGTTAAAATGCAGTAAGGCACAACACTGGGTGCAATCACAAATGGTTGTAACAAAGGGTCAACAGTGGGTCTTTGGGTGCACCAACAGCATCTGTCTTGAGGGGCGGAATGCGGCCTAGCTGCTCTGTACCCAAATATGGAGGTTTTCCAGGAAAGATAGCACTTGCCCAACTCATCTGGAACCTCTTCCTGCCGCTAGTACTGTTCCTGACAAACGGGTGACCTGTCCCTACACTACCCACACACTAAATGCTCACAAATCCTGTGAGCCAGGATCTTAACCACTTGCCACCCGCCGTAAAGCAAAATGAGGTCGGCAAAGTGGTTGCGATATCCTGACTGGACGTCAGTCTGACACACCACAACTCCGATCTAGGTAAAGAGTCTCTGACAGAGACTCTTTACCATGTGATCAGCCGTGTCCAATCACAGCTGATCACGATGTAAACAGGAAGAGCCGTTGATCGGCTTTTCCTCACTCGCGTCTGACAGACGCGAGTAGAGGAGAGACAATCGGCTGCTCTCCTGACAGGGGGGGTCTGTGCTGATTGTTTATCAGCGCTACCCCCCCTTGGATGCCCGCCCAGGACCACCAGGATGCCGCCAGGACCACCAGGGATGGCCACTACACTGGACCACCAGGTATGCCACCCTAGACCACCAAGGAAATTCCAATCAGTGCCCAGGCAGCTGCCAATCGGTGCCAATGAAAAATGCCTGCCAGTGCCACCAGCGATGCCTATCAGTGAAATCCAGTGCCAGTGCCAGCCATCAGTGCCCATCAATGCCCATCGGTGCCGCCTTTCAGTTCCCATCAGTGCCGCCTATCAGTGTCCATCAGTGCCGTCTATCAGTGCCACCCATAAGTACCCATCAGTGCAGCCTTCCAGTGCCCATCAGTGTCACCTATCAGTGCCCACCAGTGCCACCTATGAGTGCCCATCAGTGCCGCTTATCAGTGCCCATCAGTGCTGCATATCAGTGACACCTATCACTGCTGCCTATCAGTGCCACCTCATCAGTGCCATCTCATTGGTGCCACCTCATCGGTGCCTCCTTATCAGTGCCCATCAGTGCAGCTTATCAGTGCCCATCAGTGAAGGGGAAAACTTACTTATTTACAAAATTTTATAACGCAAAAAAAAAATTTAAAAAAAAAATTGGTCTTTTTTAATTCATTTAGCAAAAAATAAAAACCGCAGAGGTGATAAAATACCACCAAAAGAAATCTCCATTTGTGAGAACAAAATTATAAAAATGTAGTTTGGGTACAGTGTAGCATAACCATGCAATTGTCATTTAAAAAGTGACAGCATTGAAAGCTGAAAATTGGCCTGGGCAGGAAGGTGCAAAAGTGCTCAGTATTGAAGTAGGTTAAATAGACTCTACCTGGCCCAAAATGGCTGTCCAAGACACATGGGGCACCAGCCTCAAATCAGATAGCTTCCCCAGTGACCCAGAAAACCATAAAGTAACCATGTTCTCCTTGACTTCCTCTCCCCCTGCAATGCCGCTGCAGTTGAGCGCCACCTGCAGTGAAGAAAGTAGACCACACTTGCTTACAATTCTAATGTGTTGTTTAATTGAGACATGGGCCATTCCATCTAATGGTTGGTTTGTGTTATTTAGGGAGATGGCGCCGTGTGTGATGATATTCCTGCTGGTGATCCCGGCGTCTCTGGCACAGGAAGGTAAGTGATGGAGCCTGCACACACTTACTGAATCAGTGAATCACAGTCTTCCGTCTTCTGGTTTTTCTCTAATTGGATGTAAGATTGAGTCACCTCACCAAGAACTAATCATCCAGATACAAATTTATTTCATTATAAAACCTGGTGAAGATAAGAATATGCCCCTTGCAATGGATATTGGCACAGCTGCTTGTCGTCTCCACCAGCAGTGCATGTGAGGACATCACAAAAGCACAATTGGGTTACAGTTGTCACTTTACCACCAACCATCATGGTCATGGCAGATTTAAACATTGACTGCCATTATTATGGCACACATCACCATTGACCTCCAATGTAACAGCACAATTCACCACCAACTGCCAATTAGGGTTTTTGAAGCATTTCATCGGCCTGGCCAGTAGAAATGGGACTTGCTAGGAAAGAAATCATCAAGACCAATATTTTTAGTAAAAGAGGTGGCCACCTTACCACAATGTTACATTGGAGGTCAATGGTGATGTGTGCCATAATAATGGCAGCCAATGTTTAAATCTGCCACAGGACCTCTGCACTATTATGCCCCGTACACACGGTCAGATTTTCCGATGGAAAATGTGTGATAGAACCTTGTTGTCGGAAATTCCGACCGTGTGTGGGCTCCGACACACAAAGTTTGAGAGCTTGCTATAAAATTTTCCGACAACAAAATCCGTTGTCGGAAATTCCGATCGTGTGTACACAAATCTGACGCACAAAGTGCCACGCATGCTCAGAATAAATAAAGAGATGAAAGCTATTGGCTACTGCCCCGTTTATAGTCCCGACGTACGTGTTTTACGTCACTGCGTTCAGAACGATCGGATTTTACGACAACTTTGTGTGACCGTGTATATGCAAGACAAGTTTGAGCCAACATCCGTCTCAAAAAAATCCTAGGATTTTGTTGTCGGAATGTCCGATCAATGTCCGACCGTGTGTACGGGGCATTAGAGTAAAAAACAAAAATAAACCAATATATAAAATAAGAGGAGTAGAAATGCTGCAAAATCCAACGGTGATCACTAATCACCTAGTGTAAATGAGGTGTATATAATTAATTATATGTGATCTTGCGCATAAACCTCAATATCAATAACTAGCTAAGAGGAAGTGCTAATGATAATGGTGATGAAAAATATTTAAAAAATTAATAAAACAAGCCATGTGTATATGGGACAAAAACAGGCGGATATAAAACTTCACACCGATGACAAACTAATATAACAAAGTGCTTCAATGTGCAGGAAATATTCAATAAAAAGGCAAAAGTGTTCAAAATAAAGTTCAAAAAATGTTCAAAGAAATGTGCAAGCTGCAACAAGTGTATCAAATAAGATGCCAAAGTTCAAAATAAAGTTCCAGTGTGCAAAAAGTTCAGGAATCTTCACCATCAGATAGACAAAAACATATCATATTGACTGTGATTCAAATGGTAACAACACCCCTTCAATGCGCTCTCAATGCTCTTACCTCCAGGGCATAGATAAATGCCTTAGACCATTGCTAGGACGAACACCTCAATAAAGGGACCCAGACTCAGTCAGGATAGGGGATGGGTACTTGATGGAAAAGGCATCAGTTACCTCCAACCCGGTATCCGGATCCTCATGGAAAGAAATAGCCTCCAATAGTGTATTATCACAAAAACCCAGTGTATTAAGAAATAAAATTAAAATGTGCTTACATCAAAAAGATGGAGGATAAGCCAAACAAAGACCAAAAATTGCGTTTTTCCGCCACCTCATACGTCACTTCCGGTCCGCGGTAACAACTTCTGGTTTGCGGTAAACGACTTCCGGTTACGTTATTGTGTCCTACGCGTTACGTCACACCCTCGTGACTTCCTCAGGGAACCGGATGGGATGAAAGAGCTATCCATTTATATCAATTAGGCAGGAGGTGACAAAACCTCCATTTTGTTGAAGACCAAAAGCTGGATTAGCAACTACCTAAAACGGCCATTTCCTTTCTTTACATTAATAAAAAATAGATGCAAAACATCTATTAAAAACATATATTATAAACAACGGGCATTTAATAAAAGTGAAATAAAAATGAGTCACTTGGATATCATGATATAAATTTTCCAGGTAAAAAACTGTGGATCTCTTGCATCAGATAGACATTCCAGACACTGCCATCTTGTGGAAATTCGGAGGAATTAGTTCTCCAACATACGGAGATAGACTTTACCGATTGGATTCATGCCATCTTGTGGACATTGAAAGGAATGACTTCAGAAAATATATACAGTATACACTCTAACGGATAAAATTAATTGTATTCCAGGCATTTCAGACACTACCTACTTGTGGAAATGCGCAGAAATTGGTTCTCCAACATAAAAAGAAGGATCTACTAATTGAATTCATGCCATCTTGTGGACATTGGAAGGAATGACTTCAAAAACATATATATACACTTTAACCGATAAGATATATATAAAAATATATATAAAAAATATAAAAATACATTCTATAAATATAGAATGTATAAGCCGATACTTCTATACAATCATCGCCAGCCTAATCAAAACTTAAAAAATACGAGTAAAGAATAGAAATAAAAGTAAAAAAATTGTATACTGCACACCGGAAATCAAATATGAGGTTCACAATAATAAATTAGTAATCACTTATAAAACAATTCAAGTCAAAATCGATGTTTAAGCCATCAGGTACCAATGTTTTCATTTTATAGATCCACGTAGATTCTTTTTGACTGATGGTTCTGACTTTGCCCTTTTGGTTCTCCCTACATACTGCAATTTACACGCAAAGGGTACAGTCAGAACCATCAGTCAAAAAGAATCTAAGTGGATCTATAAAATGAAAACATTGGCTCCTGATGGCTTAAACATCGATTTTGACTTGAATTGTTTTATAAGTGATTACTAATTTATTATTGTGAACCTCATATTTGATTGTCGGTGTGCAGTATACATTTTTTTGATATTTATTTCTATTCTTTACTCGTATTTTTTACTCGTAATTGGAGAACCAATTCCTGCGCATTTCCACAAGTAGGTAGTGTCTGAAATGCCTGGAATACAATTTATTTTATCCGTTAGAGTGTATACTGTATATATTTTCTGAAGTCATTCCTTTCAATGTCCACAAGATGGCATGAATCCAATCAGTAAAGTCTATCTCTGTATGTTGGAGAACTAATTCCTCCGAATTTCCACAAGATGGCAGTGTCTGGAATGTCTATCTGATGCAAGAGATCCACAGTTTTTTACCTGGAAAATTTATATCATGATATCCAAGTGACTCATTTTTATCTTATTTTTATTAAATGCCCGTTGTTTATAATATATGTTCTTAATAGATGTTTTGCATCTATTTTTTATTAATGTAAAGAAAGGAAATGGCCGTTTTATGTAGTTGCTAATCCAACCTTTAGTCTTTAACAAAATGACGGTTTTGTCACTTCCTGCCTAATTGATAGAAACGGATGGCTCTTTCATCCAATCTGGTTCCCTGAGGAAGTCACGAGGGTGTGACGTAACGCGTAGGACACAATAACGTAACCGGAAGTCGTTTACCGCGAACCGGAAGTTATTACTGAGGACCGGTAATAGAAGTGACGTATGAGGTGGCGGAAAAACACAGTTTTTGGTCTTTGTTTGGCTTATCCTCCATCTTTTTGATGTAAGCACATTTTTAATTTTATTTTTTAATAAACTGGGTTTTTGTGATAATACACTATTGGAGGCTATTTCTTTACATGTGGATCCGGATACCGGGTTGGAGGTGACCGATGCCTTTTCCATCAAGTACCCATCCCCTATCCTGACTGAGTCTGGGTCCCTTTATCGGTGTTCGTTCTAGCAATGGACTAAGGCATTTATCTATGCCCTGGAGGTAAGAGCATTGAGAGAACATTGAAGGGGTGTTGTTACCATTTGAATCACAGTCAACATGATATGTTTTTGTCTATTTGATGGTGAAGATTCCTGAACTTTTTGCACACTGGAACTTTATTTTGAACTTTGGCATCCTATTTGATACACTTGTTGCAGCTTGCACATTTCTTTGAACATTTTTTGAACATTTTTTGAACATTTTTTGAACATTTTATTGAATATTTCCTGCACATTGAAGCACTTTGTTATATTAGTTTGTCATCGGTGTGAAGTTTTATATCAGCCTGTTTTTTCCCATATACACGTGGCTTGTTTTATACATTTTTTAAATATTTTTCATCACCATTATCATTAGCACTTCCTCTTAGCTAGTTATTGATATTGAGGTTTATGCGCAAGATCACATATAATTATTTATATACACTTCAGTTTGTATATTGTGAGGCAGGAGCTGTGGGGGTGGAGGTTCAAGAGGAGTATGGAGGACAGTTAGTATACTGTGAGACTGGAGCACTGGGGTTGGGGGTTTAGGAGGTGAACGTAGTGGTGGGGGTATGGAGGACAGTTTGTATACTGTGAGGCTGGAGCTCTGGGGTTGGGGGTTTAGGAGGTGAACGTAGTGGTGGGGGTATGGAGGACAGTTTGTATACTGTGAGGCTAGAGCTCTGAGGTTGGGGGTTTAGGAGGAGAAAAGAGGGAGGTATGGAGGACAGTTTTAATATTGGGAGGCTGGAGCTCTGGGGTTGGGGGTTTAGGAGGAGAACAGAGAGAGGTATGGAGGACAGTTTTAATATTGGGAGGCTGGAGCTCTGGGGTTGGGGGTTTAGAAGGAGAACAGAGAGAGGTATGATGGACAGTTTGTATACTGGAAGGCTGGAGCTCTGGGGTTGGGGGTTTACGAGGTGAACGTAGTGGTGGGGGTATGGAGGACAGTTTGTATACTGTGAGGCTGGAGCACTGGGGTTGGGGGTTTAGGAGGTGAACGTAGTGGTGGGGGTATGGAGGACAGTTTGTATACTGTGAGGCTAGAGCTCTGGGGTTGGGGGTTTAGGAGGAGAAAAGAGGGAGGTATGGAGGACAGTTTTAATATTGGGAGACTGGAGCACTGGGGTTGGGGGTTTAGGAGGTGAACGTAGTGGTGGGGGTATGGAGGACAGTTTGTATACTGTGAGGCTGGATCTCTGGGGTTGGGGGTTTAGGAGGTGAACGTAGTGGTGGGGGTATGGAGGACAGTTTGTATACTGTGAGGCTAGAGCTCTGGGGTTGGGGGTTTAGGAGGAGAAAAGAGGGAGGTATGGAGGACAGTTTTAATATTGGGAGGCTGGAGCTCTGGGGTTGGGGGTTTAGAAGGAGAACAGAGAGAGGTATGATGGACAGTTTGTATACTGGAAGGCTGGAGCTCTGGGGGTGGGGGTTTGGGAGGTGAACATAGTGGTGGGGGTATAGAGGACAGTTTGTATACTGGGAGGCTGGAGCTCTGGGGATGGGGGCTTAGGAGGAGAATGGAGGGTAGGGTTGCCACCTCTCCGGGACTGACCCAGACAGTTCGGGTTTTGAATCATGCGTCCAGGTTTCAGACCACCTGAAACCCGGACACATTATTCAGACTGGACTATTACTTCCCAGCAGGATTGCTGGCTGCAGTTGTCAAATCAGAGAGCTTCTGTTATGCCGCTTACACAGGATCGTTTTTCTTGTCGGAAAAGGATATGACGGCTTTTCCGACGGGATTCCGCTCAAGTTTGCCTTGCATACACACAGTGATGCAAAAGTTCGCTAAAATTACGACTGTCAAGAAAGCGGTGACGTACAACATTACGACGACCCAAGAAAATGAAGTTCAATGCTTCCGAGCATGTGTCCAATTGTTTCAGAGCATGCTTAGGGATTTTGCGTGTCGGAATTGCCACAGATGATCGCATTTTTGGATAGGAACTTTTCCCGACCAAAAAATTGAGAACATGCTCTCAATCTTTTGCTGGCTGGAATTCCGCCAGCAAAAGACCGATGGAGCATACACACGGTCGCATTTTCCGACAAGAAACTCTCATCGGTCTTTTGCAGGCTGAAATTCCGATCGTGTGTACGCGGCATTAGACTCTCTTTCACACTGTGCAAAGCCAGCAGTAAAGGTCCCTCCCCCCGACACACACACACTGACAGGCGGGAGAGGAGAGAGGGCGCAATCTGCTCCTCTCCCTCATCCCTACCCCTCTGTGTCTGCCCACACTCCAATCCCCGGCGCTGTGCCTCAGAAAAGGAAAGTGGGAACGGGAAATTTGAAGCCCAGCAGCCACAGATACATCTGAATGTGAGGTGCCAAGGGGTGAGTGAGCTCACCATCCATCCCTGTCATGTGAGTAAACTCTCCCCTCCATCCCCTTCTCTCTCCTGCCTCTGAGTGAGTACACTAAGGTAAATCAGGGTTCTCAGAGCACCCCTTACATCAAAGTTTCCCTTTACACCAGAGGCCACAGTGTTCCCCTTACATCAGAGTTCTCAGTTTCCCCACTTAAATCAGGATTCCCAGAGCATCCCTTATGTCAGAGTCCCCAGAGTTCTCCCTTACATCAGAGTCTGCAGAGTCCCCCCTTACAGCATAAGGGAACTCTGCGAGTTCAGATTTAAAAGGGGAACTCTTTGGACACTGATGTTAGGGAGAACTCCGGGGGACGCTGACAAAAGGGATGCTCTGGGAACCCTGATTTAAGGGGGAACTCTGAGAAATCTGATGTAAGTGGGAACACTGTGGACTCTGATGTGAAGGGGGACTCTTATGATTAACTTCATATGATTAGAAATGTTATTTAAACGCAAAATATATATACTGTATAGTTTATACTATGAAAAAAAAATTGCTGTGCACTGCTAAAGTGTTCGGGTTTGACTTGAAGAAAAGGTGGCAACCCTAATGGAGGGAGGTATGGAGGATAGTTTGTATACTGTGAGGCTGGAACTCTAAGGGTGGGGGTTTAGGCAGGGAACTGATAGAGGTATGAAGGACAGTTTGCATAGGCGTGCGCAGGGGGGGTGCTGGGTGTGCCTGGGCACACCCTAATCACTGTGTATGCCAGGGCAGATGATAAGGCAGTACAGCCATGCCCTATTAGTCCAAAAGGGGGACCCAGGCAACTGCCAAGCAGGAGGACCAGCTGTACTGCCTTATTGAAGATATTGATCCTCTTGTTATTCCCATTGCAGTGCTGCCACTGCCTGTGCTCTGTGTTTGAGCTTTGGGGTGCACACCCTAATGTAATAGGCTGCGCACACCTATGACAGTTTGTATACCAGGAGGCTGGAGTTTTGGGGGTGGGGGTTTAGGAGGAGAACGGAGGAAGGTATGGAGGACAGTTTGTATACTGGGAGGCTTTAGCTCTGGGGGTGGGGGCTTAGGAGGAGAACAGAGGGAGGTTTGGAGGACACTTTGTATGCTGGGAGGCTGGAGCTCTGGGGTGGTAGTTTAGGAGGAGAACGGAGGGAGGTATGGAGGACAGTTTGTATACTGGGAGGCTTTAGCTCTGGGGGTAGGGGTTTAGGGAGGAGAACAGAGGGAGGTTTGGAGGACACTTTGTATGCTGGGAGGCTGGAGCTCTGGGGGTGGGAGTTTAGGAGGAGAACGAAGGGAGGTATGGAGGACAATTTGCATACTGTGAAGCTATGAGATACATAGATACTATTGCATTATATTTACAGCATGTCTACAGTTATCTTTTTTTCTTTTTTAGACATGAATGATAAAGTCTTCCTCTTCCCCAAAGACAAACACACAGACCATGTGTCTTTAACACCAAATATTACGAAGCCATTGGAGAAATTCAGTGTTTGTCTATATTTTTTTAGAGATTTCCTACGCAACTTCAATCTCTTCTCTATAGCCTCTCCCGGAACAGGCAACAAGTTTTATTTCTCTGATTCTTCCTCCTCCAACACTGTACACATGAACAAGGATTCCGCTCTTTTTAGGACAAATATGGAGCCTTATGAGTGGAAGCATGCTTGTGTGACCTGGAACTCCGACACTGGAGTGGTCAAACTTTGGGTCAATGGAAAGCTCTACCCCAGGAGGGTCTGCATGAAAGGGGCTTCTATCCCGGCTGAAACTAGCATGGTTCTGGGACAGAAGCAGGATTCTTTTGAGCAAAGGCCTACTTCATATCCATTTGTTGGGGAAATGAGTGACGTCCACATGTGGGATTATGTCCTGTCACCAGATGAAATGCTGCAAGCCCTGAACAAAAATGCCCATGGGAATATCATTAACTGGAACTCTCTTCTCTATGAAATTAAAGGGGACATTCTTGTTCTGCCCAAGTCTAGGTGCTCATATCAAATCACCTCTAAATCTTGTAAATAAATTCCAACAACCCCTCCGCATTCGACCCTCCTCCCTTCCCTTTGTATTGCAGCTTTGGGCCCTTCCCTTTGTATTGCAGCTTTGGGCCCTTCCCTTTGTATTCCAGCTTTGGGCCCTTCCCTTTGTATTCCAGCTTTGGGCCCTTCCCTTTGTATTCCAGCTTTGAGCCCTTCCCTTTGTATTGCAGCTTTGGGCCCTTCCCTTTGTATTGCAGCTTTGGGCTTCTTTTGCATTGGGCTCTGTCCCTTGCTTGTCTTTCTACGTATTGTAGCTGCTTAAGAGTTACATCATCCTGGAAGAGAGGAAAGCAGAATTAAAAGAGTGCCCCACAGAGAATTAATCTTTAGGCAGTTCATGTGACGTGGTAGGTCTTCTTCATCTTAGCTATTCCAGCAGTGGGCAGTCCGGGATAAGGAAAAAAGTGGCCTCAATGTGATGACCTCAGCGTCACCCCAGGCATCATTACTCTGTGAGTGCAGGGCGTTGTGGTGATGCCCCCTCCAGGGGCTGGGTCTCTGACACACTGCACTTACAGTATGTCCTCAGTTTTCAGGTTAAATGTTGCTCCTCAAGATGTCCTCAGAATACAGGTTGTTCTTAATACATTCAAGATCTTCACCAAAAAAAAAAACTACATAGCCAGCTACCTGGGGCACCAGTAGATAAAAACAAACTGTGTAGCTTTGACCAAAGTTAAACAATGCCTTTGCTCTAGGTGTGGGCCATTTATGTACCTCCCGAAGCCTGGTGGGAAAGCTCCCAGAGTTGGAATAATCCCGTCCTACCTTTGTAAAATTGCTGTTTGTATGAGAGCACTATACATTTACCTCTATGTATCTCCTGAGGAAGCAGACCTGAGAAATGCGTTGAGAGATCCTTAAGGTGATAAGAGGAAAACTGATGCCATACTCATGGGCTGCTCTAGTCTCCCTGCGGCAACGGTGTAGATGTAGACAATGGTAAAGATGTAGACAACGGTGCAGATGTAGACAACGGTGCAGATGTAGACAATGGTGTAGATGTAGACAATGGTGTAGATGTAGACAACGGTGCAGATGTAGACAACGGTGCAGATGTAGACAACGGTGTAGATGTAGACAACGGTGCAGATGTAGACAACGGTGCAGATGTAGACAACGGTGCAGATGTAGACAACGGTGTAGATGTAGACAGCGGTGTAGATGTAGACAACGGTGCAGATGTAGACAACGGTGTAGATGTAGACAACGGTGCAGATGTAGACAACGGTGTAGATGTAGACAACGGTGCAGATGTAGACAGCGGTGTAGATGTAGACAACGGTGTAGATGTAGACAACGGTGTAGATGTAGACAACGGTGCAGATGTAGACAACGGTGCAGATGTAGACAACGGTGCAGATGTAGACAACGGTGCAGATGTAGACAACGGTGTAGATGTAGACACACAGACAGCCCCAAAATCAGATAAAATAGAGGAGAGCTGCGCTAATAATAATGTGTATATTAACATTAGTAAAAACAATAGTCCATATAATTCAGTCCTCCAATAACATCACAGTGACTCCACACATTGAAAAGAGTGCCCGACCACCGTATTAAAGGCCTGCTTACCAGATAGCAAGCAAAAAGGGTCGTTTGGCTGTAACCCCGCCACGGCCTTTAGCTTGCAATGATGACCACTGGACACACACAGGAACCGGAACTTGTGGCTGACAACCCCCTAAGCGTTTCACAAATTCGTAGCTGTACTTGAGGTGTACTCAGGATGGGCTCAGAAAAAAGAAAAACTGACCATAGCGTGATATCGTTTTAACCATTTAATAAAAAAGTTAGTAGTTCACTTACATATAAAAAGGCAGAAATTGCATAAAAACAAATGCCGGCCGGCAAACACAGGAGCCCATCCTCCTCTCGAATAGCATGGTGACGTCAGTGCATGCCCTCCTTCCTATGCGTTTCGTCATAGGTGACGTTTTCAAAATCAGATGTCGCTAATAAAAGCCCCTTTGGCGCCCCTTACATTTTTCACAAAATTAACCCCTTCACTGCTGTCTGATCACAGCTTGCATGCAACAGTATCTGGCTGCTGACTGAAGCTACTAGAGTTTAGGGATTCACCTGGACAATCCGGGTTTTGAATTGTGTGCCCGGGTTTCAGACCACCTGAAACCCGAACACAATATTGAGAATGGACTGTGGCTCCCCAAGTAACCAATACCACAACCGCAGAGTGCATAGGTGTGCACATGGGCCCCACCCCCATACACGGACAGGAGAGGAGAGAGGGCTTGATCTGCTCCTCCTCCTCCTCCCACCCCTACACCTCTGTCTGCCCACCCACACTCCAATCCCTGGTGTGCTGTGCCTCAGGTAAGGGATGTGTGAGCTAGAAGTTTGAAGCACAGCAACCAGCAGATACATTATGGATGAAAGGTACCAATGCCTGAGCCTCCATCCTCTGTGAGTGAGCTCACCATCCAATATCTGAAGTCTCCCCCCCCTCTCTTCTCTCTCCCGCCTCCAAGCGAGTGAGTACACTAAGGTAGGGGGGACACAGAGGTAAGGGGTGGCCTGTGGACTCCGATGTAAGAGGGGCTTTGGGAACCCTGTTTTAAGGGGGGATGCTGGGAACTCTGATGCAAGTGGGAGGTTTGATGAGCAGAAACCCCCTTACATCAGAGTTCCCCTTTACACCAGCGTCCACAGCATTACCCCCTTAAAAATAAAATGTTGCCGTGCATGGCTAAAGTGTTCAGGGGTTGAAGAAAAGGTGGCAACCCTACTAGAGCTCCACATGAAGGGTTGCCACCTCATCCCTTTAAATCCAAACACATATTAAATACACGGGTTCTGTGGATGATTAAGGTGGTAATTAAACTCACTTAGTGCCTGATCTGCATTAAATTAGCCTCAGAACCTGTGTAATTCATGCGTGTTCGGCTTTAAAGGGATGGAGGTGGCAACCCTATCCACATGTGACAGGAAACATGTGACCTCCACTTACTCGAGTTGTGTTTATTGGTTAAACTTTGAGTGGAAGTCACATGTTTCTTGTCAAGAATGGAACTTCACTCTGCATCCAGATACTAGTCTTGACAACAACCCCCATGTCTCTCAGCGTTTTTCGTAGGAAGTCCATAGGCTTTCCAAGCTATAGCTCTCCCCCTACTGGCTGGGGGGGATAGTGCAACATAACATCCAGCATGGCAGTAGAAATTTTCAAGAGTTCTCTGCAATCTTCCCTCACAAACTAGGTGAAGTATCTGCTATATAATATGTGCAGTCAGTGTCCTAGCAGTCAGTTATACATAGGATGCCTCAAAGCATGCAGGCAGCACAGAATTTTATTATTCTCAGACACACTGTAATACAAGTTTATGTGTATTTTGTTTAATACCAATATTAAGAAGAAAAAAAAATCTGTAAATCATCAGTTTATAAACCAAATAATTACAAGGTCAGCGCTGGGTTAACCCTGCATTTTTTTCTTTAGTTATGAACCTACAAGTGAACATTCAGCTTTATACACAATATTCAGTATGTATTGACTTACTTCCGGTTAAAATAACATAGAATGTCTTCGGTATGCCCTGTATTTCAGATATGCAATTGTATCCTGTTCTTGTTGATAACATGCCTGTAAGATGATATTTAGTCAATAAAGCTTTTGATGTTAACAAATGCATAAGAGTGAAGCAGAGTGCGAATGAAGCTGGGAAGAAATACAAGGGTGAATGGGTGGGAGCAAAGAGAGACCAATGGAGGCCTTCACTGGGGAAGAAGGTTGCGATGTATGTGGACTCACAATAGACACGGTCCTCATTTAGACCTCATGCACACTTGGCTCTTCTCAACGCCTTTCTGTTGACAGGAGAGAAGTAGAATTAAACACACACCTAAAGTTGGAATTTTCAATCGCGTTTAGACATGATCAGGCGAGTCAGGCGTTTGGACATTAATGCATTTCATTGGCCAGCATATCGCCATCCTCCTGTCTCCCAGGCGCAAAGTATCGCCATGTCTTATACAACTGCAAAAGCACCCTGTCCTGCCTCCTCGTCCACAGCTAATCCTGCCGCTGACCCTCAGACTGGCATGAAGGAGTCAGCAAAATTATTGCGCAGTGTAGGCTGCAACTTTAAGCCTAATTATGCAAGTCCCACTTTTACTCCAGCTGTATCATTGAGTAGGCAAGTATCTCTGCCCCAACTGCTGAAATAAAAAAAAACACTGAGCTACACCAATGACCGACATCTCAATGCCAGCTTAGCAATATTGCTAGCTTTACAGCTGCTTCTGTTCCAGTTGGTGGAGTCTGCTCCCTTCCATGACTTTGTGACCTGCAATACACCACCAACATTTTTTCACCCAGAAGACCATCCCTGCCTTCCACCAATGTTTGGTAGTAATGTCTCTATGCTGCGGAACGACGTGGTAAGCAGCAGGGTCCACAGGATCACAGACATGTGGTCCAGGAAACATGGGCACAGATATTTTATCTCCTCTATGGCCTCCTGGGTAACCTCTACCCCCTTTTCCTCAGTGCTCTTTTCTGGTGAGTCATCCCCAGAACCACCAGTCGCTCCTAGGTGACCAAAAGATTATGCAATGGCTCAGGCACAATGCTACTAGACTTTTTGCCAGCTGGTATGTCTAGGGTTCAAGAGTCACACGCATAGTTGCCAACATTGTAAAAAAAATTTTAGGGACACTTTTTTGGCTATAGGTGGAGTCTTATTATAATTAGGGGGCGGGGCATGTGTTTGTGGGTGTGGGACAGGGGTAAAGTAAAAATGCGGCGCACTAAGCACGCCGCGGCAAAGAATGGGCGTGGTTTACGCAAAATAGTGGGGTGTCTTAAATGGGCGTGGCTCAAAGGGGGTGTGGTTAGAGTCTGAGAGTAATGAGGGATGGAGAGGGAAAGGGGGGGAGAGGGATGGAGGGACAGCAGCCCCAGATCCTACACAACAATGGAAATTGAATGTGTATTCTAGAAAGTTTAACAATCAGCAGATAAAGATACTCCAAAAACCTGGTGTTAGCCCTTCAATCATCCCGGCACCATGGTTGTTATGGTGTCAGGATGATTGAAGCGCATTATTACTATTATTACATTGTTATAAAAAAAGAAGTCATTCAACTCACCATAATGCCGAATCAGTGGGATCCCTAAGCGTGTCACCTGCCACGTCTCCTGCCACCAGCCGTCCGTCCTTGCATCAGCTGTCCCAGCAGAGTCCGTCCTTGCATCAGGTGTCCCAGCAGAGTCAGTCCTTGCATCAGGTGCCCCCAGCAGAGTCCATTCTTGCATCAGGTGCTCCCAGCAGAGTCCGTCCTTGCATCAGGTGTCCCAGCAGAGTCCGTCCTTGCATCAGGTGCCCCCAGCAGAGTCCGTGCTTGCATCAGATGTCCCCAGCGGAGCCCCCCTTACATCAGGTGTCCCCAGCGGGGCCCCCCTTACATCAGGTGTCCCCAGCGCTGCCCCCCCTTACCTCAGGTGTCCTAGTAGGTCTCCGCCGCCATTGCAGAACAGAGGGGGTATACAAAATAGTGACTCCCTCCCCCGGCCGCATGGTTACAATAGAACCCCCGCCCTTTTCCATAACAGACTGGCAGCGGGGCAGGGGGTAGGCTGGGCGAGGCGGAGCAGGGCGAAGGGTGGGCGGTGACGCATGAGCTCCATCTAGCCCCCCACTTGTGTTCCTGGTCCTCTTAAAAATAGCAGCCGGTGAAGACAATATCTCCCCCGGCCGCGGACCTCTAGCGGCGGCAGTCGGCGGGGCAAATTCGTGAAAAGCTGGATTTCTCTGGACATTTCCCGGGAAACAATAAAATCGGGAAAAGAGTCTAAATCCCAGGAATGTCCCAGGAAATCCGGGACAGTTGGTAAGTATGCACACGGGTCACAAATTCTGTCAGCTCTGCAGGCATAGGTCCAGATGTGGCTAACCCCATGCCAGAAAAGGTGGTGTGTGACAAAGGCCGCCATCCCGCTGTCCACCCTTCAGCAGGAAAAGTTCACACAAGTCCCTAAGTGCAGAATTTCTCAATCAAGTACTCTGTATTAGAAGATGTTCTGAGGCAGGCCAGAAGAGTGTATGAATGAATATCCTTTTCAAGGGGGTCAAATCCAGCCAGTGTTCAGCAAGGTGAAATTCAGGCTTCATTCACACCCAATCGTGGGCACCCCAATCGTGTTGCAATTTTGCCACAATTGCCACATGGTAAATCACGCTGCAATCGCAATGCATGGCACTTATCGCTGAAAAAGGAACGTGCGCTTCCTTTGGGCGACAGCGTCACACATTGCAATTTGCTGCGCAATCTACTGGGTCACAATTGTGGCAAAATCACGGCTCGATTGGGGTGCCATTAGAACTAATGGCATTAAAAACGTGCCCCGCGCTTTGCAGCGATTTGAAATTGCAGGCGCAATTAGGTGTGAATATAGCCTTAGTGGCAGAGGCATAACTAGAATCTTCAGGGCCCTGGTGCAAGAAACCATGAAGTGGCCCCCAACTAGGGCCCTTTGCACTGATCCTGGGGCCACCTTCTTCCTGCCTTGTGGTCCCCCCACCTACTATAGTGGTGGAACGCCAAAGCCCAAGTGCATCCTTTGCGACCCTGGTAGTTCCGGTACTGGTATCAGTAGATTTTTGTTTTTTTTGCTTTTGATTTTTTTAAGTTATTTTTTACCATTTTATTCATTTATTTGTTTTTTTACATTTTTTTTAAATTCTTTTTTTACATTTTTTCTAGGACCCCCCATTGGGGGGTGGGGGCTTTGGTGAAATGTCAGGGGTCTAAACAGACCCCCGATGCCTCACTTATGAGACAGAGAATGGGGCTGAGAATAGATTCATCCATCCCATTCTCTGCAGCCTCAGTTACACAGAGAGTCTCTGTTCCCCCACCCCCACCCAATCTCATCAGTCTGCAGCAGAGAGGTGGACCAAACTCCTCCTACAGATCCTGTGCCTCTCTGTGCAGATGCAGCACCCCCCTCAACTCCGCCTCCCCTGGTCTCAGCATTCAGCAGACCCTAGCAGATGACTCCAGCCCTCCTCTGGTCCTCCTCCAGACTCTGCCCTGTCTGCTTTCCAGCTCTGCACCCAACTTCTTCTCGGCAGCAGAACAAGGTAAGAGGGGTGCACTGTGATGTAAGGGAGTGTGGGGGACTGTTGACTTCTGATAGTGGGGTGGAAGGGCTCCTGACATCTGATGTAAGGGGGGTGGGGTGCTCTGGATGTCTAGTCTTACAGTTACAACCAGCCCTTTGAGGGCAACCATAATGATAATGAGGCCTACTATGAAATTGAGTTTGACACCCCTGCTATAAATCATCTCCTGTCTGTCCACACATTGCGCTCCTCTCCTCCACACCTCTCTCTGTCAATGCTCTGCTTCTGGCTCACACATTGCACTCCGCTCCCTAACACCTGTCCACAGACCCTCTGCCATTGTTCACAAACTGTGCTCTTGCTGGGATTGTACTGTCTCCTGGTGAGGAATGTTTGGCAGTGTGTGAGCCCCTCCACTAGGGGGAATCCTTCATCAGGGGTTGGGTAGGTCATTGTTCATATATCCTGTTATTGATTAGAGGGAATCAATCATTTCATCAGGAAATGTGCACAACGACCTTACAGGCCTCCTCCCTCTGACAGTTATGGCCAGGACTGTATTCCATAGATAGGGCGTTCCTTCCCAGGAGGAGCCTTCTATTGTAACCCTTTAGAAGTAGACGTGTATTGGATCTTCTCCCGGCTCTCCTTCTCTTCTGGCTGCTCTGAGTTCCAGGTGGAGTACTCTGGGTAAGAATTTACTTTACACTTCAATGTTTAATGTTATATTGACATTGTATCCATTGATATGTATTCACTGGTTTTAGGGGTGCCCCTGATTATTATACTGTGTTCTATGTTGCAGTCTACTAAGAAAAAAGGGTCGGGATATCTATCAGTGATATTTTAGTCATAGGTGGAGGAGCTGATTCAGCCCAGCATCTTACCTGTCCCAGATACTGCAGTAGCAAGACCCCCTCCTATTATAATTTATTAACCTACTCCGTTCCACCTGAGAATGTTAGGTGTTCCCGTCTATAGTTGTTCAGCTCTTGCAATTGCAATTTAGATAACACAAAATAAAGATTCAGCAAGGGTAGTGAGTAGGGTTGCCACCTCATCCCTTAAGGCTAGGTTTCCACTAGTGCGACTTTTCATGCGATTTGAAACTGAAAAGTCGCATGACAAGTCGTACCCCATGATTTCCAACGAGTACTATTCATATCTGTGCGACTTCAAGTCGCAGTGACTTCAAAGTAGCTCCTGCACTACTTTGGTCCCACTTTGATGCGACTTGAGGTCCATAGACCTCAAGAATACACAGGCATTGCTTCAAGTCGCGGCAAAAAATTGCAGTAAAATCGCACGACTTTGGGGACGCAATAGTGGAAACATAGCCTTAAACCCGACCACTTTTGAATTACACTGGTTCTGAAGCTAATTGAATGCAGATAAGGCACCAAATTAGTTTAAATACCGCCTTATTCACCCACAGAACCTGTGTAATTAATATGTGTTTGGGTTTAAAGGGATGAGGTGGCAACCATAGTAGTGAGAACCCTTCAAAATACGACCCAGCAGGTGCACAGTCCTGGGTCTTCAGTGAAGGGATGTCAGGGATTTCTCATGATGGGTACAGCAGGTGTACAGACCCAGGAACTCAGCACAGGGATGGTGATAGGGTTGCCACCTCATCCCTTTAAACCTGAACACATATGAATTACACAATTTCTGAGGGTAATTTAATGCAGATAAGACACCAAGTGGGTTTAATTACCACCTTAAACATCCACAGAACCTGTGTAATTAATATGTGTTCGGTTTTAAAGGGATGAGGTGGCAACTCTAGATGATGAGAACCTCTCATAATGGGCACAGCAGGTGTACAGACCCAGAAACTCATCACAGGGATGGTGGGAACCCCTTTATGATGGGCACAGCAGGTGTACAGACACAGGAACTGAGCACAGGGATGGTGAAAACCCCTCATAATGGGCACAGCAGGTGTACAGACCTGGGAACTCATCACAGGGATGGTGGGAACCCCCTTATTATTGGGCATAGCAGGTGTACAGACACAGAAGCTCATCACAGAGATGGTGGGAACCCCTTTATGATGGGCACAGCAGGTATACAGACACAGGAACTGAGCACAGGGATGGTGAAAACCCCTCATAATGGGCACAGCAGGTGTACAGACCTGGGAACTCATCACAGGGATGGTGGGAACCCTCTTATTATTGGGCATAGCAGGTGTACAGACACAGAAGCTCATCACAGAGATGGTGGGAACCCCTTTATGATGGGCACAGCAGGTATACATACACAGGAACTGAGCACAGGGATGGTAAGAACCCCTCATAAAGGGCACAGCAGGTGTAGAGCTGCAGGAAATTAGAGCCATGACAGGAGGTCAGGTGTACACAAAAGAAAAGGATCTCCACCTAAAATCCCAGTTCACTTCACTCATACACAGGGCTCTACTGGCCTTATCCATTGCACCCCTGGCAGAGCAGAATATCCTAATTTCACTTATTGAGCTCTGGAACCCTTTAAAGCTTATTGCACTGTTTAATGCCACCTTCATTTTACTGTCACCATTGGTTTCATTGCATTTTGCCCAAATGGAGACAATTCTGGAAAAAAAGACTGTTGTCCCTCTTGTTAATGTAATCCCTCGTGTATAGTCTGAAGCTTGGTTTAGTAGAAGTATGAAGGATTCCATCTAATGGTTGGTTTGTGTTGTTCAGGAAGATGGAGCTGTGGGTCATGATGTTCCTGCTAGTGATCCCGCCATCTCTGGCACAGGAAGGTAAGTGATGGAGCCAGCACACACTTACCCAATTAGTGAATCACAGTCTTCTAGATTTTAACTAAATAGATCTGAGATTGAGGCTTCTCACCAAAAATTAATCATCCAGATACAAATGTGTTTCATTATAAAACCTGATGAAAGACTTTGTCACAGAGCCAACATATTTCAGAGGCCAGCAAGCAATACCATCATCAGGGCTTGGGGAGGAGAAACAGTAATACTGGACTGGATGTGACAATAAAATGTGTGCTGTATTGTGACCAAACAAGATGATGATGAACTCTGTGTTTTATCATCGGTTTGGTCAAAATACCACACACTCTGTATTGTCAAATAATCCAGCCCATCACTTACTGTATCTGTTATCATATTCACAGAATTCCTGCCAGGACTTCGAAAATTCCTGCCAATACTTCCAATGGTACTCACAGAATCCCTGCCAGGACTTCCAGAATTCCAATACTTGCCAATACTTCCATACTTGCCAATACTTTCAACTGTACTCCCAGAATCCCTGCCAGGACTTTCAATGGTACTCAAAGAATCCCTGCCAGGAATTTCAATGGTACTCAAAGAACCCCTGCCAGGACTTCCAATAGTGTTCACAGAATCCCTTCCAGGACGTCCAGAATTCCAATACTTGCCAATAATTCCATACTTGTCAATACTTTCAATGGTACTCACACAATCCCTGCCAGGACTTGCAGAATTCCAATACTTCCATACTTGCCAATACTTTCAAAGGTACTCCCAGAATCCCTGCCAGGACTTTCAATGGTACTAAAAGAATCCCTGCCAGGACTTTCAATGGTACTCAAAGAATCCCTGCCAGGACTTCCAATAGTGTTCACAGAATCCCTTCCAGTACTTCCAGAATTCAAAAACTTGCCAATACCTCCATACTTACAAATAGTTTCAATGGTACTCCCAGAATCCCTGCTAGTATGCGCAATGATGCTCATAGAATCCCTGCAAGAACTTCCATTGGGACTCACAGAATCTATGTCAGTACTCCCCTGCCAGTACTTCCAGAATCCCTGCCAGGACTTCCAATGGTTCTCATGGAGTCACTGTCAGTACTTCTAGAAGCCCTGCCAGGTCTTCATGATTTCCTGCTAGTACTTTCAATTGTACTCATAGAATCACTGCCAGGACTTCCAATTGCACTCTTAAAATCTCTACCAGTATTCCCATTGCTGCTCACATAATCCTTGCCAGGACTTCCAACTGTACTCACAGAAACCTTGCCAGGACTTCCAACTGTACTCACAGAAACCTTGCCAGGACTTCCAACTATACTCACAGAATCCCTGCCAGTACTTCCAAAGGTACTCACAAAATCCCTGCCAGTAGTTCCAATGGTACTCACAGAATCCCTGCCAGTACTTCCAATGGTACTCACAGAATCCCTGCTAGAGCTCCCTGAAATGACTCTGGGCATATCCTCTGACCTAAGGAGTATTTTAGCTCCTACCTTTGAAGTGGCTAGTGTATGTCTTCTCACCAGCTGACCCTTGTCACAAAGAGCTCTAATACTTACCTGCAAGATTACCTGACCCTTACTGACCTGTACTGACTTGACTACTCTGTTGTGTGCTGCTTCTCAAGACCCCTGCCTGAACCTGACAACTCTCCTGCCTGTCACCTAGTGTACAGTCTTCATACTATGAGTGTTTTTTTCCTATTATCCTCTTGCTATCCTCCATCTCTACCTAAGACCAACAATTGCTTAGAGTCCACTTCTCAGGTGAGCCTGTGTCACCTGCTGGGAGAAACCATAACAGTTTCTCAGCCCCAAGCCCTGATGAAGGGGGTGGTTCTTCGCCCCAAAATCTGTTGGCTCTGTGACAAAATGTTTTTAGCAGATAATATATTAGAATTAAATTAGTAACTGGATAATTCATTCATGTTATGGCGCCTCACTCCCAGATTCATTTAGTTAATATCCAAGCAAACTATGGAAATCCTTTGGTGTGGAGAAACTGCCCATGCAGAATCCAAATACCAAATACCACCACAACTCCTATACCAATAGCACAACCCTAGGGTTCCAGCGCCCAGTCTATATTTAAAGAAGCTTTCCAAGTCATAATTCAAGTAAAACTATATTTTCACCAGCAATTGTCAAGTTTTTACCTTTTTATCATCCTTTCCTCACTTTCAGTTCTGTTTTAGTTCCTCTGGCCTCATTTAGCCACTTCCTGTCTTTATGCACTTGCTCCAGTGTGGGCTCTGCACCATTGTTCTGGTCCACCTTCCGGATAGTGACACTCACGAATATTGGCACAACTGCTTGTAGGATCCACCAGTGGTACCTGTAAGAGGACTTGTGAATGGCCAGGGTTGGTGTTAACTGGTACAAGCCCCTGCCCCACTCTTCTTACTAGAAAAACAACCCACGTGCTTAATGCCTTAAACCTCCGCCATCGTATGCTCAACTCCTTGCCAGAGGCCTTCCCATGACATCCCTCACCATTAGCCATTATATTCTGAGGAAAGGAATGTCCACAGAAAAGAAGTACCTTTGCTGCACTTTACTGGTGTTACTTCAGAAGATGGCAAAACAGTCACATCACATAGACGTATTATCCGGGGTCACTTGACAGTACTGTCAATCACATATAGTGGAAGATCTGCAGCAGTCACATATGAAAGCACCACACAACATTTCACCCTGCATCCACCTTCCCCTTTCCAGTCTCTCTCCTTCCCAGGGCCATTTGTACTCACTCAGAAGGCTTTTCTCTTACCTTAAGCTATCTGTGATCATTTCACGACTCCCTGTTTGTGGTTTTAGAGACAGGAACACTGCCATTGAAACTTTAGCTCCAGTGCACTTCTCTCAGATCCTCCAGGGCGATAGACTCACTTCAGGTCTTTGTCTGACCTAAAAGGCCTTCTGCAACCCACTCTAGCCACCCTAAAAGACAGGATGACAACAGGTGGCTCTTCTGGGTGTCAAACTATCACTCTGTGTCCTCCAGCACTGTCCAGGGCCCCTGCACTGGGTGACTACATCTGTACACTGTGATGTATCTGGTTCCCACTCCCCAACTGTCCAACTGCTCCTCCCACCTAGCATATATATGGGCACTGACTCACCCATGACAACTCTACAGGAGCAAAAAGTGTTTCCACAAAAAGTGTTTCCACCCAGAGCACGTACAATGGCTCTTGGCCACATTAGATTCATAAATTTGAACCTTGCATGCACATCCTCAGACCTTGCTTTGGAAATATAATTATTAAATATTTCAATGAATGTGATAAATTCTGGGGTAGGATTTTAAAGATTTGGAGGTTGAGTTAAGGAGTAGAACAGGGAGGTGGTATGGAAGGCAGTCTATATACTGTGAGGCTGGAGCTCTGGGAGTGGGGGTTTAGGAGAAAAATGGGGGGAGGGGGGTACATAGGATAGTTTGTATACTGTAAGGCTTGAACTCTATGACTGGAGGTTTAGGAGAATGGAGAAGGGTTTGGTGGACAGTTTGTATACTCCAAGGCTGGTGCTCTGGGAGTGGAGGTTTAGGAGGAGAATGGAGTGAGGTATTGATCTTTCTACTGTAAGGTTGGTGCTCCAGGGATACAGGTTTAGGAGGGTCATTGAGGGGGTATGAAGGACAGTACTGTGCGTCTGGTGATCTGGGGGTGGGGGTTTAGGAAGAGAGTGGAGGGAGGTATGGAGGACGTGTCTGTATATTGTAAAGCTGAAGCTCTATAAGGATTTAGGAGGAGAATAGAGGGAGGTATAAAGAATTTTTTTTATACTGTGAGGCTGGTACTGTATTAATTGAGGTTTGGGAGAAGAATGTAAGGAGGGAAAGTTTGTATACTGTGAAACTGGTGCTCTGGGGGTGGAGGTTTAGGAGGAGAATAGAAGGGAGTTTGGAGCAGACTTTGTATAATATGAGGCTGGAGCTTTGGAGGTGGGGGCTTGGGTAGTGAGCAGAGGTTGGTATGGAGGACAGTCTATATACTGTGAAGTTGGTTATTTGGGAGTGGAGGTTTAGGAGGCGAATGGAGGAGGGTACAGAGGACAGTTGTTATACTGAGAGGCTGGAGCTCTGGGGGTGGAGGTTTGGGAGGAGAATGGAGGGGAGTTTGGAGGACAGTTTGTATAATGTGAGGCTGGAGCTTTGGAGGTGGGGGCTTGGGTGGAGAGCAGAGGTTGGTATGTAGGACAGTCTATATACCGTGAGGCTGGTTATTTGGGAGTGTAGGTTTAGGAGGAGAATGGAGGAGGGTATCGAGGACAGTTTGTATACTATGAGGCTGGAGCTCTGCGGGTGGAGGTTTAGGAGGAGAATAGAGGAGAATGGAGGCAGAATTTGGATGATAGGTTGTATACTTTGAGGTCATGTGATAGATATATACTATTGAATTATATACAGTATTTTTCTTTTCTTTTCTAGACATGAAGGGTAAAGTCTTCCTGTTCCCTAAACAAACCTACACAGACTACGTGTCCTTAACACCGAATATTACGAAGCCATTGGAGAAAGTCAGCGTCTGTCTACGTTCTTTCAGCGACCTTCTTCGCACCTACAGTCTCTTCTCTCTAGCTAATCCCGGAGTGGGCAGCGCTTTTTATTTTTACGAATCTTCCTTGTCCGGAAGCTCTGTATACATAAACCAGAATTCCACCACTATTATGACAGGCGGGGGGCCCTTCGACTGGAGGCACACCTGTGTGACCTGGGACTCGGACAATGGGGTGGTCCAACTTTGGGTCAATGGAATGATCTACCCCAGAAAGGTCTGCATGAAAGGGTCTTCTATCGCGGCTGAAACCAGCATTGTTCTGGGACAGAAGCAGGATTCTTTTGAGGGACAATCTTTCTCTTCATGGCCATTTGTTGGAGAAATAAGTGATGTCCACATGTGGGATTATGTCCTGACACCAGATGAAATGCTGAAAGCCTTGTATGGCAATATCCATGGAAATATAATTAACTGGAACTCTCTTCTCTATGAAATTAAGGGGGACATTCCAGTCCAGCCCAAGTATTGGTGCACGTATCATAACTCTTACAAATCTTGTAGTTAAATTCCAACACCCCCCCCACCTACTCCCACCTTTAAACCCCTCCCCATCCTTACATTGTAGCTTTGGCCTTCAGTTGGGGTGGGCTCTGTCCCTTGCTTCTTTTTCCGCGTTTTTTATTTTTTATTTTTATTAAGGATAAGGATCATGCCAGAAGGGATTAAAACAGAACAGAGGATAAAATCTTTGTGACATGGTAGGTACTCTTCCTCTTCGGGTCTTCTCCCAGCAGGAGGTGGTCCTGGATATTGCAGAGAGGAGTACCAATGTGAGGACCACAGCATCAGTCTCTGAAAGGTTACACTGTGAGCCCAGGGTGCTTGAGGGTTGCCCCCCAGGAGCTGGGTCTATGACACCCTGCACTTATTGTCTTCAGGTTAAATGGTGGTGGGTGTCATTCCAACCAGAAGACACCCATGTGCATGTGCTGTGACACAAACAAGACAGAGACACATAATAAGATTCATCAATATAACATGTAATATGTCTTTATTTGTTTCCAACATTACCTGAAACTGGATCAGATGTTTAAATAGCACACGAGAAATGACTGCTGGAAACTGGTTGGTTGCTCTAAACAACTTATTATTGTCCTATTTTTCACCTATTCAGATGTAGGAATGTGTTCCCGAAGGTCTGATGAATGTGCACTTGTTTTTCAGTTTTGCTGTAGTGCAGGGAGTCTTGTGTTGTATCTTCTGTCTGACTCTTTTCGATGATCTAGACTAGAGCAATTGTCTCCAAACTGTGTCCTGAGAGCTGGCCATTAACTGGCCCTTCAGGCACTATTCCTCCAACTGACACCAATGACGGGGCATTATTCCTCTCACTGACACCATTCCTCCCATTGACACCAACAGTAGAGTACTATTCCTTCCCCTGACACCAACCATGGAATGCTATTTTTCTCACAGACACCAACAATGGGACACTATTCCTCCCACTGACATCCGTGATAGGGAACTATTCCTCCCACTGACACAAATGATGAGGGTACTATTCCTCCCACTGATACCAATGATGGGGCACTATTCCTCCCACTGACATCCGTGATAGGGAACTATTCCTCCCACTGACACAAATGATGAGGGTACTATTCCTCCCACTGATACCAATGATGGGACCTTATTCCTCCCACTGATACCAATGATGGGGCACTATTCCTCCCACTGACATCCGTGATAGGGAACTATTCCTCCCACTGACACAAATGATGAGGGTACTATTCCTCCCACTGATACCAATGATGGGACACTATTCCTCCCACTGATACCAATGATGGGACACTATTCCTCCCACTGATACCAATGATGGGGCACTATTCCTCCCACTGATACCAATGATGGGACACTATTCCTCCCACTGATACCAATGATGGGACACTATTCCTCCCACTGATACCAATGATGGGACACTATTCCTCCCACTGATACCAATGATGGGACACTATTCCTCCCACTGATACCAATGATGGGGCACTATTCCTCCCACTGATACCAATGATGGGACACTATTCCTCCCACTGATACCAGTGATGGGACACTATTCCTCCCAATGACACCAAGGATGGGGCACTATTCCTCCCTCTGATACCAATGATGGGGCACTATTCCTCCCAATGACACCAATGATGGGGCACTGTTCCTCCCGCTGTCACCAATGATGGGGAACTATTTCTCCCAATGACACCAATGATGGGGAACTATTCCTCCCAATGACACCAATGATGGGGCACTATTCCTCCCAATGACACCAATGATGGGGCACTATTCCTCCCACTGACACCAATGATGGGGTATTATTCCTCTCACTGACACCAACAATAGAGTACTATTCCTTCCCCTGACACCAACCATGGAGTGCTATTTTTCTCACAGACACCAACAATGGGGCACTATTCCTCCTACTAAAACAAATGATGGTGCACTATTCCTTCTACTTATTTCAGTCATGGGTCACTTTTCCTTCCACTGACACCAATGATGGGGAACTATTCATTCCACTGACACCAATGATGAGGGCACTACTCCTACCACTGACACCATTGATGGGGCACTATTCCTTCCACTGACACCAATGATGGGACACAATTCCTCCCACTTATACCAATGATGGGGCACTATTCCTCCCATTGACACCAATGATGGGGCACAATTCCTCCCACTGACACCAGTGATGGGGCACTATTCCTTCCACTAACACCAATGATGGGGCACAATTCCTCCCACTGATACCAATGATGGGGCACTATTTCCCCCCCTTAAACCAACGATGGGACATGGAGTACTATTCCTTCCACTGACACCAATGATGGGATAATATTCATCCCGCTGATATCCTTAGATTCTAGAGATAGATATGAATGTCTACAATGTAACACTTATGAGCTTTCAGTTTGTTTTCTACAATTTTATTGATACAAGTCGATCTGTGCGAGCCTCACCTAATAAACTAGCCGGACTCTTCACCATATAATGAGTGATGTGCTTTCAGATTACACAGTCCCCTTCTTGTCTCCCAGCAGTCAGTTATACACAGGATGCCTCAAAGCATGCAGGCATGATCAGCATGATCTGGGGGTGGGGGTTTAGGAAGAGAGTGGAGGGAGGTATGGAGGACGTGTCTGTATATTGTAAAGCTGAAGCTCTATAAGGATTTAGGAGGAGAATAGAGGGAGGTATAAAGAATTTTTTTTATACTGTGAGGCTGGTACTGTATTAATTGAGGTTTGGGAGAAGAATGTAAGGAGGGAAAGTTTGTATACTGTGAAACTGGTGCTCTGGGGGTGGAGGTTTAGGAGGAGAATAGAAGGGAGTTTGGAGCAGACTTTGTATAATATGAGGCTGGAGCTTTGGAGGTGGGGGCTTGGGTAGTGAGCAGAGGTTGGTATGGAGGACAGTCTATATACTGTGAAGTTGGTTATTTGGGAGTGGAGGTTTAGGAGGCGAATGGAGGAGGGTACAGAGGACAGTTGTTATACTGAGAGGCTGGAGCTCTGGGGGTGGAGGTTTGGGAGGAGAATGGAGGGGAGTTTGGAGGACAGTTTGTATAATGTGAGGCTGGAGCTTTGGAGGTGGGGGCTTGGGTGGAGAGCAGAGGTTGGTATGTAGGACAGTCTATATACCGTGAGGCTGGTTATTTGGGAGTGTAGGTTTAGGAGGAGAATGGAGGAGGGTATCGAGGACAGTTTGTATACTATGAGGCTGGAGCTCTGCGGGTGGAGGTTTAGGAGGAGAATAGAGGAGAATGGAGGCAGAATTTGGATGATAGGTTGTATACTTTGAGGTCATGTGATAGATATATACTATTGAATTATATACAGTATTTTTCTTTTCTTTTCTAGACATGAAGGGTAAAGTCTTCCTGTTCCCTAAACAAACCTACACAGACTACGTGTCCTTAACACCGAATATTACGAAGCCATTGGAGAAAGTCAGCGTCTGTCTACGTTCTTTCAGCGACCTTCTTCGCACCTACAGTCTCTTCTCTCTAGCTAATCCCGGAGTGGGCAGCGCTTTTTATTTTTACGAATCTTCCTTGTCCGGAAGCTCTGTATACATAAACCAGAATTCCACCACTATTATGACAGGCGGGGGGCCCTTCGACTGGAGGCACACCTGTGTGACCTGGGACTCGGACAATGGGGTGGTCCAACTTTGGGTCAATGGAATGATCTACCCCAGAAAGGTCTGCATGAAAGGGTCTTCTATCGCGGCTGAAACCAGCATTGTTCTGGGACAGAAGCAGGATTCTTTTGAGGGACAATCTTTCTCTTCATGGCCATTTGTTGGAGAAATAAGTGATGTCCACATGTGGGATTATGTCCTGACACCAGATGAAATGCTGAAAGCCTTGTATGGCAATATCCATGGAAATATAATTAACTGGAACTCTCTTCTCTATGAAATTAAGGGGGACATTCCAGTCCAGCCCAAGTATTGGTGCACGTATCATAACTCTTACAAATCTTGTAGTTAAATTCCAACACCCCCCCCACCTACTCCCACCTTTAAACCCCTCCCCATCCTTACATTGTAGCTTTGGCCTTCAGTTGGGGTGGGCTCTGTCCCTTGCTTCTTTTTCCGCGTTTTTTATTTTTTATTTTTATTAAGGATAAGGATCATGCCAGAAGGGATTAAAACAGAACAGAGGATAAAATCTTTGTGACATGGTAGGTACTCTTCCTCTTCGGGTCTTCTCCCAGCAGGAGGTGGTCCTGGATATTGCAGAGAGGAGTACCAATGTGAGGACCACAGCATCAGTCTCTGAAAGGTTACACTGTGAGCCCAGGGTGCTTGAGGGTTGCCCCCCAGGAGCTGGGTCTATGACACCCTGCACTTATTGTCTTCAGGTTAAATGGTGGTGGGTGTCATTCCAACCAGAAGACACCCATGTGCATGTGCTGTGACACAAACAAGACAGAGACACATAATAAGATTCATCAATATAACATGTAATATGTCTTTATTTGTTTCCAACATTACCTGAAACTGGATCAGATGTTTAAATAGCACACGAGAAATGACTGCTGGAAACTGGTTGGTTGCTCTAAACAACTTATTATTGTCCTATTTTTCACCTATTCAGATGTAGGAATGTGTTCCCGAAGGTCTGATGAATGTGCACTTGTTTTTCAGTTTTGCTGTAGTGCAGGGAGTCTTGTGTTGTATCTTCTGTCTGACTCTTTTCGATGATCTAGACTAGAGCAATTGTCTCCAAACTGTGTCCTGAGAGCTGGCCATTAACTGGCCCTTCAGGCACTATTCCTCCAACTGACACCAATGACGGGGCATTATTCCTCTCACTGACACCATTCCTCCCATTGACACCAACAGTAGAGTACTATTCCTTCCCCTGACACCAACCATGGAATGCTATTTTTCTCACAGACACCAACAATGGGACACTATTCCTCCCACTGACATCCGTGATAGGGAACTATTCCTCCCACTGACACAAATGATGAGGGTACTATTCCTCCCACTGATACCAATGATGGGGCACTATTCCTCCCACTGACATCCGTGATAGGGAACTATTCCTCCCACTGACACAAATGATGAGGGTACTATTCCTCCCACTGATACCAATGATGGGACCTTATTCCTCCCACTGATACCAATGATGGGGCACTATTCCTCCCACTGACATCCGTGATAGGGAACTATTCCTCCCACTGACACAAATGATGAGGGTACTATTCCTCCCACTGATACCAATGATGGGACACTATTCCTCCCACTGATACCAATGATGGGACACTATTCCTCCCACTGATACCAATGATGGGGCACTATTCCTCCCACTGATACCAATGATGGGACACTATTCCTCCCACTGATACCAATGATGGGACACTATTCCTCCCACTGATACCAATGATGGGGCACTATTCCTCCCACTGATACCAATGATGGGACACTATTCCTCCCACTGATACCAGTGATGGGACACTATTCCTCCCAATGACACCAAGGATGGGGCACTATTCCTCCCTCTGATACCAATGATGGGGCACTATTCCTCCCAATGACACCAATGATGGGGCACTGTTCCTCCCGCTGTCACCAATGATGGGGAACTATTTCTCCCAATGACACCAATGATGGGGAACTATTCCTCCCAATGACACCAATGATGGGGCACTATTCCTCCCAATGACACCAATGATGGGGCACTATTCCTCCCACTGACACCAATGATGGGGTATTATTCCTCTCACTGACACCAACAATAGAGTACTATTCCTTCCCCTGACACCAACCATGGAGTGCTATTTTTCTCACAGACACCAACAATGGGGCACTATTCCTCCTACTAAAACAAATGATGGTGCACTATTCCTTCTACTTATTTCAGTCATGGGTCACTTTTCCTTCCACTGACACCAATGATGGGGAACTATTCATTCCACTGACACCAATGATGAGGGCACTACTCCTACCACTGACACCATTGATGGGGCACTATTCCTTCCACTGACACCAATGATGGGACACAATTCCTCCCACTTATACCAATGATGGGGCACTATTCCTCCCATTGACACCAATGATGGGGCACAATTCCTCCCACTGACACCAGTGATGGGGCACTATTCCTTCCACTAACACCAATGATGGGGCACAATTCCTCCCACTGATACCAATGATGGGGCACTATTTCCCCCCCTTAAACCAACGATGGGACATGGAGTACTATTCCTTCCACTGACACCAATGATGGGATAATATTCATCCCGCTGATATCCTTAGATTCTAGAGATAGATATGAATGTCTACAATGTAACACTTATGAGCTTTCAGTTTGTTTTCTACAATTTTATTGATACAAGTCGATCTGTGCGAGCCTCACCTAATAAACTAGCCGGACTCTTCACCATATAATGAGTGATGTGCTTTCAGATTACACAGTCCCCTTCTTGTCTCCCAGCAGTCAGTTATACACAGGATGCCTCAAAGCATGCAGACAGCACATAACTTCTATTTTTTTTTTCTATTGGACATCCTTTATTAAATATTTCTGTGCAAAATATTTGTTTTAACAGCAATAATAAAAATAAAAAATATATATAATATGAAAAATCCGTTTATAAACCATTTCATTACAAAGTCAGCTTTGGGTAAATCCCGACATTGTGTGACCTTTCCACCTTTATACACAATATATCTATTGACTTACTTCTGGTTAAGATAACATAGAATGTCTTTGGTATGATGTGTATTTCAGTTATGCAATTGTATCCTGTTCTTGTTTATAACATGCTGATAAGATGATATGAAATCAATAAAATGTTTAATAGTAAAAAAAATACATAATGCCGCGTACACACGAGCGGACATTACGGCGGACTTTGCCCGGCGGACTTTGCCCGGCGGACTTTTCGACGTACTTTCCGACGGACTTTGTGAATGAACGGACTTGCCTACACACAATCCACCAAAGTCCGTCGAATTCGTACGTGATGACGTACGACCGGACTAAAACAAGGAAGTTCATAGCCAGTAGCCAATAGCTGCCCTAGCGTGGCTTTTTGTCCGTCGAACTAGCATACAGACGGCGGACTTTTCGACCGGACTCGATTTCAACGGATAAATTTAAAACAAGTTTCAAATCTAATTCCGTCGAACTTTTGAGAAAACAAAGTCCGCTGGAGCCCACACACATCGAAATGTCCGACGAAATCCAGTCCGCCGGGCAAAGTCCGCCGTAATGTCCGCTCGTGTGTACGCGGCATAAGAGTGAAGCTGAGGGAGGATATAGAGAACTGGGTGGGAGGAAATAGATGTCAATGGAGGTTATCATTGGGGAAGAGGATTGCATTGTATTTGGGCTCACAGTATTCATGGCCATACATTTATTCATCAGTACTATAGAGAACGATGACTGACCAATGGCAGTCTCTTAATTCAGAGAGGGTGAAGTTCCAGCATTATGAGGGAATCGCAGCACAAGGTGCAAATTAGGGATGAGCCAAACAGTACCTGCCAGAGCAAGGTCATCTGGTGCCCTGGGCAAAGGTGCCAAACTGCAGCCCCCAATGTGGGGAGAAGGTGGCCTGGGGGGGGGGGGGGGGGTGTAGTGCTTACAGGCTAGACATGTGCAGTTCATTTCATTCTGAATAGAAATTCAGACACATTTTTCATTAATCGGAAATTTGGATGAATCTGAATTTCCGAATGACAGTAGTAATCAATTTAAATGAATCCGAAAAAAACAAAATAATAAAATTTCAGATGGAATTCAAATAGTTTTTGAATTGAATTCAAATTTCCAAAGATAATAAAATAGAATAAAAAATAAAGGAATATAATTAGAGAAGAATAGAATAGAAAAAAAAATGTAAAAAAATACAGTAGAATAAAATAGAATATAACCTTCTTCTGAAATTCAAATTTAGATTAGAATAAATTCAAATTCTAATAGAATAGAAACTATTGTAATAGAAAAAAATAGACTAGAACAGAAAATAAAAGAATAGAAAAAAAAAAACATTAGTATAGAATGGAATAGAAAGACTATATCCATCTTCCAAAATGTCAAAAATTTCCAAAAAAATATTTCCCCCCTTAATGACCATGCCATTTTTTTGCAATTCGGCACTGCGTCGCTTTAACTGACAATTGCGACGTTGCACCCAAACAAAATTGACGCTTTCTTTTGGTGGTAGTTGATCACCTCTGCGGTTTTTATTTTTTGCGCTATAAACAAAAAAAGAGCGTCAATTTTGAAAAAAAGAAAAGCAGTATTTTTTACGTTTGTTGCCAAAAAAATATAAAAAAAAAATGTCTTCCTCAGTTTAGGCCGATTACATATTCTTCTACATATTTTTGGTAAAAAAAAAAATCGCAATAAGCGTATATTGATTGGTTAGTTATCGCGTCTACAAAATAGGGGATAGATTTATGGCATTTTTATTTATTTATTTATTTATTTTACTTTTATTTTACTAGTAATGGCGACGATCAGCAATTTTTAGTGGGACTGCGACATTTTTTTTTTACTGCACCCCCAGATAGATCAGGCAGGCTAAAGCCAACACTGCATCCCCACCTTTTTGTATGGCAGGATATTTCCAACCTGTAAATTAATGGGGCTGGCTAAAAAAATTGTTTGCTAAGTATGTGGCAAATGCTTGTACCCACAGTTTCCTTAGCACCCATTGACAGATAGGAAGCAGTTATATATTGTAGCAGTAGAATTACCACTACTATAGTTGATATTTGCCTTTCTCTGAATGGGCTAAAAGTCCAGCATTCAGGAAAATGCTTAGGGTTCATTTACACTTGCTTCGGCTTTAACACACGGCTAGTTTACACGTGCTTCAAAACATGGCTTTAGACACGCTTTTGTTACAGCGCTCTGAATGCCAGTCAAAGCTCCTGTCACTAAATAAAATGGTTAGCTTACAGTCCTGTTTACATCTTGCTTTTGCTTTGCTTCTGCTTCGTTTCAAAAATTATACCCCATGTAGTTTTGGTGGTGCTTCAAAGCGTCTTCAAAGCCTCCATCAGTGGTGGCTTGTCCATAGGGGGCGCTTAGGCGCCGCCCCCAAAAAAAGAAAAAAAAAAAAAAGGTCACTTTAATGCCCCGTACACCCCCCAAAAAAAAAAAAAAAAAAAAGGTCACTTTAATGCCCCGTACACACTACAACGATTTTTTTCAACGGATGTTGGCTCAAACTTGTCTTGCATACACACGGTCACACAAATCTTGTCGGAAATTCCGAACGTCAAGAACGCGGTGACGTGCAACACGTACGACGAGCCAAGAAAAATTATTCCGAGCATGCGTGCCACTTTGTGCGTCGGAATTGTCTACACACGATCAGAATTTGCGACAACGGATTTTGTTGTCGGAAAATTTGAGATCCAGATCTCAAATTTTGTGTGTGACGAAAATTCCGATGGAAAATGTCTGATGGAGCCTACACGCGGTCGGAATTTCCAACAACAGGCTCCCATCGAACATTTTCCGTCAGAAAATCTAACCGTGTGTACGCGGCATAAGAGTGACCTGGTGCCAGACATGTGTTGGTCCATGGGTAGCTTCCCAGCCTGCAGTCAGCTGATTGCAGGCTGGGAAGCTGATTTGCCCATGTTAAGGGTGTGGTCGGGGCGCAAGCGATGCGCCCTGAACACTCCCCACTCTACTGTCATTTGTCTCGTCAGTCCTTTCCTATCTTTTTACTGGCCAGGACCAGAGGACAGTGGGTGGTGCTTTTTGCAGCACCACTTCCGGTTTCCCAGCTCACTGCTGTGTGCTCTGGGTAGCGGAGGTCGGTGTCGGTACCGGGGAAGGGGAGGACGGTCAGGCTGAAGCTCAGTGCAGTGCTGTATTGTCGGTGCTCCACCCCCTTGCCGTACTGGGGGTGGGGGTGACATCAGAGGGGATGGGCTGGTAGAGGATTGGGCGGAGAAGATACTGATATGTGAGACCCCCTAGCCCGGAGCCCCTTGTGACTGGGGAGGTGGCTGGCTGGCTGACCGGGGAGGGAGCGAGGCGGCCTCTGCTGCCCAGATGGTGTGAGCGGAGGATCTGCTGTGAGGCTGCACCGAGGAGGATCGGCGGGGATGGCCGGGATCCTGACGGTAAGAGAGATCCACAAATACATTTGATGGGCACAGTGACAGCATTTCATGGCCACAGTGGCTGCAATTGATGGGCACAGTGGTTGCATTTAATGGGCACAGTGGTGGCATTTGATGGGCACAGTGGCTGCAATTGATGGGCACAGTGGCTGCATTTAATGGGCACAGTGGCGGCAATTGATGGGCACAGTGGCTGCAATTGATGGCACAGTGGCTGCATTTAATGGGCACAGTGACAGCATTTGATGGGCACAGTGGCAGCATTTAATGGGCACAGTGACAGCATTTAATGGGCACAGTGACTGCATTTGATGGGCACAGTGACTGCATTTGATGGGCACAGTGACTGCATTTGATGGGCACAGTGGCTGCATTTGATGGCACAGTGGCTGCATTTGATGGCACAGTGGCTGCATTTAATGGGTCAATGATCATATACAATCAAAAGAAAGCTCTATTTGTGGGGAAAAAATGATAAAAATTTCCTTTGCGTACAGTGTTGTATGACCGATCAATTGTCATTCAAAGAGCGACAGCGCTGAAAACTGAAAATTGGTCTGGGCAGGAAGGGGGGTTTAAGTGCCCGGTAAGCAAGTGGTTAAAGCTCGCTAAGACAACATGCATTGATATTGAGGCCACTTTAGAATGCGGTAAGCGCGCTTTACGATACAGTAATATGAACCTGTGCTATATGAAATAATAGTTGTATTAATATGTTGAGCATTATGGAATATATACAGAATTTCCCCTATGCCTGGAAAGAGGGGGGAGCAGTATAGGCAAAGTTTTGGTTAAGGTCCTACTGGCAGCTTAATGAACCAGGTCAAGTATGGTCTGAGATTCCACTATACCATACCTTAAATGTTAGTGCAGCTTAATAAACCAAGCTCATTGTTTAGTAGAGTTTTGCTAAGGCCCACGTGTGATCATCTGCAGAGGAAGAAAAAAACTGCTCTGTATATCAGATACATCGAAACATTATACATGGCACAATAGGATACATAGTATAGACATATACATTATGGCATTGGGCTTCAGTCCCTTCTCCTCGCTTTTCTCTCCACATATTTCTTCTTACTAAGGATGAGATTGTCCTGGAAGAGAGTCAAGCAGAGTCAATAAGGAGCCCAACGGATGGTAAAGTCTCTCTATATAAATCACATATCTGCTGATGTGCATTCTTCGTCATTGTCTGTACTAAAGATCAGAGATTACTTCTATGGAGGAGATACCGTAGGAAACATTATACTGGGCAAAATAAGAACAGTGCTATGGGGTACACGTTATATGAGATGCAATAGGTCGCGGCTAGCAATGGGCCTAGGGTAACCACGTGTCCCGGATTGCCCGGGACAGTCCCACATTTTACAGGTCTCTCCTGGGTTCCGGGCACTACCTTGTCCCGGAATGAAAATTACACAGCCACTCCCCCCCCTCCCAGGCCAATCTGATGCCCCCAAAAAAGGCCGCCGCATCGCCGCTTTACTCACTGGAAAGTGCTTGTCCTGGCCAGCCGAGACCCATATTACCTTGTTCCACCGCTGGCTCTACACTACCCGAACTGGTTGCTAGGACTGCCTGCTGCCTGGCGTCTAGCAACTAGTGACATCACATCACCACAGAGCGAGGATGAAAAATCATCTTTTTTTGGGGGGGAAGGGTGGGGGGGGGGCCTAAATGGCAGTTTGGAAATGTGGTCACCCTAAATGGGCCCAGGTTTGATTGGTTTGATTGGCAAATCTTGTTAGAAATCTGGCAGACATCTTCTTAGTGGCAAAAGCCTATGGGGGGGGGGGGGGGCTCAAGCCATGCATGGGTAGCTGGGCACTGCCATGGGGGACATGGACTAATCCCAATTTAGAAAAAAAAATCCATACAACGGAGAGAGGGCCCTTTTTAATTGTTTAAATTATAGATTTGGGGATTCCTTGAGGCTAAGTTTTGACGTGTAATTGTGTAGTTGGGGGTCAGTAAAAATGTGTGGTTGAGCTGCATTTTGAGTGTCACATTTGTCCCGCTTACAAGATTTTGCCTACAGCAACTCTGATGTGAGGGCGGGGGTCTCAGATGTGAAGGGGACTTCTAATGTAAAAATGAGCATTCTGATGTGATGGGGGGGCTTTTGATTTGAAAGGGAGATGTAGTCTGTAAAGGGGACTCTGATGAAAGGGGGGCATGCTTATGTGGAGGTGTGATCAGGGTGGGGGTATCTGTGGGGTCTGATCAGAGTGGAGGGGGGTATCTGGGGGTATGATCACGGTGGGGATATCTAAATTTTCCCTGGTTAGGGGGAGCAAATTAATTGCCTTGCCCCAGGTGCTCGTTGAAAACCCAGTTAACGCCACTGGTCCCTATCTCTAAAAGAGTATGACCACAATTTACCAGAGCTTTAGATGTCATCATTGAACAGAACGTTCTGCTAACCTGGGGTGCTGGTTGCCTCGTCATGTGAGTAATGATATCAGTGCACTCACCAGGTACATGGCAGCACCCAGGAGGGTGGCTTTTATAGTCACATCCAGATCCAGTGGAAATGAGACGACATAATTGCCGCTCTCCATCCGCATCACCCCGACAACATGCTGCTCATCACGAGACTTCACCTGAGAAGGAGACAGAAAGGTCACGTGAAATGGGTTGGGGCCGGCTGATAACCCCCTACCAACCTACTCTACAACCGCAGGGGCCGGCTGTTTTACCTCGAAGGTGGAGTTTCCAAAGATGCTGGTCTGAAAGCTCGGCCCCAGAATAAGCAGAACAACCTCTTGGCTGGCGTTCATGACGGACAGGTGGGTCACCATGTTGTTCCAGTGCAGCTTCACCGATCCAATTGGATGCGCAGGAGGACACTGAATCTCCACCTGTAATAAGAGACACAGTCATCTCACCTCCACAGTCCATCTTCAGATACACTCCATAGCTGAATGGTTCTGAATACCTGACCATTTGGGATGAGTAGAGCCAGGCAAAGTTCAGTTCACTGAGTGATAGGAGAACCTGGCGGGAGGTCCAAGAACCCTGAACATAGTGCTGGACCCCACTGAAATCTACAGTAGGTGAGCCTTGGGTTTTTCTAGTCTTTCTCAAGGCTAATTTGTGAGCATTTGGTAAAAAGAGACATCAGTAGACTAGGCACCACCCTGTGGGCGTCTAACAATGCACAACAATTTGTAATAGATTGTTCTGTGGGGAGAAGACCTTTAAAGGTTGCTTTGCCCTTTGTATGAAAATAATTTGCATATTACCCTTGGCCAGGATTGATCTTCAAGATTTACCTCCCATCGACATCAATGGCGTTCAGAATTTGCAGTGGGTGGGTTTGATGAACCTAAATAAGACCCAAGAACATTTACACATCTCTACATGTAAGTAGCCTCTGACAGTCTCATGTTACATGTAAGCAGTCTCTGATAGTCTCATGTTACATGTGAGTAGGGATGAGCCAACAAGTCGGTCCGAAACCTAGGTGTGGACCCAACTTTGACTGTTGGGGACGTTCAAACAAACGCTTAAACCTTTGCCCATTCAGTCCCTTGTTCCGCAGATTCATTTATAAAATCAGTATTTCTACAGCTTCCATGTATGACAGCACCTCATCATCACTGGTTGGTAAGGAAGTCCCTGGGAACTGCTGACGTCACCGGGAATCCCTGTCCATGTAACCAAAAGGATGGGGGCTGCCCAAATATGGCAGCTGGCCATCAATGATGTCACCAACATTTCTACCCCTCCCCTTATATATTAGCTCGGGGAGTAACATCAGGATCGGTCGTGTGCACCGAGTCGACTTACAATTAAAGACATTTTTGGGGGATTTTCTTTTTTTTTTAAATAAAGTATTGTCAAACATTTTGGTGTTTTTTATATCCAGGTTACAAGTTTTTTTTTTTTTTTTGTGAAGGAGTAGGGGTATTATATACCCTATACTCATTCATGTAGGAGAGGGGTGGTGTATGGGGAGCCCCATATTATTAAAGGGGGCTTCCAGATTCTTATAAGACCCTACAACCAACGGCTAGGATTGTAGGAGAAGAGGCCCTTGTCCTCATCAACATGGGGACAAGGGCTTTTGCTCCTGCCAGTGGCAAGGCACCCCCATCCCCCATGTTGAGGGCATGTGGCCTGTCATAGTTTAAATGAAAAAGTAAGAAAACAGTAAAGTTAGCCCATTTTTTTTTTATATTGTAAAAAATAATGTTAAGCCAAGTAAATTGATACCCAACATGTCACGCTTCAAAGTTGCGCCCGCTCGTGGAATGGCGACAAACTTTGACACTTAAAAAATCCCCAAAGGCCACGTTTAATAAATTCTACAGGTTACCAGTTTTGAGTTACAGAGGAGGTCTAATGCTAGAATTATTGCTCTCGCTCTAACGATCACGGCGATACCTTGCATGTGTGGCTTGTACACTGTTTTCATATGCGGGCGCTACTCATGTATGCGTTCGCTTCTGCGTGCAGACACACAGGGAAGGGGCACTTTAAATTTTTTTTTAATTATTTTTTTTATTTTACTTATAAATATTTACGATAAAAGTGATCTTGCGGCGAACACGCTGCGGAGACTACTTTTATCTTAAAGCGGGCTGCCTGTCGTTTGAGAAAATACTGGGATTATGGCAGCTATCTACTGCCATAACCCCGGTATTAAACGTCAAAGTACCAACGTATAACGACGGCGGGCGGTCCGGGTGGTCTATTAAGCCAGCAGGTGGCTCTGTGGTCACTTTTTTTACCTGTAAAAGAAAATCGAAAGTTTTTTCATCTTTTTCATTTTTATTTTTTCTAATCTCTCACTCACGCCAGTTGCCCCTGGGGCACATGTAAGAAGGTGTCTATAAACTGTGTATATATATATATATATATATATATATATATATATATATATATATATATATATAAATAATGTGCATGTACTATAAAATGCATAAATATCTCCACCAGGGGGCACATGTGGGCAGGTGACTATACACCATATATACACTCACCAGCCACTTTATTAGGTACAGCTGTTCAATTGCTTGGTAACACAAATTGCTAATCAGCCAATCACACGGCAGGAACTCAAGGCATCTAGACGTGGTAAAGACGACTTGATGAAGTTCAAACTAAGCTTCGGAATGGGGAAGAAAGGGGATTTAAGTGACTTTGAACAACCAATGGTTGTTGGTGCCAGACAGGCTGGTCTGAGTATTTATGGGGTTTTCACGCACAACCATCTCTTGGGCTTACAGATTTCAGCCAGTGTAAATCTGCCCTCCCAAACTACAATTCCAGCCTCCTCACTGCCAAGCAGACCTATCTTATCTCTCTCCTTAACAACTTATCATCCTGTCCCCATTAACTCTTCTCTGCCTTCAACTCTCTACTTCATCCTCCACCGCCCCCACCCGCCAACTCACTCACTGCCCAGGAGATCTTCAATCACTTCAAACAGAAGATTGATACAATTCGCAAGGAGATCTCTACTGTTCAGATACCCTCCATGCCTTATGCCGCGTACACACCAGCGGACTTTACGGCATACTTGGTCCGGCGTACCGGATTTCGTCGGACAATTCGATCGTGTGTGGGCTCCAGCGGACTTTTTTTTCCCAAAAGTTTGACGGACTTAGATTTGAAACATGTTTCAAATCTTTCCGACGGACTCAAGTCCGGTCGAAAAGTCCGCTCGTCTGTATGCTAGTTCGACGGACAAAAACTGACGCTAGGGCAGCTATTGGCTACTGGCTATGAACTTCCTTGTTTTAGTCCGGTCGTACGTCATCACGTACAAATCCATCGGACTTTGGTTGATCGTGTGTAGGCAAGTCCGTTCATTCGGAAAGTCCGTTGCAAAGTCCATTGAAAAGTCCGCAGGACAAAGTCTGCGTAAAGTCCGCTTGTGTGTATGCGGCATTACCCTACATTCCTATGAGTACAATCATTACTTCCCTCTTTCAACCCCACCACTATAGACAAGGTTGCTAAACTACTTGCCAACGTCCATCTAACCAACTGGCCCCCTGGATCCTGTTCCCTCACAAATGCTACGTTCACCCTCTGGCTTTATTCTACACTCTCTAACCCACATCTTCAATCTCTCCCTCTATTCTGGCATCTTCCCCAACCCTCTAAAACATGCTCTAGTCACCCCATACCTCAAAAGCCCTCACTGGACCCATCCAATCTTAACAACCTATGCCCCATCTCCTTGCTCCGGTTTTTGTCCAAACTCCTTGAACCTCTGGTCTACAACCGACTGAGCGACCACCTTGCTGATAATAGCCTTTCTTGATCCCCTTCAGTCTGGATTTCGTCCTCAACACTTCACAGAAATTGCTCTCCTAAAACTAACAAACGATCTACTAACAGCCAAAACCAATGGACACTATTCTGTACTTCTACTCCTGGACCTTTCTGCTGCCTTTGATATGGTTGACCACCCCCTCCTCCTCAAAAAACTCCATGCCTTCAGTCTCTATGACTGTACTTTTCGCTGGATCTTCCTACTTATCCAACCACACCTTTAGCGTTACTTACAATTCTGCTTTCTCCATTCTCTGTTGGGGTCCCCCAAGTTTCTGTTCTTGGACCTCTCCTATTTTCAATCTACAGCTCCTCCCTGGGTCAGTTGATAGCCTCCCATGACTTACCACCTCTATGCTGAGGATACCCAAATCTATTTCTCTACCCCTCAGCCCACTCTCGCTATCTCCTCACGTATCACTAATTTACTATCAGATATATCAGTCTGGATGTCACCCCACTTCCTCAAACTGAATCTATCCAAAACTGAACTTATAATTTTTCCTCCCCCACATGCCCCTTCCCCTGATCTCTCTGTAAAACTCGATGGCACAACTGTAAGCCCATCCCCGCATGCCAAGGTCCTAGGTGTAGTCCTGGACTCTGAATTCTCCTTTAAGCCCCATGTCCAATCACTGTCCAAATCTTGCCGCCTCAACCCCCGCAACATCTCCAAAATATGCCCCTTTCTAACCAATGACACAACAAAGCTCTTAATTCCCTCCCTGGTCATCTCTCACCTCAACTACTGCAACTCCCTCCTCATTGGCTTACCTCTACATTATCCCCCTTCAATCCATTATGAATGCTGCTGCCAGACTCCTCCACCTCACCAACCACTCATTATCTGCTACTCCTCTCTGCCAATCCCTCCACTGGCTTCCGCTCACCCAACGATCCCAGGTATGCAGAATACCATCTTTGACCACACCTAATGTCGTGTACACACGAGCGGAATGTCCGACAGAAAAAGTCTGACGGGAGCTTTTCATCGTATATTCCCATCGTGTGTATGCCCCATCGGACTTTTTACGTCTTAAATTCTGACGGACCTAGAAATGGAACATGTTCTAAATTTTTTTGACGGAACCAATTCCTATCGGGGAAATCCACTCGTCTGTATGCTGTTCCAACGTACAAAAAAACGACGCATGCTCTGAAGCAAGTACGAGACGGAAGCTACTGGCTACTGAACTTCCGTTTTCTTCCGTTTTCTAGTCCCATTGTACGTATTGTACGTCACTGCGTTCTGGACGGTCGGAATTAGGTGTGACCGTGTGTATGCAAGACAGCTTGAGCGGAATTTCATTGGAACTCCATCGGAGAAACCTTCAGAATTTATTCCGACGGGAAAACAGGTCGTGTGTACAGGGCATTACACCCAACCTTGAACCAGGTGGTCTACAGCAGCAGAAGACCCCACCGGGTGCCACTCCTGTCAGCTAAGAACAGGAAACTGAGGCTACAATTGGCACAGGATCACCAAAATCGGACAATAGAAGATTTGAAAAACTTTCCCTGGTCTGATGAGTCTGGATTTCAGCTCCGACATTCAGATGGTGGGGTCAGAATTTGGCGCATGGATCCATCCTGCCTTGTATCACCGGTTCAGGCTGGTGGTGGTGGTGTAATGGTGTGGGGGGGATATTTTCTTGGCACACTTTGGGCCCCTTAGTACCAATTGATCATGGTTTAAACCCCACGGCCTACCTGAGTATTGTTGCTGACCATGTCCATCCTTTTATGACTATAGTGTCCCCACCTTCTGATGGCTCCTTCCAGCATGAATAATGCACCATGTCACAAAGCTCCAATCATCTCACCACTGGACAATAAGGTCCCTGTACTCCAATGGTCTCCACACTCACCACATCTCATCCAATAGAGCACCTTTGGGATGTGGTGGACCGGGAGATTGGCATCATAAATGTGCAGCCGACAAATCTGCAGCAACTGCGTGCTGGTATTATGTCTCTATGGAGCAAAATCTCTTAGGAACGTTTCCAACACCTTGTTGTGTTTATGCCACCAAGAATGAAGGCCAAAGGGGGTCCAACCTGGTACTAGCAAGGTGAACCTAATAAAGTGGCTGGTGAGTGTGTATATATATATATATATACATACATACATACAGTTATTTTATTTTAATGTTATATTATTATACACTATATTGTCAAAAGTATTGTGACGCCTGCCTTTACACACACATCTTCACTGGAACTTCAGTGACATCCCAGCCTTAGTCCGTAGGGTTCAATATTGAGTTGGCCCACCCTTTGCAGCTATAACAGCTTCAACTCTTCTGGGAAGGCTCCATAAAGGCATGGATGAGCGAGTTTGGGGTGGAGGAACTTGACTGTCCTGACCTCAACCCCGATAGAACACCTTTGTAATGAATTAGAGTGGAGACTGCGAGCCAGGCCTTCTCATCCAACATCAGTGCCCTGACCTCACAAACACTCTTTAGGATGAATGATCAAACATTCCCATAGACACACTCCTAAACCTTGTGGACGGCCTTCCCAGAAGAGTTGAAGCTGTTATAGCTGCAAAGGGTGGGCCAACTCAATATTGAACCCTACGGACTAAGACTGGGAAGTCATTAAAGTTCATGTGTGTGTATAGGCAGGCGTCACAATACTTTTGGTGATATACTGTATATAAATATACTGTATATATATATATATATATGTATATATATATATATATATATATACATACATATATACACACACAATTTAGTTCATACATGTGTACACCAGGGGGCACATGTGAGAAGGTGACTCTACACTATACTATATTACACATAACTAAACTAAACTACACTAAACTAAACTACACTAAACTATACTATACTACTACATACCTCCCAACATGTTGCGATAGGAACAAGGGACACCTATCAGCAAAAGTCATAGGACACTATGCCCCTCCCCCTTAAAGGACAATTATACAAATAAATTATTAGTTAAACCGACAAGTGTTTTTATTTTTTACCACTACTATTCCTTTATATTGGCTTTTGAAATTCACAAATGCAAAAAATTGGATGAAAGGTTTAGCACTGGGAAACACTTTTTAAGAGATAAAAAGTGCATTTTATATACAACTATATAGATCCGACCAAAATGAGGGACAAATTAGGAGGAAAGAGGGACAGAGGGACTTTGCTCCAAATCAGGGACAGTCCCTGGAAATCCGGGACAGTTGGGAGCTATGTACTGCTGTATAGTGTACAGTACATACATATCTCCACCAGGGGGCACATGTGAGAAGGGGACTCTACACTGAGGATATATGTATACTATACAATGCATACATATCTCCACCAGGGGGCACATGTGAGAAGGTGACTCTACACTGAAGATCTATGTATACTATACAATGCATACATATCTCCACCAGGGGGCACATGTGAGAAGGGGACTCTACACTGAAGATATAGGTATACTATATAATGCATACATATCTCCACCAGGGGGCACATGTGAGAAGGGGACTCTACACTGAAGATATAGGTATACTATATAATGCATACATATCTCCACCAGGGGGTACATGTGAGAAGGTGACTCTACACTGAAGATATATGTATACTATACAATGCATACATATCTCCACCAGGGGGTACATGTGAGAAGGTGACTCTACACTGAAGATATATGTATACTATACAATGCATACATATCTCCACCAGGGGGTACATGTGAGAAGGTGACTCTACACTGAAGATATATGTATACTATACAATGCATACATATCTCCACCAGGGGGTACATGTGAGAAGGTGACTCTACACTAAAGATATATGTATACTATATAATACATACATATCTCCACCAGGGGGCACACATGAGAAGGGGACTCTACACTAAAGATATATGTATACTATATAATACATACATATCTCCACCAGGGGGCACATGTGAGAAGGGGACTCTACACTAAAGATATATGTATACTATATAATGCATACATATCTCCACCAGGGGGCACATGTGAGAAGGTGACTCTACACTAAAGATATTTGTATACCATACAATGCATACATATCTCCACCAGGGGGCACATGTGAGTAGGGGACTCTACACTGAAGATCTATGTATACTATACAATGCATACATATCTCCACCAGGGGGCACATGTGAGAAGGGGACTCTACACTGAAGATCTATGTATACTATACAATGCATACATATCTCCACCAGGGGGCACATGTGAGAAGGTGACTCTACACTGAAGATCTATGTATACTATACAATGCATACATATCTCCACCAGGGGGCACATGTGAGAAGGGGACTCTACACTGAAGATCTATGTATACTATACAATGCATACATATCTCCACCAGGGGGCACATGTGAGAAGGGGACTCTACACTGAAGATCTATGTATACTATACAATGCATACATATCTCCACCAGGGGGCACATGTGAGAAGGTGACTCTACACTGAAGATATATGTATACTATACAATGCATACATATCTCCACCAGGGGGCACATGTGAGAAGGGGACTCTACACTGAAGATATATGTATACTATACAATGCATACATATCTCCACCAGGGGGCACATGTGAGAAGGGGACTCTACACTGAAGATATTTGTATACCATACAATGCATACATATTTCCACCAGGGGGCACATGTGAGAAGGGGACTCTACACTGAAGATCTATGTATACTATATAATACATACATATCTCCACCAGGGGGCACATGTGAGTAGGGGACTCTACACTGAAGATCTATGTATACTATACAATGCATACATATCTCCACCAGGGGGCACATGTGAGAAGGGGACTCTACACTGAAGATCTATGTATACTATACAATGCATACATATCTCCACCAGGGGGCACATGTGAGAAGGGGACTCTACACTGAAGATATTTGTATACTATACAATTCATACATATCTCCACCAGGGGGCACACGTGAGAAGGGGACTCTACACTAAAGATATATGTATACTATATAATGCATACATATCTCCACCAGGGGGCACATGTGAGAAGGGGACTCTACACTGAAGATATATGTATACTATACAATGCATACATATCTCCACCAGGGGGCACATGTGAGTAGGGGACTCTACAATGAAGATATATGTATACTATACAATGCATACATATCTCCACCAGGGGGCACATGTGAGAAGGGGATTCTACACTGAAGATCTATGTATACTATACAATGCATACATATCTCCACCAGGGGGCACATGTGAGAAGGTGACTAAACATTGTATATATATATATACGCTGTTAAAAACCTGCAAAGTCTATGTGTTTGTCACATGTACAGCAGCTAATAAACTAAATTGCCTGCCGATGTGTAAATCGCGATAATGTGTGAAACAAAATGTGCAAAATCGCCCATATGATGAGACGCTTCATAATGTGAATGGGGGACCTAAGGACAAAATCGTCCAATCCTGTGCTGGGATCAGCGGTGACACCCCCGGGACTGATTTCTGTTGTTTCTTTAGGTGTCTTCATTATCCAATCATTACTCTGTATCTGTTTTCCACCTTTTTTTTCCCAATATCTGACTTTATTCATCGTTGACTTTGTCATCTTTATCCTGAGAAAGGGCGAGGAGGTCTGAAAACACGATCGCTCTGTTTGCTGCAATAACGGCTTTGCCACAGCCCCACGTGGTGGTTGCCTGGAGCACACCTGGCTGTATTCGTGGATTTTAATGCTTGAGCTATTGCTGCTCTGTCCACTCTTAACACCTATATACAGTATATATTTAGTATATATATATATATATACATACACACACACATCCCCACCTCTCTGGTGCAGCTACATCCACAGTTCTCCAGAAGCTGTATGACCTGTGTGCCCCCGTTGTCCCTGATGGTCACATCATAGACGGGCCCACAGCACACCACCTTCTGCTCCGCCTGGAAGATTCGTTGGCTGACATTGTTCAGCACATCAAAGGAACGTCCCCAGCCCTGGGATGTGGTATCTGTAGGAGAGAAGATAAGATGAAGTCATTTAGTGAACAGTGGGGTACAGCATCAAAAACCATTGATGATATATCAGATATTCCCCCGTCATCTATAGACAACAGGTTTTGGGGTCAATATGGCTCACAGGAGCTGTTGGAGGACACTGGAAGCACACATCACCAGGGAACCAGATCTGACCCTACACTCTCCTATGTACGGCCAGCTCTCCATTATGGGTGGATGAGACCTACTGATGATATACAGGTATCAGACATTCCCCATAATTTATAGGCAATGGGTTAAGGCGTCAATATGGCTCACAGGAGCTGTTGGAGGACACTGGAAGCAAACATCACCGGGTACCAGATCTGATCCTCTGCTCTCCTCTTTACAGCTGGCTCTCCATTATGGATGATGAGGCCTCTTGATGATATACAGGTATCAGATATTCCCCGTCATTTATAGGCAATGGGATTAGGGGTCAATATGGTTCACAGGAGCTGTTGGAGGACACTGGAAGCACACATCACCAGGGAACCAGATCTGATCCTCTTCTCTCCTCTTTACAGCTGGCTCTCCATTATGGGTAATGAGGCCCATTGATGATATACAGGTATCAGACATTCCCCATCATCTCTGGACAATGGGATTCAGGATCAATGTGGCTCACAGGAGCTTTTGGGGACACTGGAAGCGCACATCACCAGGTACCAAATCTGATCCTCCATTCTCCTATGCAGGGCCTGTTCTCCATTATGGGTGGATGAGGCCCATTGATCAGAATGACTGAATATACTAAGTTGATGACCTCTTGACATTCCAGCTGACCGTATCGTATTCAAAAAATCTCAGTAAGAGATCAAGGTGGCCACATGACCGTAAGAATTTTCCACTTCATTTGGTTAATTCCCTAAAATCTGTCTATATACTAAGTAACACACAGCAGCTGAAAGCTGAAATCAGCATTGCACTGGGAGGGCATGGTAGACTACCAGTTAAAGTGGAACTTCATCCCTAAATATCTTACTGATAAAATATCTCATATATTACTTGAAGGTGTATTGATTGATTGATAGATTGATTGCATCAGTACATTGCTGACATTATACTATATATGGTATACAGAGTCATGGCAATCATCAGGATATGTCTTATAGAGCAGCATGATGTCCTGAGCATCGGCAGCCAATCAGTGAGATGCTGATTTAACGAGTCCTCACTTCCAGGATGACAACCACGGCCGCCACTCCAGTCTTACCAGGAGAAGACTTCATGATGATACCTGTGTGCCCAGCATTCCCCTCCCCCATTCCCCTCCCCCCAGAACAATGAGTTCAATTATGTCTTTAATCCAAGAAGTCAACGGCAAGAAGTCAATCCAAGCAGTCAAATGTGCCAACATCTGAGATAGAGATCCTGAACATCTTTGTGGTGTGTGGGGGACAGGAGAACGCCAAAGGCCAACCAAAGAAGAGAACGGCTTTGTTGGGTGTTTCTGTAACCGTTAGTGATCATAGAATATTCCTTACAATGGTGGTCAGTGGGAAGAATTTTCCTTACGGTGGTGATCAGTGGGAAGACTGTCCCTTACATTGGTGTTAAATAAATTGTAGCGCTAAAAAACATGTGTCATAAGAACAGAATGTCTCTGTAATCATAGACCAGTGTCCCAATAGTGACGTGTAGTCAACAAAACACGATGATCTGCAATGGATAAATAAACGGTGTAACAGTCCCTTCAGTTTCCCAAATCTCAGTTCAGATGTCATCAAACTCATAAAAAGATGGGGTAAGCTTACCGGAACTGTTGGATTCTACTGCTATAAGCATAGAATCAATCGAGCTGTGTGCCGCCCTGGGCAAGTGGGTGTGATGGTTGGAGGCTGATGGGACCTCTATGAGGCCTGGATGTCACCTCTGGATACACGGGAAATGGATGGAGACCTGGTTCCTAGGTTGATGATATTTTCTCAGTTCCCGAAAGTTAATTATTTCCTTGATGTGGTTCCTTTCCCTGTAATTCCATGTCATTTAATCTGCTAACTGCATTTTTTTCCAAGGCTTTTGTTTGCCTGTTGAAGTCAAAGTTGACTCTTTAGCTCTCACAGATAGGACTTTGTCTGATTCCCAGGCTGAGAGCGCCATCCATTTCCCGTGTATCCAGAGGTGACATCCAGGCCTCATAGAGGTACCATCGGCCTCCAACCATCACACCCACTTGCCCAGGGCGGCACACAGCTCGATTGATTCTATGCTTATGGCAGTAGAATCCAACAGTTCTGGTAAGCTTACCCCATCTTTTTATGAGTTTGATGACATCTGAACTGAGATTTGGGAAACTGAAGGGACTGTTACACCGTTTATTTATCCATTGCAGATCATCGTGTTTTGTTGACTACACGTCACTTTTGGGACACTGGTCTATGATTACAGAGACATTCTGTTCTTATGACACATGTTTTTTAGCGCTACAATTTATTTAACACAAGTACACATTTTAGTCACATGGTTTGTAGCAGCTTATGTTTTTCTTTTCAGGTAGCGCATTATTCATTCCTTTTTCATTTCCCTTACATTGGTGGTCAGTGGGAAGAATATTCCTTACAATGGTGATCAGTGGGAAGAATGTCCCCTTATATTGGTGGTCAGTGGGAAGAATGTCCCCTTATATTGGTGGTCAGTGGGAAGAATGTCCCCTTCTATTGGTGGTCAGTGGGAAGAATGTCCCCTTACATTGGTGGTCAGTGGGAAGAATGTCCCCTTATATTGGTGGTCAGTGGGAAGAATGTCCCCTTACATTGGTGGTCAGTGGATTGAATGTCCCTTAAATTGGTGGTCAGTGGGAATAATGCTCCTTACATTGGTGGTCAGTGTGAAGAATGTTCCTTACATTGGTGGTCAGTGGGAAGAATTTTCCTTACATTGGTGGTCAGTGGGAAGAATTTTCCTTACATTGGTGGTCAGCGGGAAGAATGTTCCTTACACTGGTGGTCACTGGGACGAATGCCCCCCTTACAGACAGCTAAACTGATAATTAATGTCACACGGTTAACTCTGCCAAGTGGTGTTGGACCTGGAGCTATGCAGGCACCATCAGAATGCAGGTTAATGAGCAAGGAACCCCTGGTAACTTCTGGAGGAAGCTCAGGGTTCCACAGAATCATGGTTGAAAATGGCTGCTTAGGATGAACATTGGACAGAGAGAGCGCAGATGAATGTGAACTTGAGATTAGACAATGAGAATTCTGTTGGATAAAATAAGGGAATTTTCTTACATTTTTCCCGAACAGTTAACTGGTTAATCTGAAACAAAAAATTCCAGCATTAGCTGATGATCTTTTCCAGAAATACCATTCATTGACGTGAAATGGGTGGAATGTGGACTGACAAAGAGAGACTGAAAGAACGACACATAACATTGATCATAACATCAACAAAATGGGGATAATGGATTCCCGTCCAATGACCCGAATGCTCTCTACATGCAATCACAAACAACGGAGAGCCAGATCATACTGCATACGTAATGTTCATGGGTAGGTAGAATGGTTGTTTCGGCTGACGTAACTGGCATCAGTTACAATCATTTTACACATAAGAAAAATCATAGTTCTCTCCAAACGCAGTCTGTACATCTGGTAAATGGTCACCCCATGTCCAATATTTAGGGATCTTCCCAACAATGGCAGACTGCTGAATAGTCACCCTATGTCCAATATTTAGGGACCTTCCCCCGTGTCCAATATTTATGGGATATTCCCAAAAATGGCAGACTGGTGAATGCTTACCTCATGTCCAATATTTACGGATCTTCCCATTAAAGACAGACTGGTGAATGGTACCCCCGTGCCCAATATCTAGGGATTTTCCCATTAATGACAGACTGGTAAATGGTCTCCCCATGTTCACTATTTAGGGATCTTCGCAACAATGGCAAACTGGTGAATGGTACCCCATGTCCGATATTTAGGAATCCTCCCAAAGATGATAAGACTAGTGGATGGTCACCCTATGTCCAATATTTACGGATCTTCCCATTATTGATAGACTAGTGCATGGCCACCTTATGGGGCGTACACACGGTCGGACTTTTCATCTACAAAAGTCTGACGGACGCCGACGGACTAAAGCTGGCTGACAATCCGATCGTGTGTGGGCTTCCCCGGACTTTCAGCGGACTTTTCCAGCCTCAAATCTGACGGACTTTAGATTTGAAACATGCTTCAAATCTTTACGTCGTAACTACGCCGGATCCAGAAATCCGCTCGTCTGTGTGCTAGTCCGACTATTGGCTACCGGCTATCAACTTCCTTATTTTAGTCCGGTGTACGTCATCACGTACGAATCCGTTGGACTTTTGTGTGATCGTATGTAGGCAAGTCTGTTCGTAAGAAAGTCTGCCGCAAGTCCGCCAAAAGTCTGACAAAAGTCCGTCGAAAGTCTGTCGGACAGGCTGTCGGACTTTTGTAGACGAAAAGTCCGACCGTGTGTACGCCCCATTATGTCCACCATTTAGGAATCTTCCTAACAATGACAGACTGGTAAATAGTCACCCCATATGCAATATTTAGGGACGTTCCCATTAATAACAGACTGGTGAATTGTGACACCATGTCCAATATTTACAAATCCTCCCAAAGATGACAAACTGGAGAATGGTCACCCCATGTTCAATATTTCAGAATCTTCCCAACAATGTCACACTGATGAAAGATCACACTATGTCCAACATTTAGGGACCTTCTCATTAATTACAGATTGATGAAGGGTCGCCCTGTGTCCAATATTTACAGATATTCCCAATGATGACATGCTGGTGAATGGTCACCACGTGTCCAACATTTACGGACCTTCCCATCAATGACAGACAGGTGAATGAACACCCTATGTCCAAAATTTAGGGATCTTCCCAACAATGACTAACTGGTGAATGGTCACACCATATCCATCATTTGGGGACCTTCCTAACAATGACAGACTGGTGAATTGTCACCCTATGTTCAATATTTAAGGATCTTCCCAATGATGATATGCTTGTGAATGGTCACCCTGTGTCCAATATTTGGGGACCTTCCCAACAAGGACAGACTGATGAATGGTTACCCCATGTCCAACATTTAGGGACCTTCCCAACAATGACAGACTGGTGAATGGTCACCCCATGTCCAATGTTAAGGGATCCTCCCATTGATGACAGACTGGTGGGCTTATTATCAGAAGGTAACAGGCATTATGACAGATGACAGCAGACAAGGGTTTCGGGTCAATAGGCAGACAAACACAGGAGGGTGGACAAAGGTCATCAATGGTTAGAGAATAGGTGATACTGGTGGTAAGAATTAGTTGGTAGTCAAGTTACCTGGAGTAGAAGCTCTAGACCTGACTGTATGCCCATTATCTCTGGACTGGGTGCAGTTGGTGGATAGGAATCTGGAGGAGCAAATGGGGCGATGACATTGTAACTGGGGGGGTCATCCTGGAGGGGTTTAGATACCTCAATGTCAGGACCTGCAATAAGGAGAGATATAGTCAGTTCATGGGGTATCGTATGGGTATCATATATATAGTATCATCTGGGGTATCATACGGTCAATTCCATCAAGGTGTGTATATGATATGTTGTCATTGGGGTGTGTTTATAATGTGATGTCACAGGCGGTCATTATATGTGACATCATTGTGATGTCAATATTATGTATTTTACAGTATGTATTATATGTGATGTCACTGGGGTGTGTTGGTTATATTACATCATTGGGCGAGTAAGTGGTGCTGCATTTTCTGACTCATAACTGTTATATCATGTGATTTGTCATGTGATGTTACTGGGGGTGTGTTTATTGAATGATGTCATTGGGAGGATGTGTGTTATGTGATGTCACTGAGCGGGTGTGTCTGTTATATGATTGTAATACAAAATGATCCCGCAGGTTATTTGTTTTTTTCCGGCCTTCATATGCTTGAGTCACACACTGGGCACAGATCTGAACAGCTGCTTTTTATTTTAAGCTCAGTATTAAATAACAACAATTGATTTGACATTTTAAAAGAATATGTGAAAATACAAGCCTATTAGGTTATTGACCAGTCAGTCAATAAACTATTACTAGCTAGACTAGTAAAACAAATGTGACCTAGTGGTCAACCGGTTTGGCTGTTTGCTGCTAAGATCTCTTGGGGGGTCAGCTGTCACACGGATGATTCTGAGCAGGTGGCCTGTGTGCCAGTCCTGGAAGGATCTCAACTTTTACTACAGAGATCTATTTAGGCACATTATGTGACAATAGTATTACCGGCACTGCCATCCATTAAGCTTAATTCACAAAGCTTTATTACAAAATTAAGTATCTTTATTTTAGTCATGTGACTATCATTTCAAATCTCATTGGCTGAAAATAACTGTCACTTTTGTGAAATAAGTTTCCCTATCTTGGTGTTAGCTTACTGAATTGAGCTTATTGTGTTGTGGGCCCCTGACGCCTATTGTGTTGTGGGCCCCTTCTGTGGGCCACATAAGAATAATAAAGGCCTTCCACAGAGGATTCACCAAAGGCCCTCACAGAAAAGTAACCAAAGACCCTTAACAGAAGAGTCACCAAAGGCCCACACAGAAAAGTCACCAAGGGTCACAAAGGCTCTTACAGAAAAATCACAAAAGCCCCACACCGAAAAGTCATCAAGGGTCACCAAAGGCCCCCACAGAAGAGTAATCAAAGGCCCCTCCCACACAGAAGAGTTACCAATATGCACCCCACAGAAGAGTCACTAAAGGCCCCCCCATCAGAAGAGTCACCAAAGGGCCCTGCACAGAAGAGTCACCAAAAGGCCCCCCTACCGTTGAGTACCAAAGGTCCTTCTACAGAAAAGTCACCAAGGGCTCCCCCACAGAGGAGTTTCCAAAGGGCTCCCCACAGAAGAATCATCAAAGGCCCTCTACAGAAGAATCACCAAAGGCCCACACAGAAAATTCACCAAGGGTCACCAAAGGCCCCCACAGAAGAGTCATCAAGCCCCCCCCCCCCACAGAAGAGTCACCAAAGTGCACCCCACAGAAGAGTCACCAAAGGGCCCCCTACAGAACAGTCACCAAAGAGCCCTCTACAGAGGAGTCACTAAAGGGCCCCCTACAGAAGAGTCACCAAAGGAGCCCTCCAGGATAGTCCCTAAAGAGCCCCTTAAAGAATAGTCACCAAAGGCCCCAACTAAAGAGTCACCATACCCCCCCCCCCCCCCCAATAGGCTCAGCAAAGTGCCCCCAAGGGAAGACCGAGAAAAGTGCTTCCCACAGAAGAGTCATCAAAGGGCCTCCCACAGAAGAGTCACCAAAGGGCCCCCACACGAGAGTCACATAAGGGCCTCCCACAGAAGAATTACCAAAGGTCCCCCACAAAGAGTGACCAATGGATCCTCTACAAAATAGTCACCAAAGGGCTCCCTTCAGAAGAGTCACCAAAGGGCTCCCCTGAGAAAAATTGATAAAGACCTCCACAGAAGAGTCACCAAAAGGTCTTCCACAGAAGAGTCACCAAGGGGCCTCCCAAAGAAGTCACCAAAGGCCTCCACAAAAGGGTTTCCAAAGAATTCCTCACAGACGGGTCAGCAAAGGGCCCCCCACAGACAAAAGACTCCCTATTCAATTACTGCCCAACTGAAAACTTAGAGGGATAGATAGTAGGGATGATCTAAAAGTCTGCACCACACTTTGGCTGTCCTAACGAATGTCCAAACAGCTACCTGTCAATGATTGCTACATCCTTAGCAACCAGTGATGTCACCTGGTCCCATTCATTTACTGGCCTGGAATCCTTGGATAGCTCTGACATCATTGACCATGGCCATAACTGGTCAGTGACATCATCCAGGAGAATGTGTCCATTTGTTTACTTTCCGTGAGGCAGTCCTGGAGATGTAATTCATCAATAGTTACAGGATCAAATTTGTCCATTGGTCATCTGGATTTTTCTCTTTTGGCAGGTTGTTGGGTTTCGTTCACTGTGATTGGTGAGAATTTACATTGCTGGATTACATTATTGACAATGGATTTACATCATGGAACTTTTTTTTAAAAAAGGGCTTTTCAAAAACTCTGTGTGTGTTTAGTTACTTTTCACTTTTTTTGTGAAAGAGTACAGATACTATGTACCCCTTACTCATTCACTTAAAGGAGGGTATCTGGGGCCACCCTTGTTGTTAAAGGAGGCTTTGGGATTCTGATAAGCCCACTGCCCCCAGACCCCCACAATCACTGCCCAGGGTCTTGGGGAAGAGGTCCTTGTCCTCATCAACATAGAGACAAGGTGCTTTGGTCCCTCAATGGCATGGTAACCCCCTACCCCCCCCCCCCCATGTTGGGGGACATGTGATGCTTGTCCCCTCCTCTTTCCTGGCCAGACAGTCTGCATGCTTTGATAAGGGTCTGTTATGGACTTTTTGGAGGGACAGGGCTTCAATCTTTTTCTTGTATTTTTGTGTTGGGTTTTACATAAAACATAGAACGCTGTATTGAAGTTCTCATTGTGATGTCATTGTTGGGGTGTATATGTAATAATTGGAAACGCATATATCAAATTGCATCAATGGAAGTCTACTATGTGATGTCATGGGGCAAGTATGTAATATCTGACTCAATGGAGGTGCGTCATGTGATGTGTCATCTTATGTTATGGGACAGATGTGTAATACACTATATTACCAAAAGTATTGTGACGCCTGCCTTTACACACACATGAACTTTATTGCCACCCCAGTCTTAGTCCGTGGGGTTCAATATTGAGTTGACCCGCCCTTTACAGCTATAACAGCTTCAACTCTTCTGGGAAGGCCGTCCACAAGGTTTAGGAGTGTGTCTATGGGAATGTTTGACCATTCTTCCAGAAGCACATTTGTGAGGTCAGGCACTGATGTTGGACAAGAAGAGCTGGCTCACAGTCTCCACTCTAATTCATCCCAAAGGTATTCTATGGGGTTGAGGTCAGGACTCAGTGCAGGCCAGTCAAGTTCCTCCACCCCAAACTCGCTCATCCATTACTTTATGGACCTTGCTTTGTGCACTGGTGCGCAGTCATGTTGGAACAGGAAGGGGCCATCCCCAAACTGTTCCCACTAAGTTGGGACCATGAAATTGTCCAAAATGTCTTGGTATGCTCATGCCTTAAGAGTTCCCTTTACTGGAACTAAGGGGCCAAGCCCAATCCCTGAAAAACAACCCCACACCATATTCACCCCCTCCACCAAATGATCTGAACCAGTGCACAAAGCAAGGTCCATAAAGACATGGAGGAGCGAATTTGGGGTGGAGGAACTTGACTGGCCTGTACCTCAACCCCATAGAACACCTTTGGGATGAATTAGAGAGGAGACTGCGAGCCAGGTCTTCTCGTCCAACATCAGTGCCTGACCTCACAAATGCGCTTCTGGAAGAATGGTCAAACATTCCCATAGACACACTCCTAAACCTTGTGGACAGTAGGGGGGCCCCCCCCCGGTTCGGTTCGCATACAGAACATGCGAACAGGGAAAACATTTTTTGAACACACGAACACCGTTAAAGTCTATGGGACGTGAACATGAATAATCAAAAGTGCTCATTTTAAAGGCCAATATGCAAGTTATTGTCATAAAAAGTGTTTGGGGACCTGGGTCCTGCCCCAGGGGACATGTACCAATACAAAAAAAAGTTTTAAAAACGGCCGTTTTTTCGAGAGCAGTGATTTTAATAATGCTTAAAGTGAAACAATAAAAGTGAAATATTCCTTTAACTATCATACCTGGGGGGTGTCTATAGTATGCCTGTAAAGTAGCGCATGTTTCCCGTGTAAAGAACAGTCTGACAGCAAATTGACATTTCTAAAGGAAAAAAAGTAATTTAAAAGTACTCGCGGCTATTAATGAATTGTCGGGTCCCGGCAATACACATAAAAGTCATTGAAAAAGACGGTATGGGGTTCCCCCACAGTGCATTACCAGGCCCTTTGGGTCTGGTGTGAATATTAAGGGAAACCCCGAACCAAAATTAAAGAAAAAAAATTGCATAGGGGTCCCCCTAAATTCCATACCAGGCCCTTCAGGTCTGGTATGGATATTAAGGGAAACCCCATGCCAAAATTTAAAAAAAATTGGCGTGGGGGTCCCCCTCAAAATCCATACCAGACCCTTATCCGAGCACGCAACGTTACATAACCGGGTGACCCCGCCCCCTCTGATGCACAGGGAAAGCCATAGGGAAGTCCCTGTGAAGTCCCAGAGTGTCCGAGGGGGCGGAGTCACTGGGTAGCCCCGCCCTCAGTTATATAGGAACTGTCAGAAGAACAGAAGCATCACACAGCGGGAACCTCCCACGGATGCGGATCATCCAGAGAACAAAGCAGGGAAGAAGAAGCCGGAGGAAGATGCGGACGAGAAGACCGGAGGAAGAGGATCAGAGGAAGAAGCAGAGGAAGAAGCAGAGGAAGAAGCTGGGGAAGAACAAGATGTAGGAAGAAAACTGAATGAAGACCAGAAGAAGATGGAAGAAGAAGTGGGAAAAGAAGAAGACATTAATAAAAGGAATTGTCAAAAACCGGCTATTGTCTTTAACATTTTTGACACTTTTTTTGTGAAATGGTAGGGGTACATTTGTACCCCATTACCATTTCACACAGGGGGAGGCTGGGATCTGGGGGTCCCATTGTTAAAGGGGGCTTCCAGATTCAGATAAGCCCCCTGCCCGCATGCCCCCACAACCACCGGGCAAGGGTTGTGGGGATGAGGCCCTTGTCCCCATCAACATGGGGACTGCCTCCCCATGTTGAGGGCATGTGGCCTGGTACGGTTCAGGAGGGGGGGTGCTCTCTCATCCTCCCCTCTTTTCCTGTGGCCTGCCAGGTTGCGTGCTTGGATAAGGGTCTGGTATGGATTTTTAGGGGGACCCCCATGCCATTTTTTTTAAATTTCGGCATGGGGTTCCCCTTAAAATCCATACCAGACCTTTCAGGGGGACCCCCACGCCATTTTTTTTTTACATTTTGGCGCAGGGTTCCTCTTAATATCCATACCAGACCTGAAGGGCCTGGTATGGAATTTTACGCATTTTTTTTTAAATTTTGGTTCAGGGTTCCCCCTTCATATTCATACCAGACCCAAAGGGCCTGGCAATGCACTGTGGGGGAATCCCATGCCGTTTTTTTCAATGACTTTTTATGTGTATTGCAGAGACCCGACAATTCATTAATAGCCGCTACCGCTAGTACTTTTAAATGACTTTTTTTTCCTTTAGAAATGTCATTTTGCTCTCGGACTGTTCTAAACACGGGAAACATGCGCTACTTTACAGGCATACTATAGACACCCCCCAGGTACGAAATTTAAAGCAATATTTCACTTTTATTGTTTCACTTTAAGCATTATTAAAATCACTGCTCCCAAAAAAACGGCCATTTTTAAAACTTTTTTTTGCATTGATACATGTCCCCTGGGGCCGGACCCGGGTCCCCAAACACTTTTAATGACAATACCATGCATATAAGCCTTTAAAATTAGCACTTTTGATTTCTCACATAGACTTTTAAAGGGTGTTCCGTGGCTTTCGAATTCGCCGCGAACACCCCAACACCCCATACACACTATTAGATTTTTTGCAGATTTTTGTCTTCAGATTTACCAAAACCATATAATATGAGGTCAAACCTTGTTTCAATTTGTATGCAATCAGGCAGGCCCTCGCACTACATGGTTTTGGTAAATCTGAAGACAAAAATCTGCAGAAAATCTTATGCCCCGTACACACGGTCGGATTTTCCGACAAAAAATGTGTGATAGGACCTTGTTGTCGGAAATTCCGACCGTGTGTGGGCTCCATCACACATTTTCCATCGGATTTTCCGACACACAAAGTTTGAAAGCAGGCTATAACATTTTCTGACAACAAAATCTGTTGTCGGAATTTCCGATCGTGTGTACACAAATCCGATGCACAAAGTGCCACGCATGCTCAGAATAAATTAAGAGACGAAAGCTATTGGCTACCGCCCCGTTTATAGTCCCGACGTACGTGTTCCACATCACCACGTTCAGAACGATCGGATTTTCCGACAACTTTGTGTGACCGTGTGTATGCAAGACAAGTTTGAGCCAACATCCGTCGGAAAAAATCCATGGATTTTGTTGTCGGAATGTCCGATCAATGTCCGACCGTGTGTACGGGGCATAATAGTGTGTATGGGGCTTAAGACTGGGATGTCATTAAAGTTCATGTGCGTGTAAAAGCAGGTGTCCCAATACTTTTGGTCATATACTGTATATCAAATTTCATCATTGGAAGTCTAATATGTGATGTCATGGGGCAGGTATTTAACTCCTTCAGATCCGCGCTATAGCCAAATGACAGCTACAACGTGGACCTACTTTGCCGGGAGGTCATCAATAAACGTCCTCCCCTTTGCACGCTCCCCGCGCGCCCCCTGCAGGGCCAATCAGTGCCTTATCAGTGCCACCTAGCAGTGCTGCCTATCAGTGTCACCTACCAGTGCCGATCAGTGCCCATCACTACCACCCATCAGTGCCCATCACTGCCAGCTATCAATACCACCTATCAGTGCAACCTATTAGTGCCCTTCAGTGCCACCTATCAATGCCCTTCATGGGGCCGCCCATCAGTGCCACCCATCAGTGCCACCTCTCAGTGCCTACCAAGGCCACCTATCAGTGCCCACCAGTGCCACCTCATCAGTGCCCACCAGTGCTGCCTATTAGTGCCCATCAGTGCCGCCTTATCAGTGCCCATCATGTGTGATGTCATTGTGGTGTAGGTAGTGTGATATCATTGGGGGTTTGTATATTTTTTTTTACCTCACGGGGGGGGGGGGGGGGTACATATTTTATAGTGTCATTGGAGTGTATGTGTAATAGGTGATGCCATTTGGGTCTGTACATTCAGTGTCAGTAGGGGACACACAAATGGTGGGATGTATATTACCTTTGGAAGACATGGTGGGTCAAGCAATAGGATGTCTGTAAAAATGAAAAAAAAGAGTGGTTACTCCACCTATAACTGACACCCAGCATGGTATACATACCATACAGCATTATAGGGAGGTTCATGGAGTAATAGGAGGTGTCAGGGGCATTGTTAGGTCTACAAAAGATCCGGGGCTAGAGCCCATAGCAGAGAAGTAAAGAGTTATACGCTTCGGTCATACTCAGGGTCCTCAGAGAGCCCCCTTCCTTACATCAGGGTTCCCAGAGAGCCCCTTCCTTACATTGGGGACCCCAAAGAGCCCCTTCCTTACATCGGGTCCCCGGAGAGCCCCTTCCTTTCATCGGGGTCCCCAGAGAGCCCCTTCCTTACATCGGGGTCCCCAGAGAGCCCCTTCCTTACATCGGGGTCCCCAGAGAGCCCCTTCCTTACATCAGGGTTCCCAGAGAGCCCCTTCCTTACATAGGGGACCCCAAAGAACCCCTTCCTTACATCAGGTCCCCAGAGAGCCCCTTCCTTTCATCGGGGTCCCCAGAGAGCCCCTTCCTTACATCGGGGTCCCCAGAGAGCCCCTTCCTTACATCGGGGTCCCCAGAGAGCCTCCCCCTTACATCAGAGTCCCCAGAGAACCTCCCCTTACATCAGGGTCTCCAGAGAGCCTCCCCTTACATCAGGGTCTCCAGAGAGCCCCCTATACATAAGGGTCCCCAGAGAGCCTCCCTATATATCAGGGTCCCCAGAGAGCCCCCCCTATACATCAGGGTCCCCAGAGGCCCCCTATACATCAGGGTCCCCAGGGAGCCTCCCTATACATCAGGGTCCCCAGGGAGCCCCCCTATACATCAAGGTGAGAGGGGGGGGGGTGGATGAAAAGGGGTGAAAGAGAGGGGGTGAGAGACGGGGGTGGAGGAGAGACCCCCTAGCCCTGCCTGCAGTCCCTACTGTCCCAGCCCATCTGTGTGGGTAGACGTGTGTCATCCACCCACCTCCCGCCCGTCCTCGGCTCGCCTGTTTTCTTCCTGTTCCAGTCACAGCAAGCTGGGAGAGGAGGTTGGAGGAGTGCAGGCTCTGGGAGGCGCCGGGGATGCTGCTCAGGGTGGCGGGGCGCTCCAGTCCAGGAGTCGCAGGCCAGGCCCCACGAGCACTAGCACGGAGGAGGAGGAAGTGGAATCCTCCTCCGCTTTGAATGATGTGCACAGTAGGCAGGAAGGGAGTTGCGGCCGTGACATCACTGGTTGCCAGATGCTAGGCGGCTCTAGCAACCAGTGACCAAGAGTCAGGTGGAGGTGGGGGCGGAGCCAGAGCCAGCGCTACCACGGCTCAGTCCGCCCCTGTCCCCTGCATTCTGGACTGGGACAAGAGACTCGGGCTGTAGCCCCAATAGCCACCCCCTAGCGACGCCACTGGTAGGTGCCATATAAAGTAGTAAGAGGAGTTATTAGGCCATTATTGTAAATACTGTATATATGCACTCACTGGCCACTTTATTAGGTCAACCTTACTAGTAGAGGGTTGGACCCCCTTTTGCCTTCATTCTTCATGGCATAGATACAACAAGGTGTTGGAAACATTCCTCAGAGATTTTGCTCCATAGTGACATAATAACATCACACAGTTGCTGCAGATTTGTTGGCTGCACATCCATGATGCCAATCTCCTGTTCCACCACATCCCAAAGGTGCTCTTTTGGATGAGATGTGGTGAGTGTGGAGGCCATTGGAGTACAGAGACCTCATTGTCCAGTGGTGAGATGATTGGAGCTTTGTGACATGGTGCATTATCCTGCTGGAAGGAGCCATCAGAAGATGGGGACACGGTAGTCATAAAGGGATGGACATGGTCACCAACAATACTCAGGTAGGTTGTGGTGATTAAACCATGCTCAATTGGTACTAAGGGGCCCAAAGTGTGCCAAGAAAATATCCCCCCCACACCATTACACCCCCACCACCAGCCTGAACCGGTGATACAAGGCAGGATAGATCCATGCGCCAAATTCTGACCCCACCATCTGAATGTCGCAGCTGAAATCCAGACTCATCAGACCAGGCAACATTTTTCCAATCTTCTATTGTCCAATTTTGTGATCCTGTGCCAATTGTAGCCTCAGTTTCCTGTTCTTAGCTGACAGGAGTGGCACCTGGTGTGGTCTTCGGCTGCTGTAGCACATCTGCTTCAAGGTTCAATGTGTTGTGTGCTCAGAGATAGTATCCTGCATACCTTGGGTGTAACGAGAGGTTATTTGAGTTACTGTTGCATTTCCATCATCTGGAACCAGTCTGCTCATTCTCCTCTGACCTCAACAAGGCATTTTCCTCCACACAATGACCACTCACTGGATAGTTTCTCTTTTTCCCACCATTCTCTGTAAACCCGAGAGATGATTCTGTGTAAAAATCCCAGAAATACTCAGACCAGCCCGTCTGCCACCAACAACCATGCCGCCACCTTTATAGTCACTTCAATCACCTTCCTTCCCCATTCTGATGCTCGGTTTGAACTTCAGCAAGTTGTCTTCACCACATCTAGATGCCTAAATGCATTGAGTTGCTGCCGTGTGATTGGCTGATTAGCAATTTGTGTTACCAAAGTATATGAACAGGTGTACCTAATAAAGTGGCCGGTGAGTGTATATATATAAATTATGAGGGTGGACAGCACCAACAAGTAAAGGTAATTACCTATAAAGGCAACCAGGTTTGTCCCACCAAAATGGAAACAAATCCAAGGGGGTTACAGCACAGAGAGCCTCATATATTACGATCGATGCAGCTAAGAAGCCACTTGGCTTGGTTCCCTTCCTAGTGCAGACTGGAGGGGGTGGTTGGGATATGTTACCGACCAAAAGGGTGTAGGAAAGTGTTGTCAAAGTGTACATACACTTTAAGTAACTCTGACTATCTGTTGATTGGTTAAGCTTTGATAATAAAACCTGGAAGCTGATTGGTTGCTATGCAGAGCTGTGTTATTATTACCTGCGATTCGGAGTCTGGGAGAAGCTGTCGTGTTATTGTTACCTGCACTCCGGAGACTCGGATCGTCGGTGTCGTTTAGTGACACGCCCTATCCAAGGGTGTGTTGTGGTCGGAGATTTGGAGGAAGGAGGAGGGGGGAGATAAAGATGGAGGCGCTCCTCCTCTAATAACGTCTGCCAGGACGGAACATCAGGACTATTGTACCAATCGGTCGCAGTCACCGGCCCGCCGATCCGCGGTGAAGAGACGTCGGTGTGACGGTTATATTCCCACTTATTATTCTGGAATGACGCTCCTGGGCGGTCACCGGGGGGTTAACTCTGCTGCATGTTTGTCGGAGGGGCGGGGGGAGCGGAGTTTTGGTCTTCGGCCAAGTTTCTGGCGTTGGAAGTCCGGGTTAGATTAGGCGTCGACTGAGGAAAATAGAAACACGAAGAGAGAAGCAGGACATCGAATATCCATCTGTTTTATGGACCCAGCACAAAGAGGACCTGTCAGCCAGCGTTACAAATAAATCCCAGACGAGTCACAATGTACAGAGACGGGATCATTGTTCAGGAAATCTCCACCTTTTATCATTAAAACGCCGTCCTCGGTCTCCAGACAGTGACTGCGGCTGAGATCAATGGAATCCCAGAATGTGGAGGAGACTACATAGACTTCCCATACAGAACTCATAGAGAACATCATCTGTGCAAAACAAAACAAAACACAAAGTAACACTTTATAGTGACTGAGGAGAAAACAAAACAAATGTAACACTTTATAGTGACTGAGGAGAAAACAAAACACAAAGTAACATTTTATAGTGACTGAGGAGGAAACAAAACATAAAGTAACACTTTATAGTGTCTAATCTAATGGGAAAACAAAACACAAAGTAACACTTTATAGTGACTGAGGAGAAAACAAAACACAATGTAACACTTTATAGTGACTGATGAGAAAACAAAACACAATGTAACACTTTATAGTGACTGATGAGAAAACAAAACACAATGTAACACTTTATAGTGACTGAGGAGAAAACAAAACACAATGTAACACTTTATAGTGACTGAGGAGGAAACAAAACACAAAGTAACATTTTATAGTGACTGAGGAGGAAACAAAACACAAAGTAACATTTTATAGTGACTGAGGAGGAAACAAAACACAAAGTAACACTTTATAGTGACTGAGGAGGAAACAAAACACAATGTAACATTTTATAGTGACTGAGGAGGAAACAAAACACAAAGTAACATTTTATAGTGACTGAGGAGGAAACAAAACACAAAGTAACATTTTATAGTGACTGAGGAGGAAACAAAACACAAAGTAACATTTTATAGTGACTGAGGAGAAAACAAAACAAATGTAACACTTTATAGTGACTGAGGAGGAAACAAAACACAAAGTAACATTTTATAGTGACTGAGGAGGAAACAAAACATCACAACTAGAAACAAACATCTTTTTCTTTTTTTTTTTTTTTTTTTTTTTTTAGCAGAGACCCTGGATAATAAATTGGCAATCATTGCAATATTTTTTACCACACTGTATTTGCGCAGCGGTTTCTCAAACACAATCATTTTGGAAAAAAAATACACTTTTAATTAACCACTTAAAGCGGAGTCCCGCCTGCAAATTTCTTTTAACTGCTTCAGCCCCCCGGGAAGAATTTACCCCCTTCTTGACCACTTTTTGCGATTCGGCACTGCGCTGCTTTAGCTGACAATTCCTGCGACGTTGCATCCAAAACAAAATTGACGTCCTTTTTTTTTTTAAACACAAATAGAGCTCTTTTTTTTTTTTTTGTGGTATTTGATCATCTCTGCGGGTTTTATTTTTTGCGCTATAAACAAAAAAAGAGCGACAATTTTGAATAAAAAAAGCAATATTTTTTTTACATTTTTGCACACAAAAATATATTCCTCAGTTTAGGCTGATATATATTCTTCTACATATTTTCGTTAAAAAAAAAAAAAAATCGCAATAAGCATATGTTGATTGGTTTGTGCAAAAGTTATCGCATCTCCAAAATAGGTAATAGATTCATGGCGTTTTTATTTATTTATTTATTTTATTACGAGTAATAACTAGCGGTGATCAGCGATTTTTTAGCGGGACTGCAACATTGCGGCGGACAGATCGGACACCTAACTGACATTTTTTTAAAAAAAGCAATATTTTTTACTATAATAAAAATCTCCAAAAATATATAAAAAAACAAATTTCTTTCTCAGTTTAGGCTGATATATATTCTTCTACGTATTTTTGGTAAAAAAAAAAAAAAAAAAAAAAAATCGCAATAAGCGTATATTTATTGGTTTGCACAAAAGTTATAGCGTTTACAAAATAGGGGATCGATTTACGGCATTTTTATTATTATTATTATTATTTTTTCATTAGTAATGGCGGCAATCTGCAATCGGGACTGCGACATTGTGGCGGACACATCGGACACTTTTGACACTATTTTGGGACCAGTGACATTTATGCAGCGATCAGTGCTATAAAGATGCACTGATTACTATGTAAATGACAATGGCAGGGAAGGGGTTAAACACTAGGGGGCGATCAAGGGATTAAGTGTGTCCTAGGGAGTGATTCTAACTGTGGGGGGGGGGGGGGTGGGGTACCACTGACATGACAGCGATCACTGCTCCCGATCACTGGGAGCAGTAGATCTCTGTCATATTTCTAGGCAGAGCGGGGAAATGCCTTGTTTACATAGGGATCTTCCCGTTCTGCCACTTCGTGTCACAATTGCGGGCCCCCGGGCGGACATCGAGTCCGCGGGACCCGCGGGCACGCTCACAGAGTACGTGGCGCGTGCCCCCACTAGGCCGCCTCTTAAAGGGGATGTACAGGTACGCCCATTTGCGCAGCCGTGTGATTGTGCCAACGTACATCGTCGTGTGCTGGTCGGCAAGCAGTTAAAGTCAGCAGCTACAAATACTGCAGCTGCTGACTTTTAAAATAAGGACACTTACCTGTCCAGGGCACCCGTGATGTCCTTCACCCAAAGCTGACCCATCCCTCAGCTCTCGGGTGGAGGTACCAGCATCTTCAGTAAGGGAATCAGGAAGGGAAGCCTTGCGGCTTCACAGCCTGTTTCCTACTGCGCATGCACAAGTCACGCTGCGCGTTCTGAATGGTTCCTGCTGTCTTCTGGGACCTGCGTGTCTCCCAGAAGACAGCGGGGGGGAGGGGGATGGAGGAGGGACGTGGCGTAGTTCACAGCGGATTCTGCGGCGCTCTTTCGCAGGAAGTGGGAGCAAATACCTGGATTAGACAGGTATCTGATCCCCCCTCCCCCCTGAAAGGTGCCAAATGTGACATCGGAGGGGGGGGGGCAGGAACCGGATCAGCGGAAGTTTTATGTCTTGGTGGAACTCTGCTTTAAGGACTGGAAGGATTTGCCCCCTTAATGACCAGGCCGTTTTTTGCGATACGGCACTGCGTCGCTTTAACTGACAATTGCGCGGTCCTGCGTCACTGTACCCAAACAAAATTGATTGCCTTATTGCTTTTTTATTTACCAAAAATATGAACTGTAGAAGAATAAATATTGGCCTAAACTGATGAAGAAATTAATGTTTTACATTTTTTTTGGGGGGGGGATATTTATTATAGCAAAAAGTAAAAAAATATTTAATCACCGATATTACTAGTAATAAAATAAATAAATAAATAAATAAAAAGGCCAAAAATCTATTCCCTATTTTGTAGACACTATAACTTTTGCGCAAACCAATCAATATACGTTTATTGCGATTTTTTTTTTACCAAAAATATGTAGAAGATATATATCAGCCTAAACTGAGAAATATATTTTTTTGGGCAAAAACGTAATATTGCTTTTTTTTTCAAAACTTTGGCTCTTCTTTTGTTTATAGCGCAAAAAATAAAAACTGCAGAGATGATCAAATACCACCAAAAGAAAGCTCTATTTGTGGGAAAAAAAGGACGTCAGTTTTGTTTGGGTACAGCGTCGCACGACCGCGCAATTGTCAGTTAAAGCGATGCAGCGCCGAATCGCAAAAAATGGCCTGGTCACGAAGGAGGGAGTAAGTGGTTAATGAATTTTTATACAAAAAATATATATATAGGAAGGCCAGTATGGTGGCCTGAAATTATGGGAGGAGCCCAGGGGGGTATTTAACCAGACCACCCACAGTGGTCTGTGTCGGTTCCAGTGCGCGGTATTACGTCATCAGGCCGACTTTGCTAACTCATTGCGTGTCCGTGAGTTCCTGCTCTCGGCATCCAGCATTTTGCAGTTCCCCGTTCGCAGGTTTTCGTCGACCGCTACACACTCGCTGTCGCAGGTAGGACTTGTTGTTACCGTTCCTATGGAACTGGAATCATTATATTATCATGTTCCTCTCTCGTGAACCGCCCTTACGGCTTTGTAAGCCTTACTATGTCATTCGCATGTATTCGCACATTTTCTGCCTAGCTCTGTTCCTTAGTCGAGCCCAGTCGCATCCGCGACGTAACGACTCGTGGTAGCCCTCCGATCGGCACCATTCGTAGTTAGCCGACTAGGCAATATGAACCACAGGAATAGCACGTTGAGCCACTTACGAATCAAGTCGCATCAGCGGCGCATGGTCCCGAACCTGCGTCCCATACATCACACCTCTTACTAAACCCCCACTCCACCTTACTGACTCCCTACACCTCCTACGAAACACCCACTTCACCTAACTGACCCCCTACACCTCCTACGAAACACCCACTTCACCTAACTGACCCCCTACACCTCCTACGAAACACCCACTTCACCTAACTGACCCCCTACACCTCCTACGAAACACCCACTTCACCTAACTGACCCCCTACACCTCCTACGAAACACCCACTTCACCTAACTCACTCCCTACACCTCCTACGAAACACCCACTTCACCTAACTGACCCCCTACACCTCCTACGAAACACCCACACCACCTTACTGACCCCCTACACCTCCTACGAAACACCCACTTCACCTAACTGACCCCCTACACCTCCTACGAAACACCCACTTCACCTAACTGACCCCCTACACCTCCTACGAAACACCCACTTCACCTAACTGACCCCCTACACCTCCTACGAAACACCCACTTCACCTTACTGACCCCCTACACCTCCTACGAAACACCCACTTCACCTAACTGACCCCCTACACCTCCTACGAAACACCCACTTCACCTAACTGACTCCCTACACCTCCTACGAAACACCCACTCCACCTAACTGACCCCCTACACCTCCTACGAAACACCCACTTCACCTAACTGACCCCCTACACCTCCTACGAAACACCCACTTCACCTAACTGACTCCCTACACCTCCTACGAAACACCCACTCCACCTTACTGACCCCCTACACCTCCTACGAAACACCCACTTCACCTAACTGACCCCCTACACCTCCTACGAAACACCCACTTCACCTAACTGACCCCCTACACCTCCTACGAAACACCCACTTCACCTAACTGACCCCCTACACCTCCTACGAAACACCCACTTCACCTAACTGACTCCCTACACCTCTTACTGGATACCAAACACTCACCAACAGCCGATCCGAATCTAGTCGCAGCTTCGGTACTATGGTTCGGATCCTCGGCAAACACAAGCCCCTTCAACCACCATCACCACCAGTTGATCCGAGTCCAGTCATATCATCGGCGCTACGATTCCGATCTGGCACACAAGCCCCCTCGTCACCTCGCAACTACAGCCGATTAGAATCTAGTCGCATCATCGGCGCAACTATTCGAATCCTCGGCAATAGAAATTTCACCAACCGATCCGAGTCCAGTCGCATCACCGGCTCAACGATTCGGATCCCTCACAAACAACACCACCGGTGCTCACTCCAGCCCGGTTCGAACTAGTCGCATCCACAATATGAATACAGAAAAGAAAAAGTTTAACCCTGCGCTTACTTAACAACTCAGCAGCTCACACAACAAATAGGATATTTGTCTAAAGTAACAAGTGCACAAACAAGTGTAGTGCTTAAAGTATTAAATGCTTATAATGTTACATATGCATAACAAAAATTAGGAAAGGAAGAAAAGGAGTCTTTATCGATTCCTAGTGCACAAAATAAAGTCTCTGCTAGTTGTCAGATGTCATTTTAAATGCGAGAAGTTATTCATAATCCAATGGTTGCATGCAACATCCTAATCACCACGTGGATAACTCATGCGGAAAAGTGAGTGTGACGAACCCTCTACACAGAAAGAATGAAGGCTTACCAGAGGGGTTGGACTCATAAGAACATATGCTCAATGAGTCAACAGAGCTTGTATCACCGACTGGTAATAAAAGGGGACCTCTCAACTGGATAACAACGGAACTCCAAAATTGTCCGGAACTGTAGGGGAACCCTCTTTACAATGGATGGCAACCCGTCCAATGGACCGTCTCAGGGAAATAGCCCATATGAAATAGAAAGGGGCCACATAGCAATACCGTTTGTAAAACAAATTTATTAAAAAGGTAAAACACTTACATTTCTGTAGTAAAAAAGCGCTTATGGCAGTCAGTGGAGTCTCCCGACGCGTTTCGTCTTACAAGACTTCATCTGGAGTGAATATGATATATATATATATATATATATATATATATATATATATAAATACAGTAGTACTTACAATTCGCATCCCTAGCCTTACGTTCTATCATGCATAAACATACACAACTAACGCCATCTATATGTACAGTACAATGTTACGCACGGTCATTCCTACATAATCTAAAAATTCCGCTAACTTTGTTTCGCCTTTCTAAAAGGCTGCTTACTTGCAATCGCTGCAAGCATTTCTGCAAATGGATCAAAACGGCCACTCATCTCCAGTAGCAACACGGCTGCTCATCTATTTCTCTATCGCTTTCCCCTTTTAGGTCAGTAGAGTTTCCAGTTGGTCCACCCTGCACCAGGTTTGGACAGTATTTTCTTCAGGTAAAAAAAAAAAAAAAAAAAAAAACATTGTCGAGGGCTTGCATCTCTTCATCAGGAGACCAGCCACTGCCCCGAACAGCTCTTAGCAATCCTCCTTCTCAAAATAAAATTCCTATCTCACCCTACTACAGGTTCCCGGTCAACCCAGTTCTTGACCCCAACGGAGACTTCACTACTAGGGCTTCAAGTCAGGTGTGTAGTTCAAAGGGATCCCCCTTTGCTTTTCTCTTAAACACTCTTTTACGACATGTTTTTTACTTCACATACACAATTTGGCTCCTGAGGTGTTTGGTAACTGTCACATACTTCTCTGTATTTCACTCTGTTTTCGAAGCCAGATCCTTCACTACACAGGCAAAAAAACAAGGAATGGGGGCGCCTCTGAGAAATGATCATAAACACTTTATTTCAAACAAAATATCCACTCACGTGAGGGTAGGAGAAGTCATGTACAGGAGCATGATGAGGACTGAAGAGCTGAGAAATGCAGGACTGTAGGCAGAAGCTGTATCAATGTGGCTGAAGCACAATCAAGTCAAGGCAGGCAGGGGTGCAGATGGCTGAGCACATACACACACCGGTGTAATACAATGTCCCTGGAAGATGGTGTCAGTAGTCCAGTGAAAAAGGAAAGGATCAGTCCAATAATGGCATAAATGTCAAATAAAGAGAGGGGGAGAGAAGGACGAGAAGGAATGCGGCTATTCCATTCCATCTATAGCCAGCAATTTCAGAAACGCATCCCATATTGATGACGTCATGGCCCGGCGCCGGCCTGTGTCTGCTCTCCAAGCCTCGCTTCCATCCTACACACACGGCCGTGTCTCTCCCCTCACTACACAGGGACAGTGCAATCGCTGTGGAGATACAGTGCAGCCCTGCCATCCGGCCGGACGTCCTTCTCTCCCCCTCTCTTTATTTGACATTTATGCCATTATTGGACTGATCCTTTCCTTTTTCACTGGACTACTGACACCATCTTCCAGGGACATTGTATTACACCGGTGTGTGTATGTACTCAGCCATCTGCACCCCTGCCTGCCTGGACTTGATTGTGCTTCAGCCACATTGATACAGCTTCTGCCTACAGTCCTGCATTTCTCAGCTCTTCAGTCCTCACCATGTTCCTGTACATGACTTCTCCTACCCTCATGTGAGTGGATATTTTGTTTGAAATAAAGTGTTTATGATAATTTCTCAGAGGCGCCCCTATTCCTTGTTTTTTTCTCAGCTATTGGAACTCGCTTTTGGTTTCTTGGTGGCTGCCCTGACTGAGATAGCGTTTTTTTATTATTAGTGTACACATCCGTACATCTACATTCCTGGACAATTGGGTACTACATTGTAAGGTATCTGCACATTGCGCCTTGTTACTTGTTTAGTCACTACACAGGCAAGATCACCTAAAGTACAGCTTGCTGGCAGTGCAAGCGTTAGCAGACCAACATACGTCAATTAACTACAGATCGCAACATTCCTACTTGGCATACCAGACTTCAGCTATCTGCCCCATACCGCCTTGGGGTGCTCTGGTCCATTAGTCTGTGCCTAGCACAGACTGGCCCCAGAGCTATCGGTTACCTAGCCAGTCACCTCCTGGCTCACCTCGGTTGTCACGCATTCTTTTGAGTTTTCTAAAGTCACACTCAACAGCGGTCGCACGCAAACTAGCTGTCACTACGCCTATCGCTCCTTGTCCTGTCCTTTATTTTTCTTCTGCCTTCCATCTTATCTACCCAAACACATCTATCCCCTCCTACCTTTGCAACTTACCTTTAGACATATGCATTTCCCCCCTTATTTTAGCTGATGCCATGTCGCAGGCCGACAGCGATGACTTCGCCTCCGCACCGCCATCACCCGGTGCAGGCTCAGCAAACGAGGCTCACAGTCTACCAGAGCTTGGACCATCCCCAAGCTTACAGCAGGACTACAGCGCAGGAGTATTCCCTACCCTGCTACAACTAGGAAAGCTGAGCTTTTTAGGCTGCTGTTTCCACCGCCAGTGCCAACCCTCCCAGGCATCACTGCAGTCAATTTCCTCAGCGATTACTCAGTTGCACTTCTTGGTGACCACATTGTCAACAGCAGTCACCAACGTCTAGGCCAGAGTGGGAACCCTGGAGGTGCGTCAAGCTGCGCCCCCACCATCTACAGTCACCACCATAACTCCCGTGCCTTCCCTTACAGGTACGCCCGACATCTGCACCAACGTCTTCCCCATGCATCTCGTCCCAGCAGGCATCAGGAAGGACATCTTGGATGGGAAGGACGTTAACTTAGCATCCATCCTCGTATCAGTACACGACTTAGCCCGAAAACAAGTCATACTCATCGGGGGACGTCTCTGTCATCCTGAAGGCTAAAGACCAAAGGCATGCCCACAAACTCACTGTCACAGAGTTTGTGCTGGCCTTTGGGATGCTCAGAGACGTACTATGCACAGTCAACTCCAACAGGAGGGAAGAACTGGACCTGTACTTACATTCAGTAGTGGATCTAGGTTAGAAATATGGAGGATGCTCATTTTATGAATACCACAGATCATTTTCAGCTAAGGCAGCAGCCAGACTCTCTCAGTTCCAGGTGACTACCAACTGGAGCACCATCGATACAGAGCTGTTCTGTCGCCATTTCGCTGGCCTACGCTCTCCACTCTGTACTAACTGCCAGTCTTCCACCCATATGGCTAACTGGTGCTCTGAGTTAGGTGGCAGATGCCTCCCCAACTTTTCCTCCACCTCTAATGCCGCTCAAAATCCAACAGCATTTACTCAGCTGTCCCAGGCAGACAGGTTAGGATGACCCATCCATGCACTAGGGGGTGCAGCCATCTGCAACAATTTCAACTTCGGGTGTTGCAACTTCCCTCACTGCAAACTCCTTCATATCTGCCTCGCATGTCATAAAGCTCACCCCAGAAACACCTGCAGTGTCAAGCAGCTTGATGCCTCATGACTAGGCCGCGTGCACGTTGGATAGCTCGGTTTTACCTATCCTCACACCCAACACCCTCACTGGCCGCCTTCCTTGTGCAGGTATTCACTACAGGATTCCACACTGGACTTATTACGCTTCCCAACACAACCGACGAGGAAGCCATCAGAACCTTGTTGCAGACTGAACTAGACCGGGGGTACATGATCGGCCCCTTTACACAATCACCTTTCTCTGTATGGAGAGTCAGCCCTATCGGGCTTGTCAAGGGCAAGTTCTCAAAAAAACTTTGTTTAGTCTATGATTTGTCCGCGCCTCATTGTTCTCACATAGCCAGTTTATATTCCCTCATACCCTCAGAAGAGTTCTCCCTTAAATATTCATCTGTAGACCTAGCTATTCAATCTATCATTAGTGTAGGAGCAGGCGCTTGACTGTCTAAAGCGGACATCTCGGACGCCTTCAAGTTATTACCAATCGAACCGTACCTATGGCGATGGCACAGAATCAAGTGGAAAGGCTTGTACTATTTCGCTACTAAATTGACTTTCGGCTCCAAAAGCAGCCCGTGGCTGTTTGACACATTTGCTCAGTCCCTTTCCTGGATCCTGTCACATCATGCGTCCTGTCAGAAAGTGATTCACTACCTAGACGACTTCCTACTCATAGAGAAACCTAGTGAGACCCCAGTATATCTAAACAGCCTAAGAGAGATCTTCTACAATCTTAACGTGCCTATAACAGAAAAGAAAGTGGAAGGCCCGGCACAGCTTATTACCTTCTTGGGTGTCATACTCGACACTCGCGCCATGCAGGCTAGCCTGCCTCCCGACAAATTGACCCGCATCAGGACGGTCATTCATACCTTCACCAGTACTCAAGGGTGCACTAAGAGGCAACTACAATCTCTGCTTGGCATGTTTAACTTTGCCATAAGGATTATCCCTTAAGGGCGATCCTTTGACTCCCACCTCCTGGTGTTTCTCTCCCAGGTACAAGACCCTGACCAAATCCTTAAACTAGATGAGGCAGCGATAGCTGATCTGGCTATGTGGGACGATTTTCTCACAAACTGGAACGGCATTTCGATGTTCATTCCGTCAGCATTTCCCTCTTCACCTCAGATAGTCACGGATGCCGCAGCCTCCACTGGCTTTGCGGCAATTTTTGGCCATCATTGGTTTGCAGGGCCATGGCCGCCAGAAATACTCTTGATTCCCGGGTTCAGTCAATCCTCCTCATTGTTCGAGATCTACCCCATTGTTGCAGCAGCTCAAGTCTGGGTCAACAACTGGGCAGGACAAACAGTGACATTTGCCAACCAAGCCACAGCCAGTATCATTAATAAAGGCTGGTCCAAGTCCTTGGCCATCATGTCCTTCCTGCGCAGGCTGGTGCAACTATCGCTACAGCACCAATTTAATGTCTTCTGGGTCCACATCCCAGGCAAATGCAATACCTCGGCCAACGCATCTCGTTTTAACTTTGCAACATTCTTTTCGCAGGAACCTGGAGCCGACCCAACCATGTCTGTTATCCCACTTTGGTCGCAGCTAACCCTGGATTGAAACGATACCTTCATGACGCTACCAGTCTGATTAACCTATCCTTATCTCACAACACCTTGAAGGCCTACCGTACTGCCTGGAAGATCTATGACAGGTTTCTAGCTTCAAACCCTGGGCAGTATCAGGAAATCTCCATCACATTCTGGCCTTCATATCGTTCTTCATATCGTACTGCCAAACACAGTTGGCATTGTCGCACAATACCATTAGACTCTACCTAGCTGGCATCCAGCAATTCATCTCCTTACAAGGCCCTACCTAACCATCTTTGTTCGCCGCCCATGCGGTCAAGACCATCCTGCGCGGTATTCACAGGCGACGGCCCCAAATTAGTAGTAAATGCCTACCTGTCACCAGTGCCATATTCCGAGACATGTCTACTATCCTCTCAGAGTCCCCCTTTGGCTTGTTACCCAGCTTGGTCATTCAAGCAGTTATCTACATGGCATTCTGCGGCTTCCTACGCCCCAGCGAATTCACAGTCACCAGCCCCAGTTGTAAGACGTTACGTAGACGCCACCTCACATGCCACCACAGTTACTTCATCTTGCACCTCGGGGTGTCCAAAACACAAAAGTCCGGTCCGGGGGTTGATATCAAGCTTTTCCAAACTCAATTATTGACTCATCTGTCTGATGCCTCGGAGGACAGCCCATTACTACCGTTCCCGATTAGCCCCCTAAGTAGCAACCAGTTCACTAGACACGTCAGAATCCTTTTGCGCAACTTAGGCCTTGACCCCGGCCATTTTTCTGGACATTCTTTTCATATAGGAGCAGCATCAGCAGCCTCAGGAAACGGGGTCCCGGACCACGTCTTCAAGAAGATGGGCAGGTGGAAATCCACCTGCTTCGCTCGATACATTCCCAATCCACAAACAGAAATGTCACGAGCCTTGCCCTGTAGTGTGTTATCAAAATAAATAAATAATTACCTCCCTAACCGAGTCTTTTGCGCCCTTCTCTTGGCATATCGCCTAGCAGACCAGGGCTTACTGTACAGAAGACCAGGGCACACTTCAGATCTATTTTATGTTGTTAGTCTTGTGACATGTTCACCTTTAAACCAACACCTTTAAAAGTGATCTTGTGGATTAACGCCACCACCAAAGGCTAAAAGGGCTTGCTTACCGGATCAAATTGGACCTCTCATTACAAAAGGTCAAAAACACCTGTGGCTCCATACCCAGCCAGGGCCTTTAAATCCCGTCAGTCTTTTAAATAAGGGACATCAATCCTCCTCATAAGGTGATCATAATGGTATCCCACAATAGAGAAGATTACGCATAGTGTAAAATCCACAAAGCTTTAATGAACTTAGAAATACAAGTTGCACTTACAAGATTGTAGTGTAAAAAACGCCTTAATTCGTATGCGTAGGCCATCACACATACATAAAACTACCATCTACCTGGGATACAAGTATGACGATGGTGTCAGCGAGTCGCTCCGCCCAACACGTTTCGTCATACATTTGACATCATCCAGGAGCACCTCTATCGCCAGTTGCAGGAACCGTTGGATCGTTTCTTGGGCTCGTCGGTAAGAGCGGTGGGGGAGATCCCTCCTACAGCTTCTGAAAGTGATCCAGCAGTTAATTAGCCGCTCAGACCACTTTCATGAGAAAGCCAATTGCCGGCTTCATTCTCAACTCCAATAAACCACTTCTTAACCATCATGGCGACACGTGGATACTTCCCATACAGAGCACAGAGAACAGAGACCTCATAGAGAACATAATCTGTGGAACAAACAAAACACAATGTAACGGTTTCTAGCGACTGAGGAGGAAACAAAACACAATGTAGCGGTTTATGGTGACTGAGGAAACAAAACACAATGTAGTGGTTTATAGTGACTGAGTAAACAAAACACAATCTAACGGTTTATAGTGACTGAGGAAACAAAACACAATGTAATGGTTTATAGTGACTGAGGAGGAAACAAAACACACTCCATAGAATCTTCCAAAACAACAACAAAGTATTTTTCTTCCACACATGAGTTGTATCCTCCCCATAAAATATGAGAAGACCTCCGTTGGGAAATTTTCTCATCCCCATAGTCAGTCCCTCTCTCTGAAGCCATGATAATGGGGGATAGCAGGGCTGTGGATAAGGGGGTACCACCAGTCCTCCTGTATGGGGCCCAGGTCAGCAGGGGGGCTCAGGCAGCTGGGTGAATCAGATGTGGGCAGGGACGGTGATCGGCACTGCAGGGGGACAATTACTGAAAGCGGTCCTCTGTATGGCTCTCTCTGCAGCAGCTGAAAGCTGACTTCTTCTCCTCTCCATCCCACCGGCTTTCAGCTGCTGCAGAGAGAGACATACATGGGATTGGTTAAAATGATTGCCCCCCTCCCCCACCACACTGATTACCCTCCCTGTGCACCATACATTTCCACCTGCTGCCCAGGCCCCCCTGTGTGCCCCCCCTACCCCATCCCCCTGCAGTTCTACTGGCTTCCCCCCTCTACTTGCCACGGCTTTCAGCTGCTGCAGAGAGCACCATACTAGGGGTCAGTTCCAGCAATTGCTTCCCTGTCACACCGATTACACTCCCTGTGCATCATACAATTCCAACTGCTGCCCAGGACCCCCTGTGTGCCCCTTCTACCCCGCGCAATGCTTCCGGCTTCCCCGTGGTTTCTTACAGCAGCCCTTAGTGACAGTTTCCAGAGAAAGCAATTGCCAGGCGTCAGGCTGCAAACTTGTGAGCGGCCTATCTGTCCCCCTCCACAGGATCCATGAATGGAGGTCCACAGATAAAACAGAGGGCACATACACTATTTCACAGAAAGTATTGGGACACCTGCCTTTACACGCACATGACCTTTAATGGCATCCCAGTCTTAGTCTGTAGGGTTCAATATTGAGTTGGCCCACCCTTTGCAGCTATAACAGCTTCAACTCTTCTGGGAAGGCTGTCCACAAGGTTTAGGAGTGTGTCTATGGGAATGTTTGTTAATTCTTCCAGAAGCAAATTTGAGAGGTCAGTCACTGATGTGGACGAGAAGGCCTAACCAAGTTATGAATAAGCGCTAACACATGCGCTAACACATGAAACGCGTAACCTTGCTTCCCCCCCCCGCTGTATGTTGTACTGCCTTGGAAAGGGATACAAATCCACAGTAGAACAAGCGACACTCATTGGTGAACACAGAAGCCAGTAGAACCAGAGGCCTAGCAGAACCACTGCAACAAGGAGGTAGGGAGGGCTAGACCGTGACAGATCATACAACCAGATGGTATGAAGTATAGTCATCCTTAAAAAAGAAGGTACAGTCAGATTGTATAGTGTATGGCAAGGTTTAAGGATATTGTACAATAAGATTGCATAGTATATGGCCAACTTCCAGGTTAGTCAGTCGGATTTGGATTCTGACTGATTTCAATTACGAGCAAGTGCTAAGCAGTGGGACACTGACAGACTCAGAGGAGGATAGTGTGCCCACCAAACAAAGGCGTTCTTGTGAGGAGGAGGCAGTGGCAATAACCAGTAAGGATGAGCCGAACATCCCCGGTTCGGTTCGCAGCAGAACATGTGAACAGGCAAAAAATTTGTTTGAACACGTGAACACCGTTAAAGTCTATGGGACACGAACATGAAAAATCAAAAGTGCTAATTTTAAAGGCTTATATGCAAGTTATTGTCATAAAAAGTGTTTGGGGACCTGGGTCCTGCCCCAGGGGACATGTATCAATGCAGAAAAAGGTTTAAAAACAGACGTTTTTTCGGGAGCAGTAATTTTAATAATGCTTAAAGTGAAACAATAAAAGTGAAATATTCCTTTAAATTTCGTACCTGGGGGGTGTCTATAGTATGCCTGTAAAGTGGCGCACGTTTCCCGTGTTTAGAACAGTCCGAGAGCAAAATGACATTTCTAAAGGAAAAAAAAGTAATTTAAAAGTACTCGCGGCTATAATGAATTGTTGGTCCCAGCAATACACATAAAAGTCATTGAAAAAAAACGCATGGAATTCCCCCACAGCCCATTACCAAGTCCTTTGGGTCTGGAATGAATATTAGGGGAAACCCGAACCAAAATTTAAAAAAAAATTGCGTGGGGGTCCTACCAAATTCCATACCAGGCCCTTCAGGTCTGGTATGGATTTTAAGGGGAACCCCATGCTAACATTTTTAAAAAAATGGCGTGAGGGTCCCCTCAAAAATCCATACCAGACCCTTATATGAGCACGCAACCTGGCAGGCCACAGGAAAAGAGGGGGGATGAGAGAGTGCCCCCCCAACCGTACCAGACCACATGCCCTCAACATGGGGAGGGTGTTTTGGGGTAGCCCTACCATTTTTTATTTTTTAATAAAGGACTTGTCCCCAAGCCATGTCATGTTTAACATTTTCACACTTTTTTTTTAAATGGTAGGGGTACGGTAGGGGTACATTTGTACCCCGTTACTATTTGCCCACGTAAGGCCTCATGCACACAGGACGTTAGAAAAAAATGAGTTGCAAAGCCACTACCAACACTACCAAAGGAAAAAGCGTCTGTAAAAAAGTGCTTTTAGAAGCTTTTTTCATGGGCGCTAATGCGCCTTTAGCCATGCTAGCTTTTAGCAGCATTTCTCTGCCTATGGGAGCCCAATGATTTGAATAGAAGTCGCACCAGAAGTCAGATCATGATGATCCGACTTGCATCGCGGCCTGTGTGCTGAGGATCTTGAAGGGGAACCCCTCGCCAAAATGAAAAGAAAACTGGCGTGGGGTTCCCTCTCAAGACAATACCAAACCCTTCAGTCTGGTATGGATTTTAACGGGAACCCCCCACACCAAAAAAAATGATGTGGGGTCCCCCCCAAGATCCATACCAGACCCTTATCCGAGCATGCAGCCCAGCAGGTCAGGAAAGGGGGCAAGTGAGCGCGCCCCCCCTTGACCATACAAGGCAACATGCCCTCAACATGGGGGAGTGGACCATGTTGATGGGGATAAGCCTGGCCGGTGGTTGTCTGGGTCTGCAGGGGGGGGCTTATTGGAATCTGGAAGCCTCCTTTGACAAGAGGCCCTTGATCCTGGCCCCCACCCTATGTGAATGAGTATGGGGTACATTGTACCCCTACCCATTGACCCAAAAAAAGTGTCAAGAATGAAAACTCTACAAAGGTTTTTGAAGTAATTTATTAACGCAGCTTCGGCGTCTCTTCCGGTTCTTATTCCTCCTCCGCTGATGTCTTCTTCACCTTTCCAGTTCCTCTCCTCTCCGTGATGTCTTCTGCCTCTGCTGGGTCTCCTCTCTCTACTGTCTCCTCCTGTTGTCCTCTCCCGTTGTCTCCTCCTGCTGTCTCCTCCTGCTGTCTCCTCCTGCTGTCTCCTGCAGCTGTCTCCTGCAGCTGTCTCCTCCTGCTGTCTCCTGCAGCTGTCTCCTCCAGCTGTCTCCTCCAGCTGTCTCCTCCAGCTGTCTCCTCCTGCTGTCTCCTGCAGCTGTCTCCTCCAGCTGTCTCCTCCAGCTGTCTCCTTCAGCTGTCTCCTTCAGCTGTCTTCTCCTGCTGTCCTCTCCCGTTGTCTCCTCCTGCTGTCTCCTCCTGCTGTCTCTTCCAGCTGTCTCATCCAGCTGTCTCCTCCAGCTGTCTCCTCCAGCTGTCTCCTTCAGCTGTCTCCTCCAGCTGTCTCCTCCAGCTGTCTCCTTCAGCTGTCTCCTTCAGCTGTCTTCTCCTGCTGTCCTTCCTCAGTTGTTGTCTCGACGCTCTCTCCCGCTGTAATGCTGGGTCCGCAGGGTTCCATTACTTATATAGGCATGGGGCATGGCCACCTTGTGACATCATCTGGAGGCCCTGCCCCGTGACGTCACTATCCCATCATGCACCGAGTGGTGATGTCACAATGGGCGGGGACGCCAGATGATGTCACCAGGTGGCCACGCCCCATGCCTATATAAGTATTGGCACACAGCGGACCCAGCCTTACAGAGGGAGAGATCGTTGAGACAACAGAGGAATAACAGCGGGAGAAGACAGCTCGAGGAGACAGTGGGAGAAGACAACCCCCCCCCCATGGTGAGGGCATGTGGTCTGGTATGGTCCAGGAGGGGTGCTTGCTCGCCCCCCCCTTTCCTGACCTGTCAAGCTGCATGCTCAGATAAGGCTCTGGTATGGATCTTGGGGGGAACCCAAGGGGAGCCAGCTTTTTTTTCAATTTGGCGAGTGGTTCCCCTTAAAGATCCTCAGCACACAAGCCGTGCCACAAGGCGGATCATCATGATCCGATTTCAGGTGCGACTTCTATTCAAATCAATGAGCTCCTATAGGGAACCATTAATTTTGAATAGAGGCATGAGAAATGCTTGACGAGGCTTAACACGGCTGTATCCAGCGTTTACAGCTCTAATGGCGGTCATCAGAACGGGCTGGTTGTGGGTTTTTTTTGGAGCTTAAAAACACCTATGCCACTTACAGCTCCTAAAAGCCTGTGTGTGCATGAGGCCAAAGAATATTATGGAGAGGCGTTTTTTAGCTGCAAAAAAAAAACACTTGATGCTCCTAAAAGCGGCTGTAAAAAAACGCCCTGTGTGCATGAGGCCTTACTGGCAGGCTGGGCTTCAAGCAATTCATCCCCAGCAAAAGGGCCCAATATGAGGTGAAAATGTCTAAATTATGCGACCGAGCTACAGGGTACACTTATGCCTTCATAGTGTATGAAGGGAAGAACAGCCATCTGCACCCCCCCTGAATGCCCAGACCACATAGGTTCATTTGGTCTGGCAGTGGATTTCTGCAGTTGGGATCACAGGTGGTTCTTGCAGGGGGTCTCAAACTGGTGGCCTTCCAGGTGTTGCGAAACTACAAGTTTCATGAGGCATTGCAAGGCTGACAGATACAAGCATGACTCACACAGGCAGAGGCATGATGGGTCTTGTAGTTTTGCAACAGCTGGAAAGCCACCAGTTTCAGACCCCTGGTACAAAGCAACGACCACAGCCGTCCATCACCAATCACACGTTCTCACGCAGCCGGGGATGATCGGTCCTACACGCACACTCCTCTGAATGACTGATACAATTCCCATACTCATGCTCTGCAATGGTATTGCTTGTTCTGTCCTCTGCGGTCAATAACAGAGAGATACACCTCGCCGCAATCAGCATCTATTCAGCAATTGCCTGATGAGGTGAGAGGAGAGAATCCATAGAATACGGCTCCGTTCACATATGTAGCGGCTGTGGCTCACAGCATGGACCCCGGTGCATCCCTGTTCACCGATTCAGTTGCGAACAAGGTCCAAATATTTGCCTGAATTTGCACCTGAATCAGACCTGAAAACGCGCAGGACACTTTTTAATGCGGACCACATCCTTCAACCGGAGATGTGTGAACCGGCTACGTTGAGAGCCGGTCATGCGAAGTGGATGCTTGCAAATCCGCATTCCAATTCACATATGTGTGAACCCGGCCTAAATCTCTGGATTGTCCTCTAGGAAAGATCTGATCCTGTGTCTCTGATTGTACAGACCAAGGGTTTCCAAACTTTCTAAACAAAGGGCCAGTTTGCTGTGTCCTTCAGACTTTAGGGGGGCCAAACTGTGGACATTGGGAGTAGAAAAGGTCCAGACGTCAGTGGGAAAAAACAATGCACCTATCTTTGGGAGGAATTGTGCCCCATCGTTGGTGTCATCGGGAGAACTTGTGCCCCGTTGTTGGTGTCATTGGGAGAAATTGTGCCCCATTGTTGGTGTCATTGGGAGAACTTGTGCCCCATTGTTGGTGTCATTGGGAGAACTTGTGCCCCATTGTTGGTGTCATTGGGAGAAATTGTCCCCCATTGCTGGTGTCATTGGAAGAAATTGTGCCCCATTGCTGGTGTCATTAGGAGAAATTGTGCCCCATTGTTGGTGTCATTTGGAGAAATTGTGCCCCATTGTTGGTGTCATTGGGAGAACTTGTGCCCCATTGTTGGTGTCATTTGGAGAAATTGTGCCCCATTGTTGGTGTCATTGTGAGAACTTGTGCCTAATCATTGGTGCCATTCGGCCGAATTATGTCCCATTTTTTGTATCAGTGGATAAAGGGCCTGATAAAAGCAGGCAAAAGGCCGCATCAGGCCCTCTGGCTGCAGTATGGAGACAACTGGTACAGACTGAGATCTGCGATTGCCAACAAATAGACGTCATGACAAATGAACACCACCAGGGGGAGACAGACTTTATGTTTAACTCCTTCAGAATAACGGCTGCAGCGCGGACCTACTTTGCCAGGAGGCCATCAATAGACATCCTCCCCTTTTTAACGCTCCCCGCACACCCTGCAGGCGCGCACTGTGATCACGAAGTCAATGATCCCGGCCCCTTGCCACGTGATGTAAACAGAAGATCGGTAATTGTTTTTTTTGTGAGGAGAAAAAAAAAGCCGATCACCGGCTTCTGTGCAAGGGACATCGGACCCGAAGAGGAAGATGCATAGCCATCTCATCTGTGCTCACCAGTGCTACCTGCCAGTGCCCACAGTGTATAACAGTGCCACAAATCAGTGCCCACCAGTGCATTACAGTGCCACAAATCAGTGCCCACCAGTACATAACAGTGCCATGAGTGCCACCTATCAATGCCCACCAGTGATGCCAATCAGTGCCTCATCAGTGTCACCTACCGTGTTTCCCCGATAGTAAGACACCCCCGATTGTAAGACGTATCGGGAGTTTCAGAGGGGTCAGCTAATATAAGCCATACCCCGAAAGTAAGACATATGTCTTACTTTCGGGGAAACACGGGGGGATTTGCCTGCAGTGAAGTGCGGTACCCCTCCTTCTCTGTCCCCCTCCGTTCTCCCCCTCCGTTCCGCTTTCCTCCTCTGTGCCTCCCCGCTGTCCCCTCCGTTCCCCCCTCCTTCTCTGTCCCCTCCGTTCTCCCCCTCCGTTCCTCCGTCCTCCCCCTCCTTCCCTTGTGAATAGACAGAGTCAGCTGACTCTGTCCATTCACATAACTGAAACATTGTAATCTCCTGTGATTACAATGTGTCAGTTTATGAATGGAGAGAAGCCGCTGTCTTCTCTCCTTTCATTCTCAGAGCAGCTGACGCTGCAGAGAAAGGGACTGGGGAATCTCTATCCTCTGTCTCTTTCTCTGTCTCAAGGGGGAGATATCAGAGGTCTGTTAAGACCCCTGATATCTCACCAAAGCCCCCCAACAGGGCTGATTAAAAAAAAAAAAAAAAAAAAAAAAATATTGCAATAAAGAATAAAAAAAATTTTTTTTCCCAATATAAGACATACCCCGAAAGTAAGACATAGTGGGGCTTTTAGGGATAAAAAGAAAGTAAGACACTGTCTTACTTTCGGGGAAACACGGTACCAGTGCCAATCAGTGCCCATCACTGCCAGTGTAGGGTCAGGAGTAAGTAAGATAGAGTTTAGAGTTCAGAGGTCAGGAGTGTAGGGTCAGGAGTAAGTAACAGAGTTCAGAGGTCAGGAGTGTAGGGTCAAGAGTAAGTAACAGAGTTCAGAGGTAAGGAGTTTAGGGTCAGGAGTAAGTAACATAAAGTTTAGAGTTCAGAGGTTAGGAGTAAGTAACATAGTTCAGAGGTCAGAAGTATAGGGTCAGAAGTAACAGAGTTCATAGGTCAGCAGTGTAGGGTTAGATGTAAGTAACATAGAGTTCAGAGGTCGGGAGTTCAGCAGTGTAGGGTCAGAAGTAGCTAACATAAAGTTCAGAGGTCGGGAGTGTACGGCTAGAAGTAAGTAGCATAGATTTCAGAGGTCAGCAGTGTAGGGTCAGAAGTAAGTAACACAGAGTTCAGAGGTCAGCAGCGTAGGGTTAGATGTACGTAACATAGGGTTCAGAGGTCAGGAGTGTAGGGTTAGATGTAAGTAACATAGGGTTCAGAGGTCGGGAGTGTAGAGTCAGAAGTAAGTTACATAGAGTTCAGAGATCAGAAGCACCACCCCCCCCCCCTTACACACACAAGCAAAATACCCAACTCCCAGTACAAACATCCACCCCATCTGTAAAATTCACTCACTGGACCTCAGCATGCAGCAGTATGAGGGAAGTACTCCCCGGTACCCCTTAGCTGTGTCATATGACCCATCAGAGCATGGTGGTGGTGGGGGGGGGTCAGGATCTAGAGACAAGGTAGGCTTGATTTAGGCTTGTTGCATGCCAGTGATCAATAGGTAGATTGGGACGGATGTGTTGCCTTTCTGTCACCTCCAACCAGTCTGATCATTCTCCTCTGACCTCACTCGTCAATACATTTCCTTCTGCAGAACTGCACTTCGATGAATGATTTTTGCCCCATTCTGAGTAATCTCTGTAGACCAGTGGTCATCAACCCCGTCCTCGGGGCCCACTAACAGGCCAGGTTTGCAAGATAACTGAAATACATCACAGGTGATATCATTTGCTGCTCAGTGATTGCAGTATTCTAGTCTGCATCTCCCCAAGGTAATACATAAAACCTGACCTGTTAGTGGGCCCTAGGATGGGGGTTGATGACCACTGCTGTAGACTGTTGTGGATGAAAATCTCAGGTGATCAGCAAGCTATAGAAATACTGGAACCAGCCCATCCGGCACCAGCAATCATGGCACAGCCACAACCAGGGCCGCTGATAGGGCAGAACAACCAGCCCTGTTGTACCGGGCCCGGCCAGCAGGGGGGGCCCGAGCATCTTTTACCTTCTAGCTTGAAAAAAAAAAAAAGCTAAATAACTTTATTTATTAACCCGCACCCACTTGATTACTAATGTATATAAGGAATATATAGTCATTTTCTGGTGGATGGATATTACTGTAATACGGCTCCCTTCCGCCAGTAAGACCCCTTTCACACTGGGGCGTTTTTCAGGCGCTTTAGCGTTAAAAAAAGCGCCTGTAAAGCGCCTGAAAGAAGCCTCATCTGCAATCCCAATGTGAAAGCCCGAGTGCTTTCACACTGCCAGCGCCCGAAAAACGCTGGTAAAGCGCCGCTTAAGACCCCTTTCACACTGGGGCGTTTTTCAGGCGTTTTTTCGGGCGCTGGCAGTGTAAAAGGGCTCGGGCCATAGGCGCACCCAGCCCGGTGGCAAAACCATGAAAGTGCTGCAAAGAAGCTGCTTGCAGGACTTTTTTTTTTATCCCCTGCCAGCGCAGCGCCCCAGTGTAAAAGCACTCGGGCTTTCACATTGGGATTGCAGATGAGGCTTCTTTCAGGCGATTTTTTTAACGCTAAAGCGCCTGAAAAATGCCTCAGTGTGAAAGGGGTCTCAGTGCTGCAGCCTGAGGGAGAGACTTATCACTGAGGCGGCTGAGACAGACAGACCAGCAGGAGTAATCTGGATCAGTGTTTCTCAACTCCAGTCCTCAAGGCGCCCCAACAGGTCATGTTTTCAGGATTTCCATTATTTTGCACAGGTGATTTGATCAGTTTCACTTCCTTAGTTATTACCACAGCCAATTCATCTGAGGGAAATCCTGAAAACATGACCTGTTGGGGCGCCTTGAGGACTGGCGTTGAGAAACACTGATGTGGACAGTGGCAGTAGTGCACAGGCAAGCAGTCCCCTGCACAGACACACTGACAGGTAACACAGGATATTGTAGAATGTGCAGTTCCTAGACTCTCACTATGTGCTCGTGGTCATTATCATTATGATCAGAGCACAGCAGGTTCTCTATGGCTCTGTCAGTGTAACATACCTGTTGGGTGCTGACTTTCCTGATATATGTCTGTACTGTGTGTTACAGACTATAACACAGCACAGCCATAAGAAAGTCAGCACCACACGGCCATGTTACACTGACAGAGCCATAGAGCACCTGCTGTGCTCTGATCATAAAGATAATGACCACGAGCACATAGTGAGATGCTACTTTACACATGTGATGGGGAGGGACAGTAAAAACACACAGTCAAGATGCATTTTTACCACCCCCCAAACCACTCCCCTTTAATAACCTTTCACCCAAGCTTTGCAATCAGGTGCGCCTGTCAGTTTTTCATGCAGACCTGATCGAAAGCTTCATGTAGGTTTACAGGTGTAGCGGTACCCCCCCGTAGGGGCTGCTGAGTTGGTTATAGCAATCCGCCAATCACCCCGCTGCCAACCTCCTATTCACCATTCTGAATACAATAAACTGTCACTTTGCTCCTTTTTTGCTGCTTTTATTTGCACGATAAACTTGGATTAAAACTGAGGGGAAATATGAGATGCCCCTGATACCGAGATCCTCAAAATTACTTGTGGCCTTGGCCTTGTATTCTGAGTTTTCCCTGCATTAACTTCTTTACTTTGTGCAAATCCTTTACTGCCTAGTTACTGAGTTGTTAGCTTAAAGAGGAAGTAATCCCTGATGGGTGTTACGTCCTCTTTGTTTCCATGCAAAGGTAAAGCATAATGGGCTACTATGCATCGCATCGCATCGCATCACATAGTAACCCATTATGTGTCACTTACCTGACACAGGAGCCTGCCATGTCACCGCTGTCCCTTCTTCCACGAAGCGTCCATCTTCTTTCCGGGAATCGCGGCTCTGGCGCTGTGACTGGCCGGAGCCGCGATGACACCACTCTCGCGGCATGATCGCCGTTAGAAACGGCATGCTCAGTGCGCCTGCGCGCTGTTGTGGTTGCCTGTCTTTTGGAAATATCTCCTAAACCGTATACGTTTAGGAGATATTTCTTGCACCTACAGGTAAGCCTTAATCTAGGCTTACCTGTAGGTCAAAATGGTCTGTAAGGGTTTACAACCACTTTAACTTCCAATAGAACAAGAGGAACCACTCTGAATAATCCCTACATGTGGACTAAAATGAAAATGTCTCTTTGACCCAAAGAACCAAAAAGGTGCACACAGGTTGCTTCTCCAGCTTCTGTGAATCGGACAATCACTCAGTCCTTGGAAGTTATCACCAATGTGCTAACCAGGCCGGAGACGACACGGCATCTCCCCCCCCGTTGACCTGACACATGGCAATAAACGGACCACTACTTTCAGCCAGTCCATACTCAATAACGCTGTGCTCCCCGGCCACACAGCATTCTACGCTAGTCTCTCCAGTACTTCTGCTTCTTCAACGTTACACTGATCTTCTCTATGTATCAAAGTCCTGTGTTCCCCGGTCACAGAAATCCAATGTGCTGATCTACTTCCTACTTCCTTCACTTGATCTTCTTCCCATCCAAGCCCTGTGTTCCCCGGTCACAGAATCCCAATGCACGCCACAGAGCTGAAGATCTTTATCTTTAGTTTCCTCCCAGACGGCTCCTCCATCCCTCCTCCATCCCTCCTCTGCGCATGGGGGCACCCAGGACAGCACATTCCCTTACTCCATGCTGTCTTTCCTTCATTCCGGAACTCCTCCCTGGAAGCATGTGACCCCAGCTTATATGAGAGGCCCGCCCCCTGCCAATGCAAGTTAATGATTGGTCAGGGCTCCTCACATGAGCTGCCTGCCATTCAGGTCTCAAGTCCAGCCTCTCTTCCAGAACAATTCCTCTAGAAGGAGAGGAGGAATCTTTGAGCCAAAGTGTAGGTGGCCACACCCCCCACTATACTGACACTCCCACTCCCAGATCAAAACAACCAGGCCTTAAATGAGAACACAGGCCTGGCTAAATTTACCTGTATCTGAGCCTTGCAACTAGAAAAAGACTAATCTAGCACCAGGGCTTTTTTTCTCTGAGAATAGGTGCCGGAACTCCCCCCATCTGAGTCAACCCATGTCTCTGCCCCCTACCCACCTCTGACCACCGTCCCTTGATTCCACCCCCTGCCCACCTACCAGTACTGCCCCTTTCAGAGAATACAGAACAAAGTATCATTTTGTGGTGCTAAATCATTTGCTATGGAACATGTTAATGATAAAAAGAAAAGCAGTAAAATAGATCCCCTGCAGCCAGCAACAATAGAATCCCAGCAATAGATCCGCACACAACAATGGACTCCACCCCAACAATAGATTCCCTGCAGCAACAGTGAACCACCCACAACAAATTATCACACCCAGTAACAAAATATCCACCTAAGCAACATTAGACGCCCCCCCCCCAGCAGCAACAACAGATCTCCCAGCAGCCAGCATCAATGGATCCCCAAGCAGCCAGTAGAAATAGACCTCTCCCTCAACAGTAGATCACTTCCAGCAACATAAGACCCCCGTCCAGCAACAATAGATTCCCCATCAGCAGCAATAGACCCTCACACAAAATCAGATCCCCACCAGTGACAATAGACCCCCCCAGCAACCAATATCAATAGACCCTCCAGCATACCCCACACCCCATGGTATTACATACATTTGGTGCTGGAGGTGCTGGAACTGTGTTCCCCTGCGTTCCCCCTGAAAAAAAGCCCTGTCTAGCACCTACCTCTAAGTAGAGGGTGCTACACAGGTATGAATTGACTTGTGTGCATTTAGATCCTCCTACCTCCGTGTCCATTCAGGTAAAAAAAAAAATGGAAAAGAACATCATTTTCTATTTTTCCAGACCTAAATGTGACAGATCGGAGGTAGCCTGATGTAAATGGACACAAGTCTGTGGTGTATAGGGGACACAAACTGAATGGGCACGGATGTCAAAACACTGACATCTCTCTCATCCAGCTCCGTTATGATTGGTGGGGCGCTGTAAATGTTACATGTTCCAGCTCCTGCCACCAGTCCCCCAGACCCCCCAGACCCCACCCACCCGACATTGTGGGGGCAGAGCCAGAGGTGGGGTTGTGGGCTGGGTCAGGGGCGGAGTCTTGGGTGGGGTTGTGGGCGAGGTCAAGGGGGCCCCGTCAGGTAGGCTGTATGGGGCCCCATGATTTCTAACAGCGGCCCTGGTCACAACCACCAAGATGGCATTTTACATTTTGGTATTTCACCTGTATCTGCATTATTTTTATAGATTGCGCTGCTGCTAGTACCAAGACAGGGTAGTCCAGTGCCCAGGGCAAGGATCCAGAATTGTGCCCCCCCCCCCTTCCCCCACTGTTAATACATGCCATAGAACCCCTTTGTTCGTCCCTGGCTGCTGCCATGTGATTGGTTATTTAGATGTTATATGTTTGTCTTATATGTATGCATTGTATGTGTCTTACATGTTACACATGCTCCTTTTTTATCCTTCCTTTATTGTGAGGGGGAATCTTAAAAATAAATAGCATGGTATGAAATCACGGCAAAACATTTCTGATCTGGGATGCTGGCTTTTTTTCCCGTTTAGACCAATGAATATATCCCATGGTGAATGCAGAGGACAATAATCTTACCCTGCTCTAACATTCCCAACACTCTACGATTAATCTCCTAGCGGAGTGAAACGCGTTAAGAGGCAGAGGAACGGTTGCAATTGCCTTGTCCTGGATACTGCTAATAAATATTATTACCGGGCTTTGAGGATGGCTTCTTTACCTTCGTTGATATGTACTAATAATATTCCTGGGTTTATAATTAAAGTGGATCTCCGGTGCGATCGCACCTCCAAACATCCAGATTTATAGAACAAGGAAATGAAGGATTCACTCTGTGATGATGACGGCCATTGCTTATGATGAACAGAGATTTAGACATTGCCAGAAATTTGGGCAAAAAAGAAAGTTGAAGAGTATAGTAGACATAAGACGTATTTTCTCTTAAATATTATTTAATGTGATCACAATTTGGGAAAGACAATACATTTACAAAGCAGATATAAAGAACGGATAATATTCAGCTGGAAAAAAGAAAAATAATTCAAAAACAAATATTAGTCCGCAAAGTAACAGGTCAGAGGCCACAGTGTAACAAATCACAGGTCATTGTGTAACCGATAACAGGTCACAGTGTAACAAGTTACAAGTTACGGTGTCACAGGTCACAGGTCAAGATGTAACAAATCACAGGTCACGGTGTAACCGATAACAAGTCACGGTGTAACAGGTTACAGGTCTGGATGTAACATTTTACGGTGTAACAAGTCACAGGTCACGGTGTAACAAGTTACAAGTCACGGTGTAACCGATAACAGGTCATGGTGTAACAAGTTAAAAGTCACGGTGTAACAGGTCACAGGTTATGGTGTGACAGGTCACAGTGTAACAGTTTACAGGTCACAGTGTAACAAGTCACAGGTCACGGTGTAAACGATAACAGGTCACGGTGTAACAAGTTACAAGTCACGGTGCAACAGGTCACGGTGTAACCGATAACAGGTCACGGTGTAACAGGTCACGGTGTAACAGATCACAAGTCAGGGTGTAACAGATCACAGGTCAAGATGTAACAAATCACAGGTCACGGTGTAACCGATAACAGGTCACGGTGTAACAAGTTACAAGTCACCGTGTAACAGGTCACAGGTCTGGATGTAACATTTTACGGTTTAACAAGTCACAGGTCACGGTGTAACAGATCACAGGTCAAGATGTAACAAATCACAGGTCACGGTGTAACCGAAAACAGGTCACGGTGTAACAAGTTACAAGTCATGGTGTAACAGGTCACGATGTAACCAATAACAGGTCACGGTGTAACAGGTCATGGTGTAACAAGTTACAAGTCACGGTGTAACCGATAACAGGTCATGGTGTAACAGGTCACAGGTCATGGTGTAACAGGTCACAGGTCATGGTGTAACAAGTTACAAGTCACGGTGTACCAGGTCACAAGTCAGGGTGTAACAGATCACAGGTCAAGATGTAACAAATCACAGGTCACGGTGTAACCAAAAACAGGTCACGGTGTAACAGGTTATGGTGTAACAGATCACAGGTCAGGATGTCACAGTGTAACAGGTCACAGGTCACGGTGTAAGAGGTCACAGGTCATGGTGTAAGAGGTCACAAGTCAGCTGCTGCTGGGTCGGTCTGTGACGCTCCGCCTCTGGTCATAAATAATGGAGTCCTGTAAGAGAGAATTAGGAGAGGGTTAGGATTCCGCTTATATAATCACTAGTAGAAATGGTGGAAAGACTTACAGCAATACTACAGGTTATTTACTCAGTTCAGCTCTCACCCCTCTACACCCCTTATGGACCTTTTTGACCTGTTTAATCGATGATGAGTTAACCCTTTCACTGCCAGATCCATTTTTCCTTTTTGTTCACATGTTTAAGCGCCTCAATACCGGCCACTCCCCCCCCCCCCCTCCTGCCCAGGCCATTTTCAGCGCTGTCTCGCTTTGAATGACAATTTTGCAGTCATGCAACACGATAACTATGTGAAATTTTTATAATTTTCTTCACACAAATAGAGCTTTTTTTGCTGGTATTTAATCACTTCTGGATTTTTTCATTTTTACAAAAAAAAAAAGACCCAATATTTAGAAAAAAAAGGTTTTCTTAGCTTCTGTCGGTAAATTTTGTAAATAAGTAATTTTTCTCCCTCACTGATGTGTGCTGATAGGCTGCACTGATGGGCATTGATGCGGTGGCACTTATGGGCACTGATGAGGGGGCACTTATGGGCCCTGATTAGGTGGCACTGATGGGGAGGCACTAATATGCCGCACTTATGGGCACTGATAGGTGGCACTGGTGGGCACTGATAGGTGGCACTGGTGGGCACTGATAGGCGGCACTGGTGGGCACTGATAGGTGGTACTGATGAGGAGGCACTAATATGCTGCACTTATGAGCACTAATATGTGGCACTGATGAGTCTGATAAGTGGCACTGGTGGGCACTGATAGGTGGCACTGATGGGCTGCACTGATGGGCACAGATAGGCGGCACTGATGGGCATTGATGGGTGGCACTGATGAGCGACAATTATGGGCATTGATGGGCAGCACTGATAGGCGGCACTGGGGGCCAGCACTGACTGGCATCACTAATGGGCATTGATTGGTGGCACTTGTGAGCACTGGTGGATGGCACTGGTGGGCACTGATTGCTAGCACTGGTGGGTACTAGTGGGCACTAATTGCTGGTACTGAAAGCTGGCACTTTTGGTGCTATATTGTAATCAGGGCACTGATGATCAGTGCCCTGATTACATGTGTAGATGTCCCCCTGCGAGGAGATGCCACTGATCGGCACTCCTCGCCACACACTCTGTCAGTGTGAGACGAGAAGAACTGATTACCGGCATCTCCATGTTTACATGTGACCGGCTGTGATTGGACACAGCCGATCACATGGTTAAAGAGCATTATTTGACGGTGGGCAGGCAGCAAGTGGTTAAAATATAATTTTAGGCCTGATGAATACATAAAACCCATTATATACCCATTATATTGTTTCTGAAAGTAGACACTCCAGAGCAGGAATCAGAGACCCGTAGATCACGATCTGGCTGTCGATCGTGGGTAGGTGATAGGTCGGCCGCGATCTTTTCTTACCAACTCCCGGCACTTGGGCAAGAAAGGCAACGGGGGTGGCATTTACAGGTCACGGTGTAAATGCCGCCCCCACCACCCCTCCTGTCCCTGCTCTTCTTCTTTTGGTTGCCTGGTCCCCCTGTGTGCTCCACCAGTCCATCCCAGCAGCGCTGCCGGCTTCCTTCCTCTCCCGCCGGCTGCTGCGGGGGATGTTTCAGGATGGAGAGTGAGGGAAAGGGCCAGTAAATATGTCATTTACCGGCCCCTTCCTTTTCTGAATGAACACAGTGAATGATCTGTATTGATTGCTCAGAGATTGGACTCTGTGTAGAAAACCTTCAGGTATTCTGTGCTCCTTCCACCCTCCTCCCCTACTTAATGCAGAGCTGTTCTGGTTTATCATGAAGTGGCCCTTGGAAAAAGAACAACACCTGAGATAAATGTACCTGGGAACTTATTGCTAAGTCAGTTCTCTTAGGACATTTACAATACAGCCTATAATTAGCTGAAGGACATTATTTATTAAATTCAGGTCTAATAACATACATACAGTATATACACAAAATTGTTTGTCTTTTAATTTGACCTGTGACCATACCCCTATACTCATACTAAAAGCCTTGGTTGGAACAGGCCAGCACCTGAACATCGGGTGGACCCCTCTGAAATGCAATGGAGGTGGGTGGCCTATGGATGCAAGGGGGCAGACCAGGCTTTGTATTGGGTATCCTAGAGAACTGTTCATTACAGCCTATGGCAAGGGCACTGTATTTGTAGAGAATAGTGGATCCTCCAGTCCTCTGGTGGGCCATTCTGAGCCTGCATGGATGCCATATGACAATCTTCTGGGTGCCAATAAAAATAACATTGTGTTCCCACCCTGAGAACTTATGTCTTAGACTGCCTATCCTTGCTATACTCGAATACACTTAATGTATGCTGCTGGCCCATTCTTGCATTGAAGCCCAAATATAAGGAGTCCCTAAGTTTTATCTTCAACAATAGGTTACATAAAGAGAAGAATGGAGGTGTCCTCACCAGATAGAAGCAGGAGGCCATTATCATGGCTTTCATCGTCACCTCCAGGTCCATTGGAAATAAGACCGTGTACTGGTTCCCTTCACTCCTTATCATCCCAACCACATGCTGCTCGTCCCGAGATTTCACCTTCCAGGAAAAAGCACAGACAGAAACCCCAGGAAAGTTAAAGCCCAATTGAACTTTACCAATTAATCCAACGATCCTTCTTCAGAAATCATAATCTCAACCCCCCTCCCTTCTAAGTCAGCACTATAGCTCGGCAATCAGCAAAGTTCATGCTCCCTATGGAATGGAAAAACCTAGCTTTGACTCAGCAGGGAGTGGGTTGAACCTCTGACCCAGAAACCAGCAGAAAACAACAATATATTGAGCTTAGGAGAAACCTAATGATTCCAGATAACATCAGCAAAGCTTAGGTTGGCTATATCCCTGCTGTACACTCTAAACTTAGTCTATGGACACTTCAGCTTGAGGCAGGATCCCTACACTTATGCCCTGTACACATGGTCAGACATTGATCGGACATTCCGGCAACAAAATCCATGGATTTTTTCAGACAGATGTTGGCTCAAACTTGTCTTGCATACACACGGTCGGTCACACAAAGTTGTGGGAAAATCCGATCGTTCTGAACGCGGTGGCGTAAAACACGTACGTCGGGACTATAAACGGGGCAGTAGCCAATAGCTTTCGTCTCTTAATTTATTCTGAGCATGCGTGGCACTTTGTCCGTCGGATTTGTGTACACACGATCGGAATTTCCGACAGCGGATTTTGTTGTCGGAAAATTTTATAGCCTGCTCTCAAACTTTGTGTGTCGGAAATTCCGATGGAAAATGTGTGATGGAGCCCACACACGGTCGGAATCTCCGACAACAAGGTCCTATCACACATTTTCCGTCGGAAAATCCGACCGTGTGTACGGGGCATTAGAGTGCAACTTCTTTCAGGGACCAATGTGAGTGGTTATCTGTATGCTCTTATGTATATTGTAATATGAGGATGTGTAAAGACAGAAGATAAATAGTCTATCTCTGGAACCATAAGCTGACTTGGATTTGTACCTCATACCTCAAAAGAGATGTTCCCGAAGATACTGATCTTGAGGCTGGGGCCCAGGATTAGGAGAAGGACCTCCCTTGAGGAGTCCATAATGGACAAGTGGGTGATGAAGTTATTGGAGGGGAAAGAGACGAATCCGATGCACTTATCACCTTTGAGAGTCAGGGCTGCCTAGAACAGAGACAACAGGATTGTCACGTCACACGGGGAGGACTTTAGCCACTCTTTTCTTTTTCAAAGTCTTCTTTTGTCTCACTTCTGGATGTTCACCAAAACATTTTCAGTTTTTCTTGTTTTCCTTTTTCCTACTTTTTTTTTAGTTTCTATAAAAAGGATCAATCCACCTCAAACACATATTTTAGGTCTATTTGGGGTCCTGGTGGATTGAGTCCTGCTGGCTTCTTGAGGCCTTCAGAGATGAGGTCTCCATGAATAGCTCCTGTCTGGGCAGGGAAAAGGAGATTCTTTATTTTATCAGAAATGTTGGGTATATTTTCACATTTTGACAAAAATGTGTTTAATCCATTTTGGAAAAGGTGTTTGGCTGTTTTTTTTTTAAGGGTACAGTGGGCTTTAAGTGGCTCCTAGGGGCTGTACATGGGTTCTTACTTACATGTGTTTAGTTAAAATGATTCTCATCTACCCCAAAGGTGCAGTGCCTCACACATTCTCATGCACAAGTGGGTGTTACCCACATACATACAGCCTGCCTAGAAACACCCAGTCCCCCAGACTGGCACCCACCCATAAAGGGATTTTATGCTTGCAATAAAGCTGAGGGCTGTTTCCACCACAGCCTGACTCAACTTGGCATGCCCCTTTTATTCATTGGATTTTAGCTCTTTTAATCATGGAGTCTCATCGTCACATGTGAGCGTTGCCTAGGGCAGTCTTCATGCAAATACATCCTGGCACTCCTCCAGACTATCACTCACCCAGTGGTGGCTGGTGCTCAATATTTTGATGTCGGGGGGGGGGGGGGGGGCAAACAAACCTGACCCTCTCACTCGCACCGGAAAGGTGCGAGTGAGAGGGTGAATAAAAAAAACAATATTTCTTACTTTCTGCTATAAAACATATCCGATAAAAACATGTAAAAAATCTAATTTATTCATCAATTTAGGCCAATATGTATTCTTCTACATATTTTTGGTAAGAAAAATCCCAATAAGTGTATATTGATTGGTTTGCGCAAAAGTTATTGCGTCTACAAACTATGGGTTAGATTTATGGCATATTTATTTTTATTTTACTATTAATGGCGGGGATCAGCGATTTTTAGCGGGACTGCGACATTGCGGCGGACAAATCTGACACTAAGTGACACTTTTTTGGGGACAAGTGACACCAATACAGTGCTGAAAAAAATGCCCTGTCACTGTACTAATGACACTGCAGGGAAGGGGTTAACACTAGATCAAAGGGTTAAGTGTGTCCTAGGGAGGTGCTTTCTAACTGTGTGGGGGGAGTGTCACACTGGAGGAAAGCAGAGATCGTGTTTCAGCTTAGCTGAAACACAAGATCTCTCTTTTCCTCACTGACAGATCAGCGGTTTGCCTTGTTTTACATAGGCAGACCGCTGCTCCGTCTCTCCACAGAACAATCAGCTGGTTACGGCAGCCATCGCGGGTGCAGGACCCACTGATTGGCTTCCGCTGTGTCCAATCACAGCGGGAGCGGCACTCTGGCGGCGCATGCGCGTGCCCCCTACACTGCGTGCACAAAATCACGTACAGGTACGTGATTTTGCGCAGCCGGCCCGCCCTGCCGCAGTATATGTACGGTGGGCAGTCCAGAAGCGGTTAAATAGAGTGCCGGGGGGGGTCCCCTTAGTCTGCCTGTAAACTATTGTGTATAGAACCTGCTGCAGCAAAACTGACATAGCTAAAGAAAAAAAATATGACATTTAAATAGATTTTCCCTGTAAGCTTTCTTTACTTTGAACACAACTGCTTGGGGAGCCAGTCTGTATGATGAGGTCACAATGTAGTCCACTGGGAACAAGATTAGAGATTTTTTGGATTAATTCTGGTGTCTCTTTGGCAGAATTTGGTATGGAAATGACACATTTTTGCACCACAGTGAGCAAGCCTTATGTGAAGAAGCCAAATTATAGTACACTCAGGCCAAGATTAACATTTTTTTTTTTTTTTTTTTTTTTTAAGATAAAGCCAGTGACCTCATCATCATCTCCATCCTCATTACCACTTGGCAATATGCTCTAGCTGGAGGAACATGAATACCAATTTGTGTACCAGTGTTCTCCCCTCTCTGTAGGCTCATGTTACTCTCTTCCTCAACCTCAGAACCAATATCTGAATCCAGTAATGGCCATGCATCATCAAGGTGCAAGTGGCTGACGCTGTGTTCAAATAACTCAGCTGACTCCTCCATGCCTGATGCTGGGACTATGGCAGGAATAGATGTGGACAAGGAGTCAGGTTTAGCCACTTTGGTAGCTGCAGGGGACTGTGCCCTAGTCTCTGCTTGGGTGACGGAGGATGAGGAGGATGAGGATGGTTTAGTATAATGTTTCTCAACTTTTTTTCTTTTTTTTTGGTCAAGGCACCCTTTAAAATTTTGTACAATCTCGAGGCACCCCATTCTAAAATGTAAAAAACAAAATTAATAGTTTTACATAAAACAGTGAACTGTGACATCGGCACAAGAAGGATACTCAACATTAGAGATGATTTATTCCTAAAAATGCAATGTTCCTTTGCACACTGGTACTGACTAGCATTGAAGCTTTTCTCTTCTCCCTCAATCAGCTAGTGTGACCCCAGTGTTGACAGAGAGGGGCAGGTAAGGGGGTAAAAAGGATGTCCTAGTGTCCTTCTTATCAACCAATGCCATCATCGCTTCTCGGCCTTTTTGGCTAAGATCAAGTGTAGTATCTGTTCTTATCAGTTGCCAGAGGAGGAGCTGTGCTGCTCCCATCAGGATAGGCTATGTAAATCCTTTGGCTTGATGGTATCTGTATGGTCTGTTTCAGCAGGGGTCGAACTGGCGCTCCTAGGAGTTTAAGGAGGCTAGTACTGGGTTGAGTCTGACCGGGCCAGAAGGGTACTGCACTGGTCTGGCCGAAGGCTGGGTCATCCCGGCCTTCTGGCTAGGATTGGTGTGGTCGCTGTTCCTGTCACCCTGACTGAGGGATCAGAGTGTTGCCATGCAAATCCACTGGAATGATGGGGGCCTGGAAGGGCTACTATTGGTAGAGGCTGCGTTTGACACCTGCGGGTTGCTCTCCCCCGAGAAAACTTAGAAAGGCTCACTATCTGGCAGGGATGGAGGGCTGCACTGGTCCGGCTGAGGACCGGGCCTGAAAAAGAAGCCTGTGGTGTATGTGCCCCTGGAGTGGCAGTCCGGGGGTGTCATAAACTCAAAGTGAATGAGGGTCACTCTGTGTTTCGGCACCAAGGTCACTGCACTTCTACACTTTTTTTCTCACCTGCCTCCTGGGCCGGCCATTGTACCAAACAATGGTCACTTTTCACTCTCCTCTCCACTTTCTTCTCCCCCACTTTCTTTTATTTAAGACCTTGTTTGTCACTTTTTTGTCTTTTTTTGTTTGTACACATTTCTGCAAGTGTGACTGGTAGGGTGTAGGTCCTCGGGTCTTCCCTGAAAGTCTTGAGAGGGGGTGGACATGGCCTTCTGGCTTCGTTCGCCCTCTCTCATGGGGTCTCCCTTCGGGGAGCCCCACATAGTACTTGGATGGGTCAGTTTCGGCAAACCCTCCAAAGAATGGGGTCTGTCTGGTTTCGGCCAGATAGACCAAGTGTAAGTACCCCAGTCCCCGTCTGGAGCCTAACACCCCAGGGGATCAGGGCAAGGTTCTTCAATTTCGGAGGACTATGTGTACACCCGTTGCACATTTTTGTGTTCCACTCTTTATGTGTGTGCACTTTTTGGCACCGGGTGAAGTTTTTGGAGTGTGTTTACACACCATGGGCTTTCAAAAAAAAAAAAAAATGCCATCATCAGTTGTTGGTACACCAGCAGTTAGCCAACACAATGCCTAAATTTGTAGTGCTGCTGATAAACACCCCCCCCCCCGTGGCTTTGTGTAACAAAAAAAGGCAGGCTTGATATACCTTCTGGTTTGTTGACAATTTTTTGCCAATTTTTAGACATTTAGCCAAGGCACCCCTGAAGAGCGCCGAACACCCCCCCCCCCCCCCCCCCCCGTTTGGTTCACAGCAGAACTTCCGAACAGGGGAAATGTTCTAACCGGAACAGCGAACCCCATTGAAGACTATGGGAGCCGAACAGGCAAAATAAAAAGTGCCCATTTTAAAGGCTTGTATGCAAGTAAATAGCCATAAAAAAGGGTATTATGTGGCGTCAGAGGGGTGGAACCACCGGGTGAGGTACCCGGGTGGTCCCGCCCTCGCCTATAAAAGAACTCTCAAAGAGAAGACAGCGCATACGACGGGTAGCCTCCAATGGAGGCGGAGAGCTTCAATTTTTTTTCCTATTTTTCTGGTCTCTGTCGGGCAGCGTGATTGACGGTGGATGTACATCGCCGGACACTTTTTAGGGCTAAGGGGTCCTTAGCTTTTCAGATTGAATGACACCCGGCATCACTGAGGACATCCAGTGAGAGTGCAAGGTGTCATTCCACAGTATATTGACGTTGATATGTTATCGTGTCGGTGCTGATCTCTGTAAGTGGGGACCACCTAGAGAAAGAGCAAAGAGGACCCCACTTGAGGGAGTCCAGAGTTGGACTTTAAGCCTCTTACCTCTCTTGAACACCCGCAGCTGTTGCTCTCAATAACACCCATGACTTCATCCCCTCGCCTATCTCTGACCCTTAGATCAAAGTTGGGTCCACAACACTCGACGTACTGAATGGCCTGATACACTCTCTGGCCTCTGTGATCGAGAACGTCAAAGCTCCTCGCCCATCTTTGTGAAACCGAGACTGCAAGAAAAAGAAATGATGGCTGTAGAGGCTACGTCAAAAAGCAGACTGTCTGACACAGTGTTAATAAACATTGTTCAGAGCAGAGATAGAGAGATACAAAGTAACATTGTTTATAAACATTGATCAGACAGGAGATAGAGAGATACAAAGTAACATTGTTTATAAACATTGATCAGACGGGAGATAGAGAAATACAAAGGAACTTTGTTTATAAACATCGATCAGATGGAGGATAGAGAGATACAATGCTTATAAACATTGATCAGACGGGAGGTAGAGAGATACAAAGTAACATTGTTTATAAACATTGATCAGACGGGAGATAGATAGATGGATACAAAGTAACATTGTTTTTAGGGATAGGCATGAGTTCGGCCTGAACATTTGCCTGTTCAGCAATTCGCCGAACACCCGAATTTGCAGGGTGTTCACCGGGTCTTCCCCCCAACGAACACCCTGCAATGCACTGAGCGCTGCACAGTGAATTCTGCGCCCTGATTGGGCAAAGCTTTGCCCAATCAGGGCGCAGTGTAAGCTGGTTGTTAAGGAGCAGGGCTGGGAACCCGGCTGCGGCATCCTTAACAACTGATGAGTCATCAGCTGTCAATGGGATTCCCCGCTGACAGCTGAATAAAAGAAAAGTGCTTGTTAAAAAAATAAAGAAAAAAATGAGGTGGGGTTCCCCAAGTCCATACAAGGCCTTTTGGAACTGGTATAGATTTGGAGGGGAACCCCACGCCAAAATAAAAAAATGGTGTGGGTTCCTGCCCAGGATGCATACCAGACCTTTATCCGGGCATGCAGCTTGGCAGGTCAGGAAAAGGGGGAGGGACAAGCGGGCACCCCCCCTCCTAAACCATACCAGGCCACATGCCTTCAACATGGGGGTGGGTGCTTTGGGGCAGAGGTTGTTCTGCCCCCCTATTCAAAGCACCTTGTCCCCATGTTGATGGGCAAGAATGCACTGGCCATCGGGACTACCGGGACTTTCCCGGTGGGCTGATGGCTCAGTGAGCTGGTTTCAGCAGCCGCCTATTGCATCTGCGGCATCAATCGCTGACAGCTGGCGCCTGACTGGTAGATTGAGATGCATGCAGAGTAGCGCAGGAAGCATCTGTAATAAGTTCACTCTCATGTAACGCAGCGCTGCTCCCCGGCGGCCCCCCCTCTCTTCTCATCCATCCCCATTTGCTTGTGACATCATCTGGGATGGACGAGAAGAGAGGGGGGGCCGCCGGAGAGCAGCGCTGCATGACATGAGAGAGAACTTATTACAGACGCTTCCTGCGCTACTCTACATTTGAAGAAAACAACAAGTAAACGCTGTGCCCCATGTGCTCTGATGTGCCCCATGTACCCTGATGTGCCCCATGTGCCCTGAGGTGCCCCATGTGCTCTGATGTGCCCCATGTGCTCTGATGTGCCCCATGTGCCCTATGTACCCTGATATGCTCCATGTACCCTGATGTGCCCTGATGTGCCCCATGTGCTTTGATGTTCCCCATGTACCTTGATGTGCCCCATGTACCTTGATGTGCCCCATGTGCTTTGATGTGCCCCATGTACCCTGATGTGCCCCATGTGCTTTATTGTGCCCTGATGTGACCCATGGAATCTGATGTGCCCCATTTACCCTGATGTGCTGTTCCCTGATGTGCTGAGCTCTGTACCCTGATGTGCTGTGCCCTGATGTGCTGTGCCCTGATGTGCTGTTCCCTGATGTGCTGAGCTCTGTACCCTGATGTGCTGTGCCCTGATGTGCTGTGCCCTGATGTGCTGTTCCCTGATGTGCTGAGCTCTGTACCCTGATGTGCTGTGCCCTGATGTGCTGAGCTCTGTACCCTGATGTGCTGTGTCCTAATGTGCTGAGCTCCGTACCCTGATGTGCTGTGCCCTGATGTGCTGTGCCCTGATGTGCTGAGCTCTGTACCCTGATGTGCTGTGTCCTAATGTGCTGAGCTCTGTACCCTGATGTGCTGTGCCCTGATGTGCTGTGCCCTGATGTGCTGTGCCCTGATGTGCTGAGCTCTGTACCCTGATGTGCTGTGTCCTAATGTGCTGAGCTCTGTACCCTGATGTGCTGTGCCCTGATGTGCTGTGCCCTGATGTGCTGAGCTCTGTACCCTGATGTGCTGTGTCCTGATGTGCTGAGCTCTGTACCCTGATGTGCTGTGCCCTGATGTGCTGTTCCCTGATGTGCTGAGCTCTGTGCCCTGATGTGCTGTGCCCTGATGTGCTGTTCCCTGATGTGCTGAGCTCTGTACCCTGATGTGCTGTTCCCTGATGTGCTGAGCTCTGTACCCTGATGTGCTGTGCCCTGATGTGCTGTGCCCTGATGTGCTGAGCTCTGTGCCCTGATGTGCTGTGCCCTGATGTGCTGTTCCCTGATGTGCTGAGCTCTGTGCCCTGATGTGCTGTGCCCTGATGTGCTGAGCTCTGTACCCTGATGTGCTGTGCCCTGATGTGCTGAGCTCTGTACCCTGATGTGCTGTGCCCTGATGTGCTGAGCTCTGTGCCCTGATGTGCTGTGCCCTGATGTGCTGTTCCCTGATGTGCTGAGCTCTGTACCCTGATGTGCTGTGCCCTGATGTGCTGTTCCCTGATGTGCTGAGCTCTGTACCCTGATGTGCTGAGCTCTGTGCCCTGATGTGCTGTGCCCTGATGTGCTGTGCCCTGATGTGCTGAGCTCTGTGCCCTGATGTGCTGTGCCCTGATGTGCTGTTCCCTGATGTGCTGAGCTCTGTGCCCTGATGTGCTGTGCCCTGATGTGCTGTGCCCTGATGTGCTGAGCTCTGTGCCCTGATGTGCTGTGCCCTGATGTGCTGTTCCCTGTACCCTGATATGCTGTGCCCTGATGTGCTGTTCCCTGATTTGCTGAGCTCTGTACCCTGATGTGCTGTGCCCTGATGTGCTGTTCCCTGATTTGCTGAGCTCTGTACCCTGATGTGCTGAGCTCTGTACCCTGATGTGCTGTGTCCTGAGGGAATCTATTTTCTAATTATTTTTTTTTAATAAAGGAATTGTCAAAAACTTGTCTATTGTTTTTATTACTGTTTCCTTATTTTTCAATAGCCGGGTGCCGGCCTTTTGAAACTGCGAGTCATTTCGTTTTTCTTTTATTTATTTATTTATTTCAGTTACTTATTTAGCGCTGTTAAGTTACGTAGTGCTTTACATATACATTGTACATTCACATCAGTCCCTACCCTCAAGGAGCTTACAATCTAAGGTCCCTAACTCACATTCATACATACTAGGGACAGGATCCAATTAACCTACCAGCATGTTTCTGGAGTGTGGGAGGAAACCCACACAGGCACAGGGAGAACACGCAAACTCCAGGCAGGTAGTGTCGTGGTTGGGATTCGAACCAGCGACCCTTCTTACCGCTAGGTGAAAGTGCTATCCACTACACCACACTGTGCCGCCCAACTTTTTTACTTTAGCAATGCTATTTTTGCTGCAGCAGGTTCTATACATGGTATAGATGCACCACTTTACAGGCAGACTAAGGGGACCCCTAGGCACTATATTTAAAGGAATTTTTTTATTTTTATTGTTGCACTTTAAGCATAATTAAAATCACTGCTCTTGAAAAAAACTATTGTTTTTAAGAAATTGTTTGCATTGATACATGTCCCCCAGGGCAGTACTTTTTGCCCTTAACTATAATTTTGCTGCTTTTTTCTTATTTTTGCTGGAATTTCTTTCTTTTTTTTCTAACCATTTATATTTAAACGTTTTATTTTAATTCTTATTTATTTTGTCCGATAATGTTTTTTTGTCAGGTTAGAAAAAAAGTGTAAAACTGCAAAAAAAAAAGCCTTACACCTTCATTTACGTAAACAGCACAAACTAGTATAAAATGTATCATTTATCATTGGAATCTATAATAACAATATGGGGGAAAAACTGTGTTTTATGAGTTGTGTTACTTTTTGTTTATGGATTGAATAAAAAAAAAAATAATATTATAATTATTTTAATTATATTTTATTATAAAAATTATTTTTGTAAAACAAAATCACAACTCGAAAAAAAAGAAAAAAAAAAGAAAAGAAAACTACGTACAGTATATAGGTATTACTTTGTTATCTTTAGTAATGACAAAGTTATTGATGAATCAATATGGCCATTGCAGAAATGTAAACATTTAAATAGTATGTAAAGCTGAAAGTTCTGTTTTTTATCTTATCTCTACCCCACAGAACATTCCGCAACAGAACACGTGATCTCAGAATAGAGTGCCAATGAGTCCGAAGGTCCCTTCTACAAGTCCCTAGGGTGGACTGTTTTACCAATATAGAGTGCTGTAGGATACGGGAAGGACTTGCTTTTATATTAAAATAATGGCTTTATTTTCAACCAATTGCATGATTATTATAAGTATTTGTTTAGCAAACACAATTCATTCAGTGCTTTATATATTGTACATTGACATCAGTCCCCCGCCCTGAGGAGCTTACATTTTGGACAATAGTGTAATTGGTAGTGCTAGTTAAGTTGTTGGATGAATCCAAACCCTGGAGGTTAGATGGGACCCTGTCATTTTTTTTTTTTTTGGGTGGGGGTCCCTTTGACATCTATACCAGACACTCGTCAAGGATAAGGGTCTGGTATGTATTTTGAGGGGGAACCCACCCCATTAACATCTATATAAGAGTTTGGTGTAGATGAAGGGAATCCCCCTATATTATAATCCCCATATATTATATTACAGTTATTTTATTTTAATGTTATATTATTATACACTATAGTGTCAAAAGTATTGGGACGCCTGCCTTTACACACACATGAACTTTAATGGCGTCCCAGTCTTAGTCCGTAGGGTTGGCTCCGCCCTTTGCAGCTATAACAGCTTCAACTCTTCTGGGAAGGCTGTCCACAAGGTTTAGGAGTGTGTCTATGGGAATGTTTGACCATTCTTCCAGAAGAGCATTTGTGAGGGCAGGCACTGATGTTGGACGAGAAGGCCTGGCTCCCAGTCTCCGTTCATGACAAAGGTGTTCTATCGGGTTGAGGTCGGGACTCTGTGCAGGCCAGTCAAGTTCCTCCACCCCAAACTCACTCATCCATGTCTTTATGGGCCTTGCTTTGTACACTGGTGCGCAGTCATGATGGAACAGGAAGGAATCATCCCCAAACTGTTCCCACAAAGTTGGGAGCATGAAATTGTCCAAAATGTCTTGGTATGCTGACACCTTAAGCGTTCCCTTCACTGGAACTAAGGAGCCAAACCCAACCCCTGAAAAACAACCCCCACACCATAATCCTTCCCCCACCAAATGATTTGAACCAGTGCGCAAGGCAAGGTCCATAAAGACATGGATGAGCGAGTTTTGGGTGGAGTGGAGACTACGAGACAGGCCTTCTCATCCAACATCAGTGCCTGACTTCAGAAATGCGCTTCTGGAAGAATGGTCAAACATTTCCACAGACACACTCCTAAACCTTGTGGACGGCCTTCCCAGAGGAGTTGAAGCTGTTATAGCTGCAAAGGGTGGGCCAACTCAGTATTGAACCCTACGGACTAAGACTGGGATGCCATTAAAGTTCATGTGCGTGTAAAGGGAGGTGTCCCAATACTTTTGGTAATATAGCATGGGAAAGACACATAAATGTGAGCAGTGGCGGACTGACAACTCATGGGGCCCCTGGAAAACAGGAGATCATGTGGTCCCCTGTTTCCCCGCCCACACTCAAGCCCCACCCCCAGCTTGCACTGCGTGGACGCCTCAATTCTGGGTCAAACCCGAGATAAGCAGTGCACAGGGGGCATCAGGGCAGAGCATGGGATGTCAAGAGATATGTACCACCATTCAATTCTACAATGATATACCATACAACAATACATACTATTTAGTCAAATATCTGGTATGCAAATTACCAACGCGTTTCAACGTGCGTGGTCAAAGTCTTCCTCAGGGTATTAATTTGCCTATCCCGGTATTATGTAATAATAATTATGTTATTATGAAATATGCAATTGGATAATGTCTAAGCACAGTGAATAGTTTGATTTAATCTGCTTTTACGTTTTCGTCCTTTTTTGTCTTTCAGATTCCCGTGCTTTCTGGTGGTCCCGCTTCTGTTGTGGGGGTCACTGTCCATGTGCCTTCCCGGCAGAGGGAGAGGGCTGTATATTGCCCTTTATATGCTCCATAGGTGGGTGAAATTCCTCTTTTTGCCCACAAGATGGAGCTATTCCCCTGCCAGGTCACTTCCGGACGTCTGAGGTCTCGCACGTGCGCGTGACGTCCTTACGTCTCGCTATTGCGGCGGAGGTGACGTCGGTGGGCGGGGCTTCAGGCCTTCCGGCACGCCGAGGGAGCCACGCGCACTGTCATGCGGTATGCGCATCTGGCGATGGGGAATGGGAGGATTCACCTGTCACCTGCAGCCAATTTTGCCCCAATTTTTCAATGAAAAACTTTTTCAAAACCAATTTTTAATGATTGTAATTTCGCTGCGGAAAAATCCCCACTGGGGGTATACTTTTCCACATTGTGATACTTTTGGTAATATAGTGTATTTGGTGAGTTCAGCTATCTGATCAAGACTGTCCGCGGTGATTGTATCTGCCTATACAGGCCAGGCATAGAGGTCTCATCAAAGGATAGTCCCTAATGCAACAGTTGGAGTCAGACATACTCATCCTCATAGTAGCTACATGGGCTGCTATAGATACACCACTGGTGAACAGGTTATGCGGGTAAGACCTCTTTACCAGTCCACCAGGTCGGGTGAGGTCTTTCCTATCTAACCCTATAGGATGCAAGGCTTGTGTGCTCAGAGAGGGTCTGTATTTATGGATCCCCCAACACCTAAAGCACCAGAGGAGGTCCAACAGATCAGTCACTGTGGATACCTGCCAATCTGTAAATAATTCTGCTCCGGGTCTCATCTCGTACCCGGTAGGGTTGTTCACTCCTCTGTAATTAGTGATTGGTGGGATACTTACATCTCTCATGTATGGAGAGCTGGTTTATCTGCAAGAACAAGAGAAGAGTTACCGGAAGGTTCTTCTCATGAAGGATCGGTCATACAAGGAATGAGAGGTGAGTGATGGGAATGTACAGATGACAATGAATGGAAGAATAATACCCAGGGAATAAAACTGATACAGAGATGAAGAAACCCAGATCCCAGGCTTGTCCCCAGACAGTATTTTTGATTCCTCAACCCCCCCCCCACAAAGCTTGAATTTGCTCACTAACTCTAGTCATCTTCAGTCTTCAAACCTTTCCTGTGCTCACCAATAAAAATGGTGGCGATATCCCAGCCCTGACAGTTTATATTCCCTTCCATGGTCTACCAATTGATAAATATTGATCTTCTCTGATAGTGATGAGCTAAGGTACAGGCTGATAGCAGGCCGTAGCACAGACAGGCTTGGGAGGAAGAACTAGACGGTGCTTAGGGATGAGCCGAACCCCCCCTCGGTTCGGTTCGCACCAGAACATGCCGAACAGGCAAAAAATTTATTCGAACACACGAACACTGTTAAAGTCTATGGGACACGAACATGAAACAACAAAAGTGCTCATTTTAAAGGGTTATATTCAAGGTATTGTCATAAAAAGTGTTTGGGACCCGGGTCCTGCCCCAGGGGACATGGATCAATGCAAAAAATGTTTTTAAAAACAATGTTTTTTCTGGGGAAATTATTTTTTTAAAGCCTAAAGTGAAACAATAAAAATGAAATATTCCTTTACATATTGTGCCTGGGGGGTGTCTATAGCATGCCTGTAAAGTGGCGCAGTTTTCCCATGTTTAGAACAATACTACAGCAAAATGACATTTCTAAAGGAAAAATTTTCATATAAAACTGATCGCGGCTGTAATGAATTGTCAGGTCTCGGCAATATTGATAAAACTCATTGAAAAAAAGAGTATGGGATATCCCCCCCAGTCCATTACCAGGCCCTTTGGTTCTGGTATAAATATTAAGAGGAACCCTGAACCAAATTTAAAAAAAAATTGTGTGGGGTTCCCCCTAACATCCATACCAGGCCCTTTGGGTCTGATGTGGAAATTAAGAGGAACCCTGCGCCAATTAAAAAAAAAAAAATAGCATAGGGGTCCCCCCCCAAAATCCATACCATAACCTTCAGGTCTGGTATGGATTTTAAAGGGGACCCTGCACCAATTTTTTACCAGACCTTTATCCAAGCACGCAACCTGACAGGCCACAGGAAAAGACAGGGGGATGAGAGAGCACCCCCCTCCTGAACCGTACTAGGCCACATCCCCTCAATATGGGGAGTGTGCTTTGGGGTAGCCCCCACACACGTGGAAGCCCCCGTGGCATTAGAGGGGGCCGGGGTCACCCGTTTACATCACCCGGGTGGCCCCGCCCTCAGCTATATAAGAACTGTCATAAGGAAGAAGCGTCTGTTGGCGGGAGCCTCCCATGGTTAAGTGTTTGGATAAGGGTCTGGTATGGATTTTGGGGGGGACCCCTACGCCATTTTTTTAAATTTTGGTGCAGAGTTCCCCTTATAGATCTTGGGGGGACCCCTACGCCATTTTTCAAAAAAAATTTGGTTCAGGGTTCCTCTTAATTTCTATATCAGACCTGAAGGGTCTGGTATGCATTTTAGGGGGACCCCCACACATTTTTTTTTCATTTTGGTTCAGGGTTCCCTTAATATTCATACCAGACCCAAAGGGTCATTTTTTTTTCAATGATTTTTATCTATATTGCGGAGACCCGACAATTCATTACAGCCTCGATCAGTTTTGGTTTTTCATGTTCGTGTCCCATAGACTTTAACTGTGTTCCAGCGGCTTTCGATTTTGCGGCGAACACCGCATATTGTTCGCTGTTCAGCGAGCAGGCTAACACCCGATGTTCGACATGAACTTACGTTCAACTTGAACATCGGGCTCATCCCTAACGGTACTGGGCAACCTTCAGCCAGGGAATTGTGGGCTCTATTTGACTTGCTGCAGCTTCTAATGCATTGTAAGCAGTGTATAGATGACCCCCTCACAAAAATTCATGGTGTTGCTCTGTAGTAGGATTGAGTTTGGTAGTGGGGCGCCTGTAATTGTCAAAGCACCTTCCCTCTGATGTAATATGAAAGAACACATCTCTGGGATCCCTTTAGATGTGCATCCCTGCTGGCCATTGGGTGATGAAGACTTCAGCTGTGCAATCTGTTGATCAGTTGCTAGAATGCTCTTAATCAAGCAACTGATCTGCTGATCAACAGATTGCACAGCTAAAGTCCTTGTCACCCAATAGGCAATGGGGATGCACATCTAAAAGGGATGCCAGGTATGTGATGGTGTCATAAAAAGGTGTGATCACAGACCACATGGTACCATAAGAAGCCTTTGCGTATCAGCATCCTAATGGAGAGATGAACTGATACTGCCATGGATAATGGTCATATAGAGGAATACAGGGCACAAAATGAACATGTAGCATGGGACAGACAGACATGGAATGGATGATGATGTATCAGTGGTCTCACCTGGAGCAGATCTTGCAGTCCTGGAGGAACTCCTTTTACAACTTCTCTTCTTGAACTGTATGGTGGTGAGTACGTCACAGGAGATACAACAGGGGTGGAGATGGTATTGTAGCTGGGAGGGTCCTCAGGGTGCTCAGAATTCATCATTGGAGAAACTTCTGGAAGAAAAGCCTGATATAGTCTGATGATAATCAATCCCCAGAGTGTAAAAACTGTAATGTTCTCCTCATAGTTCACAAAGACTGATCAAAACTTTACAATTGGAGCAACAAAGGCTGACCATACTTTCCCAGACCACCGCTGATCCCAGTTAGGGCTTGTATAGATGAGAGTTTAGAGTAGGAATCCCTCTTAATGGGCATATAAAGTGTGCAGCCCAAGGAACTCAGCACATGGATGGTGGGAACCCCTCATAATGGCACAGCAGATGTACAGAGCCGAGAACTCAGTACCGGGATGGTGGGAACCCCTCATAATGGGCACAGCAGGTGTACAGACCCAGGAACTCAGCACAGGGATGGTGGGAACCGCTCATAATGGGCAAAGCAGTTGTTCAGACCCGGGAACTCAGCACAGGGATGGTGGGAACCCCTCATAATGGGCACAGCGGGTGTACAGACCCGGGAACTCAGCACAGGGATGGTGGGACCTGCTCATAATGGCACAGCAGGTGTACAGACCTGGGAACTCAGCACAGGGAGGGTGGGAACCCCTCATAATGGGCACAGCGGGTGTACAGACCCGGGAACTCAGCACAGGGATGGTGGGAACCTCTCATAATGGGCACAGCAGGTGTACAGATCCGAGAACTCAATACAGGGATGGTGGGAAACCCTAATAATGGGCACAGCAGGTGTACAGACCCGGGAACTCAACACAGGGATGGTGGGAACCTCTCATAATGGGCACAGCAGGTGTACAGACCCGGGAACTCAACACAGGGATGGCGGGAACCCCTAATAATGGGCACAGCAGGTGTACAGACCCGGGAACTCAACACAGGGATGGTGGGGACCCCTCATAATGGGCACAGCAGGTGTACAGACCCAGGAACTCAACACAGGGATGGTGGGAACCTCTCATAATGGGCACAGCAGGTGTACAGATCCGAGAACTCAACACAGGGATGGCGGGAACCCCTTATAATGGGCACAGCAGGTGTACAGACCTGGAAACTCAGCACAGGGATGGTGGGAACCTCTCATAATGGGCACAGCAGGTGTACAGATCCGAGAACTCAACACAGGGATTGTAGGAACCCCTAATAATGGGCACAGCAGGTGTACAGATCTGGAAATCCAACACAGGGATCCCATCAGCAGAACCCCCAAGAGACAGAAGAGACAGTTATGGAGTTTATCTCTCCATCATCCATTGAACACTGACATGTTAGTTCTGGCTGGACTGATACTTCAAATAGTCCTATTATTATTATTGTTATATAGAGATAGATGTAATAGAAGGAGAATAGGAATGATCAGGACTTACCCAGCAGACGGTGTATTGAGCAGGCTGTGTGAGCTGACACTGGTCAGGGTGGAGAAGGACGGAGGTGACACAAGGAGGATGGAAATGACGGAGGGAGATGACACAAGGAGGATGGTATCATTACACAACGACCACGATAGAGGACTGGAGGGAGGAAATGTCACCATCGACGTGTGAGAGGAGAAGTTTATATTACAGAGCAGATGGTGATACAGAATTGTATAAATTATCCAGCGTCCAAAATGAAAAGTCCAAAACAAATTGAACAACAATTTTCTTGTGCAATACTTTCTTCCTCCTTAGAGAAAACACTGCGAGAAAGAGAAGGAAGCCTGAGAAAGTTCAGAATCATATACAGGAAGTCAAGAAGAAGCCGAAACGCAATAAAAGGAACTTCAGGAGTATTTTGGTTTAACTAAAGCAATTACAAGAAGATCTGGTGAAGGAGGATTTAGAGGTCAAGAAAAACTAAAAGTTTCCGAGAGATACAATCGATTATAAGATGGAAAAGATATGAAAGCAGGCAGTGCTGAGACATGGTCATTAGAGCCCAGGACACAAACCTACCAAACTGCGTCCCCCTCCCCCCAAGATGTATGAGCATTATGTGTCAGCAAAAACTCCCCCCTAAAAATTAAGCAGTGATCAAAAATGACCCCTCCTTCCAGTACAAAACTGCCCCCCCCCCTGTTGAAATCCCCCTGCCAGCACAATTCTTTGCCCCCCTCCCTTCCCTTCAAATCCTTTACTCTCCATATTTCCCCTCGAAACACAAATCCTCTCCCTCCACTCCAAATCCCCCCTTCCAGTACAAATTGTTCCCCCAATCTCACCATCTAGCACAAATCCCCCCCCCCCCCCCCACACTTATATTTCCCCTTCTAGCACAAATACCCCAATCATCCCTACTAGCACAAATCCCCCACCCAAAAAAAATCTCCCCCCAATCTCCCCTCCTAGCACAAGTCCTCCCCTCAGATTGCCCCTTCTAGCACAAATACCCCCAATCATTCATACTAGAAATACCCCCAATCATTCATACTAGAAATACCCCCAATCATTCATACTAGAAATACCCCCAATCATTCATTTCCTACAATCATTCATACTAGTACAAATCCCCCCCCCCCCCCAAAAAAATACAAGACCCCTTTCTAGCACATAGCACAAATTCCCTCCCCCTTCTACCATATCAGCACAAACCTCCAAAATCCCCCCTTCTAGCACAAATCCCCCATCCCCCCTCCCAACACTAATCTCCCTCAAATCACCACTCCTAGAACACACCCTAAATTTCCCCTCCTAAAACAAATCCTTTACCCTTCATTTTTCTCCTCCGAGCACAAATCCCCCCCCCCCCTCCACTTCAGACCCACCCCCCTCCCAGCACAAGTTATCCCCTCAAATTTCCCTTTCTAGCACAAATCCCCCCAATCATTCATACTAGTACAACCCCCCCCCCCCACACACACACACACACACACACAAAAAAACAACCCTCTCCTAGCACATAGCAAAAATTCCCTCCCCCTCTACCATATCACCACTTACATAGTTACATAGTAGGTGAGGTTGAAAAAAGACACAAGTCCATCAAGTCCAACCTATGTGTGTGATTATATGTCAGTATTACATTATATATCCCTGTATGTTGCAGTCATTCAGGTGCTTATCTAATAGTTTCTTGAAGCTATCGATGCCCCCCCCCCCCCCCGCTGAGACCACTGCCTGAGGAAGGGAATTCCACATCCTTGCCGCTCTTACAGTAAAGAACCCTCTACGTAGTTTAAGGTTAAACCTCTTTTCTTCTAATTGTAATGAGTGGCCACAAGTCTTCTTAAACTCTTTTCTGCAAAAAAGTTTTCTCCCTATTGTGGGGTCACCAGTACGGTATTTGTATATTGAAATCATATCCCCTCTCAAGCGTCTCTTCTCCAGAGAGAATAACGGGGAGTGGGAGTTTTGGGACTTTGAATGAGGTCCATGTACAACGTGGAGGTAGATGGAATAAAAGTGCATATTTATTTGTCATAAAACTGCTTCAGACATATCAATAAAATAACCACATAAGAAAAAAACATTATAATAAATGTCATTCCATAAGTATTCATACACACATATGTATGTGCGCATGCAATAAGGCATCCAGAATACATCAAATATGTTAGCTAGATGCCACATAGTGGTCTCAACCGATAGCTTAATACATACAATGAATACATATATATATATACACATAACAGCAGCACTTAGCGATGAAAAAAAAAAATAGTATAAAACAGTGGTATCATAATTGATTGACGGAAGATGTTCTCAGTTGATGGTGTGATGTGAGCATGTGTCTGTATGACAAATTGTCCGACGCGTTTCGTGTAGACCACTTCACATCAGGGGAAAGGTGCTCAAAGATATATGGAATCAGTGCAGAGAGGAGTAGCAATTATGGAGCCAAGGCCAGAATAGTAGTCTCCTCCGGGAGCTGAGGTGGTAGAGCCGCCCACAGAGACCCCCACACACACAGGACCCGGGTGACTGGGTTTTGAGATGGTTGCAAAGTACTATGCCAGTAATGACTGCCAAGAAAAATCTATTTTCAGGCTTTGCTCAGCTGGTACATGCTCTGTAATTGTCACTGTGCCCATCATACAGCAGAATCCTAGACACCTAAACTAGGAATCCACCTCATGAACATCCAACTGGGATCTATTCTCTTTGAGCGCTACTTATCCAGGAAGAGCTTGTTGGGTTGCCTAGGATAGCGGAACCTAAACCCTTGAGATCTGTAATTCTAGGGTCAGGTAGTCTGGAGGATTTTCTAGTAGGGCAATTCTGCTGAATGTTATGCCATGTATCATGCTCTTTTTACCTCATGCTTGCCTGCTCACCAGTTTCAATAAGAATGCCAGGAGCCATTTCCTCACCAAAGCAGATCCTGAAGTCAGCGCGTGTTCCTGCTCCCCCTCCTCTTGTGTGTATACAGAGCCGAATGAGAAGGAGGAGGGGGAGGAGACGGCTTCGCTCGGCAGTGTGTTCTTCTCCAGAGAGAATAAGTTCAGTGCTCGCAACCTTTCCTCATAACTAAGATCCTCCAGACCCTTTATTAGCTTTGTTGCCCTTCTTTGTACTCGCTCCATTTCCAGTACATCCTTCCTGAGGACTGGTGCCCAGAACTGGACAGCATACTCCAGGTGCGGCTGGACCAGAGTCTTGTAGAGCGGGAGAATTATCGTTTTATCTCTGGAGTTGATCCCCTTTTAATGCCAATATTCTGTTTGCTTTATTAGCAGCAGCTTGGCATTGCATGCCATTGCTGAGCCTATCATCTACTAGGACCCCCAGGTCCTTTTCCATCCTAGATTCCCCCAGAGGTTCTCCCCCCAGTGTATAGATTGCATTCATATTTTTGCCACCCAAATGCATTATTTTACATTTTTCTACATTGAACCTCATTTGCCATGTAGTTGCCCACCCCATTAATTTGTTCAGGTCTTTTTGCAAGGTTTCCACATCCTGCGGAGAAGTTATTGCCCTGCTTAGCTTAGTGTCGTCTGCAAATACAGAGATTGAACTGTTTATCCCATCCTCCAGGTCGTTTATGAACAAATTATATAGGATTGGTCCCAGCACAGAACCCTGGGGGACCCCACTACCCACCCCTGATCATTCCGAGTACTCCCCATTTATCACCACCATCTGAACTGGCCCTTGTAGCCAGTTTTCAATCCATGTACTCACCCTATGGTCCATGCCAACAGACCTTACTTTGTACAGTAAACGTTTATGGAGAACTGTGTCAAATGCTTTTGCAAAATCCAGATACACCACATCTACGGGCCTTCCTTTATCTAGATGGCAACTCACCTCCTCATAGAAGGTTGATAGATTGGTTTGGCAAGAACGATTCTTCATGAATCAATGCTGATTACTGCTATTGATACCGTTCTCATTACTAAAATCTTGTATGTAGTCCCCTATCATCCCCTCCAAGAGTTTACATACTATTGATGTTAGGCTAACTGTCTGTAATTCCCAGAGATGTATTTTGGGGCCTTTTTAAATATTGGTGCTACATTGGCTTTTCTCCTATCAGCTGGTACCATTCCAATCAGTAGACTGTCAGTAAAAATTAGGAACAATGGTCTGGCAGTTACTTGACTGAGTTCCCTAAGTACCCTCGGGTGCAAGCCATCCGTTCCCGGTGATTTATTAATGTTAAGTTTCCCAAGTCTAATTTTAATTCTGTCCTCTGTTAACCATGGAGGTGCTTCCTGTGACGTGTCATGGGAATAAACACTGTAGTTTTGGTTACTGAAGCCCCCCAATTCCCTCGTGAAGACTGAGGAGAAGAAAAAATGCAATACCTTTGTCATCTCTCCATCCTTTGTAACCAGATGTCCTTCCTCATTCTTTATGGGGCCAATATGGTCTGTCCTCCCTCTTTTACTGTTTACATACTTAAAGAATTTCTTGGGATTTTTTTTGCTTTCCTCCACTATGTGTCTTTCATGTTCTATCTTAGCCGTCCTAATTGCACCCTTACATTTCTTGTTGCATTCTTTATAATGTCTGAATGCTGATGATGATCCCTCAACCTAGTATTTTTTGAAGGCCTTCTCCTTTGCTTTTATATGCATTTTTTCATTGGAGTTAAGCCATCCAGGACTTTTGTTCCCTCTTTTTAATGTATTACCCAATGGGATGCATTGGCTAATGCCCTTATTTAATATGCTCCTAAAGCAAACCCATCTCTCCTCCGTGTTCTTTGTTCCTAAGATTTTATCCAAATTTATGCCTTCTAGCAAGGTTCGTAGTTTAGGGAAGTTGGCTCTTTTGAAATTCAGTGTCTTTGTATGGAACCCACCTCAGTGACAAACCACCCCCGCACACGAACTCCCAGGGCGGGCGCTGGAGCAGTAGAGGAGAGATCAACTGTAGAGGTATCACCCTAAACTTTTATAGAGTGATAGTAAATATATATTTATAGTAAGGCACTTACTATGGGTCAAGGACCATAGAAGAAAGTCTAATCACCAGGGATTCGAAAAACTATCCCAACAAGTGATGAGTATAAAGGTTCAGCATAAGGTAGGGGGTATTGTGTAGAGAATGATGTACTGGATATCCTCTCTGGTTGATCTCTCCTCTACTGCTCCAGCGCCCGCCCAGGGAGTTTGGGTGCGGGGGTGGTTTGTCACTGATGTGGGTTCCACACGTTAAGCATATGGCTGCAATGGATAATATCCCTGTTTGCAATTGTTTTTGTGTATATTTTGTACGTATGTAAACAGGGTTGTAAATGATATTGTTTTCTTTCATAGATGAGTACTATATGGGCTTCATATAAGCCCTGATGAAGCAAAAATTGGCGAAACGTGTCGGCACATGAGGACCTACCATACTGGTACTCTAATTCTTGTTATAAAACCACACTCAGGAAACTGCCTCATCTAGGGTTTTAATATTAAGGTGTATGCTTTGGCATTAATATTTTTTTTTTTTTTTATATTTTAATAAATTATGTAATCTTTTTACCATTTTTGTATATGCTCCTTTTCTGGCCTGTACAGTCCGATATTTCTTTCTCTTTTTTAATTCTGCAATATCTTATCAAGGTTAGGGATTTCTGTCTGTCCGTTTTTATTTCGATGTTATATTTTTTTTTTTAGATATTTTTGTATACTACATAAGAGAAAAGCTGGTGGAGAGGTTGTGCGCCTGATATCTGGAAAGCTTAGTTACGTTGCTGAGAAGGATATCACTAAGGACGGAAGTCTGCTCTATTTGGAGCCTCTCAGTCTAATGTCACATCCTTTTGAGTAAGTGGGGGTGACAAAATGCGTCGAGGAAGTGACATCAGAAGTAACGTAGTCATCATCTTTGATACTCTGTGACATTGTTTTGACTTCTTCATTTAATGTGAGCATTTGTAGTAATTAATCATTTTTTTAAGGATTTCCTGCACGGTAAGTTTCAGGGTTTGTTTTTTTCATGTATGAGAGTACTGCAAGTGATTTCTGGGAGAGGTCCCAATTATGAGGAGGATTGTGGAGGAGTATGTGGGTTTGTATGCAAACTAGCCCTAGGATAAGGAGCATAACTACAGGGGTCACAATTGCGACCTGGCCCAATGCTCCAGGGGGCTCATGCGCCCCCCTGTACACCTAAATAGGTGGGGAGGTAGCATGTAGAGGTACCGTTTCCCCCCCATCCTTCTCCTGTGGCCGCTGATTGCCTGGCGGGAGTGAGAAGAGGAGAAACGGGCATTCGGAGGCTGCAGGAGTGTCAGAAACCATGAAATCAGGCCGAGACAGAAGTACAGTTAAATCACACTTGTTTAATAATAAAAGTAAAAAGAACAAAGGTAGTCAAAACATAGCCAAAGTTCAGTAACCGGAACGGAAAGTCTGTCAAGCCAGAAGTCAGGGATCAATGTAGTGGAACAGCAAGCAGGATCTGGAGCCAGAAGGGATGTCAGCAAAGCAAGTCTTTGAACAGGATCGCAGAAGATAGTTTCTGTGATGTTGACCAAGGTGAAGGCAGAGATTCACTTGACTAGACGGCTTAATTAGGCAGGACTGATGAGCAGGATATCATCAACAGCTGAGTAACTGTGGAGAGATAGGAGCTGGCAATTAGCCAACAGCTGAGCGGCCAGCTCACAGAAGGGAGGGCTGAGCCCAGCCCTGACAAGAAGGAGGATGGAGGAATTGGTTCTTCTACATGCCGATGTCCCTCCTATCCAGTTTCCTTCTGATGCCCCCAGGCCCCCTCTGAGCCCCTGTACTCCCGCCCCTATGCTTTATCTGGTCTCCTTTGCTCTCTCCTGCCCCCTATACCCTCATTGGGCCCCTGTGCTCTGTCCCGGCTCCCCCTCGCCCCTCTGCTTTAAGGATGGCAAGCGGGGAAGGGGCTTGTAAATGTGTCCATTCATTCTGTGCTGCTGAGGGCTGTGTTCTCAGTCTCCTTTCGCTGTTTCGAAAGGTGAAACTTTAGAGGTCTGTTTAGACTCTTGATATCTCACCAAAGACCCCCAACGGGACTTCTAAAAAAATTCAAAAACATAAGACTGTAAAAAAAAATAAAATGCAATAAAATGGTAAAAAAAAAATGAAGAAAATTAAACAAAGATAAAATAAAAACTACCAACAACAGTGGCGGAACTACCAGGGCCGCAAAGGTCGCACTTGTGCCTGAGCCCTTGGCATTCCGCCACTGGGCTCCGAGGGAAGACCCCTGGCCGGGGGTTAGGGGTGCCCTTCATGGTTTCTTGCATCGGGGCCCTGAAAGTTCTAGTTACGCCTCTGCCTGGGATAAAAAGACAGTCAATTTGGTAAGAGGACATCTGCATGAGATGTGTGAGAATTTGCATGATGAAAAAAGAGGTTTCACATTTTGCACCAATGGTCGCTATTTCACGTCAGCATAATTCTATTTATAGATGAGGTTGTTTTTTTGTGAGATATACTACACTATATAGTTTCCTTCTCTCTCTGGGAATATTCCTTGGAGGGTGTATGGGATTGGAACAATGGAGGAGCACTGACTGGGTTGAAGAAGGACGATGTTTGTAGATTCCGGGCATTACTTCATACAGCTTGGGATGACCCATTGCTTTACACAGCTCCATAAAGAGTTTGTAACTTTTTTGAAAGAAGGAGGAAGAAAGTATTACGCAAGAAAAAAAAATTGCATTTGTTTGGACTTTTCATTTTGGACTTACTCCAACCAAACAATAAAAAGTGGGCAATCCTTGTGCTCGGTACAAGTTATTGACCACTTGCTTACCGGGCACCTAAACCCCTCTTCCTGCCCAGTCCAATTTTCAGCTTTCAGCTCTGTCACACTTTGAATGACAATTGTGCAGTCATACAACACTAAATCCATATGAAAATGTTATAATTTTTTCTCACAAATAGAGCTTTCTTTTGGTGGTATTTAATCACCACTGAGGTTTTTATTTTTTGCTGAGAAAACGAAAAAAGACTGAAAATTTTGAAAAAAAAAAACTGTTTCATAGTTTGTTATAAAATTTTGAAAACAGGTAATTTTTCTCCTTCATTGATGTGCGCTGATGAGGCAGCACTGATGAGCACTGATAAGGTGGCACTGATAGGCACTGATAGGTGGCACTGGTGGGCAATGATGAAGTGGCACTGGTGGACACTGAGAGGTGGCACTGACGGGTGGCACTGAAGGGCACTGATAGGTGGGACCGATAGGCGGCACTGATAGGTGGCACTGATTGGCACTGGTAGGCGACACTGATAGGCAGCACTGAATGTTGGCACTGATGATGAGGCATTGATGGGCACTGGTTGGCAGCATTGCTTTGCACTGATGGGGTATTGATAGGTGGCACTGGAGGGCACTGGTAGGTGGCACTGGAGGGCACTGGTAGGTGGCACTGATATGCACCTGTAGGTGGCAATGTTGGGCAATGGCAGGTGGCACTGGAGGGCACTGGATAGCAGCAGTGCCTCTCCCTGTTAGGGACGGATGTCCCTCTGTCAGAAGCCAGTGGTAGGATTTGTTTTCCCCTCACGCTGTCAGCCGATTACGATCTTTTGTTTACATTACGTGATGAGCTATCATTGGCTGACAGCTGATCACATGGTAAGGGGTCGGGATCTCATTGACTCGATGATCACAGAGCGTGCCACGTGCTTCTCGATGACAGCTGTTAAATAGCTGAGGGCGGGGCCACCCGGTGATGTACAGGGGTGACCCCGCCCCCTCTGACGCCACGTGACTTATATTACATAATACAATATTGAAAATTATGTAATCAACAAATTAAGACAATACATTAGCAAACATTAACACATAGAATGTGATTTTTTTAAAGGGAAAAACTTACCCAAATATAGTCCTTTTGCAGGACCTGAATAATGGCTGAGCAGGTGTCTGGAATAATGATTCCCAGAGCCTGGGGGGAGATCCCAGTGGTAAACTTGAGGTCCTGGAGACTTCTCCCCATCGCCAAGTAACGCAAGGTGACTATGAGTCTTCGGTCTGGAGTGATGGCAAGCCTCATGCATGTGTCCTGCTTCTTAATATAGAGGGTCACCAGTGCAAAGAGTTGGTGAAAGCAGGGGTCTGTCATCCAGAGATAATTCCAAAAATCATCCGGATTAGTCTCCTGGAGCTCCCGCAGCAAAGGCATATGAGAGAATTGGTCACGATCGAGCAACCAATTTTTGGTCCAAGAACTCCTCCTCCTGTTCCTGGACTGGAATTGGGTCAAAGCAATAACTCCAAGGCCAATGATAGCACGTTCTCTCCTCTGATTCCGCAACATGGCTGGTTGACGAACGGCTGTTCAGAAACTAACTGAAAAGTGCGAATCAACACTGACCAAACTTCTACTAACACGAAATTATGTGATTTATTAACTATTAATGAATTAATTATTGTGATTTATGAACTTACACCTAGCACAAGGATAGTGTACTTTATATATATATATTTTAATAATTGTTTGGTTGGAGCTTGTTATCCCCCTCATATTGGTGATTTGGATGCTGCTGTCCATACAATCCAACTGAGTTTTTATTGCATTTGTTGTACTCAGTTTTTTTGTCACTAAGGTGTACGTTTTTTTTTTTTGCAAGTGCACAAAAATTATCTTGGGTGTCGTACATTTTGGACTTGCGTTGCTTTTTTATTTTTTATTTTTTTGCAAATTATTCAAAGGTGTTGATTGACCTACAGTATATTGATTTCTAAGCACGGATATTATTTATACTCTTATCTGAAGTGCCTGTATGGGGGGGGGGGGGGGTAAGGATTTCCAGTGGCTGGGGTATTCATAGGGTATTGTATGCCGGTACCTGGAAACTGAACAATTTATAATAATACAGATACAGAATGGTATAGAATGGTTGGCTCCTCTCCTGGACTGAAGTGGCTTCCTCTGATGTCACTGCACACTGTGAGCTTCTCACCATGTGCATCAGAAGCTGCAGCAAGTCAGATAGAGCCCCGCCTCATTTCCTGGCTGTAGGACGTCCGGCCTCCTCTAGTCCTGTTGTGGGCTGGTAACACACGGCATTTTTTTGTGGGCTGAGTGGTGTCAGCCCTGCCCGGTGTATTTTGCTAAACTACTGAACCGCTCCCACTCTCAGATCTCTAACACATAAATGTTTGTATACTCACTCTTTTTCACAAAACATGTTCTATTTCTAAAGTCCGGCAGATTTTTCGACAGAAAAGGTCCGATGAAGCCCACAGACGCTCGAATTGTCCGACGGATTCGTTCCAGTTCGGTCGAAAAGTCTGGTTGTGTGTACACGGCATTAGATATGATTGGATGACTTCCATGAACCTGATTTTACTGAGAAATTATCCAACTTGGCCTTACGTTTTTGCCTTGCAACACTAGACAGATTTTTATTTCTTTTATTTTGTTATTTATTTATTTTAGGTATTTATGTGTTTTGTTAATTTTTTATTTATTTTATTTTATTTATTTATCACACACAATGTAATAAAAATCCCCCAAAACTTTTTTTTGTTTCACTTTATTTATTTTATTTATTAATTTCAGGTACTTATATAGCGTTGTCAATTTACGCAGCGCTTTACATATACATTGTACATTCACATCAGTCCCTACCCTCAAGGAGCTTACAATCTAAGGTCCCTAACTCACATTCATACATACTAGGGCCAGTTTAGACAGGAGACAATTAACCTCCCAGCATGTCTTTGGAGTGTGGGAGGAAACCGGACCGAATTTAACCCACTCATGCCAGAGCAAAACATTGCTTTTACAGTGGTCATCCCCGCAACAGCAATCAAAGCGTAAAAAAAATCCTTGATCACCCCCCCCATCCCATAGTAGTACAGTGTTACTATGGTGACACTAAACTACTCTGTTGTATGTACAAAAATTGTAAAAAAAAAAAAAAAAAAAAAAGAAAAATGTTGAAAAAATATTAATAAAATTGAATTAATAAATGATTTACTGTATTTATTGGCGTATAACACTCACTTTTTCACCATGAAAATCGGGTGCAAATAACGTGTGCGTGTTATACGCCAATACTTCAATTTTAGCTGCCATGGAGTGGACAGGGAGGGGGCGGGACGAGCGCCATCAGGTTACATACAGTGAGAATCTTCTGTTTACTTGGCGGCCTCTGTAATAAGAAGTCCCATCTCCTGGGCCGCCATTGGACCACTGTTCTGTCTATCATAGGAGATTCTCACTGTATGTAATCTGTCGGCGCTCGTCCCTCCCTGTCCCCTCTAGGCTTAGGCTGCAGATGGGCATCGATCAGTCTGCACCGATGGCATTGGCAAGGCTGCTGCATGGAAGGTAATGGTGAGGCTGCTGAATTGATGGCAATGGTGAGGCTGCTGCATTGATGGCAATGGTGAGGCTGCTGCATTGATGGCAATGGTGAGGCTGCTGCATTGATGGCAATGGTGAGGCTGCTGCATTGATGGCACTTGTGAGGCTGCAGATGGGCATTGATCAGGCTGCATTGATGGCAATGGTAAAGGCTGCAGATGGGCACTGACCCTTATTTTGCTTCAAAGTTCCTTATTTACAATTTAAGTTTTTTTCCTGAAACTTCCCTCTTAAAATGAATGTGCGTGTTATACACCGATAAATACGGTCATTTCTTTTAAACATACGGTCACCAGTCAGTGCAACCTGATTACCGCCACGCCAGTCATGATGATGACGCTGTACTGCACTGGTGACAGTATGTACAGTATATATAAAAAAAAAAAAATACATTTATTTAATTTCTTCATTTCCCAAAAACTTGTGGCAAAAAATGACAACTTTAAAAAAACTCACCATGCCCCTTACTAAATACCTTAGTCTGTCTACTTTCCAAAAAAGGGGTGATTTGGGGGGTATGTGTACTCTCCTTGCATTTTTCATCAGGACTGATCAGTTTTCAAATATATATATATATATATATATATATATATATATATATATATATATATATATATATATAGTATCTCACAAAAGTAAGTACACCCCTCACATTTTTGTAAATATTTTATTCTATCTTTTTATGTGACAAAGAAATGACTCTTTGTGAAGCTCTGGTGATCTCCATGCCCAAGAAGGTTAAGACAGTGCTGGAAAATAATGGGGGCCACACAAAATATTGACACTTTGGGCCCAATTTGGACATTTTCACTTAGGGGTGTACTGACTTTTGTTGCCAGCGATTTAGACATTAATGGCTGTGTGTTGAGTTATTTTGAGGGGGCAGCAAATTTACACTGTTATACAAGCTGCACACTCACTACTTTACATTGTAGCAAAGTGTCATTTCTTCAGTGTTGTCACATGAAAAGATAGAATAAAAGATTTACAAAAATGTGACTGAGGGGTGTACTTACTTTTGTGAGATACTCTGTGTATATATATATATATATATATATATATATATATATATATATATATATTTATATTATTTTTTTTATTTTTTTTATTTTTTTTAATTTTCGGTTAATATAATAAAAAATAAAAACCCAGTGGTGACCAAATACCACCAAAAGAAAGCTCTATTTGTGTGAAAAAAAATTTATATAAATGTAATACGGGTACAGTGTTGCATGACCACGAAATTGCCAGTTGAAATAGCGCAGTGCTGAATAACAAAAAATGGCCTGGTCATGAAAGGGGGGAAACCTTCCAGCGGTCAAGTGGTTAAAAATCTTGCAATTTCTTTTTGCAAGAATTATTTTTATTATATTTAGTGTGTGTGTGTGTGTATATATATACATATACATATATTTTGTAGTCATAGTCTGGATACTGGAGGAGACATAACCCCAACCATGACGAACTGAGGTGTGCCATGGTCACCCGTGAGAGTAAGCTTAAAAGAGGGCAAAAGAGACACCAACTAGGTACAGTGATGTGAATTTTAATGTAAAACATGACAAATAATTAATCCAACAAAGTAGCAAAAGCACGTTTGACCTCCACATGGGGATCAGGAATGTACCAACTGTAACAAGACGATTTCCAGCGTCCCATGTATTAGGGATGGGGCCCCCTGTTTGGATGCTGCGGATGCTGCCCCAATCCTGAAGGAATGAATCGAAAACTGTTTTGGGTTCAAAACCAAGTTAGCAATCAGAATCCTAACATGCGAGATAAACTGACTGGAAGTAAGAGCCTGTGTAGGGAAGGGAAGCAATGGGCTATCGAGAGGGGCTGCTACAAACATGGAGGAGAGCTGATCCAACTGGACACCAGACAGCGTAGGTTTTGTAATAATTGATCACAAAACCCTGCCCTGACTGCCGGTTCTTGTTGTTGGGGAGTTGAAGTGCAAAATGATCAGGTAGCCTAGTAAGACTACTTTTGAGGAGTACCGGTGCGTTAAGTCCAGCACAGGACACCTCCCCAGGTCTGAGGAAACCAAAGTAACTAAGGAAGGCAGCCGCCTTTTGGACCAAGCTGGGACCCACCCAGAAGCAGATCGGGTGGGCAAGCCGGTTCCCCCTTTTGCCCTGCTGACATTGGATTCGACGCACTCAGGGTGCAGGCGTCCATCCTGGTGAATGCGTCACTGTCAAGAAACACTCTCAGGGCATACAAGACAGCGTGGAGGTGTTTCTGTGGCTTCACGTCCCTCTATCCCTGCAACTGGGTGGGGGATGTTAAGTACATGATGACTTTCATGGCCTATTGTCATGACAAATTGTCACTGTCATTCAACACCATTAAGCTATACTTTTCAGGTATTCGGCACTTCTTCTCACTTCTCCATCCTGACAGACCATCCTTTTTTGCAGCTCATCCTACCAAAGCCATGCTCAAAGGTATCCAGAAAACACAGGGGAAGCCAAGGGTGACACGCTTGCCTATTTCCGGTCAGTTGTTCTGTCAACAACAAATCTGCTAGTTCACAGAACAACTGACCGGAAATAGGCAAGCGTGTCACCCTTGGCTTCCTCTGTGTTTTCTGGATAACTTTATACCATTATCTTATTGATAATCTCACCAGTGGCCGTGTTATTGGTGAAGAAAACCACTGAATGCCCAGACCAAGTGGGTCCCCAGGTGACAGCTGCAGCCACTATTGGATAAATCTCAAAAAGTGCGGCCGTCTTGGCAAACCTGGGAATGTCCGACACCTCCGGGGGCCAAGGGCCTGCTAACCACTGACACCCAAAAACAGCTGAAAAACCTACTGAGGAGGCGGCATCTGAAAAAACTCTGGGAGACAAGGTCATAGGTGGATTTATGAACAGAGAATCCGTTCCAATCACAAAAGAACTGATCCCACATCAGCAGATCTGCCCGAGCATCGGCCTGCAATTGCACCGCCAAATTGGTGTCCTGGTAGAGAGGAAGGAGAGCTAAAAGCCTAGACACAAATGACCTGCCCTGAGGAATAATCCTCATGGCAAAATTGAGCATGCCTAACAGAGACTGCAAATCTTTCTTAGAGCACACCGGGGACCTGACCAGACTGTGTATGATACCTCGGATCCTGACCAACTTATCCTCAGACAGAATGGTGATCATGCGGACAGTGTATAAGTTGATACCTAAAAAGGTAATCACAGTGGAAGGCCCATCAATTTTATGGTGTTCAGATCCATGAACAATTCAGTGAGTGCTACGAGGTCTCTGGGGGGCTGAACCGGGCTTTCTAATAACAAAAAGTCATCCAAGTAATGAATGACCTTGCCACATCATATTGGAGAAGACAAAACCCAATTGAGAGCTGAGGCAAATGTATTAAAGAGCCAAGGACTGCTCTTGGAGCCAAACGTCAATTTTGTGGCAAAGTAATATTGCTCCCACCATTTGAACCCATGCCATTGCCAGAGAGACGGTTTGATGGGGAGAAGTTTGAAGGCATCCGAAATATCTGCTTTAGACAACCATGTGCCCTTACCCGTCTGTAAAATAAACTGAATGGCCATGTCTACAGAAGAATATTGTAATGAAAAATCCTCTGATGGAATGAGAGAATTCAAACTAGGTATGGGTGATGAATGAGGAGTCGACAGATCATAGATTAAACAAAATTAATTGAAAAATGTACCTTTTACCACACCAATGGGGCTAACCCTCCACATGCTAAATGGGGAAGACACAAAAGGACCAATGACGAAACCCTTGGCTAACTCGTCCTGCAATAATTCATCTACTAACCGGGTGTTGCTGGCAGCAGATAACAAATTGGCACACTCAAACAACTCCAAAGGTAGGGTGATAAGGCCTGTATAAAAGCCCTCAGAAAAGCCTTCAACAAGAAACTGCCTAAGAGCTGGGGATGGGTGGTGAATCAACCAGAACTCTAACCTAGGGATATTAACCCGGCTCAGTCATGTGGAGCTGGACGCCTTAATGGGACAGGTGGACTTGGGGGTGTGCCCTGAAACAATTGGCACAAATATGGAGGAGTCTGCACTGGTTGTAATTGCAGACCGTGTAGTTAAAATTGTTACACAGCTGAGCCTTGCCTAACAAATGTATGGGTCGGCCCAGTTTATCAAACTGGCCAGAAGACCCTGTGGAAGAACCACTGGACCTCGGTCTGTTTGATCCCGTAGAAACAAGATGATCCAGGTTAGGACACCAGCTGGTGGTGTGGGCAGATGATTGACAGTTGGCACAAGTTGGAGACTTTTGACTGCCAAAATGCCTACAGAACAGCTCAGTGTCAATGTTGCACCAACCGGTGACCAACTGAAACTGCGCCCAAGTAGCAGCGACTTTAGCCGAAAAAGACTGGTGATAATGGTAGAACGTGGAACCACTATATTTGTGGGCCAGATCTACCACCTTGTGGAGATAAAGGTCCAGCTCCTCTCTTCTACCGGGACTGACTGCACAAATAACATCCCTACCTGGAAAGCCATCACTTGTGATGCAGGATAAAGCAGAGTGTGAGACCCGATCAATCCATGCTGACAGGCCACCAGGAAACATACAGACCCACAGATACGCCGGAGAAGCTCGTCCACGCTTTTTAGCCAGAGACGCAGTTTACCCGGAACCAGAAATGACGTGTCAACTGCTTTTCTAACCCAGAAACGCTAGCCGACGAGTATGCAGGGGAGGAGGGGGGATTATAAGGCCCCAACTCCTCCTACAAATACAGGCTAGCCAATGGCCAGCCTTCTAACATATTGTATGTACTTAACATTATGTTCTATTTCCAGAGGCACTGGGCCAAGCAATCAGGGCACTGTGGAGTATAGACAAGGAGAAACAAAGGGAGAAGCAATGGACAATGTAAGTTCTGCCATCAGCACCTGAAATTATTAAAAAATAATTGGGGTAATATGACTTTAAGGTATTTTTGGTGTTTTTTAAGGTAGAACTTCAATTTCCAATGAAATACTAATCTGCTCTGCCACCGTGCACCAGAAGAGAAGTCCTGTGTTTTCTATACAGGACCGTTCCTTTTCCTGCATGCATACAAATCATTTCTTCTTTCTATGGACTTGCGTAAACTTTCAGCTGAGTGACATCCTGCGTCACACGGCCATTTCCTGTTGTATCTGTCTGTTAAGCTGAAGCTGTGGTTCTACAGACTATCAGTGTGATGTAATTGCCTTCCTAACACTAATAATGGAGTTTTTGTGCCATCTCAGACTCGCTAACAATCACTGTGAGCTGTCCAAGGCAGAATGTTTAATGGGACTAATAAAGATCATGTGATCGATGGTGCCAAGGTTCAGAATTGAACAGGGTGTGAAGAAGATTATGTGATCGATGGTGCCAAGGTTCAGAATTGAACAGGGTATGCAGAAGATTATGTGATTGATGGTGCCAAGTAGGGATGAGCCGAACACCCCCCTGTTCGGTTCACACCAGAACATGCGAACAGGAAAAAAGTTCGCTCGAACACGCGAACACCGTTAAAGTCTATGGGACACGAACATGAATAATCAAAAGTGCTAATTTTAAAGGCTTATATGCAAGTTATTGTCATAAAAAGTGTTTGGGGACCTGGGTCCTGCCCCAGGGGACATGGATCAATGCAAAAAAAAGTTTTAAAAACGGACGTTTTTTCAGGAGCAGTGATTTTAATAATGCTTAAAGTCAAACAATAAAAGTGTAATATCCCTTTAAATTTCGTACCTGGGGGGTGTCTATAGTATGCCTGTAAAGGGGCGCATGTTTCCCGTGTTTAGAACAGTCTGACAGCAAAATGACATTTCGAAGGAAAAATTCTATCTAAAACTACTCGCGGCTATTGCATTGCCGACAATACACATAGAAGTTCATTGATAAAAACGGCATGGGAATTCCACACAGGGGAACCCCGAACCAAAATTTAAAAAAAAAATGACAGGGGAGCCCCCCTAAATTCCATACCAGGCCCTTCAGGTCTGGTATGGATATTAAGGGGAACCCCAGCCAAAATGTAAAAAAAAATGACGTGGAGTTTCCCCTAAATTCCATACCAGACCCTTCAGGTCTGGTATGGATTTTAAGGGGAACCCCGCGCCAAAAGAAAAAAAAACGGCGTGGGGTCCCACGGAGGAGATGCTGGACGAGAACGCCGGAGGAAGAAAGAGAAGAGCCAGAAGAACCAGAAGAAGATGAAGGAATTGTCAAAAACCGTCTCTTGTCATTTTTAACATTTTTGACAGTTTTTTAGTGAAATGGTAGGGGTAAGTACCCCCTTACCATTTCACACAGGGGGGGGGCCGAGATCTGGGGGTCCCCTTGTTAAAGGGGGCTTCCAGATTCCGATAAGCCCCCCGCCTGCAGACCCCCACAACCACCGGCCAGGGTTGTGGGGATGAGGCCCTTGTCCTCATCAACATGGGGACAAGGTGTTTTGGGGGGCTACCCCAAAGCACCCTCCCAATGTTGAGGGCATGTGGCCTGGTACGGTTCAGGAGGGGGGGGGCGCACTCTCGTCCCCCCCTCTTTTCCTGCAGCCTGCCAGGTTGCGTGCCCGGATAAGGGTCTGGTATGGATTTTTGGGGGGACTCCACGCCGTTTTTTTTTTGGCGCGGGGTTCCCCTTAAAATCCATACCAGACCTGAAGGGTCTGGTATGGAATTTAGGGGGAACCCCATGTCATTTTTTTTTTTAATTTTGGCCAGGGTTCCACTTAATATCCATACCAGACCTGAAGGGCCTGTTATGGAATTTAGGGGGACTCCCACGTCATTTTTTTTTTTAAATTTTGGTTCGGGGTTCCCCTTTGGGGAATTCCCATGCCGTTTTTATCAATGAACTTCTATGTGTATTGTCGGCAATGCATTAGCCGCGGGTAGTTTTAAATGGGTTTTTTCCTTCCAAATGTCATTTTGCTGTCAGACTGTTCTTAACACGGGAAACATGCGCCCCTTTACAGGCATACTATAGACACCCCCCAGGTACGAAATTTAAAGGGATATTACACTTTTATTGTTTGACTTTAAGCATTATTAAAATCACTGCTCCTGAAAAAACGGCCGTTTTTAAAACTTTTTTTTGCATTGATCCATGTCCCCTGGGGCAGGACCCAGGTCCCCAAACACTTTTTATGACAATAACTTGCATATAAGCCTTTAAAATTAGCACTTTTGATTTCTCCCATAGACTTTTAAAGGGTGTTCCGCGGCATTCGAATTTGCCGCGAACACCCCAAATTGTTCGCTGTTCAGCGAACAGCCAATGTTCGAGTCGAACATCAGTTCGACTCGAACTTGAAGCTCATCCCTAGTGCCAAGGTTCAGGACTAAACAGGGTGTGAAGAAGATCATGTGGCCAATGGTGAGAAGGTTTGGAACTGAACTGGCCGTGAAGAAGAATCTCGTGACCAATGGTGAGAAGGTTTGGCACTGAACAGGATGTGAAGATGATATGATGACCAATGGTGAGAAGGTTTGGCACTGAACAGGCTGTGAAGAAGAAGATCATGTGACCAATGATGAGAAGGTTTGGAACTGAACTGGCCCTGAAGAAGAATCTTGTGACCAATGGTGAGAAGGTTTGGCACTGAACAGGATGTAAAGATGATATGATGAACAATGGTGAGAAGGTTTGGCACTGAACAGGCTGTGAAGAAGAAGATCATGTGACCAATGATGAGAAGGTTTTAGACTCAATAGGCTGTGAAGAAGATCATGTGACCAATGGTGAGAAGGTTTGGAACTGAACAGGCTGTGAAGAAGATCATGTGCCCAATGGTGAGACGGTTTGGAACTGACCGGGTGTGAAGAAGATCTTGTGATTGATGGGGAGAAGTTTTGGGACTCATCAGGCTGTGGAGAAAATCGTGTGATTAATGGTGAGAAGTTTTGGGAGTGAACAGGTTATGAAGATGATCATGTGACCAATCGTGAGAAGGCTTGGGACTTAACAGGCTGGGAAGAAGATCATGTGGCCAATGGTGAGAAGGTTTGGGTCTCCAGCAGACTGTGAAGATCATGTGACCAATGGTGAGAAGGTTTGGGACTGAACAGGGTGTGAAGAACAACACGTGATTTATGGTGAGAAGATTCAGAACTGGTGCCAAGGTTCACGACTGTGCAGGCTGTTAAGCAGAAGATGTGACTGAGTGATGATGCCACATAGGGATGAGATGACAGATCAGTCTGAAACTAGGTTCAAACTGAACTATTGCTGTTTAAGCAATGAATGTTTGAACATTAGCCCATGTGGCTCTATGTTTGGTGGGCGCCGTGCATCATACAGTATAAGGAATCAGTATTTCTACTGCTTCTACATATGGCAGTTTCCTGCTGTCACTGGTTCCTAAAGAAGTCATGGGTTCCTGGTCTCTAGGAACTGTTGATGTTCTAAATAACTCCTGCACCTTTTAAGCAAAGGGGCTGGAATAGTAGTGACATCATTGCCCAAATATAGCCACTGGCAATATGTGGGCAATGACATTGACCAAATATGGCCATAGCCATAATTGGTCAATGATGTCACCACCATCTCAGCCCCTTACTTTACATAGCTGATGACAGCTCAGGCAGGGACTGTAATTACTATAATGAAGATCATGTGATTGATGATGCCAAGGTTCAGGACTGAACAGGCTGTAATGAAGGTCATGTGATCAACAGGGCAAAGGTTTGGTACAGAACAGGCTGTAAAGAAAATCACATGATCATGGAAACAAGGTTCAGGACTGAACAGGCTGTAATGAAGATATATTTCTATCACTTCTATATATGACAGCTTACCCTTCTTACTGGCTCCTAAGGAAGCTGTAGGATGCTTGCACCCACTGATTCTCTAGGAACCACTGATGTCAGGGGGAATCAAGGGGGAGGGGATAGCAGTGACATCACTGCCCAAATATAGCAAATGACCATATTTGGTCAATGGTGTCACCACTGTCCCAGCCCTTACTTTACATAGCTGATGACAACTCAGGGACTGTAATGAAGGCAGACTATAATAAAGATTGTGTAATTGATAATGCTAAGGTTCAGAACGGAACAGGATGTGAAGATCATATGATCCATGGTGCCAAACTTTGGTACAAAACAGTCTGTGAATAAAATCATGTGATCACGGTGCCAATGTTCGGGGCTAAATAGGTTGTGAGAAAGAAATTCAGGTGGTGTTGGTCCTCAAAGGTCCATGTGGTCAGACTTAAAAAACAGATTGGAGACCCATAAAAAAGCCCAAGGTATCTACTGGTAAATGAGAGGAGAGGCAGGAGAGCCTTATGTATAATACAAGTATCTAAATGTCATTATCTCCTCAATTAGGAGAAACAAAAAGAAGAGAAGAAAAAACTAACATCTGGGGAAGTAGTGATGTCCAGGCGGTTAAAACCATGCAAAATTCTATGGAGAAAATTCCCTGTCCCCATACAGTAATGGTGATATACAAATGTTTAGCATTTCTCAGCTTTCTCTTCCACTCCTTCAACTGAGACACACTTGGGTGGAAGAAAAAAACCGAGAAATCTCAAACATTTGTTTTTGTCACCATAAACTGAGGGGGTGGTGAGTTATAGCCACAGAAAGTGTGTTTTGATTAAATAAAGTTATCAGAGGTACATCTAACTTGATAACTCTGATCCATCCTTAGACACACCACACTGGTTGCCTCTGCTATTCATTTCACCAATGGGCTTTTCACTTCCTCATCCTACCTGGCTGTAAGGAGGATCATGTGATCAATGGGGTCAAGCTTCAGAACTGAACATTGCTGATCAGTAAAGTACAAAAATGTTTTTTTTTTTCTTGGGCACCATTGTGATAGGAGCTAACTGCAGAGAAGGGGTTTCCCATGAAGAACAGGAGGACAGTCTCTATGAAGAGTTATACAGTCTCTGAGGGCAGTAAGGCTGCATGAACAGTACAAGTCCAACAGGTTCTGTACAGAGGTCTTCCGTTCTTACAGAACAATAGAAATTTCTTTCAAGCCTTTTATTACTCACAGGTCCTCTTCAGTCACCAACAAATCCCACCACAGGGAACCTCTCCTCACACTGATCACTGTTCCTAGTATCAACTCTCTACACTATTTCTAGGCCTGTCTGTCCTCCAGCTTGCTGATTGGGGTGGTGAGGCACCACCAGAGCCCTAATTGTCCATTATGGAAATGGGGTTGTCGTGTCTCTATCTAAAGTTGCCACACTGCAAGACTGCCTGACAATGCCAGAATAGGCCATTCACTTCGTGACCTCCAGTCAGTAAGGGTCACCAGGGAAGCCCATGCTCTGGAAGGGAGTAAAGATGGGCAGCAGACCCGTGTTCTGTAGAAGGGAAGATGGAAGGAATGGGACCTTTTTTTTCCAGAAGGGAGACTGTAGGAGGGCATTGGACCCATCTTGGACTGGAATGTGTGAGAGTTAGAGACCAATGTTCTGGAAGGGAGTTCAGATGGGCAGGAGACCCATGTTCTGTTATGCCGTGTACACATGAGCAGACTTTGGACGGACTGAACTCCGAAGGACTTTTTGACGGAGTTTCGACAGAGTTCCGACGCAACAGACTTACCTACACAAGATCACACCAAAGTCCGACTGATTCAAATGTGATGACGTACGACCGGACTAGAATAGGGAAGTTCATAGCCAGTAGCCAATAGCTGCCCTTGCGTCATTGTTCGTCTGTCGGACTAGCATACAGACGAACTGATTTTTCGACTGGACTCGAGTCCGTCGGAAAGATTTGAAACATGTTCTATTTCCATGTTCTATTTCTAAAGTCCGTCTGAGTTTTGAGCCAACATCCGTCGGAAAAAAACATGGATTTTGATGTCAGAATGTTCGATCGTGTGTACGAGGCATTGGGGGGGGGGACTCTGCAAACTCTGATGTAAGGGAGAACTCTGGGAACATAAGGGATGCTCTGTGAACCCTGATCTAAGGGGGAGCATTGAGTACTCTGATGTATGGTGAGGACTCTGATGTAAGGGGGAACACTGAGAAATCTGATGTACGGTGAGGACTCTGATGTAGGGGGGAACACTGTGGCCTCTGGTGTAAAGGGGAACTGTGATATAAGGGGTGCTCTGGGAACCCTGAACACAGACAGAGATGGATGGTGAGCTCACTCAACCCTTGGCAGTCAGCACCTCTCATCCAGATGTATCTGAGGCTGCTGGACTTCAAATTTCCGGCCTCCACTTTCCTTTTCTGAGGCACAGCATTGGGCATTAGAGTGTGGGCAGACACAGAGGGGTAGGGGTGGGGGGAAGAGGAGCAGATCGAGCCCTCTCTCCTCTTCCTTCTGTATGTGGGGGAACTGTTTATGCTGGCTTTGGGCAGTGTGAAAGAGAGTGTAAAGCCCCGTACACACGGTCAGATTTTCCGACAGCAAATGTTGGATGTGAGCTTGTTGGTGGAAAGTCCAACCGTGTGTATGCTCCATCGAACATTTGTTGTCAGACTTTCCGCCAACAAATGTTGGCTAGCATGCTCTCAAATTTTCCGCCAACAAATGTGTGTTGTCGGATTTTCCGATCGTGTGTACACAAGCCCGTCGGACACAAGTGCAATGTACAAACACGCATGCTCGGAATCACGTATCACTATTGAACTTCCTTTTTATCGGCTCCCGTACGTCTTGTACGTCACCACGTTCGTAATTGTTGGCCAACATTTGAGTGACCGTGTGTATGCAAGACAAGTTTGAGCCAACATCCTTCGAACAGAAGGCAGAATAAAGTGTCCTTACTGGTTGGGGGGGGGGGGAGGGTTGGTAAGAGAGATCTGTACTAGGGGGTTTGAGGAGGGGGGCATTTTTGAGGTGGAGATTGTACTGGGAACAAGGTGTAAGATTCCCTTCAGCTTCAGAACCAGCTTCCCACTGCTCATGCACAAACCATGCTGAGCAATCTGAATGGTCCCCCCAGCCTCCTGTCTGACCTGTCTCTAGAGGTTGCGTGCAGAGGGGTGGGGAGGGAGGACTTTTACTCCCATCACCTAGGCCAGGGGTGTCAAACTGGCAGTCCTTCAGCTGTTGCAGAACTACAAGTCCCATAATGCCTCTGTCTTGGGGAGTCACGCTTGTAACTGTCAGCCTTGCAATGCTTGATGGGACTTGTAGTTCGGCAACAGCTGGAGGGCCGCCAGTTTGACCCCTTTCGCCTAGGTGGTCTGAATATGATAGAAGAGGGGGGGGGGGGGAGAAAAGTGAAACTTCCCTTTTTTGGTGAAGATCTGCTTTATGGTAAGCTCAGACAAAGTGTTAGCTCTCTGGCTATTTTCAGTGTGCACAAAATCATATGTAGCACAAGCATTTATTTTTCTTTAGAATGATTGTACTGAGGTTTTTGTGTGTCTGTGAGATTTTCACTGCTGGCAGAGCAGATAAAGCATATTTTTTTATGGGTACAAGAAAGCTCAGGTTTTATGTAATCATGCATCTCCCACTGTTAACACAGTTTGGTCATACTGATTGCAGTGGTGAGCGCCACAGTATTACTGTCCTTGGAATGCCCAAAGGTTCCCCAAGTATTTTGCAATCCTAGCAACTCCCCTGGCCTGCAGGATGTTCATTTCAGCAGCATACACTTTTTCCTAATTTTGTGTTTAAGTTGGCTTCATGATGGACTTACCACTGTTTTCAGGTGAGGAAAAATCAGTTTGAACAAATGTGTGGATCCTAATGCAGAGAGTAAAGCAAAGACCACCTTTTTCAAACATAAGAATGACACTACAGACTAGATAGAATTTAACAAACTTTACTACAGTTAGGTTGCAATGAGAAATAAAAAATTTGCATATATATTGATCTTCTGGGTGCAACTGAAAATGGCTTAGCATGCCCACATTAGCACCTTGACCTTAAGCTGCTGAAGCTAAAAATACCTACTTTGTGACATTCTGAACATATTATATTGGCACATGAAACAGTATCAAGATTCCACCATTCAAAGCCTGGATGACTTCAGCAGCCTGAATAAACAACACGCCACATCCTGTCCATCCATGTCAACAGGTGGAAGTTCCTTTCCACCAGTAAGTCATTGTCTTTGGTAAGTTTTGCAGAGTGATCCATCCCCAAACCAATTGGCTGGTATCTCTCTTAGGAAGGAGATGTCTGCTTGTGATGTGGTGGCCTCCAAAACTGGCTAGAGTAGACTCGTATAAACTATAGGAAGGAGATGAATGAGGAGTCCCTCAACACTGGCTTTGATGGGATGATATCTCTATTATGAATGGGATTTCACTTGTGTTAAAGCTTCCTTCCAAACTGACTCTGGTGATCTAGTATCTCTACTAGTTATGAGATATCTGCTTGTGATAAGGAGTCTTTCAAAACTGGCTCTGGTGAGCTGGTATCTTTATTAGGAATGGATTGTCCACTGGTGAAGAGGATTCTACCAAAACCTGCTCTGGTGGGCTGGTATCCATCTCTTAAGAGTGAAATGTCTGATAGTGATGGGAAGTCCTCCAAATCTGGCTCTGATGGGCCAGTATCTCCATCAGAAATGAGATTTGGTTTGTGATAAAGAATCCTCAATAGGCAGGATCAAAATGGGAGTCTTGGTGTCTTACATCTGTGGTTATCGCACGGTTAGCAAATGTATATTTTGGTACAAATTTTATATAAATTGAAGATTGGGGTGTATGAATCTAGAGTGTGCTATAGGACCATTATAGAGTAATATAAAAGATGGCAGCTGTTACCGGAGGTTAAGATTTTCCAACATACCGAATAGGGTTTCTTATTTTCCAGATATTCAGTATGTGCATCTGTAGTCAAGACACAAGAAGACCAGATCACATCATGAGACTTCAAAATCTGCTTAGTCGCTGCTTGGACGGGTTGCCACGTATCTCCTTTTGGCATAAATCATGGAATCCTACAGCAGAGAGAAGCACAATTCCTGTCATTATATTGTATAATTGTATCATTCATGTGTAACACTGAGAGGCTCATCTAATACAATAGTAATAGAGAATGAACAAGCCATGAACACTTTGTTAGTATCTCTGAGTATAATGAATTCCCTTACTAAACTTGACAGCAGATGCCTGCTAATGTTGAAGGCAGTATAGAAAAAAATAATGACGTTTTTAAAGACGGAGCATAGAGATGGGGAATGAGGGTGGAAAGATGAAACCGTTGCTGAAGCTGGCCGGAGATGGAGCATAGGCGCCCCCCCCCAAATCCAAGATCTTGCACCACTGCCTGAAACTCTCAAATAGATAATAGAGGTCTCAGCATCCCATTGTGGGAAGTATGGACAAGATGTGGCTAAACTCTGACCTTCACAAAGTTATTCACTGGGGGTCCAGAAGGTTCCCGGGATGCATTGGATCCAAATTTTCAGATGACAAAATTGGCCCAGATATTGATTCTTCTGGCATTCTGTAACCAGTCGGTAATATATTCATATATCATGTTCTGGAAGGGAGTTCAGATGGGCAGGAGACCTGTGTTCTGTAATGCCGTGTACACAAAACCGGTCTTTCCGTCGGAATGAACTCCGAAGGACTTTTCGACGGAGTTCCACCAAAATGGACTTGCCTACACACGATCACACCAAAGTCCGTTCCTTTCGAACATGATGACGTACGACCTGACTAGAAAAGGAAGTTCAATATCCAGTAGCCAATAGATGCCCTTGTGTCGTTTTCAGTCCCTCGGACTAGCATACAGACGAGCGGTTTTCCCGATAGGAACTGATTCCTTCGGAAAGGTTTGAAACATGTTCTATTTCTAGGTCCGTCAGAATTTGACAGAAAAGGTCCAATGAAGCCCACACACGATCGAAATGTCCGACGGAATGATTCCGTCTGACCTTTTCTGCCGAAAAGTCCGGTCGTGTGTACGCGGCATTAGAGGGAAGAGGGAGTGAATGGGACCTTTTTTCTAGAGGGGAGACTGTAGAAGGGCACAAAACCCATCTTGGACTGGGCTGTGTGAGAGAAGGAGACCTGTTCTGGAAGACAGGGCAGAGGAAGGAAATCTGTGTCTGGAAGAGACAATGGAAGGGCATGGCTTTCTGGATGGGATCATCAGAGTGCCTAAAACATGTATTTTAAAAGGTAGGGCAGATTAGCAGGGAACCGATATTCTGGAAGGGACAGTGGGAGGGCAGTAGAACCATGTTCTGGATGGAGGTGTGGGATGTCAGAAGACGCATGTCATGGAGGGTAGGTTGAATGGCCAGAAAAACTGTGTCCTGGAAGGTAGGGTGAATGGGCAGGAAAACCATGCAAGAGACCATGCCCTGGAACATAGTTAGTGTTCCAGGGCAAGTTTCATGTTTTATGAAAGAAACATTGGGAGGGCAAGGGTACCAACCATTTGGAAGAGAGAGTGAGAGGGCAGAAGAACCATTTTCTCAATGGTACAACGCGAGGATAGGGGACCAGTGTTCTAGAGGGTAAAGTGAATATACTAGAGAACCATGCTATTGAAAGGAGGGTGGATGGGAAGGAGACCCATATCCTGGAAGGGACAATGGGAGAAAAGTAGATCCCTGTTTAGGAAGGTAGGGAACATTGGCAGGAGATCCAGTTCTAGAAAGGAACAGTGGGAGGACAAGTGGCCCATGCGTAGGAAGGGACAGTGAGAGGGCCAGAGACCCGTGTTCAGAAAGGAATATTTGGAGAACTGGAAACAGTGTTCAGGAAGGGTCATTGGTAGAGCAGGGGACAATGCTCAAAAAGGGACCTGTGTTAAGGAAGGTAGTGTGGATGAACTCTCTACTTGTGAGTGAACTAGTAACACACAGAGGTCATTGTCTATATACTGTATGTCAGCATTGTTCATTTTGTGACTATAAAAGTATAGCCCTGTCTTAGTGCCCAGGACAACCCAGCTGAACCCAGCTGAACCTTTTGGCTATATTAGTGGGTGAGATATGGTAAAGTAAATTTACCTTCAAATATCCAGCATGAAAAAAAAAATGGTGGGCTGAAGTCCGTCCCACACTGCAGGCTGTGTTTACTCCTCCCTCTCCCACCCGCTCCAGCTGCCGACACCTCTTTCGCAATGGCTAAGGAGGCGGCAGAGAGGCGGAGCAACTGTAGCTTCTGTTTTTTTACAGACACTGCATGGTTGGCAACCTTGGTGATTAGGGTGTGCTCAGGCACACCCAGTCCATTCCTGTGCACACCTATATCTCAGCTACATATACCAGACCTATTGTACAATGATTTTTCAGTACGTTCCTATGCTCCATTCTCTGCATCCATGACCATTTCAACATACACTGCATGCAATAAAAAGGAGGACAGAGGAATAAAATGCTCATACACATATACTGGTATTTGCCCCCTGCACCTGTTGCAGTAAATGGAACAGTGATGTAAAGAGAATGGAGGTGTCCTTACCAGAAAGAAGCAGGAGGCCAGAATCACAGCTTTCATCGTCACCTCCATGTCCATCGGAAATGTGATTGTGTACTGGTTCCCCTCACCTTTTATCATCCCCACCACATGCTGCTCATCCCGAGATTTCACCTTAGGGGAAAAAGTGCCACAGAGGTGTCAGAGACAGAAACCCCAGGAGATAGAGCAAAAATACAGAAAATCCATGAGAACCATGAGAAACACAACCATCTTAGTAGACAACAATAAATGTTACTCGTTATCCTTAAATTCCAATGTTTTATGCAATGCCCGGAGTTGAATAGATACAATAGGGGAGATGACAGTGGATGGAGGTGGTGACAGTTGGGTACACTAGATACCCTAGGGAAGGAGATGGCAGTAGATGGAGATGATGACAGTTGGGTACACTGGATACAATAGGGAAGGAGATGGTAGTGGATGGTGGTGATGACAGTTGGGTTGACTAGATACTATAGGGAAGGAGATGGCAGTGGATGGAGGTAATAACAGTTGGGTACACTAGATATCATAGGGAAGGGAGATGTGAAGATTTTAATGGTGGAAATGGGACTTTGAATAGTTCTAAATTTTGGAAATGATTAGCCTAGTCAAGGATAGCACCTAGCAAGAGGTAGATAGAAGGATTTTACAATTAACAGTTAAAGAGATTTCAGGAAGTGGTTTGAAATCGGTAGTCTATTATTTTAGCCATGGTAATAGTTGAGGTAACAGTTTCCTCCAGCCATGAACACAAAAGACCAACAATTAAAATGTTAAAAATTAGATAAAAGACTGGAGGCACCAAGCTTACCCTCATTATTATTGGTCTCATATTATTGCATACCATTTCAGGGGTAACGGGGATGATTCTTTGTTGGGTGGGATACAATACCTTATAAAAATTCAGCAATACCCTATATTGGTCTAAATCCAATCCATGCCTCTTCAGGAACAGCAGCATGGACTGGGCGCTATGCTCGTTAGAGTTTCCTTTATTAAATACCTCAAAGGTTACATTCCCAAAGATGCTGGTCTGGAAGCTGGGGCCCAGGATCAGCAAAACCACCTCCTTTGACGGGTTCATTATAGACATGTGGGTGACAAAGGCATTCAAGTGCAAAGTGACCAATCCAACAAGCCCATAGGATGGGATAATCACCTCCATCTAGAACAGACACAAGTATTAGAACATGAGCAACTGTAACCGACTGCTTACTCTGGAAAATAATGGTCTTTGTCCCAATTGTACCTTTTACAAGCTAGAAGGTAATGACATGTTTAAATCCTTTGCTGGAATGCTTTGTATATAACATGGAGTATTATGGGTGGCACTGTATTGGGGGCTTCTGGATTTCGATAAGCCCCCACCTGCAGATCCTCACAACTACCAGGCCAGGGTTGTGGGGAAGAGACCCTTGTCCTCATTAACCTGGGTACAACGGAACCCCCCCCCCCCCCATTGAGGGCATGTTGTCTGTTATGGTTTAGGAGGAGAGTAGAATGCTGATCCCCCTTTTTCACGGCTGTGAAGCTGCATGTGGAGATAAGGGTCTTGTATGGATATTTGGGAGGGACCTCAAGATTGTTTTTTCCTTGATTTTTGATTAGGGTTCCCCATGATATAACAGATATATACTAACAATAACTTACTAAGCCATCCACAACTTGGCCCCCAGCTACATCACTAACCTATTCTCAAAATACCAACTAAATTGTCCTCTTTGTTCCTCAAAAGACCTCTGGGTCTCTAGTTGCCTCATCATCTTCTCCCATACTCGCCTCCTGGATTTTTCCCAAGCCTCTCCCATCCTCTGGAACTTTCTACCCCAATCAGTCTGACGATCTCCTACTCTGTCCACTTTTAGGCGATCTCTGAAAGACCTTCCCACCCTACCTAAGAACTGTACTTTTATTTTCTCCATCAGCCCATCCCCCACAGTTATGACCTTTTGTATCACTTGACCCTTCCTCTTAGATTGTAAGCTCTAAGGAGTAGGGCCCTCTGATTGCTTCTGTATTGAATTTTATTGTATCTGTACTGCCTGCCCTCATTTTGTAAAGTGCTGAGAAGGAGAAAAAGATGGAGAAGGAGAAAAAGAAGGAGAAGGAGGAGAAGGAGAAGGCGGAGAATGAGAAGAATAAGGAGAAGAAGGAGGAGAAGGAGAAGAAGAAGAATAAGAAGAAGGAAGAGAAGAAGGAGGAGAACGAGAAGAAGGAGAAGAAGAAGGAGGAGAAAAAGGAGGAGAACGAGAAGAAGGAGGAGAAAAAGGAGGAGAACGAGAAGAAGGAGGAGAAGAAAGAGGAGAAGAAGAAGGCAAAGAAGGAGGAGGAGGAGAAGGAGGAGGAGGAGGAGGAGGAGGAGAAGGAGGAGAAGCAGGAGGAGGAGGAGAAGGAGGGAGAGAAGCAGAAGGAGAATGTGCAATCCCAACTAAAGTGACCAGCACTCATCATGCCGAAGACAAGAATCACTCCCTGGGATGAATGTTCCTGGGACCAAATTAATTGACTTAGAACATTGGCAATGTAGCTATTGGAGTACAATAAATAATCTAAAATCTACCAACCAGGTGAGAACAGCGACATGCACGGTTCTCCACCACCTCCATGACATCCTGACCCGCATTGTCTTGGACCTTGAGATCGTAGAGGGGCCCACAGCATTCCACTGTCTGAGTGGCCTGATACATCCGCTGGCCCATCTGATCCAGAACATCAAAGCTCCGCCCCCAGCCTTGTGATGCCGTAACTACGGGAAAAAAAGAAAAGGACATTGTGAGGAAATACAAAGAAGATTATGTGACTTTATTAAACATAATTTAAAAAAAATTATATATAAAGTCCTGTTCTCAGGACCCTATGCCTCTAGAAGCTATCAACCTTTTAAGGGATCATAATACCATTGCATGGGCTTCCTGATCATGTGATTCTTGTTCATGGTCATCATAGTGATCATGTGATCGGAAGCGTGTTCTATAGGCTTACAATCATCACTGTGAGTGGGTGCCGTTGGTGACAGCGAGGTCACAGTGCTGGGGATGCGCAAGGGCACGTTCCAAGCATGAAAGCATAGAATAAAGACCACCGCCATGATGCCCCAAATACACACACGACCGGAGTTAAGGAGGTAATTATGACAATCTAAGTTATAGTTTCTCCTCATTCCCATCTCAGAATGTTGGGAGGTATGGACCACCTCATGCACATGCACAGGAGTGATGTCATCCACCGCCAGCCAATGAAGAGGCACCAAGGACCAGCACTCAGTAGAAGATGCTGATGCTGGTGCAGGACCATTGCACAGGTAAGTACTGAGATTTTAGTTTAGCTTTAAGGCTTGACATGTTTGGTATCTATTTACTTGATACAACCTCATCTTTTATATAGGAACAAAAAAAAAACTGAGTATTATCTGTTTGTGTTTGTGTGCACTAAAAATAATTTCAGCGAACCTTGTTTTGAAAATCTGCCTTTGATAAACATTTGCGCCAATATCGTGCGACATAAAAAAAATCCCTTCACTCCCCTCCAAAAAAAAAATTGAGCACTAATCTGCACAATTACGGTACCTCTAAACATAAATTCTCTTTGCAAGCCAAAATTCTCCCCCCCAAAAAATTTCCCCTCTTCAAGTACTCCTACCAGCTTGTAGGTAGGCACTCACTATGCAGCCCCTCCCCCACTTCAAATGATACCACAGCGCCCAGGGCATCCGTCCCTCCTGTCCACCCCTTATCCCGGCCCTGATTTCTTCTTCTTTGCTCCAAAAACTGTTGTTGCCTAGTTTTTTTTTTTTTGGGTGGGAGGGGGGGCTACAACTATATTGACCAGCCTTGTGTTCCAGAGCTTGGGAAGCAGCTTTTTGGTGGAGATACCCCAGTCGGGGGGAGTGTCCAGGATCTGTCACACCCTGTACAGCAGTTTTCAGACTGGGAGAGGAAGAAGAAGGAGCCAATTAATGAACATGCTGATAGGAGGAGAGAGAGCAGAGTGACTGTTCGGCAGCCAGCAGCATTGTAAAGTTGTTTTGACTGCATTATCAGATTAGACCACAAGATGGAGCCAGTGGTAAACGTACTGTTTTTTTTGCGGAAACTAGAAGCTGTTCACCTTTAACAAAATTTCCCATCATTCTTCAGTCTGAGGAAGGGAAACAAGGGCATCCTGGGAACTCAGACTCCCATCTTAGAGACTGAAAGGAAGGAACCAGCTATCAGAGCATGTGTTGGACTAAAAACTGGTGAGAATTAGTTATTACCATCTACAGCCTCGCTTATTCATTGTATTTTCTGTATGTTTCATATACTGATTATATGTACCTTTGTCTGTTTTTTCCCTGATAGTTTCACCCCCCACACTGTTTTTGTTAACCACTGTACTGCGGCAGGTCGGCTCTATTGTGCAAAATCATGTACCTGTACGTCATTTCGTGCAATAGCCACTGGGGGGGCGTGTGTGCCGCAGGAGGCATGATCGCACGCTGATTGGACACCGGGGATGCCAATCAGTGGACCCGATGTCTCCACCGTCCACCCGTGATCGTTCCCCAGAGAGGCAGAACAGCGATCTGCCTATGTAAACAAGGCAGATCGTCATTCTGACAGGGGAGAGATCTTGTGTTCATGCTAAACAGGAACACCGATCTCTGTCTTCATCTAGTCAGTCCACCCCCCCCACATAGTTAGTAATCACTCCCTAGGGACACACTTAACCGTTTGATTAACCCTATATGGTAACCCCTTCCCTGCCAGTGTCATTAGTACAGTGACAGTGCATATTTTTTAGCACTGATCACTGTATTGGTGTCACTGGTTCCCAAAAACAGTGTCAGGTGTCAGATTTGTCCGCCGCAATGTCGTGGTCCCGCTATAAGTCTCTGATCGCAGTCATTACTAGTAAAAAAAATAAATAAATAAAAATTCCATAAAAATATCCCATAGTTTGTAGAACTTAACTTTTGCGCACACTGGTCAATATACGCTTATTGGGATTTTTTTTACCAAAAATATGTAGCAGAATACATATCGGCCTAAACTGATGAAGAAATCAGATTTTTTAAGTTTTTTATTGGATATATATATATATATATATATAATATCTATCTATCTATCTATCTATCTATCTATCTATCTATCTATCTATCTATATATAGAGATATATATAGAGAGATATAGAGATATAGATATATAGATATATAGACAGTGGCGTCGCTAGGGGGTGGCTTTTGGGGCTATAGCCCCGAATCTCGGGCCCATAGCCCCAAGTCTCTGCAGGGGTCCCCAAGCAGAGGGGAGGCTCTCTGGGGACCCTGAAGTAAGTGGGGGCCCCTCTGGGGACCCTGATGCATGAGGAAGGATCTCTGGGGACCCTGATTTAAGGGGGGGGCTCTCTGGGGAACCCTGATTTAAGGGGGAGGCTCTCTGGGAACCCTGATGCAAAGGGGGCTCTCTGGGGACCCTGAATTAAGTTGGAGGCTCTCTGGGGACCCTGATTTAAGGGGGAGGCTCTCTGGGGACCCTGATTTAAGGGGGAGGCTCTCTGGGGACCTTGATGCAAGGGGGAGGCTCTCTGGGGACCTTGATGCAAGGGGGAGGCTCTCTGGGAACCCTGATGCAAGGGGGAAGCTCTCTGGGGATATATACACACACACGTATATTATATACATGTGTATGCCCGCCCAAGCGTATGACTTTCTTTACTACGTTGCTATGGGCTCTAGCCCCAGATCTTTTGTAGACCTAGCAACGCCCCTGTATATAGATATATATATATCTAGATCAATATATCAGAAAGTAAAAAATACAGTATTTTTTTTCAAAATTGAAGAAACTCTATTTTTATTTTCTATTTTTTCATTGGATGTTTTATAGCAGAAAGTAAAAAATATTGTTTTAAAAATTGTCTTCTTCAAAATTGTCGCTATTCTATTGTTTATAGCGCAAAAAAATAAAAGATGATCAAATACCCTGTTTCCCTGAAAATAAGACCTAGCGTGATTGTCGGTGATGGCTGCAATATAAGCCCTACCCCCCAAATAAGCCCTACCCTGTTTCCCCGAAAATAAGCCCTACCCTGAAAAGAAGACCTACAAGGACTTTACCTAGGGCTTATTTGGGGGGTAGGGCTTATATTGCAACCATCACCGACCGACAATCACGCTAGGTCCTATTTTCGGGGAAACAGGGTACCACCAAAAGAAAGCTCTATTTGTGAGGGGGGGATGTCAATTTTGTTTGGGTAAAACGTCGCATGACCGCGCAATTGTCAATTAAAGCGACGCAGTGCCGTATCGCAAAAAATTGCCTGGTCATGAAGGGGGGTGGTAAAATCTTCCGGGGCTGAAGTGGTTAATAAAGCTTTTAAATGACAATCAGTCCGGCTTATTGCAGAATAGAAGGGTTTAGCTGCATGTCGAGTCTCACACTGTAGCAGAGACAGAACGGTGGCGGAGAGTTGACTTAATCAGTCTGCCGCTTCTCCTTTCACTGTCCAATCGCAGGCTGGGGGGGGGGGGGGCGTGACCTATAGGTGATACTGAGCTGCAGCAGAGAGAAAAATCAGGTCTCCCCTTCTGCCAGGCTGCGTGGCAGAGCAGTGTAAATTTCAGGACTGGGTGGACAGAAATACAAATCCTTCAGCAGATCACACGACCCTCCATCTATGCATTTCATCGCTGCGTTTAGCAGTCGGCCCCGGAGTGTAGCTTTAGTATCCGGTCATTGTCGGCAAAATCAAACTTTGTATTTGCTTTACAGAGGCGAGGGGATCGGCGCACACACCAATACAAACAAAACAGGAGCTCAGGTGAAGCCGGCGGGGGCTGGGGTAATAGGAATGTCATCGGGTTCCAAAGGTACAAAAAAATATTGAATGAAAAAAAAAAGAAAAGAAAACAACGCACCTCATTCTAAACACATGACCAAACCAAAGAGCGCAAAATATGGGTGCAGTTTAAATAAATACACAGACAGGAAATATGTAAAAGGAATAAAATGACAAAATAAAGTTGAAGCCAAACTTCCGGAAGATTAACCACTTGCTATCCAGAAGATTCCCCCCCCCCCACCCTACCCTTCAGGACCAGGCCATTTTTTGCGATACGGCACTGTGTTATAGCCGAAAAAAAAAAAAAACGTTCGTTTTCGTTTCTTTCTTTTTTTCCTGACAGACTCCATGGCAGCCTACGCGTGGGTTAACCCCACCTCCGCTCCAATGGGACCCCCTTCCCATAAATTTTAACTCACGGCTAGGGACAGCGTTCCTTTTTTCGTCCTCCTCCATGGACCTTCATCGCATGCGCTCATGCGTGGCGTCCGGTCGGGATGGTTCCTGAATCTGGCATACCAACAATGCGGTGCAAGCCCAGGGCGGGTGAGTGGCTTTTTGGCACAGGATACCCCAGTGGTGGAGGGGTGCTGCCTATGTATGCCCAAGATTTATGTCTGCAGAGCAACATAATCACACACATAGGTTGGACTTGATGGACTTGTGTCTTTTTTCAACCTCACCTACTATGTACCGTATATACTCGAGTATAAGTCGAATTTTTCAGCACATTTTTTGTGCTGAAAGTGCCGCCCTCCACTTATACTTGAGTCAAGCACTTTTCTGCAGCAAAAAATTTCATTTTCCGAACCGAGTATCTCAGGGCCACTTGGTGCTAGGAGCCCCAAATTTGGTATGCAAACCCAGTGGCACTCGTACCACAACATATCCAAAGATGAAGTTCCTAGCACTAAGTGGCCCCAAGATACGGGGCCCCAAAATCGGTTCGGAAAATGTCATTCTCTGCTGAAGAAAAGTGCTTGACATTTTCTGAACCGATTTTGGGGCCCCATATCTCAGGGCCACTTGGTGCTAGGAACCCCAAATTTGGTATGCAAACCAATTAGAACTGGTACCATAACATATCCAAAGCTGAAGTTCCTAGCACTAAGTGGCCCTGAGATACGGGGCCCCAAACCTGGTTCGGAAAATGTCATTCTCTGCTGCAGAAAAGTGCTTGACATTTTCTGAACTGATTTTTGGGGCCCCGTATCTCGGGGCCACTTGGTGCTAGAAACCCCAGCTTTGGAAATGTTATGGTGCTAGTTCAACTGGGTTTGCACACCAAACTTGGGGTTTCTAGCACTAAGTGGCCCCGAGATACAGGGCCCCAAATTCAGTCAACTGTGTCCATCTGCAGCAATGTCATTTCAGGACCCTTTGGGTTCAGAGACCCCAAATTTTGGCTGCAGCTAGGGGGCATCTAGGAACCCTTAACTACTGAGTTTGAAGTTCGGGGGACCTATGGCTGCAAATGGGCACAGTGAGGCATGCAAATGGGCACAGTGATGCTGCAAATGGGCATTGTTGACCCTCTTTTCCACTTACAGTAGCTGTGCATTTCTCACCCTCGTCTTATAGTCGGGTCAATAAGTTTTTCCCATTTTTTTTGTAGTAAATTAGGGCCTAGACTTATACTCGGAATGACTTATACTCGAGTATATACGGTAACTATGTAACATGGCTGGCAAGGTCTGCTGTTTTCGTCTATTTTCCATGGCAGTCGTATTGTATTGTCTCCTGGCTTATCCTATGGTATCCGCGTATCGCCTAGATACGAATCCGTGCGATTTCTCTCCATTTTTCTTGTTGTTCCGTCCAGAGGTCATGGACAGGTCACCGCCCTTATGCGGCCATCCCTCACGCACAAGGTATGTGCAGTTGAGGGGGATGAGCTGAGGTTCTTTATATGTAATTAAAGAATGTGTTAAACCTCTGCCCCCCCCTGTTTTTTCTTTCTACAGCCCTTCCAGATTAGACCACCAAATCGTGGTCCGAGATGACAGAGACCTTGACAGGCCGCAACAGCATCAATCATCATCCAGGTCCAGACGTGACTCTCCGTCCAGGACCCAACAGCAGAGTAGATGTTCCCATTCCTCCTCCAGTCACCGCACCCACCGCCATGACAGCCGCTCTGACATGAGTCCCAGAGGGCAAGTCACTGTGTGACCCATGCAGTTGGGAAAAAGAGACAGGAATCCAACAGATGGAGTCTCTTGTCAAGCGTGTGGTGCAACAATCCCTAAAGGAGTGGGGTACAACCCTCATGCGGAGCCAGTCCACCACCCTATCTGGCTCCCTGGCTGACGAGGCCCAGGAAGATCCAGGCCCATCCCAGCCCTACGATGCCTCCGCCGGTTCTTCTGACAGTGAGTTGGAGGGAGATGAATTCGTCTGAGGTTTCAACTTCACTCTGGTTTCCCCACTAGTCAAAGCGGTCAAAGAGGGCCTTAAGTGGGAAGAGCCTTCCACTCCGCCGGCTAAGCAAAGGAAGTTCTTAAAACACCTGGGGAAGGAATGCTCTAAATTTCGGCTCCTTTCGCAATTGAAGGATATCATTGATGTGGAATGGAGCAAAGTTGACAAGAAAACTTCTATGTCAAGCAAAACCTCCAGATTATACCCCTTCAAGACAGAAGAAGTGAAACATCTGGAAAAGGCTCCCCTTGTGGACGCAGCGTTGATGCGTCTGGCTAAACACCTTACTCTTCCCTTAGAGGATGCTGTATCCTTCAAGGACGGGCTCGAGAGGAGAATAGACCAAGATCTCAAGAGAATTTACGGGCTAGCCGGTATGGCTTGCAAACCCGCCCTGGCCCTAACAGCTATGTCCAAGGCTATGGAAGCCTGGACAGAGAACGTTAACTCCGTACTTAGGGGTTTTTCAGAAGAGCTGGCCAGAGGCTCAGCAGTCCAGGAACTGAAGCTGCCTGCTGGCCCAGACTATGCTTAGTGGGCCACGGCTTAGTGGGCCTTATGGTTGCGCCCTTGGCTCACTGATCCAGCATCCAAACAAGCAGTCAGAGGCTCTAATAGGCTTCAAAAAGGATGGGGTCGGGGCGCAGAGCAATGCGCCCTAACCCCATTCAGTTGTGTGAATGAATATTCGCTGTCGCCACACTGATCCTCCTCTCGGCCAATCAGGAAGCGAGTCTTGAGACCTGTCACCAGATTGGCTGAAAGCACAAGCAATCCTATTGGATGCATAAAGAAAAAACGACTCCTGCGCACAAGTGGATCACCATACAAATAGTACGACAACACAGGCCTCGCTGCCCTCAAGATTGGGGAATCCTAGTAGACAACGAGAGAAAAGAGAAAAAAGGGGCGCACCAGCCTTGTGCATTATCTTTTAAAATATTTATTGAGTAAAATGATAAAAAAGAAACAACTCACAAGCAATTGGTAGAGGAAGGCACAACGTGAGAGTGCACCAACTAACAGCCTGCGACCTAGGAGGAGCGATACCTTCCAAGGATCGTGGAGGAACGCACAGGCATCACTATCAGCTAACGCGTTTCGAAGGGAACATCCCTTCTTCAGCAGAGCTATTGGATGCCTAGGAGGAAGAGGAGGGAGGAGCCACACGGTGGAAGCCACCATGATGCAGAGAGGACACAGTGAGCCGCTGTCCACCGCCCATAGGAGCCAGCAACCCGCCCGCTTCCTGCCACCCATAGGGGCCCGCAACCCACCCGTAGGAGCCCGCAACCCGCCCGTAGGAGCCCGCAACCCACCCATAGGAGCCCGCAACCTGGCTGCTGCCCGTCGGAGCCTGCCCACCACCTGCCACCGATAGGGTAAGTGCAGGAGGTGGTGCTGCTGACCAATCGGGGGGGTGGTTGTGCTGTGCGGGATTTTATATATATATATACGTGATAGCTGTGTGGGTGGGCTATGGGCAGACATGTTAGGTTGGTGGGTGATGCCCCGGGGTAGTGACCTCCAAGCTTTGTATTGTTCCACCATGCCCGGATACTGAGCTAAGAAGGTAGGCACAAGAGATAGGCGGTGGGTGGAACTGGGACTGGTAGGCAAAAGATCACTTCATTTTACTAAGTCTGCCTACTTATTAAGGAGGGGCTGAACCTACTGAGGGTGTTTATAAGGCCAGACACACTACCGCGCAAAAAGCAAATGCGGGTCTCTAATCCCCTGGACAGGAAGTCCATGGCTGAGAGTCTCTGAAGACAGACTTTCTATAAGGAGAAGATAAGAAGATTTTTATGAGCAGATTTTTACTACATGTACTCTCCTAATATAAAAAACAATGTCTGCCTGGAGAAGAGCTCCATGGCCCTCATGGAAAGAAGAGGAAGCCGGTTTTCAGAAAAGTAGGAAAGTTTAGGAAAAGTTCAACGGCAATTGTACATTAATATCTTTGCCTTTCGTCCATTATGATTGCTAATGGAAAAGAGAAATTGGTGGGATTCTTACATTTCTCTTGCATGGAGATCTGGTTCATCTGAAAAGACAAGAGAAGAGTTACTATTCCATTCTTCTAGAGGGCGACCAAAGACAGGACACAGGAATGGGAGGATGATGAAAGGAACAAAGTACTGAGAGAACATAGAGATTACATTGGATGAAAGATGGAAACTAGGGAATAACAAATAGCAGACGCAGAAGAAGAAGGTGAGTAGAAAATACAGGAGAAAACAGATCAAGCCCTTGATGATGTGGAAGTGTCCCTAGAAGATGGTGACAGGACCGGTGGATGAGGGAAGGTGTATTTCTACAAGAATGCTGTCGTACACATCTTATAATTCCACAAAAAGAAAATTTTATTCCAGTCAGAGTAGCATCACCTAGGATTGGAGTCTGTAGTCCAAGCTTAGAATGTTCCTCTGCCAGTTGGTTCCATCCCAGGTGGTCTCATCAAGGTGTGAACACCTGTGAGAACTTTTTATCAAGCCTTTCTTTCTAGACAGAGGTGGGCCCATTTTATAGGGGTCTATTAGTGAGACCAAAGAGAGATAGACAACTGAGGAACAAAGATGGAAAACGGAGGACAATTGAGGTAAAATGGAGCAAAGAGACAACTGAGGAATAAAGAGGGACAATGGAGGAACAAAAAGTAAAACTCGGGGAACACAGAGGAATCTGAGGAACAAAGAAGGATAATTGAGGAGCAAAAGAGGAAAACTGAGTAATAAAGCGGGAGAAAACTGTGAAAAAAGAGGGAAAACAAAAAGAGAAAACTGAGGAACAGTGTTGGGCGAACGGTTCGGCCCGAGCATGAGTTCAGGCCGAACATTTGCCTGCTCAAGAGTTTGCCGAACACTAGATTTGCAGGGTGTTTGTTGGATGTTCACCCAGCCAAACAGCCCGCAATGCACTGCACACTGCACAGTGCATTCTGCGCCCTGATTGGGTAAAGCTTTGCCAAATCAGGGCGCAGTGTAAGCCGGCCACGGCGTCCTTAACAACTGATGAGTAATCAGCTGTCTATGGGTTTCCCTGCTGACAGCTGAATAAAAAATGTGCCGGTTAAAAAAAAAAAAAAAAGTGGGGTCCCCCATTCCCTACCATACCCGAAAATAAAAAAAGGACGGTGTAGGCCCCCCCAAAACCCATACCAGACTCTAATCCGGGCATTCAGACTCGCAAGTCAGAAAGGGGGGAGGGTCTATCGAGTCCCCCCCTCTTGAAGCATACCAGGCCACATGCCCTCAACATGGGGTGGTGCTTTGGGGCAGAGGGGACTTTGCCTCCCCTGCCCCAAAGCATGTTGATAGGAACAAGGGTCTCTTCCTGACAACCCTGGGCTGTGGTTGTCGGGGTCTGTGAGCGGGGGGCTTATCAGAATCTAAAAGCCCCCCTTAAGAAGGGGCCCCTGGATCCCGGCCCCCCTTATGCAAAAGTGAGGGGTACATAGTACCCCTACCCAGTCACCAAAAAAGTGTACAAAAAAAATAAAAACAGAGCAGGGACAACTGAGGAGCAAAAAGGGAAAACTGAGGAATAAAAAGGCAAAACTGAAGAGGGATAACTGAGGAAAAAAGCAGGAAAATGGAAGAGCAAAGAAAGAAAACTAAAGAACAGAGAGGTACTACTGAGGAACAAAGACAGACAACTGAGGAACAACTGAGGAACATAGAGGGACAAGTGAGGAACAAAGAAGGACAACTGAGGAACAAAGAAGGACATCTGAGGAACAACGAAGGACAACTAAGGAACAAAGAAGGACATCTGAGGAACAACGAAGGACAACTAAGGAACAAGGTATGACAACTGTGGAACAAAGAGGGACAACTAAGGAACAAGGTATGACAACTGTGGAACAAAGAGGGACAACTAAGGAACAAGGTATGACAACTGTGGAACAAAGAGGGACAACTAAGGAACAAGGTATGACAACTGAGGAACAAAGAAGGACAACTAATGCCACGTACACACGAGCGGACTTTCCAGCAGACTTGGTCCGGCGGACCGGACTCCATTGGATAATTCGATCGTGTGTGGGCTCCAGCAGACTTTTTCTTCCCAAAAGTCAGATGGACCTAGAAATAAAACATGTTTTAAATCTTTCAGATGAACTTGAGTCCGGTCGAAAAGTCCGCTCCTCTGTATGCTAGTCCGACAGACAAAAAAACGACGCTAGGGCAGATATTGGCTACTGGCTATGAACTTCCTTGTTTTAGTCCGGCCGTACGTCATCACGTACGAATCCGTCGGACTTTGGTTGATCGTGTGTAGGCAAGTCCGTTCATTCGGAAAGTCTGTCGTAAAAGTCCGTTGAAAAGTCCGCCGGACAAAGTCTGCCGTAAAGTCCGCTCGTGTGTGCGCGGCATAAGGAACAAATATGGACAACTAGAGAACCAAAAGAGGGAAAACTGGGAAAGATTAGGAAAAACTGGAAAAAAAAGAGAGACAACTTAGGAACATGGAGGGGAAACTAAGCAAGAAAGATGGATACCTGAGGAAGAAAGAAGGGAAATGAAGTACAACTGAGGAAAAAAACTGAACAAAGAGGGACAACTGAGGAGCAAAAAGGGAAAACAGAGGAACAAAAAGGCAAAACTGAAGAGGGATAACTGAGGAAGAAAGTGGGAAAATGGAAGAGCAAAGAAAGAAAACTAAAGAACAAAGGAGGTACTACTGAGGAACAAAGATGGACAACTGAGGAACATAGGAGGGACAAGTGAGGATTAAAGAGGGACTGAGGAGTGATGAGTTTGGTTTCAAAATGGCCACTTAGGAGCTATGTGCCCAGGGCCAGCACCAGCATAAGAACACTTAGGTGACCACCTTAGGGTGTCAGGATAGGGAGGGGCAGCAAAACGCAACTTCCCCTGGATAGACCAAAATCCTCACCCTGCCTGTGTCTCTGTAGCCTGTCCCCTTCCCGAGTATTATTGCAGTGCTGGGTATACTGAAAGGTACCCCTCTGCTCACACCTTCGGCAGCACATAAGACTGAACAGAGACCGCTCTCACCAGTGATAGCTAAATCCTATCTACAGTCCAAGACTTCACAGGGGGTGTTTCTATGGTGGACAGAGCAGAAGCCTTTCACCACCACACCTGTCCATCCACCCTCACAATTGGAGATACTGATTGGAGGGGGGGGGGCTGCCAGGTATTCGCTGGAAGGGACGTGCTGAAGAGCGTTGCTGTGGGTGGCAGGTAGTGCAAAGAACCAGACTTCCTCCTCGCTATTTTCAAATCACTCCTCTGCCCGCCGCTGTGTACCCTGACCAGTGCCATATTCTTCACCAGACACCGGAGGGACCATTGTCCATAATGTACCAAAACATTTAGCTCATGCTTACTAGAAAGGATGGTAAATGTAAAAGGAAAAGATGTTGCCAGGGTCAATGTGAACGGAAGCTTCAGAAGCTTTCAACACCCATGTAGAAAAGACAGAAAACACAGATCATGTGGCAGCTAAATAAAACGTATCCTTATTATAAGAGGCTACAAAACCAAAGATAAGACCATATTTGGTGTAATAAATGCTGTACACTATATTGGATTATAAAAGTTTATATCTCAAGGAGCATATGATAATATCAAATGACTCACTAACACAAGACTAAACACAAGGGTGGATTGGTCATAAGTGAGAATTGAGTGGCATCGCATATGTTTCTTATGCATTCCAGGGCTTTTTTTTCTCAGAAAATAGGTACAGGAACTCAACCACGAGAACACTACCCCCTAAACCGCATCAAATAGTGGGTGTGGTCAAATTTCACCAAGAACATTGGGAGGGCCTTAAAGGGGCATTAAATACCAGGAGTGCACTACTTGCAGAGTTTGGGGGTGCGTTACACACAGAGTGCAGATTTCAGCCTTCTTCCACAACTGCTCACCTCTGCATCTCCCATCCACATCTTACTTTGACCCCTCTTCAGCTCTGACCTCTACATGCAACCTCCCCTCCTTCTTAAAAGCTCCACCATCTTCCACGTCTTATTTTTGTTGCTGTGTTAAACTGAAGCACCCAGCCAACTCTTGTACCTCCCACCGCACATTGTAGGTGGCACCTCCTCCCTCGCTTGGAGATCATCTAGTTGGAGTGTCAGCATCCACAAAGGACCCCCGTGCACTGGCATCTCCCTTGATACCATCCTGCACTCTGCAGATCTGTTGGAGACAAGCTATCAATGGTCAACACAGAAGCTGGACTTCTGTGTTCACAGGTGATAGTGGTGAGCAAGGAGCAGGAGGCCAGAGGTAGTGGAACTGAGTTCCACCAAGTTCCAGCTGAAAAAAAAAGCCCTGTGCATTACCAATATTAAACCCCCTCCATCCACCGGTCTGGAAACGAAATCAAATAATTCATTGTCAATCTCTGGCTGAAATGACCCGGGTCATAGTACATCGGGCAACTACAGTACACACCATAAAGTAACTGTAGATCAAAATAATATATAGCATTGAAGCTATATATATATACTTTGGTAACACAAGTTGCTAATCAGCCAATCACACAGCAGCAACTCAATGCATTTAGGCATCTAGACGTGGTAAAGGCGACTTGCTGAAGTTCAAACCGAGCATCAGAATGGGGAAGAAAGGGGATTTCAGCGACTTTGAACGTGGCAGGGTTGTTGGTGGCAGACGGGACGGTCTGAGTGTTTCTGGGATTTTCACACACAACCATCTCTCAGGTTTACAGAGAATGGTGGGGAAAAAAGAGAAAATATCCAGTGAGCGGCAGTTACATAGTAGGTGAGGTCGAAAAAAGACACAAGTCAATCAAGTCCAACCTATATGTGTGATTATGTGTCAGTATTACATTACATATCCCTGTATGTTGCGGTCGATCAGGTGCTTATCTAATAGTTTCTTGAAACAATTGATGCTCCCCGCTGAGACCACCGCCTGTGGAAGGGAATTCCACATCCTTGCCGCTCTTAGAGAACCCTCTACGTAGTATAAAGTTATCCTCTTTTCTTCTAATTTTAATGAGTGGCCACGAGTCTTGTTAAACTCCATTCTGCGAAAAAGTTTCCTCCCTATTGTGGGGTCACCAGTACGGTATTTATAAATTGAAATCATATCCCCTCTCAAGCGTCTCTTCTCCAGAGAGAATAAGTTTAGTGCTCGCAACCTTTCCTCATAACTAATATCCTACAGACCCTTTATTAGCTTTGTTGCTCTTCTTTGTACTCGCTCCATTTCCAGTACATCCTTCCTGAGGACTGGTGCCCAGAACTGGACAGCATACTCCAGGTGCGGCCGGACCAGAGTCTTGTAGAGCGGGAGAATTATCGTTTTATCTCTGGAATTAATCCCCTTTTTAATGCCAATATTCTGTTTGTTTTGTTAGCAGCAGCTTGGCAGTTGTGTGGAGGAAAATGCCTTGTTGATGTCAGAGGTCAGAGGAGATTGGACAGACTGGTTCCAGATGATAGAAAGGCAGCAGTAACGCAAATAACCACTCGTTACACCCAAGGTATGCAGAATACCATCTCTGAATGCACAACACATCCAACCTTGAAGCAGATGGGGTACAGCAGCAGAAGATCACACCGGGTGCCACCCCCGTCAGCTAAGGATCACCAAAATTGCACAATAGAAGATTGAAAAAACGTTGTCTGATCTGATGAGTCTGGATTTCAGCTGCAACATTCAGATGGTAGGGTCAGAATTTGGTGCATGGATCCATCCTGCCTTGTATCACCGGTTCAGGCTGGTGGTGGTGAGATAATGATGTGGGGGATATTATCTTGGCACACTTTGGGCCCCTTAGTACCAATTGAGTATGGTTTAAACACCACGGCCTACCTGAGTATTGTTGCTGACCATGTCCATCCCTTTATGACTACACTGTCCCCATCTTCTGATGGCTCCTTCCAGCAGGATAATGCACCATGTCACAAAGCTCCAATCATCTCACCACTGGACAATGAGGTCCCTGTACTCCAATGGTCTCCACACTCACCACATCTCATCCAATAGAGCACCTTTGGGATGTGGTTAGAGTTGCCACCTCATCCCTTTAAACCCGAACACCTTTGAATTATACAGGTTCTGAGGCTAATTAAATGCAGATAAGTCACCAAGTGAGTTTAATTACCACCTTAATTCGCCACAGAACCTGCGTAATTAATATGTGTTCGGGTTTAAAGGGAGGAGGTGGTAACCATAGATGTGGTGGAATCAGGAGATTGGCATCATGGATGTGCAGCCGACAAATCTGCAGCAACTTTGTGATGCTATCATGTCACTATGGAGCAAAATCTCTGAGGAATGTTTCCAACACCTGGTTGTATCTGTGCCACCAAGAATGAAGGCCAAAGGGGGTCCTACCAGATACTAGCAAGGTAAACCTAATAAAGTGTCTGGTGAGTGTGTGTATATATATATATATATATATATATATATATATATATATATATATACCGTATATACCCGAGTATAAGTCGAGTTTTTCAGCACATTTTTTGTGCTGAAAGTGCCCCCTTCGACTTATACTCGAGTCAAGCACTTTTCTGCAGCAAAAAATGTCATTTTCCAAACCGACTTTGGGGCCCCATATCTCAGGTCCACTTGGTGCTAGGAACCCCAAATTTGGTATGCAAACCCAGTGGAACTGGTACCATAACATATCCAATGGGGTTCCTAGCACCAAGTGGCCCCGAGATACGGGGCCCCAAAGCCAGTTCGGAAAATGTCATTCTCTGCTACAGAAAAGTGCTTGACATTTTCTGAACCGATTTTTGGGGCCCTGTATCTCGGGGCCACTTGGTGCTAGAAACCCCAGCTTTGGATATTTTATGGTGCTAGTTCCACTGGGTTTGCACACTAAATTTGGGGTTCCTAGTACTTAGTGGCCCCAAGATACGGGGCCCCAAAGTCTGTCAACTGTGTCCATCTGCAGCAATGTCATTTTGGGACCCTTCGGGTTCAGAGACCCCAAATTTTGGCTGCAGCTAGGGGGCATCTAGGAACCCCTAACTACCGAGTTTGAAGTTCGGGGGACCTATGGCTGCAAATGGGCGCAGTGAGGCATACAAATGGGCACAGTGAGGCTGCAAATGGGCGCAGTGAGGCATGCAAATGGGCACAGTGAGGCTGCAAATGGGCATTGTTGACCCTCTTTTCCACTTACAGTAGCTGTGCATTTCTCACCCTCGTCTTATACTCGGGTCAATAAGTTTTTCCCATTTATTTGTGGTAAGTTAGGGCCTCGACTTATACTCGGAACGACTTATACTCGAGTATATACGGTATATATATATATAGTAGTATATACTGTATATAGATATTGTCTTTTTATTTAATTGCCCATGCTTATAGAGAATGAACATGTAGCATGGAAGGAGCCGACACCTAATAGTGGATGATTATACACATTACAAGGAATGATCTCACCTGTAGCAGTCTTTGGAGTCCTGGAGGGACACCTTTAACCAGCGCACTTTCTCCAGTGTGTGATGACATCGGGTAGCTCTCAGGAGGGGCGGTGGTTGTGATGGCTTCATAATTAGGAGGAGGTTCCTGGTAGGCTTCTTTCTGCATTGTAACTGTTTCTAACAAAAAAAAAACATTATAGTGACATTGAAACCACGAAATGATGAAAAGCCAAAAAGACTATCTTCCTCACAGCTCACAGGACCGGTGGAAAGAGGGACTGAGCAATACGCATATCTGTGGGCTCCAGAGATTTTGCAGTTTCTGTGACTGGGCAACACATAAATGTTAAAGCAGGAAGAACTGGCCAACATCTTTGAAAAATGAAGGACCATTAACTGGGAAATATTCATATATTTGAAACAAGGTATGACAACTGATTAACAAAGAGGGACAACTAAGGAACAAATATGGACAACTGAGAACTAAGGAGGGACAACTGAGGAACAAAAAGAGAAAACTGAGGAACAAAAAGAGAAAACTGAAGAAGAGGGATAACTGAGGAAGAATGCGGGAAAATGGAAGAGCAAAGAAAAAAAACTAAATAACAAAGAGGTACTACTGAGGAACAAAGATGGACAACTGAGGACCAACTGAGGAACATAGAGGGACAAGTGAAGAACAAACAGGGACTGAGGAGTGGTGAGTTTGGTTTCAAAATGGCCACTTGGGAGCTATGTACCCAGGGCTGGCACCGGCATAAAGCCACTTAGGTGACCACCTTAGGGTGCCAGGATGGTTGTGATGGCTTCATAATTAGGAGGAGGTTCTTGGTAGGCTTCTTTCTGCATTGTAACGGTTTCTAACAAAAAAAAAAAACATATTATAGTGGCATTGAAACCACAAAATGATGAAAAGCCAAAAAGACCATCTTCCTCACAGCTCACAGGACTGGTGGAAAGAGGGACTGACCAATACTCATATTTGTGGACACCAGAGACTTGACAGTGTCTGTGACTGGGCAACACATACATGTTAACGCAGGAAGAACTGGCCAACATCTTTGAAAAATGGAGGACCATTGACTGGGCAATATTCATATCTTTGTTTTATTAGGGCTAGACAACACCTGTTACCCACAATCATCATGAACTGGGCAATACTCACATCTGGAGGCACCAGGAATTGGACAATACATAGCTCCTTTGCCATCAGGGACTGGGTAATAATATATAATCCTGGGTAACACCTCTGGACCATAAAGACTGGACAACCAGAGATTGGTCAGTAGTATCTACCTTATGCACCACAAACTGCACATGAGAGGATTACATCATGATTTAACCAAGTGGACACTGGACATACTACTCACACCTAACAAACTTTATGGATGTACAGTGCCTTATTATGCCCCTCATGAGGGCTTGAGGTAAAGGCTTATTAATATACTTGGCCAGGGTGGATTTCTTATGGGAAATGTTGATCAGTGTTGAGTAGGGCTCATTCTGGTCAATGGCCCATTGACCCGAGTGAGCCTTTCTATGCACACTCATCACCCTCACAAGCAGTCTACTCTGGTCCATTACAGTGCCTTAAAAAAGTATTCATACCCCTCGACATTTTCCACATTTTGTCATGTTACAACCAAAAACGTAAATGTATTTTATTGGGATTGTATCAGGCTCCTACTTACCAGACCGGCGAGTCCCGTCGGGCAGAGGGTAGGCTCATTACCCTCCGACTATCGGCCCCCTGGTAGAGTAAACAGAGGGCGCGACAGTACGGAGTGGTATGAAGGCCTGTGTTACTGTCCAGGTATTGCAGTCCAGATGTTGCAGGGTTAATAGCTGGAGAGACTGGAATAGGCTGGAGCACCGACACTGAGCTTGAGCAGGCTGGTGTGGACAACAGGCTGGAAGTCTGCAGACAGACAGATGGGATCCAAGGGAGCAGGCAGATGGATGGTCAGGAGGCAGGCCGGGTTTGGCAACAGGCAGTCGGCAGCGGTACAGTGGAACAGGCAAACGGATGGTCAGACAGGCAGAGGTCGGTGCAGGCAGAGTTCAGAGAGAGATCGGGGGACAAGGCCGGGTCAACAGGTATAACAGGAATAGACAAGGTACACGGTCAGGTTTAGGAACGACTAGCTGTTGATTAGGCAGCACTGGTCACTGGAACTCACTGGCTTAAATGGGGCTTTTGGCGCCAAACGATGTGCACGCGCGCGCCCCGGCACACACAGGCACGCGCGCCCGCCAACGCCCGCATGCGCGCCCCCGCACACCGGCGTGCACAATAGAACGATCCTGGACACACACGCCGGCGCCGCGAGGAGCACGCACGACGAGGTCCGCAGGAACGCGCGCGCCAACGCGCGCCGACGCACCCTGACGCACACCACCACGAGCACCCCGCCTGCCGAGGTAAGGACCCTGACAGTGCCCCCCCCTCAAGGGCAGCCTCCGGATGCCCAGTTGGGCCAACCTGGGTGCATGGGAATTCTTGAAAGCTTGCAGCAATTCGTTGGCATGGAGGTTACCTTCGGGTTCCCAAGAATTATCCTCGGGGCCATAGCCCTTCCACTTAATGAGGTACTGGAGCTGATTCTGCCTCTTCCTGCAATCCAGGATTGCCTCGACCTCGAACTCCTCCTCATTGTTAACCAAAACAGCCTCCGGTGGCTTGGCCTTACGGTCAGGAAAGGGATCGTGGATAACTGGTTTCAGTAACGACACGTGAAAGACCGGGTGGATTCTAAGGGACTCTGGCAGACTAAGTTCAAAGGCAACATCATTCACCTTTCTCTTCACCCGAAACGGGCCCAGGAACTTAGGTCCCAACTTCCTGGAGGGACAAGCCAACTTTAGGTTAGTTGTAGAGAGCCACACTTGGTTGCCAGGCTCAAGGACGAGTTCTCCTCGCCTTTTCTTGTCGAACATCCTCTTGAAGGAAGCCTGAGATTGGGCCATGGTTTCCTGCAAGATCTTACAGTTACTAGAGAAGAACTCCATTGTTTCTGTTACTGCGGGTAGGGTACATTCCGGGATAGAACTGGGAAGAAAAGCAGGGTTGAATCCATAATTCGCAAAGAAAGGATTCTGGTTTATGGCAGAGTGTAGGGAGTTATTATACGCGAATTCAGCGACTGGTAACAAGGACACCCAGTCATCTTGCGTAAATATGGAAAAACAACGGAGGTATTGCTCCAGCGTCTGGTTAGTTCTTTCCGTCTGGCCGTTCGTCTGAGGGTGGTAGGCCGAAGAGAATGCCAATTCAATTTCCAAGGCAGCACACAATGCTCTCCAAAACCGGGAGGTAAATTGGACACCCCGATCGGATACTATATTCGCGGGTACCCCATGTAATCTTACTACTTCCTTGACGAATATCTTCGCCGTTTCTACGGCTGTGGGTGTACCCTTCATAGGGATAAAGTGTGCCATCTTGGATAGCCTATCAATCACCACAAAGATGGTTGAGAAACCTTCAGAGGGGGGTAGCTCCACAATGAAGTCCATAGACAACATTCTCCAAGGTCTGTCAGGAATCGGTAGGGGTCTCAATAAACCCCAGGCCCTTGAGCGGTTGCATTTATTCCGGGCACAAATGTGGCAGGAACCCACATACCTCTTACAGTCCTCCAGGAGACATGGCCACCAAAAGGTGTGTAGCACCAATTCCGAAGTTTTCCGAGCTCCGAAGTGACCCGCCAGCTTGTGGTCATGACATAGTTCTAGTACCAGCACCCTAAGTTTTTCAGGTACGAAAATCTTGCCTTCATGCCAGAGCAACCCATCACTTAAGCTGGTTCCCGTAGGTAGGGGAATTTCAGAGGAAGCCTGTTTAATCCTAGAAATTAAATCTCCTTGGAGAAGTAAGAAATTTCCTGCTGGCAAAATAGTATCAGGAGGGGTACTTTCCTTGGAATCGTGAAACATACGTGATAAGGCATCAGGTTTTCCATTCTTGGATCCGGGTCTGTACGTTATATGAAAGGAGAAGCGGGAAAAAAAAAGTGCCCATCTAGCCTGTCGTGGTCTGAGTCGCTTGGCTGCTCTTAAATATTCCAAGTTCTTATGATCGGTAAAGATGAGAACCGGATGTACCGCACCTTCCAATAAGTAGCGCCATTCTTCCAGAGCCGCTTTGATGGCCAACAGTTCCCGGTCTCCCACATCATAATTTTTCTCGGATGACGAGAGTTTTCGGGAAAAGAATGCTACAGGAAACAAGAGGGCTTTGGGGCCCTGGCGTTGAGAAAGTACTGCCCCCACTGCAATCTCTGAAGCATCCACTTCCAGCACAAACGGTAATGCAGGGTCCGGGTGCTTGAGAATAGAAGCCGAAGTAAACAGTCCCTTTAATTTCTCGAACGCTGCCTGTGCTCGGGACGACCAACAGAATCGTGCCCCCTGTTTGGTAAGTTCTGTTATTGGTGAGATAATCTTAGAAAAGTCTTTAATAAATTTTCTGTAGAAGTTGGAAAATCCTACAAAACGTTGGACCCCTTTCTTGTCTGTAGGAGCAGGCCAGTCCAGGATGGCCGATACTTTTTGTGGATCCATTTTGATTCCTTCAACAGAAATGATGAGTCCCAAGAACTGGATACTCTGACGTTCGAACTCACATTTGTCCAATTTAGCGTATAAACCATGTTGCCTGAGCCGGGCGAGAACATTCCTGACGTGCCTGCGATGATCAGCTAAAGAAGAGGAAAAGATGAGTATGTCGTCCAGATAAACGATGACGTAGAGGTCCAGGATTTCTCTAAAGATGTCGTTCACAAAGTGCTGGAACGTTGCTGGGGCATTACAAAGGCCGAAGGGCATGACCAGGTACTCGAAATGCCCGAAACGAGTGCAAAACGCAGTCTTCCACTTGTCGCCCTCACGGATGCGGATCAAGTTATAAGCACCCCGGAGATCCAGTTTAGTAAAGATTCTGGCAGTGCCCAGCCTTTGGAATAACTCAGGTACCAGAGGGAGCGGGTATCGATTCTTAATCGTTATCTTGTTCAGATCGCGGTAATCGATACACGGTCGCAGAGAATGATCTTTCTTTTCCACAAAGAATAAGCCCGCACCGGCCGGGGAAGTGGATGGGCGGATAAATTTCTTCTTTAGATTTTCATCTAGATACTGCTTCAGGGTATCCAGCTCCTGCTCAGTCAGGGGAAAAATCCTGCCAAAAGGTACCTCGGTTCCAGGAAGCAATTCAATTGGGCAGTCGTAGGGCCTATGTGGAGGTAGCAATTCTGCCCCCTTCTTGCTAAACACATCTGCAAAGTCTCGGTAAGGCTCAGGGATAGCTTGAAGCAGATCAACATCTGGGTGTAGACAGAGGAGTGGGGTAACCTCATGGCCTGTCCCTAGCATACAGTGTTGACGGCAATATCCAGAAGGGAACTCGACATTACCAGCAGCCCAGTTGATTTGGGGGTTGTGCACCTGTAGCCATGGTATTCCAAGGATGACTGGAAAAAGGGGAGACGAGATGGCGTCCAGACAGAGATATTCACGGTGTCGCTGGCCCATGATGGCTTCTAAAGGGACGGTCTCCTGAGTGACCGGGCCGGAGCGGAGAGCCGAGCCGTCTGCAAGGTGAACTGCAAGGCTTTGAGTTTTATTTTGGAGAGGAATGGCATGTAGGGAGGCAAAGGTCCGGTCGATAAAACAGCTGCAGGCTCCAGAATCAATGATAGCTGGGACTTGGATGGCCTTTCCGGGAAGCTGTAAAGTGACAGAAATGGTTAGATGCGTGCCAATGGTGGGTACAATAGTAGCACAGGTATGAACATCAGAGCGACACTTACGCATCTTGTTAGGACAACCGTTGGCGTAGTGCCCAGATTCCCCACAGTAGAGGCAGAGGTTGTGTGCCCGTCTACGTGCCTTCTCCTCCGGAGTCAAAGAAGGGCGGAACAGACCGAGCTGCATTGGTTCAGGCGCATCATAGGTCGAGGCAGGTGGAGGAGCCAGAGATCTGCTGGGAGGACAGGGTACTTGTGGAATCATCCAGGTGGGACGAAAAGTACTGGTGGTTCTTTCAGTACGTCGCTCACGCAGTCTACGGTCAATTTGGATGGACAAATTGATGAGCTCTTCCAGGGTCTGTGGTACCCCTACTCGCGCCAACTCATCTTTGAGGGGTTCTGACAACCCCATCCTGAACTGATGGCGCAACGCGGCGTCATTCCATGCTGTGTCAGAACTCCAGCGTCTGAACTCGACGGCATAGTCTTCTGCGGCTCGACGGCCTTGACGAAGAGCCTGTAAGGTAGCTTCCGCGGTGGCAGTGAGCTGGGGGTCCTCGTATAATTGGGACATGGCACCAAAGAAGGCCTCCAGACTATCCAAGGCGACTGATTTTTGCTCCAAGAGTCGGTGGGCCCATGTTTGTGGTTCCCCTGAGAGTAAGGAAATGACAAAGCCCACCTTAGTGGCTTCAAGGGAGAACGTGCGTGGCTGTAGGGCAAAGTAAAGGTTGCAGGCATTCCGGAAGGCACGATACCTACTTCGGTCTCCAAGAAATCTTTCAGGTACTGGTACTTTTGGCTCAGGGGGTAACATGACCACAGAGGGTGCTGAGGTGGCTGCTGCGGACCCTGGTGGCCCGGAAGGTGCGGACAAAGCCTGCACACGTTCTTCCAAGCTGGAGTATCCCTCTTGTAGGCTCTTCACAGCCTGGGTTAGACCTGCCAGGTGTCGGCAAAGTTCGTCCATGGGGGAGGCCCCCTGCCCGGACTCGGTCATGGCTGCCTAATACTATCAGGCTCCTACTTACCAGACCGGCGAGTCCCGTCGGGCAGAGGGTAGGCTCCCTTACCCTCCGACTATCAGCCCCCTGGTAGAGTAAACAGAGGGCGCGACAGTACGGAGTGGTATGAAGGCCTGTGTTACTGTCCAGGTATTGCAGTCCAGATGTTGCAGGGTTAATAGCTGGAGAGACTGGAATAGGCTGGAGCACCGACACTGAGCTTGAGCAGGCTGGTGTGGACAACAGGCTGGAAGTCTGCAGACAGACAGATGGGATCCAAGGGAGCAGGCAGATGGATGATCAGGAGGCAGGCCGGGTTTGGCAACAGGCAGTCGGTAGCGGTACAGTGGAACAGGCAAACGGATGGTCAGACAGGCAGAGGTCGGTGCAGGCAGAGTTCAGAGAGAGATCGGGGGACAAGGCCGGGTCAACAGGTATAACAGGAACAGACAAGGTACACGGTCAGGTTTAGGAACGACTAGCTGTTGATTAGTCAGCACTGGTCACTGGAACTCACTGGCTTAAATGGGGCTTTTGGCGCCAAACGACGTGCACGCGCGCGCCCCGGCACACACAGGCACGCGCGCCCACCAACGCCCGCGCGCCCCCGCACACCGGCGTGCACAATGGAACGATCCTGGACACACGCGCCGGCGCCGCGAGGAGCACGCACGACGAGGTCCGCAGGAACGCGCGCCAACGCGCGCCGACGCACCCTGACGCACACCACCACGAGCACCCCGCCTGCCGAGGTAAGGACCCTGACAGATTGTATGTGATAGACCAACATAAAGTGGTACATAATTGTGAAGTGGAAGGAAAATTATAAATGGTTTAAATTTTTTTTACAAATAAATAAGTGAAAAGTGTGGCGTGCATTTGTATTCTGCTCCCTTTTACTCTGATACTCCTAACTAAAATCTACTGGAACCAATTGCCTTCAGAAGTCACCTAATTAGTAAAGTCTACCTGTGTGTAATATAATCTAAGTATAAATACAGCTGCTTTGTGTTCTTAGTGAACAAACAGAATCGTGAAGGGCAAGGAACACACCTTGACAGGTCAGGGATAAAGTTGTGGAGAAGTTTAATAGGTTATAAAAAATTATCCCAAGCTTTGAACATCTCACGGAGCTCTGTTCAATCCATCATCCGAAAATGAAAAGAGTATGGCACAACTGCAAACCTACCAAGACATGTCCGTCCACCTAAACTGATAGGCCAGGCAAGGAGAGCATTCATCAGAGAAGCAGCCAAGAGGCCCATGGTAACTCTGGAGGAGCTGCAGAGATCCACAGTTCAGGTGGGAGAATCTGTCTACAGGACAACTATTAGTCGTGCATAGGGATGAGCCGAACACCCCCAAGTTCGGTTTGCAGCAGAACTTGCGAACAGGCAAAAAATTTGTTCGAACAAGCGAACACCGTTAAAGTCTATGATACACAAACATGAATAATCAAAAGTTCTCAATTTAAAGGCTTCTATGTAAGTTATTGTTATAAAAAGTGTTTGGGACCTGGGTCCTGCCCCAGGGGACATGTCAGAGGGCGGCGAAGAACACCAGAAGAAAGAAGATGGAAGAAGAAGCCGAAAGAAGAAGAAATTAATAAAAGACTTGTCAAAAACCGTCTCTTGTGTTTTTTAACCATTTTGACACTTTTTTTGTGAAATAGTAGGGGTACCCCATTACCAATTCACACGGGGGGCCGGGATCTGGGGGTCCCCTTGTTAAAGGGGGCTTCCAGATTCTGCTAAGCCCCCCGCCCGCAGACCCTCACAACCACTGGCCAAGGGTTGTGGGGATGAGGCCCATGTCCTCATCGACATGGGGACAAGGTGCTTTGGGGGGCTACCTCAAAGCACCCTCCCAATGTTGAGTGCATGTGGCCTGGTACGGTTCAGGAGGGGGGGGCGCTCTCGTCCCCCCCTCTTTTCCTGCAGCCTGCCAGGTTGCATGCTCAGATAAGGGTCTGGTATGGATTTTTGGGGGACCCCACGCCATTTTTTTTAAAATTTTGGCATGGGGTTCCCCTTAAAATCCATACCAGACCCTAAGGTCTGGTATGGATTTTGAGGGGGACCCCCACGCCATTTTTTTTTAAATGTTGGCGCCGGGTTCCCCTTAATATCCATACCAGACCTGAAGGGTCTGGTATGGAATTTAGGGGGACCCCCACGCATTTATTTTTTACATTTTGGATCGGGGTTCCCCTGTGGGGAAATCCCATGCCATTTTTATCAATGAACTTTTATGTGTATTGTCGGACTGACAATTCATTATAGCCGCGAGTAGTTTTAAATGACTTTTTTTCCTTTGAAATGTCATTTTGCTGTCAGACTGTTCTAAACACGGAAAACATGCGCCGCTTTACAGGCATACTATAGACACCCCCCAGGTACGAAATTTAAAGGAATATTACACTTTTATTGTTTGACTTTAAGCATTATTAAAATCACTGCTTCCGAAAAAATGTCCCTTTTTAAAACTTCTTTTTGCATTGATACATGTCCCCTGGGGCAGGACCCGGGTCCCCAACACTTTTTATGACAATACCATGCATAAAAGCCTTTAAAATTAGCACTTTTGATTTCTCCCATAGACTTTTAAAGGGTGTTCCGTGGCTTTCAAATTTGCCGCGAACACCCCAAATTGTTCGCTGTTCGGCGAACTGGCTAACAGCCGATGTTCGAGTCGAACATGAGTTCGACTCGAACTTGAAGCTCATCCCTAGTTGTGCACTCCACAAATCTGTCCTTTAGGCCGGGTTCACACTGGTACGACTAACGCTCCGACATTGGGAGCTCATGTCGCATGACGTGTGAAAATCAATGTTTCCCTATGGGAGCTGTCTTAACTGGTCCGACACAAGTCGGTCCGACTTTGAAAATGCTCCCTGCACTACTTTGGTCTGACTTTGATCCTACTTCAGCCCATTGAATATCACTGAAGTCGGATCAAAGTCGGATCGCCAGCATGGTTTCCCCCTCCAAGAGCATACCAGGCCTTTAGGTCTGGTATGGATTTTAAGGGGAACCCCCATGCTGATAAAATGGCATGGGAGTCCCCCTCAAAATTCATACCAGACCCTTATCTGAGCACACAGCCTGGCAGGCCAGGAAAGGGGGTGGGGACGAGTGAGCGCCCCCCCTGAACCGTACCAGACTACATGCCCTCAACATGGGGGGTGGGTGCTTTGGGGCAGAGGGGCCCCAAAGCACCTTGTCCCCATGTTGATGAGGACAAGGGCCTCTTCCCGACAACCCTGGCTATTGGTTGTTGGGGTCTGCGGGCAGGGGTCTTACCGGAATATGGAAGCCCCCTTTAACAAGGGGGCCCCCAGATCCCGGACCCCCACCTTATGTGAATGAGTATGGGGTACATTGTACCCCTACCCATTCACCTAAAAAAAGTGTCAAAAATAAAACACATTACACAGGTTTTTAAAGTAATCTTCTGTCTCTGCCGGTTCTTCTCCCCTCTCCGGTTCTTCTCCCTCTGTCCGCTGTCTTCTGCCGAGTCTCCTCTGCTATCTTCACGCTCTTTTGCTCGGTCTTCTCTGCTATCTTCTCCCTCTGTTCTTCTTCCGATGTTGACTCAACGCTCTCTCCTGCTCTAATGCCGGGTGCACCACTACTTATATTGGCATGGGGCAAGGTCACTGGAGGCATCCCTCTTATGACGTCATAATGCGTGGGGCCTCCTGATGACGTTACACGGTGACCCCGCCCCATGACAATATAAGTAGTGGCACACTGCGCACCCGGCTTTAGAGCGGGAGAGAGCGTTGAGTCAACATCGGAAGAAGAACAGAGGGAGAAGACAACAGAGAAGACCGGACAAAAGAGCGAGCAAAAGAGCAAGAAGATAGCGAGCAGATAGCGGAGGAGACCCGTCAGAAGACAGCGTACAGAGGGAGATGAACCAGAAAGAGCGGAGAAGAACTGTAGAGGGGAGAAGAACCGGCAGAGGCAGAAGACGTCGTGGAGGACACAGAAGAGCCGGAGAGGGGAGAACAGATTGAAAGAGACAACGGAGCTGCCTTAATAAATTACTTTAAAAACATGTGTAATGTGTTTTATTTTTGACACTTTTTTTAGGTGAATGAGTAGGGGTATAATGTACCCCATACTCATTCACATAGTGTGGGGGGCCGGGATCTGGGACCCCCTTGTTAAAGGGGGCTTCCAGATTCTGATAAGCCCCCCATCTGCAGAACCCCACAACCAACAACCAGGGTTGTCGGGAAGAGGCCCTTGTCCTCATCAACATGGGGACAAGGTGCTTTGGGGTGGGGGAGCGCTGTGCCCCAGGATGGTTTAGATCAAAGCATATTCATGTGTTAGAATGGCCCAGTCACAGTCCAGACCTAAATCCAATTGAGAATCTTTGGCAACACTTGAAAATTGCTGTTCACAGACGCTCTTCATCCAATCTGACAGAGCTTGGGATATTTTACAAAGAAGAATGGGCAAAAATGTCCCTCTCTAGATGTGCAAAGCTGGTAGAGACATCCCCAAAAAGACTTGCAGCTGTAAATGCTGAGAAAGGGGGTTCTACAAAGTATTAACTTTGGGGGGCGCCATATAAATGTACCCCACACTTTTCACATATTTATTTGTATCATTTATCATTTTCCTTTCACTTCACAATTATGTGCCACTTTGTGTTGGTCTATCACATAAAATGCCAATAAAATACATTTACGTTTTTGGTTGTAACATGACAAAATGTGGAAAATTTCAGGGGGTATGAATACTTTTTCAAGGCACTGTATGCCCTGTCCTTCTGTCCCTCTGCTCTCCCCCTTTACAATTGCCAACATTTCTAGACTGCAATTAGTTCTTATGCTATGGTAATACAGCAGCTGTAGAAAATGCTACTGTCAAAAAAAGAATGCCTGACACAGTGTTTATAAACAACGTTCAGACAGACGCTAGACAGACACAAAGTAGCATTGTTTATAAACATTGATCAGACGGGAGATAGAGAGATACAAAGTAACATTGTTTATAAACATTGATCAGACGGGAGATTGAGAGATACAAAGTAACATTGTTTATAAAAATTGTTCAGCTAGTGATAAATACTGTAGATAGAAATCAACATTGTTACTTTTGTATTTTTTGTACTCTGTTTATTTATCTGCAGATAATAACAGTTGCAGTTGAATTGCTTGTCAAGTTAACGACACCCCGAAATCAGTTTGCAAAACGTCCATGTGATCAGATTCTGGTGTGGCAAAAAAAGTGTCCTGTGCGATTTTGGTGCAGATGTGGTGCGATTTGAGCCATACAGAATGAATGGCACAAATCGCACTGCTGCAGAAGCACATGTGATCTGAATAGGAATGTGGTGCAATTCCTGTTCAAATCACATGCAGTTCTTGCCCCACATCAGTGTGAACCGGCACTCACTAATTTATAATTGAACATAGGGGTTGATTTACTAAAACTGGAGAGTGCAAAATCTGGTGCAGCTGTGCACGGTAGCCAATCAGCTTCTAACTTTAGCTTGTTTAGTTAAGATTTGACAAAAAAAACTGGAAGCCGATTGGTCTCTATGCAGAGCTGCACCAGATTTTGCACTCTCCAATTTTAGTAAATCAATCCCCATAGTCCCTATGTCCAATCCCTCATTAAAGCGATATTAACGCTTTTTTTTTTTTTTTTTTTAATTAAAATAACAAACGATATACTCGCCTGCTTTGTGAAGTGGTTTTGCACAGAGCAGCTCCAATCCTCCACTTCTGGGGTCCCCTGCTGGCGTCCAGACTTCTCCCCCCTGCCCAGTGCCCTCATTGAAATCTGCTTTCCATGGGGGGCATTGCGAGCTGCCCTGTCTGGATCTATTGACACAGAGTGGGCAGCTCAGCCCTGCCCCGCCCCCCCCCTTGCTTGGCACAGTATTTGATTGACAGCAGTGGGAGCCAATGGCCCAGGGGGTAAGGAGACAGTGGTGAGTGCCACTGCTCTCGTGTACATCACTGGATCGGATCAACTTCCAACACCCACTAAATAGACAAAGATGAAGAAAGAATCTCCCTCACATCCTGAGTTGTCTGTCACCTGTCATGTAGACAGGAAGAAGGCAACATCTCCGAAAAAGGACCTATAAAAGCCCGACAGAGGTTCTCACACCTCACTCCATCAAGGACTAAAGTTAAACAGGCCGCCATCTGCCCTTAGCTAACCAAAAATCTTTATGGGTCGTATTGTTGAATAACAAGATCTGCTGACCGACAAAGACAGGGATGGCTCTGATTGATACAATAATCAATAAGTAATAATAATAATACAATAAAGCCTCAATAAGTATGATCAGTGTACTAATCTGATTTATTATCAATAGGTAATAAGAATAAACTCTCAGTGAATGTGGATGGAGATGTCATCAGTGTCCTGATTAATACAATAATCAATAAGTAATACAAATAAAATAAACTATCAGTGAATATGGATAGAGATGTGATCAATGCCCTGACTGATACAATAATCAATAAGTAAAATTAATAGTAAAATAAACTCACAGCGAATGTGGATGGAGATGTGATCATTGTCCTGATCAATACAACAACCAATAAGTAATAAGAATAAAATAAATTATAAGTTAACGTGGATGGAGATGTGATCAATATCCTGATTGATGCAATATCCAGCAAGTAATTAAAATGTAATAAATGATCAGTGAATGTGGATGGAAATGTTATCAATGTCCTGATCAATACAATTATTAATACATAATAAGAATAAAATAAACTATCGGTGAAAGTAGAGAGAGATGTGAGTAATGCCCTGATTAATACAATAATCAATAAGTAATAATATGAAGGATAAACTCTCAGTGAATGTAGAGAGGGATTTGACCAATGTCCTAATCAATTCAATAATCAATAAGTAATAATAAGAAGAATAAACTCTCGGTGAATCTAGAGAGATGTGATCAATATAATGATCAATTCAATAATCAATACGTAATAATAAGAAGAATAAACTCTTGGTGAATGTAGAGAGAGATGTGATCAATGTCCCGATCAATACCCCAATTAATAATTACTAAGAATAAAATAAGTTTTCATTGAATGTGGACAGAGATGTGACCAATGTCCTGATCAATTCAATAATCAATACGTAATAATAAGGATAAACTCTCGGTGAATGTAGCGAGAGATGTAATCAATGTCCTGATCAATACCACAATTAATAAGAATAAAATACGTTTTTTATTTAATGTGAACAGGGATGTGACCAATGTCCTAATCAATTCAATAATCAATAAGTAATAAGAAGAAGAATAAACTCTCAGTGAATCTAGAGAGATGTGATCAATGTCATGATCAATTCAAAAATCAATAAGTAATAATAAGAAGAATAAACTCTTGGTGAATGTGGAGAGAGAGATGTGATCAATGTCCTGATCAATACAATTAATAAGTAATAGGAATAAAATAAGTTTTAATTGAATGTGGACAGAGATGTGACCAATGTCCTGATCAATTCAATAATCAATAAGTAATAAGAAGAATAAATTCTTGGTGAATGTAGAGAGAGATGTGATAAATGTCCTGATCAATACCACAATTAATAATTAATAAAAATAAAATAAGTTTTCATTGAATGTGGACAGAGATGTGACCAATGTCCTAATCAATCCAATAATCAATAAGTAATAAGAAGAAGACTAAACTTTGGTGAATGTAGAGGGAGAAGTGACCAATTTTCTGATCAATTTATTAATCAATAAGTAAAAATAATAAGGATGAACTCTCAGTGAATGTAGAGAGAGATGTGATCAATGTCCTGATCAATACAATAAGTAATAAGAATAAAAGGACTTACATGGTAGAAGATCCGAGTGTGAGGTATAGATCTCGGGGGAACTGATCAACACCTAGAGAAGGTGGAAGTCAATTTCTACACGGGAAGAGATCAGAGGAGGATGAGAAGATTATAGGAGGTGGACGAGGAGGAGTAGATCAGAGGAGGAGGAGATCATAGGGTGAGGAGGAGGATGAGGAGGAGGTCAAAGGATGAGGAGGAGGACATCAGAGGAGGAGAAGATCATAAGATGAGGAGTCCCAGGGAAAGGCGAGGATCCTACAATAGCTGGGACTTCCCGGGACGGGCAGAGGATATCAGAGGATGGAGAACAGAACTTTCCCAACAATGTAGTTGCCAACATTTTTTAAAAAAAGTTTCCTTGGATGCCAGTTGTTAAGTAAGCCACTGCAGACAGAGAATGTACTTTTATTAGGGGCGGAGCATTCATTTAAAATGGGCGTGGTTCTACAACAGGTATATTATTAACCCATTTTATAATCGAATAGTAAGATATTGTATACATGGGAAGGTCCTAGATCAGGGATCCTCAAACTACGGCCCTCCAGCTGTTGCAGAACTACACATCCCATGAGGCATTGTAAAACTCTGACATTCACAGACATGAGTAGGCATGATGGGAATTGTAGTTCCTGAACACCTGGAGGGCTGCAGTTTGAAGACCCCTGTCCTAGATCATGATAAGGACAGACACACCGCCAGGAAGGTAAGGTGACACCTGTAGTATCAGCTGGTCGGGTCGAAGGCTTTTGTAGTAAAACAAATCCGAGGACACTGTGAATCAGTTGCTCGTGCGCTCCTGTTTGTAGTGACGTAAGTCCCCTGGAGTGCCGTCTGATTGCTGGGATTGTGAAAGGTCTGCAGGCAGCTCCCAGAGGAGGAACGGAAAAGGTGGCCGAATACACAACAACCATTTTCTGCAGCCCTCTTACTCACTCAATGAGCTTTAATTATTGTGTCACATGGGAGAGTCTGACACAGAAAACTCGCACTCATACTACAATAAAACTCTTCTATTACATTCACCTCGAAGAAGAATGTCAGCAAACAGTCAGTGACTACGTAGCAACCAGTAATTCCCCTTGCAATACCATAAATGCTTTGGTCAAATGCAGTGGCGGCTGGTGCTCAACATTTTCGGGGGAGCGCAAACAAACTGAAAAGTTCTGAAAAAAAACCCCCATCAATTGCCGCCTCACTGTGCCCATCAATAGCCACCACTGTGCCATCAAACGCAACCACTGTGCCATCAAATGCAGCCACAGTGCCCATCAATTGCCGCCACTGTGCCCATCAATTGCCACCACTGTGCCATCAAATGCAGCCACAGTGCCCATCAATTGCCGCCACTGTGCCCATCAATTGCCACCACTGTGCCATCAAACGCCGCCACTGTGCCCATCAATTGCCACCACTATGCCCATCAATAGCCACCACTGTGCCATCAAACGCAGCCACTGTGCCATCAAATGCAGCCACTGTGCCCATCAATTGCTGTCACTGTGCTCATCAATTGCCGCCACTGAGCCATAAAACTCAGGTACTGTGCCCATCAATCACAGCCACTGTGCCATCAAACACCGCCACTGTGCCATCAAACGCAGCCACTGTGCCCATCAATTGCCGCCACTGTGCTCATCAATTGCCACCACTGTGCCATCAAACGCCGCCACTGTGCCATCAAACGCAGCCACTGGCGCAAAACCTATCCTATCACAAATTTGTAAGTGGTATTTGTAGCTGCTGCATCCAAAAAAATTTTCCAGAGAAAATTAAATTAAAAGTGCTATGTGAGTGGATGCGCTGCTCCCATATGTGCTCTCTATATTACCTGTGTATGTGCTATCTTATTAGCCTAGTTTAGTTCACCATCCACCTAAAAGATTACATCTCATTTAAACAATAATCATATGTATATAAATTTCATCACATGTAAACAACTTAATCCAAATTCTGTAAATCATATAAAAGTTCAGTGACATATGTCACATAATGTTAAACTCTTCTTCATATGTGTTGCAAATCATCCGTTGTAATTGCCGTGAGCGGCGTGCTCTTGTGTGTTAGATCAGATTAAAGTGACTTAGTGCTTCACCACCACCTGTGAGATTTGCCACTCACCAGATTAATCTTTAAAACTGCACCTTTGGTTCATTAACAGGGATAACCACTCCACTCAAAGGAAACTTTCTCCAATATCTATACCAGGTCCTCAATGCTCCTCATGCAAACGGATGAAAAACAATCATCGCACAATAACGTTTAAAACCTTTATTCCATACATAAAAAACACTTTGCACTCACATTTCCAAGTGCCATTAGGCCGGCACAGAGCTTTTCCAGCAGTTAGGGACGGGTGGGCGCTGCAGCCCGGTTCGTCTGGTGTATGCTAGGTAGTCTCCGTTGCCGCTTACGTTCCCCCCTGTTTGCGTTCGCGTCCTCTCCAAACCCCGTTCGTTCCCGATCACGTGGGTACGATAATCCCACGTGATCGGGAACGAACGGGGTTTGGAGAGGACGCGAACGCAAACAGGGGGGAACGTAAGCGGCAACGGAGACTACCTAGCATACACCAGACGAACCGGGCTGCAGCGCCCACCCGTCCCTAACTGCTGGAAAAGCTCTGTGCCGGCCTAATGGCACTTGGAAATGTGAGTGCAAAGTGTTTTTTATGTATGGAATAAAGGTTTTAAACGTTATTGTGCGATGATTGTTTTTCATCCGTTTGCATGAGGAGCATTGAGGACCTGGTATAGATATTGGAGAAAGTTTCCTTTGAGTGGAGTGGTTATCCCTGTTAATGAACCAAAGGTGCAGTTTTAAAGATTAATCTGGTGAGTGGCAAATCTCACAGGTGGTGGTGAAGCACTAAGTCACTTTAATCTGATCTAACACACAAGAGCACGCCGCTCACGGCAATTACAACGGATGATTTGCAACACATATGAAGAAGAGTTTAACATTATGTGACATATGTCACTGAACTTTTATATGATTTACAGAATTTGGATTAAGTTGTTTACATGTGATGAAATTTATATACATATGATTATTGTTTAAATGAGATGTAATCTTTTAGGTGGATGGTGAACTAAACTAGGCTAATAAGATAGCACATACACAGGTAATATAGAGAGCACATATGGGAGCAGCGCATCCACTCACATAGCACTTTTAAACGCAGCCACTGTGCCCATCAAACACTGCCACTGTGCCATCAAATGCCGCCACAGAGCCATCAAATGCCACCACTGTGCCATCAAACACAGCCACTGTGCCATCAAACGTGGCCACTGTGCCATGAAATACCGCCACTGTGCCATCAAACGCTGCCACTGCCATCAAACGCAGCCACTGTGCCCATCAAACGCAGCCACTATGCCCATCAATTTCCGCCACTGTGCCCATCAATTGCCGCCACTGTGCCATCAAACGCCGCCACTGTGCCATCAAACACCGCCACTGTTCCCATCAATTGCCGCCACTGTGCCCATCAATAGCCGCCACTGTGCCATCAAACGCCGCCACTGTGCCCATCAATAGCCGCCACTGTGCCCATCAATAGCCGCCACTGTGCCATCAAACGCAGCCACTGTGCCCATCAATTGCTGTCACTGTGCCCATCAATTGCCGCCACTGTGCCATAAAACGCAGATACTGTGCCCATGCCCATCAGTCACAGCCACTGTGCCATCAAACATCGCCACTGTGTCATTAAACACAGCCACTGTGCCCATCAACTGCCGCCACTGTTCCCATCAAACTCAGCCACTGTGCCATCAAACACAGCCACTGTGCCCATCAAACACCGCCACTGTGCCATCAAACGCAGCCACTGTGCCATCAAACGCACCCACTGTGCCCATCTATTGCCACCACTGTGCCCATCAATTGCCGCCACTGTGCCATCAAACGCAGCCACTGCGCCATCAAATGCCGCCACTGTGCCATCAAACGCCGCCACTGCCATCAAACGCAGCCACTGTGCCCATCAAACACAGCCACTGTGCCCATCAAACGCAGACACTGTGCCAAATGCTCCCACTGTGCCCATCATATGCTCCCACTGTGCTCTCCCACCAAGCACTTACCCTGTCTCTCGATGGGGCAGCGGTTGATGGCGGTGAACGATCTCCTCAATGTCTTCTTTTGTTCTCTGCTATGATTGGACGCCTGTCCAATCACAGCGCCTGTCGTTTCAGCCAATCAGGTGACGGGTAACAGACCCGAGCACCTGATTGGCGGAGAGGCGGTTCAGTGTTAGGAAAGCGAATAGTCATTTGCATGACTACGTAGCAACCAGTAATTCCCCTTGCAATACCATAAATGCTTTGGTCAAATGCAGTGGCGGCTGGTGCTCAACATTGTGCCATCAAACTCAGCCACTGTGCCATCAAACGCCGCCACTGTGCCATCAAACGCAGCCACTGTGCCCATCAAACACCACCACTGTGCCATCAAACGCAGCCACTGTGCCATCAAAGGCAGCCACTGTGCCATCAAATGCCACCACTGTGCCATGAAATGCACCCACTGTGCCCATCAATTGCCGCCACTGTGCCCATCAATTGCCGCCACTGTGCCATCAAACGCAGCCACTGTGCCATCAAATGCGGCCACTGCGCCATCAAATGCAGCCACTGTGCCATCAAACGCTGCCACTGCCATCAAACGCAGCCACTGTGCCCATCAAACGCAGCCACTATTCCAATCAATTGCCGCCACTGTGCCCATCAATTGCCGCCACTGTTCCATCAAACACCGCCACTGTGCCATCAAACGCCGCCACTGTGCCCATCAATTGCCGCCACTATGCCCATCAATAGCCACCACTGTGCCATCTAACGCAGCCACTGTGCCATCAAATGCAGCCACTGTGCCCATCAATTGCTGTCACTGTGCCCATCAATTGCCGCCACTGTGCCATAAAACGCAGGTACTGTGCCCATCAATCACAGCCACTGTGCCATCAAACGCAGCCACTGTGCCCATCAATTGCCGCCACTGTGCCCATTAAACTCAGCCACTGTGCCATCAAACACAGCCACTGTGCCCATCAAACACCGCCACTGTGCCATCAAACGCAGCCACTGTACCATCAAACGCAGCCACTGTGCCATTAAACGCACCCACTGTGCCCATCAATTGCTGCCACTGTGCCCATCAATTGCCGCCACTGTGCCATCAAACGCAGCCACTGCGCCATCAAACGCCGCCACTGCCATCAAACGCAGCCACTGTTCCCATCAAACACAGCCACTGTGCCCATCAAACGCAGCCACTGTGCCAAATGCTCCCACTGTGCCCATCAAATGCTCCCACTGTGCCCTCCCACCCGGCACTTACCCTGTCTCTCGGTGGGGCAGCGGTTGATGGCGGTGAGCGATCTCCTCAATGTCTTCTTTCATTCTCTGCTATGATTGGACACCTGATAGGCGTCCAATCACAGCGCCTGTCGTTTCAGCCAATCAGGTGACGGGTAACAGACCCGAGCACCTGATTGGCGGAGAGGCGGTTCAGTGTTAGGAAAGCGAATAGTCATTTGCATGGCGCTCGCTGTTTACCTTTTTTGACGCCTATTGGAGCCTGTGGCTCTAATGAGGTGCTTCAAAAAATACCCCGCCGCTGTAACATCCACATTTTCAGGACAAGCTTTCTGGGTGTCTACCCCCGTTCTTCAAGGTCCAAACATCACTAATGCACAAAGCTTTTGAAGAATGTTAAAGTAAGACAATCTCTGAAGTGAAATAGAAACAAAATCCAAAAATGTACGCAGCAATCATAATCGAACCAGGATAGTCAGTGAGATAAGACAGAGGGGGAGAGTTATAGACTGGGAGGAGGGAAAAGTCACAGAGGTTGGTGGGGGTCATGTTTATAAAGCAGAGGTCCACATTTAACCTTTAGCCTTTATTATCTTTTGTGTCAAATCAAATTATCATTCGTAGTTCAAAAGTTTTCCTTTCCTGAGTAGTTTTGAAGTTCCCTTTAAGAACTAAAACCATCATGTCTACAATAGTATGGTCCACTTGTGAGAAATTATGTCCTACAGGAGTGCAGAACTCATCTTCCTTATGTTCCTTGATGGTGCGTCTGTGCAAACTCATCCTTGTTCCCAACTTCTGTCCTGTTTCGCCATCGTAAGATCCTTGGCTACATCTTTTGAATTGGATGAGGCACAAAACGTTACTGGAGGTGCAGTTTCAAGATCCTGTGATATTGAAGGTCCCTTTGTGTGTGAGATACTTTTTGATGGATTGATTTGGGTAAAGTTAAAAAGAAAAACTTGCACTTAGTGTAAAAATTGTGTCCACTCACCACTCATCTGAATACACGATGAAAAACAAATGATATACCCTCCTTGCCAAATGCATCACGAGGATGTACGGCGGCAGAGCGCCTCTTCTGTGCCGGATAATGTACCTGAAACTTTCCAGGCAGGGGGTGCCGACCAGTGGCGGCTGGTGAAGTTTTAGCATGGGGGGGCGCCAGGCCCCGCCCTTCCTTTTTGACCCCTCCCACTTGGTGTAAATGGGCGTGGTTTCAGCTAAATAGTGGGGGTGGCTCTAAGGTGGTGTGGTTAGTGTCTGAGTTGAACGAGGGATGGAGGGAGAGAGGGATGGAGGGACAGCAGGCCCAGATCCTACACAACCATAGAAATAGGTGTATTCTAGAAAGTTTAACAATCAGCAGATAAAGATACTCCAATAACCTGGTGTCAGCACTTCAATCATCCCGGCACCATGGTTGTTATGGTGTCAGGATGATTGAAGCGCATTATTTCTATTATTACTTTGTAATATAAAATGAAATCATTCAACTCACCAGAATGCAGAGTCAGTGGGAGCCCCGAGTGTGTCACTAGCCATGTTGCCTGCTACCAGATGCCATCAGGTGTCCCCAGCGGAGTCCCTCCTTACATCAGGTGCCCCCAGCGACATCCCTCCTTACATGCAGCCTGTGTCACCACCAAATTGCAGCAGCCTGTGTCACCAAATTGCAGCAGCACGTGTCACCACCAAATTGCAGCAGCACGTGTCACCACCAAATTGCAGAAGCATGTGTCACCAAATTGCAGCAGTATGTGTCACCAAATTGCAGCAGCATGTGTCACCAAATTGCAGCAGTATGTGTCCCCAAATTGCAGCAGTGTCACCAAATTGCAGCAGTGTCACCAAATTGCAGCAGTATGTGTCCCCAAATTGGAGCAGTGTCACCAAATTGCAGCAGTATGTGTCCCCAAATTGCAGCAGTGTCACCAACTTGCAGCAGTGTCACCAAATTGCAGCACTATGTGTCACCAAATTGCAGCAGTGTCACCAAATTGCAGCAGTATGTGTCTCCAAATTGCAGCAGTATGTGTCACCAAATTGCAGCAGTATGTGTCCCCAAATTGCAGCAGTATGTGTCCCCAAATTGCAGCAGTATGTGTCACCAAATTGCAACAGTATGTGTCACCAAATTGCAGCAGTGTCCCCAAATTGCAGCAGTATGTGTCCCCAAATTGCAGCAGTGTGTGTCCCCAAATTGCAGCAGTATGCGTCCCCAAATTGCAGCAGTGTGTGTCCCCAAATTGCAGCAGTGTGTGTCCCCAAATTGCAGCAGTGAGTGTCCCCAAATTGCAGCAGCGTGTGTCACCACCAAACCCCCCTCCCCCCGTTACTTACCTTGCTATGTGTTGTCCTCTCCAGCGGTGTCTCCTGTGGAGAGCTCCGTTGTTCTCATACTTCCTGCTTCCTCGAGAGAGAGAGAAGCAGGGAGTGATATCATACTCAGATGTCAATCAAACCGCCCGGCCATAGTAATAGATACTAGAGCCGGGCGGAAGCTACTCGGCGCTTCACAAAGCGCCGTAAGGCGGGCTAAACGCCCGCAAATGCAGCGCCACGTCTGCAATCTAGATATATGTCCATATATAAAATCCATGCAGGACAAATGTTATTAGGCAGGTGGGAACAAACAGAGTTCAGCTAAAATGCTATTTGTTTCATCCAGGGGGGTGCAACGTAGTGACTTCTGTGCAGTTTTTCATAAGGTGACTTGAAGTGACTTGCAGTGCTCGCCCCCCTATGCTACCCCACTCACCAGAGATAATCACCCCTACAGGGGTACCAAGTGACAAAGTGGGTGCCTCAGGGTGGATGTTTGTTCAATTCCGAAGTGCTTCCATTCCTCTGCTGCGTGCAATCCTTATGGCTGTTCTTGATATGTTGTATACTCTGACATAACCGTACTACTCCAGCAGTGTAACCTTAAGTTGTTAATCACTCCAGATATCCAGAGAAAAAGAGAAACACAAGGGGCTGCCTTCGTGAAGTATATCAAAGTATTTATTCCATCACAACAAATCCAATCCAAAGAATTTAAGCCACAATGTACATAATAGACAGCGCTGTGAGCAAGAAGGGAACCAGCAGCGAAGTAACATCGTGCGTCCCAGCTTGCTTTACGGCAGACTTTGCCAGGCGGACTTTGACGGACTTTATGACGGACTTTCCGAATGAACAGACTTGCCTACACACAATCCACCAAAGTCCGTCGAATTCGTACGTGATGACGTACGACCGGACTAAAACAAGGAAGTTCATAGCCAGTAGCCAATAGCTGCCCTAGCGTGGCTTTTTGTCCGTCGGACTAGCATACAGACTAGCGGACTTTTCGACCGGACTCGAGTTCGGCAGGTAGATTTAAAACATGTTTCCAATCTAAGTCCGTCAAACTTTTGAGAAAACAAAGTCCGCTGGAGCCCACACACGATCGAATTGTCCGACGAAATCCCGTCCGCCGGGCAAAGTCTGCCGTAAAGTCCGCTCGTGTGTACGCGGCATTAGAAATAGTTTGTGGTGTAGGATCTGTTGTATAACGGAACTTCCAAAATCGGACAGTAGATGGAGCTCAGACATCAGAAAACTCCAAGGGATAACCAGGATTTAGTGTGAACAGTGGGAGAAAATCCTTAATGGTGACAACAAAGAAAATCCATCACATCCCTTAGTAAAAGCAGCCCACAGTACACACAAGCACTGGTTAGGCACACATTTAACCCTTTGATCGCCCTAGATGGGAACCCCCTTCGCAGCCAGCATCATTAGTACCAGTGGGGGAGCTTTTTTGGGGGGCAGGGATTTATGCTGGGTCATATGGAGAACGAGAGAATTTGAGCTAGTAGGGTTTGGGCAGTGCCGGGACAAAGTCATCTAGAGCCCAGGGCGAACATTCCAAATTGTGCCCCCCCAAGATTTAAAACATTATGTGTCAGCAAAATCCCCCCCCCAAAAAAATTGAGCACTAATCTGCATGTTCACCCCCTAAACCTAACCCCCCCTCCTCCCATTACAAATCCACAACCTGCTGAAATCCCTTCTCCCAGCACAAATCTTTGCCCCCCCATCTCCCCCAGCTCACACCCTCTCTCCCTCTATATGCCCCCACCACAAATCTATTCCCCCCCAAAAAAAATTCCCCCCTCCTAGCACAAATCCTTTACCCCTTAAATTTCCCCTCCAAGCATGGATTACCCCCCAAACTCACACAAACTCCAAATCCCCGCCTTCTAGCACAAATTCCTCTCCACAATCCCCCATCCTAGCACATATATCCCCCCAGCACAAATACCCCCAATCAGCCTCCCTAGCACAAAATACCCCCCCTCAAAAAAATATATTTCCCCTCTACCATACTACTTTTATAGCACAACCCCCCCCCCCCCAAATCCCCCCTCCTAGCCCCAATCCTCTTCCCCCTTTCCCCAACTCCTTAAATTTTCCATCCTAGAACAATTATTACCCCCTGCCACTCCCCAAATTCCCCTTCTCAACACAAGTCCCCTCCTCCTAATCTCCTTGAGGTGCCCCCCCACCTCACATGATACCATGGTGCCCAGGGCAGCCGACCCTCCTGCCCACCCCTTGTTCCGGCCCTGGGTTTGGGGGGGGCAAATATTTGGAAAGGAGGATTTCAGCAGGGGTGGATTTTTGTTCGGAGGAGGGGGAATTTATGTTTAGGGAGTAAGCATGCAGGTTAGTCGCCTTTTTTTTTTTTGGGGGAGGGGGGCAGGATTTTTGCTGACACATAATGCTAATACATCTTGGGGGGGAGTTTGGCATGTCCGCCCTGGGCTCTAGATGACCTTGTCCCAGCACTGCGCAGTACAACTGCGGTGGTCAGTCAGTAACTAGTTAAAATAGGCACATTTAAGTATGCAGGCATCTGGGGTAAAGCTGTCCACATAGACCGTCCTCCTCACCGGCGGCTCTCACTGCTGCCAGGCTGCAATCGTGACCAGGGAAGACTACCCTGCAGTAGAGCGTTCTGAAAGTGAGGCTTGAAGCGCTCGTGGAAGGGATGACATCGATGGCAGTGTGGTAGACGGTCTATGTGGACCTATATACCTTCTATATACCTTTACCCCGGATGTCTGCATACTTAGATGTGCCTCTTTTAATCATCAACCATGTGAGTTGCTAAATGCTCTACCTTCATTAACCACTTCCATACCGGGCCTATTCTAACACTCATCTCCTACATGTAAAAACCATCATTTTTTGTTAGAAAATTACTCAGAACCCCCAAACATTATATATATATATTTTAGCAGACTCCCTAGGGAATAAAATGGCGGTCATTGCAACTTTTTATCTCGCACGATATTTGCGCATCAACTTTTCAAACGTGTTTTTTTTTGGAAAAAAAACTGTTTCGTGATTTAATTAATTAATTTTATATAATGTGAAAGATGATGTTATGCCGAGTAAATAGATACCCAACATGTCACACTTTAAAATTGTGCAGACTCATGGAATGACGCCAAACTTCAGTACTTAAAAATCTCCATAGGCAATGCTTGGGGGGTCCCTAAAGCACCTTGTCCCCATGTTGATGGGGGCAAGAGCCTCTTCCCCACAACCCTTGCCCAGGGGTTGTGGGGGTCTGCAGGTGGGGGGCTTATCAGAATCCGGAAGCCCCCTTTAACAAGGGGGCCCCCAGATCTCGCCTCCTCCCCATGTGAATTGGTTTTGGGTACAATGTACCCCTACACATTCACCCAAAAAAAAAAGTCAAAATGACGGGACACATGCGCGACATTTAGCCGACTTCCAGGGGCCAGAATTGCACACACTTCTCCACAACTGCCTCCAACACCCCCCGGATCACGCTGTGCATGCTACCGAAAAAAAAAAAAGGAAAGAAGTCCGCGCAAAGGTCTCTAACCAACAACCTGCTGCAGACTCAGGAGAGATACAGCATGTCTCAAGATGGTGCCGGCAGCCCTGCTTGTCCTTTATCACAGACTTCACCGGACATCTCCGCTCCACTACAAAACAGTGAGTATCCCCCCCACAAAGAAAGATTTGGACAGGAGCCTGGAGTCTATTTACAGTAAAATGGCCACTAAGTTCCAAACAGAATTGCACAAAAGCACGAATACCCTAACACAGCAGATCTCTGCTTTAAGAGCCCGTACTGATCGCTTAGAGACTAAGCATGATGAACTCAGTATAGCCCAAAATGACCTCTCTAGAGAATTTGAATCCCTGACTGCGACTGTCTCACAATTACAATCCTAAGTCGAGGACCTTGACAACCGCAATCGCAGGAACAATCTCAGGATCAGAGGAGTTCCTGAGGCCACCTCTGACCTTATCCCTGCTATGCACAAATTATTCCAGTCCTTCTTACCAGATCATGAGATTGAATCTTTTACTTGTGACCGCATACACCGCACACTTCACCCCCCCCCCTCGTAAACTCCCTTCTGACATTGTCCTCTGCCTAAAAGACTTCCTCATTAAAGAAGAGATTCTTAGGACTGCCCGCAACTCTCACAATATTACCCTGGATGGTACTCCTGTACAGATCTATCCAGACATCTCTCCAGCGACCCTGGACAGACGTCGCAGGATGAAAGAAGTGACCACAGTGCTAGCAACTGCACACATTCGCTATAGATGGGGCTTCCCCTTTAAACTTTCAATCCCCCATAATGGTACAACTTATACAGCAACTACACTCTCGGAAGGAAAGGAAATTTTAGTTAAATTGGGCCTCCTGGACGCTGAAGCCCTTCCTCGTCCACCCTGTACTCCCAGGTCAGCACCTATCTGGCGTACACCCTATCCGAGACGGGATCGTAGATGCATCAGACATGATGCTGACCAAAAACGTCCTTCAAAACTGATCGAATGCACTTTGTTGTCACCATTAAGGATTTTCTCCCACTGTTCACACTGAATCCTGGTTATCCCTTGGAGTTTTCTGATGTCTGAGCTCCATCTACTGTCCAATTTTGGAAGTTCCGTTAAACAACAGATCCTACACCACAAACTATTTCTAATGCCGCGTACACACGAGCGGACTTTACCGCAGACTTTGCCCGGCGGACTGGATTTCGTCGGACAATTCGATCGTGTGTGGGCTCCAGCGGACTTTGTTTTCTCAAAAGTTTGACGGACTTAGATTTAAAACATGTTTTAAATCTACCTGCCGAACCCGAGTCCGGTCGAAAAGTCCGCTAGTCTGTATGCTAGTCCGACGGACAAAAAGCCACGCTAGGGCAGCTATTGGCTACCGGCTATGAACTTCCTTGTTTTAGTCCGGTCGTACGTCATCACGTACCAATCCGTCAGACTTTGGTAGATTGTGTGTAGGCAAGTCTGTTCATTCGGAAAGTCCGTCATAAAGTCCGTCAAAGTCCGCCTGGCAAAGTCTGCCGTAAAGTCCGCTCGTGTGTACGCGGCATTACTCCCTTATACATTAAACTTCCAGACTATCCGGATGATATGATCCCCCCGATCCAGATGACATCTATACCTTCACAGCAAAAACTCAGGTTACCTGCATACTTTGCCTTGTATGCAACCCGCATTCTATGTGGATTTTAACCAACCATCCCCCCTTCTTCTTTTTTTTTTGGGGGGGGGGGTTGTTGCATCCCCTTTTATCTTCTGGTGGGATGTGTTTTCCAGGACTTGCTTTGTTCTCTATAAGATACTGTCCTCAGGTCCCCAGTCATGGAGACAATCCATGCCGATTTATTCTTGCATGCACATGCAACTGAGTAGGCTAGTTCGGCGGATGTCAATGCTATGCCACCCCACTCCTCTCATATCCTGACTTCCTCTGGAACTCTAAATATGACCCCTGGAGGTAAGGGCGCTTTTGCCCCTTACATATCTAATCTCTCAGTTTCAGGTTTTTGCTTTTTGCAACCTGACCCGACAATAGCCCAGCCCAAAATCGTTATGCTGGCGTCCTTTTTTGTTGTTTTTATGGTTGAACATTTTCAAGTTATGTTTTTGTTTTTGCAGTTATCGAAGCATACCAGTCGCAGTTTATATTGCAATGATCTTAATACTGTATACTGTATAAGGTATTCCCTGATTGGTGTTCCCCTTGTGCTAGGGAATTCTGGCGCTGTACGGATGTTACCACTATCCCTTCCAGGTGAGCCTGAAATGTTTTCTTTTCACAAATGGAGATGACATGTATTACACATAATGTTACACATAACGCTCTGTGGCCCCGGGCCCAGACGGGTTTACGGCCAGTTACTACAAACATTACGCCTCCATTTTAATCCCGTGCTTAACCACCATGTTTAACAAAATTCTTAAAGGTAAACAGTTAATTACTGAGATGACCGTGGCCAACATGTCCCTACTTCAGGGCCGATCCTGGACGGGGTGCACGGGGTGCAGTGCACCCGGGCGCCACGAGGGGGGGGGGGCGCTGAAGCGCCAGAGTGCTCCCCTCCCTCCTCCTCCTTGTCTGTAGGTGGCTCTCTCTGCTGGTCGCTGCCGCTGCTGTGTTTCCTGCCGAGTGCTGAAGCCCATCCCCCCTCCCTCCTCCTGTCAGAGGAGAAGAGCGAAATGAGATCGGAGCGGCTGTCTCTGTGACAGACCAGCCGCGCAGTGACATCACTGGGGGTGGGGGCGGCCCGTGCCCAACATGTTCCAGTTCTCCTCCTCCTGTGTCTCACTCCCGCCTGCTGCCCAAGCCTGACGCGCTCTGTTCTCCATCCGGGCAGGGCGGCTGCACACTGTCCTCTCCTCTCCAGCTGCTGCCCGGGTGTTTTAAATTAGCCTAATGTAGGGGGAGGGGTTTGTCCTGGGGGAGTCTATACTAATGTAGGGGGAGGGGTTTGTCCTGGGGGGTCTATACTAATGTAGGGGGGTGGTTTCGTCATGGGGGTCTATACTAATGTAGGGGGGTGGTTTCGTCCTGGGGGGTCTATACTAATGTAGGGGGGAGGTTTCGTCCTGGGGGGTCTATACTAATGTAGGGGGGTGGTTAGTCCTGGGGGCGGTCTATACTAATGTAGGGGGGGTGGTTTCGTCCTGGGGGGGTCTATACTAATGTAGGGGGGTGGTTTTGTCCTGGGGGGTCTATACTAATGTAGGGGGGGTGGTTAGTCCTGGGGGGGTCTATACTAATGTAGGGGGAGGGGTTTGTCCTGGGGGGTCTATACTAATGTGGGGGGGTGGTTTGTCCTGGGGGGTCTATACTAATGTAGGGGGTGGTTTGTCCTGGGGGGGTCTATACTAATGTAGGGGGGGGTTTAGTCCTAGGGGGTCTATACTAATGTAGGGGGAGGGGTTTGTCCTGGGGGGTCTATAATAATGTAGGGGGGATGGTTTGTCCTGGGGGTCTATACTAATGTAGGGGGGGTTCGTTCTGGGGGGGTGGTTTTTTCCTGGGGGGTCTATACTAATGTAGGGGGGGTGGTTTGTCCTGGGGGGTCTATACTAATGTGGGGGGGTGGTTTATCCTGAGGGGGTCTATACTAATGTAGGGGGAGGGGTTTGTCCTGGGGGGTCTATACTAATGTGGGGGGGTGGTTTCATCCTGGGGGGTCTATACTAATGTAGGGGGGTGGTTTGTCCTGGGGGGGCTATACTAATGTTGGGGGGGTGGTTTGTCCTGGGGGTCTGTATTAATGGAGGGGGGTGGTTTGTTCTGGGGGGGTCTGTACTAATGGAAGGGGATGGTTTGTTCTGGGGGATCTGTACTAATGGAGGAGGGGTGGTTTGTTCTGGGGGGTCTGTACTAATGGAGGGGGGGTGGTTTGTTCTGGGGGGTCTGTACTAATGGAGGAGGGGTGGTTCTGTACTAATGGAGGGGGGTGGTTTGTCCTAAGGGGGGTCTATACTGATAGAGGGGGGTGTTTTGTCCTGGGGGGGTCTATACTAATGGGGGGTCTGTACTGAGAGAGGGGTTTATACTTAGTGGGGGGTGTGCACTGAAGAAGGCTGGTCTATACTTAGTGGAGGGGGGTCTGTACTGAGGGGCGACTATAGTTAGTGAAGGGGAGGTGACACCATGTTTTACCGCACTGGGTGACACCAAGCCTAGTGACACCACTGCAGCGGCGGGCTCTTATTTTCCCTCTCCCTCTCCTCCTTGTGCGTGCTGCTGTACTAGTGAGCGGCACACTATGTTTCTTCCCCTGCCTTCATATCGGCCAGGGAAGAAAAAAAAGGAGCAAAGAAGAGGATTGTGGGACATGTAGTCCCAAGGACTGACAGCCCCATTGTAACACAGAAACTGTAGCCCACACAGCATGCTCAGCTGAATGGGAGAGAGAGAGCCAGGAGCCCGGGAATGCTTTCAGGGAAGTACACCCAGGACTCCAGAGGGAGAAGACAGTGCTGAGAGAACACCATCAGAGAGAGAACCCCGCTGCCCTGCGCCACCAGAGGGAAAGCCACACAGCCTATCCCCATCCCTGGCGGAGAAAGGAATGGAGTCATTGCCAGAATACAGATCTGGGCTCTACCCAAAGGAGTCGCCGCAGGCAATTCAGAGTGAGCTGACTCCTGATCAGGGGAACCGTTGCTGTATCGCTGGGTGAGGTGAGAGGGCCGATCGGCCATTATCAACTAACGTCCATAGGAACTGCAGTCTCTGACCATCTCTTTTAACATGTCTGCAGTCTCTGACCAAATCTTGTATTATGTCTGCCGTCTCTGACCATCTCCTGAAGTATGCCTGCATTTTCTGACCATCTCTTGTAACATGTCTACAGTCTCTGGCCAAATCTTGTATTATGTCTGCAGTCTCTGACCATCTCCTCTATTATATCTCCAGTCTCTGACAGTCTCCTGTAGTATGTCTGCAGTCTCTGACCATCTCCTGTAATAAGTACGCATTCTCTGGCCATCTCCTGTACTATGTCTGCAGTCTCTGACCATCTCCTCTATTTTATCTCCAGTCTCTGACCGTCTCCTGTATGATGTCTGCAATCTCTGACCATCTCTTGTAACATGTCTGCAGTCTCTGACCATCTCTTGTAACATGTCTGCAGTCTCTGACCATCTCTTGTAACATGTCTGCAGTCCCTGACCATCTCTTGTAACATATCTGCAGCCTCTGACCATCTCTTGTATTATGTCTGCAGCCTCTGACTATCTCTTGTATTATGTCTGCAGTCTCTGACCATCTCCTGTATTATGTCTGCAGTCTCTGACTATCTCTTGTAACATATCTGCAGTCTCTGACCATCTCTTGTATTATGTCTGCAATCTCTGGCCAAATCTTGTATTATGTCTGCCTTCTCTGACCATCTATTGTAGTATGTCTGCACTCTCTGACCATCTCTTGTAACATGTCTGCAGTCTCTGACCATCTCTTGTAACATGTCTGCACTCTCTGACCATCTCTTGTAACATGTCTGCAGTCTCTGACCATCTCTTGTAACATGTCTGCAGTCTCTGGCCAAATCTTGTATTATGTCTGCAGTCTCTGGCCAAATCTTGTATTATGTCTGCCGTCTCTGGCCAAATCTTGTATTATGTCTGCCGTCTCTGACCATCTCCTGTATTATGTCTGCAGTCTCTGACCATCTCTTGTAACGTCTGCAGTCTCTGGCCAAATCTTGTATCATGTCTGCAGTCTCTGATCATCTCTTGTATCATGTCTGCAGTCTCTGACCATCTCTTGTGTAATGTCTGCAGTCTCTGACCATTTCCTGTATTATATCTCCAGTCTCTGACCATCTCCTGTAGTATGTCTGCAGTCTCTGACCATCTCCTGTAATATGTCTGCAGTCTCTGATCATCTCCTGTACTATGTCTGCAGTCTCTGACCATCTCCTCTACTATGTCTGCAGTCTCTGACCATCTCCTGTACTATGTCTGCAGTCTCTGACCATCTCTTGTATCATGTCTGCAGTCTCTGACCATCTCCTGTACTATGTCTGCAGTCTCTGACCATCTCCTCTACTATGTCTGCAGTCTCTGACCATCTCCTGTACTATGTCTGCAGTCTCTGACCATCTCTTGTATCATGTCTGCAGTCTCTGACCATCTCCTGTACTATGTCTGTGGGCTCTTTCTAACAGACTCTCTAACAGAAGCCATCTCTGTGTGCATCAGAGAGACTCCCCTCCAGGTCTCATTAGTGTATGCTCTTCCTGTATTTGCTTTATTGTTAAGAGATCATGGGAGGATCCCAGGGTAACAAAGACTTCTTAGGGGAGCATCTCTGTGTTTGAGTCATTGCCATAGAAACATTTGTAAGGGGGAGGAGTTGGTAAGATGACCACGCCCACGTGGGGGCGCCAGAAATATTTCTGCACCCAGGCATCTGTGACCCTAAGATCGGCCCTGCCCTACTTCCCAAACCCCTCAAGGACCATTCGCTCCCATAGAACTACAGACCAATATCGGTCATTAACAATGACCCTAAAATATTTAACCACACCCTAGCTGACAGACTTGCTAATATCATTGAGACCCTGACCTCTCCTGACCAATTGGGCTTTATTCCAAACAGACTCATCACTAATAATATCCGTTTGACACTGAATGTTCTCCAAGATGCTAACCTACACAAGAAACAGGTCCTTCTATTGAGTCTAGACATTAATAAGGCGTTCAATAGCGTACTCTGGCCTTACTTATTCTCTGTCCTACAACGTATGGGCTTCGGGAACAAATTTCTGATGGGTGTGCAGGCCTTGTACAACCATCCGAAAACAAGAATTAAACTGCCGGGTTGTAACTCTGAGTTTTTCACACTGGGCAGGGGCACCCGTCAGGGATGTCCTCTTTCTCCCTTGTTGTTTGCCCTAGCCTTAGAACCCCTAGCAATCGCTGTTAAACAACACCCAGACACAGGGCCAGATTAAGAGCATCATGGCAGAAAAAGAGGGAAGGAAAAGTGAATTCATGGATGAGGAACAAGCAAGAGTCAATAATAATATAAATGCTATTTAATGAAAAAACAACTCACAATAAACACTAATCCAAAAATTATCCTGATTTCACAGGTACCATCACCATTAAAAAGACCAGACAGTCATGTGCGGACTCAGGTGGCCACCCGTCACAATCAACCACTCATAAATAGTTAAGAAGACATTCACTTTCAATAAACAACAATGATATCAAGGCATAAAACTTGCATGCTAGACATTAGTGAAAGTCCAAAATTCATGGAAAAAGTAATGTCAGATGTTTGAGTAAATGAATTAGTGGTGGTGACAGCAGGACTTGATCAACGCTGGGTATGAAAGGCAGAATTCGCCGTATTATAGGGGAAGGAGGACAATGGTGTCAGGGGGCCTTGATAGGGGGGTCCAAAAAGGGATGGATGGATGAAATCACAGCCGCTGCGTTGTGCAGATGTATGTGGGCTGATAGGACGGAGCCTCTCTAGGCCGGGGATGGCTCACTAGGCTGCAGACCAGAAGGTGTGGGTTCCACACCTTCTGGTCTGCAGCCTAGTGAGCCATCCCCGGCCTAGAGAGGCTCCGTCCTATCAGCCCACATACATCTGCACAACGCAGCGGCTGTGATTTCATCCATCCATCCCTTTTTGGACCCCCCTATCAAGGCCCCCTGACACCATTGTCCTCCTTCCCCTATAATACGGCGAATTCTGCCTTTCATACCCAGCGTTGATCAAGTCCTGCTGTCACCACCACTAATTCATTTACTCAAACATCTGACATTACTTTTTCCATGAATTTTGGACTTTCACTAATGTCTAGCATGCAAGTTTTATGCCTTGATATCATTGTTGTTTATTGAAAGTGAATGTCTTCTTAACTATTTATGAGTGGTTGATTGTGACGGGTGGCCACCTGAGTCCGCACATGACTGTCTGGTCTTTTTAATGGTGATGGTACCTGTGAAATCAGGATAATTTTTGGATTAGTGTTTATTGTGAGTTGTCTTTTCATTAAATAGCATTTATATTATTATTGACTCTTGCTTGTTCCTCATCCATGAATTCACTTTTCCTTCCCTCTTTTTCTGATATGCTGCACTGAATTCAGAGGAACACACCTACTATTGATTGGTGTTAGCAGATGTTTAAAATTTATGCAGACCTGCACGGCTTATATCCCTAGTCTGCTACTAGCCTTACTGCAATCACAGAGTGTTCTAGTTCTTTTATTTACCTCCCTTCTTTGCTAAGAGCATCATGGGCCTGGTGCTGAGAATTTCGGTGGGCCTTTTTATGGAAACAAAATGAAAATGCAAACAATTTTTCGCTAAAATGAATTAAATATACTCTCACCAGTAATACCAGCTGTGCAGCCTCTGAGCAGCAGCAACACCACCAATACCACCTGCTATGCGGTCTCTCACCAGCAGCAACATAGGGAGACCACAATTCCAAACTGTCATTTAGGGACAACCCCCTCTTCCCAAAAAAGGATGAGGGTGGAGGATGTAGTCTCGGGGTTGGCAGGGAAATCGGCAGTGGAGGTGATTTGTCAGGCAAATGGCTGGTGTTAGTACTTAAAATCAATCATCCTGACACCATGCTTGATATGGTGTCAGGATGATCAAATTCCATTATTTCAGTTACTACATTGTAATATATAGTGAAATAGTTCAACTCACCATCATGCAGAATCAGTGGGACCTGAGCTTGTCACTTGCCACCAGATGCAGCTTGTCACTTGCCACCCATAGCCTGCCACCAGATGTAGAGTATCACTTTCCACAGTTGCCTGCCGCTGGATGCAGCATGTCACTTGCCACCAGCAGCCTGCCACCAGATACAGTGTGCCACTTGCTACCCACAGCCTGCCACAGATACAGTGTGCCACTTGCAACCAGATACAGTGTGCCACTTGCTACCCACAGCCTGCCACAGATACAGTGTGCCACTTGCTACCCACAGCCTGCCACAGATACAGTGTGCTACTTGCCACTAGCAGCCTGCCACCAGATACAGCATGCCACTTGCCACCAGCAGCCTGCCACCAGATACAATGTGCCACTTGCCACCAGATACAGTGTGCCACTTGCCACTAGCAGCCAGCCACCAGATACAGTGTGCCATTTGCCACTAGCAGCCAGCCACCAGATACAGTGTGCCACTTGCCACTAGCAGCCAGCCATCAGATACAGTGGGCCACTTGACACCAGCAGCATGCCACCAGATACAGTGGGCCACTTGCCACCAGCAGCCTTTCACCAGATACAGTGTGCCACTTGCCACCAGCAGCCTGCCACCAGATACAGTGTGCCACTTGCCACCAGCAGCCTGTCACCAGATACATTGTGCCACTTGCCACCAGATACAGTGTGCCGCCTGCCACCAGATACAGTGTTTCACATGCCACCACCAGCCTGTCACCATATACATTGTGCCACTTGCCACCAGATACAGTGTGCCACTTGCCACCAGCAGTCTGCCACCAGATACAATGTGTCACTTGCCACCAGATACAGTGTGCCACTTGCCACCAGCAGCCTGCCACCAGATACAGTGTCACTTGCCACCAGCAGCCTTCCACCAGATACAGTGTGCCACTTGCCACCATCAGCCTGCCACCAGATAGTGTGCCACTTGCCACCAGCAGCCTGCCACCAGATACAGTGTGCCACTTTCCACTAGCAGCCTGCCACCAGATACAGTGTGCCACTTGTCACCTGCAGCCTGCCACCAGATACAGTGTGCCACTTGCCACCAGCAGCCTTTCATCAGATACAGTGTGCCACTTGCTACCAGCAGCCTGCCACCAGATAGTGTGCCACTTGCCACCATATACAGTGTGCCACTTGCCACCAGCAGCCTTTCACCAGATACAGTGTGCCACTTGCCACCAGCAGCCTGCCACCAGATACAGTGTGCCACTTGCCACCACCAGCCTGTCACCATATACATTGTGCCACTTGCCACCAGATACAGTGTGCCACTTGCCACCAGCAGTCTGCCACCAGATACAATGTGTCACTTGCCACCAGATACAGTGTGCCACTTGCCACCAGCAGCCTGCCACCAGATACAGTGTCACTTGCCACCAGCAGCCTTCCACCAGATACAGTGTGCCACTTGCCACCATCAGCCTGCCACCAGATAGTGTGCCACTTGCCACCAGCAGCCTGCCACCAGATACAGTGTGCCACTTTCCACTAGCAGCCTGCCACCAGATACAGTGTGCCACTTGTCACCTGCAGCCTGCCACCAGATACAGTGTGCCACTTGCCACCAGCAGCCTTTCATCAGATACAGTGTGCCACTTGCTACCAGCAGCCTGCCACCAGATAGTGTGCCACTTGCCACCATATACAGTGTGCCACTTGCCACCAGCAGCCTTTCACCAGATACAGTGTGCCACTTGCTACCAGCAGCCTGCCACCAGATACAGTGTGCCACTTGCCACCAGATACAGTGTTCCACTTGCCACCAGCACCCTGCCACCAGATACAGTGTGCCACTTGTCACCAGCAGCCTTCCATCAGATACAGTGTGCCACTTGCCAACCACAGCCTGCCACCAGATACAGTGTGCCACTTGCCACCAGCAGCCTGCCACCAGATAGTGTGCCACTTGCCACCAGCAGCCTGCCACCAGATACAGTGTGCCACTTGCCACCAGCAGCCTGCCACTAGATACAGTGTGCCACTTGTCACCTGCAGCCTGCCACCAGATACAGTGTGCCACCAGCAGCCTTTCACCAGATACAGTGTGCCACTTGCCACTGACAGCCTGTCACCAGATACAGCATGTCACTTGCCACCAGCAGCCTGCCACTAGCAGCGTGCCACCACATACAGTGTGCGACTTGCCACCAGATACAGTGTGCCACTTGCCACCAGCAGCCTGACCCCAGATACAGCGTGTCACTTGCCACCAGCAGCCTGCCACTCCCTCCAGGACTCTTCCAGGATGGGTAGAAGGGACAGGGCCTGCAAAGTCAAACAAATCCCTGGAGCCCCCACCCCTCCTCATCTGGGATGGTATGGTTGTGTGTAAATTGAATGCCAGGAGTATTGATCAGACCAAGTTCTATAGAGGGGGGTGTGTACAGCCTTTGGGCTCACACTGGTGTGCTGCAGTTTGGGCGCACTGCTTGTGTATTATTATTATTATTATTATTCGGGATTTATATAGCGCCAACAGTTTACGCAGCGCTTTACAATATAAAAAGGGAGACAGTACAGTTATAATACAATACAATACAAAAGGGTTAAGAGGGCCCTGCTCAGAAGAGCTTACAATCTAATATCTGCAGTTTTAGCTGCAGACCTATTGTTTTATATCAGGTTGCATATTTTTGCCGCATTTTCTGACAGTGCGCCAAAGATAAAATGCAGCACGCAGGAATTTTGGTGCGCTTTCAGAAAAAACATGTAACCTAATAGAAATCAATAGGACTGTGGGTAAAACGCAGGAAAACTGCGGATACACCAGCAATGGACCAAAACACAGCAAAGCAGTGTGAACCCACCTAAAAGCACAAGGAGCCAAATCTACATATTGACTGCAGTTATAAGAGCCATTGCTGAAGATAAAGGTAAAAGAGGGGGAGAGAAGGGAGATAAGAGTCCAGTCACACTTGGATGGTTGGAAGCTCATCACTCAGATATCTGTTCAGTTCACCTTCTATCTGCCGGCTGCAGTTGCTCTGTTCATAATTTCCCAACCCACACGGCTCCTTCACTGCACACAGAGAGAGGGGAGGGGGAAGGCAGAGCCATTTGTGTAGGGGGGAACAGTGCACTGTGACACTAATAAACACAGTGAGCCAACACAGATGCAGCCAGACACCCCTACATTTACACTCAGCGTCTCCTGTCCCATAGACGTTTATGGACAGGAGAAAATCGGCCTTTTACTGCTGGCTGTGAGGGCCGATTTTAAGGCAGGGGCCTGGAGCTGCAGCTCCATCAGCCCCTATGTTAATCTGGCCCTGCCCAGACATATCTATCTGGATATCCATTGGCAGCCACCCTTTCTAAACTCTGCATGTATGCGGATGATGTCATGCTCTTTCTGACCCAACCCCAAATCTCCCTACCCAACCTATTCACCTTACTATCCAAAACCGAAACTTTTGTATCTATTTAGAGCCCTCCCTATCATTATCCTCTATTCCTTTATCGATAAACTGCAACAGGAGGTTAACAGGTTTATTTGGCAAAACAAACGGCCCAGGTTCTCCAAACACATTAAATTTAACTCTCAAACCTCTGGTGGTCTGGGTCTACCAAATCTTTGGCTTTATTTCTTGGCCGCTCGTTTTTCCCAGATAGCTCAATGGAATATTCCGGATTCCAAGGTACCCTGGGTCAGGATTGAATCCATTTCTATCAGACCTTATTGTCTCCCATATATACTATGGTCTCCCACCAACTACACACATAAACTTACCTCCCTTAACTCCTTAGTGGCTCATTCTCTTACTATTTGGAACCGCTGTAAAGGTAAATTGGCCTAATATCGTCTGTTCCCCAAGGCTCATCTTTCCTAGGAGAGCCCTTATTCACCACAGCATTTAAACATCCTGATAGGTTCTCATGGTGGATTTCTAACTCTTTGGTCACATTATCTGATCTCCAACTAGGTGATACATTCGCCACGTTTGACCTCCTCCGCACACAAAAACAGATCCCACTTAGAGAACACTACCGCTTTATACAAATAAGGCATTTTTATACCTCCCATTTTGCTCTTTCCCCATCCTTCCTGCCTACACCGTTTGAACAGATCTGCCGTGACTCCCCCAGAGGCAAGGGCCTTATTTCCGTCCTTTATAAAACAGCACTGACCTTGAGTTTCCCGGGGGAGCCTCCATATAAAAGTAAATGGGAGTCGGACTGTGATGAACAGTTCAACCCAGAAGATTGGGACACAATGTTGGATAACTTGCGCAAAGCCTCAAAATCCTTGACAGTTAGAGAAACGGCCTACAAGGTATTGACTAGATGGTATTATACCCCACCCAGACTTCGGGCCATATTCCCGGGGACAACCGGACTATGCTTCAGGGGCTGCCAGCTCCCAGGTACCTTTTAAACACATATTTTGGGACTGCGTACTACTTTTTCCAGTTTGGAAGAAAGTGATTGCCATTGCTTCTGCAATATCGGGTTCTCCACTACAGCTCACAATCTCAATGTGCCTTCCTGGAGCATCAATCCCAGGTATCTTCCACAAAGAAGAGTGTCTTATACACACTATTTGCATATACACCCTATGGGCTATTGCTCTGCACTGGAAGACCCCCGCAGTACCCCTGTCCTCTGTTCTAAACAGAATGGATACAATTATGCTAATGGAGAGGATATTGTATACATTAAAATTAATTAAGATTAATTAAAATTATTAAAATGGACTTGTTCGAGCGTAGATGGGATGCTTGGAAAACCCACAGGCATGTTTTACTAGCACAAGTATGAATGCCAATCTAGGTTACCAGACCTTGCATAAGTAATACTTTCAGGTATACCTTTCCCCTACTTTTGTAGGTATATGTTATGTCAGATATTAATGATCAGTATTTTTTTTTTTTTTTTGATGACTTTATTGTATGCTTTGGAATTTTTTTGTTCTTTATTTTGATTCACATGTCCCCATGACATTTATTTTATGTTATGCACTGTCATATGACTGTATATTTTCCTTTGCCTCAATAAAAAAACGTTTGTAAACAACAAAAAATGTCAAAATAACAGGAGACAGTTTTTGACAATTCCTTTATTTAAAAAATGTCCTGCGATGTCCATCCATCTTCAATCACGGCGCTGAAGGACCCGATTAAAAAAAAAAAAGAAAAAACTCTGCCTCCATGGGAGGCGTCCCGCCAACTGCAGCCTTTTCGCGATGACAGCTGTTATATAGCTGAGAGGGGGGCCACCCGGTGACGTAAACGGGTGACCCCACCCCCTCTGACATCACGTGACATCACATGATGTCAGAAGGGGCGGGGTCACCCAGTTACGTCGCCGGGTGGCCCCGCCCAGCGCGGAAAGGCTGCAGTCGGCGGGACGCCTCCCAGGGAGGCAGAGTTTTTTCCTCTTTTTTTTCGGTTGTCGGCGCCGTGGCTGAAGATGGATGGACATCGCGGGACACTTTTTTTTTTAAAATAAAGGAATTGGCAACAACTGTCTCCTGTCATTTTTACTTTTTTGGGTGAATATGTAGGGGTACAATGTACCCTCCCCATGTCGAGGGCATGTGGCCTGGTACGGTTGCATGCTCCCCCTTTTTCCTGCGGCTTGCCAGGATGCATGCTCAGATAAGAGCCTGGTATGGATTTTGGGGGGGACCCTCACGCCATTTTTTTTTTAAATTTTGGCGCAGGGTTCCTCTTAAAATCCATACCAGGCCCTTCAGGTCTGATATGGAAATTAAGGGGAACCCTGCGCCAAAATAAAAAAAAAAATGTCGTGAGGGTCCCCCCCCAAAATCTGAAGGGTCTGGTATGAATTTTGGGGGGGACCCCTACGCCATTTTTATTTTAAATTTGGTGCAGGGTTCCCCTTAATTTCCATATTAGACCTGAAGGGCCTGGTATGGATTTTAGGGGGACCCCCACGCAATTTTGTTTTAAACTTTGGTTAGGGGTTTCCCTTAATATTCATACCAGACCCAAAGGGCCTGGTAATGGACTGGGGGGGGGGGGATCCCATGCTCTTTTTTTCAATGAGTTTTATCTGTATTGCCAAAACCCGACAATTCATTACAGCCAGGATCAGTTTTAAATGACTTTTTTCCTTTAGAAATGTCATTTTGCTGTGGTATTGTTCTAAACACGGGAAACACGCACAACTTTACAGGCATACTAGGGACACCCCCCCAGGCACGATATTTAAAGGAATATTTCATTTTTATTGTTTCACTTTAATCATTAAATAAATCACTGCTCCTGAAAAAACGGGCATTTTTAAAAACATTTTTTGCATTGATCCATGTCCCCTGGGGCAGGACCTGGGTCCCCAAACACTTTTTATGACAATAACTTGCATATAAGCCTTTAAAATGAGCACTTTTGATTTTTCATGTTAGTGTCCCATAGACTTTAACGGTGTTCCGGCGGCTTTCGAATTTGCCGCGAACACTGCATTATGTTTGCTGTTCGGCGGACAGGCGAACACTCGAACTTACGCTTGACTCGAACATCGGGCTCATTCCTACTGATGATGCCATATAGGGATGAGATGACAGATCAGTCTGAAACTAGGTTCGAACTGAACTATTGCTGTTTAAGCATTCGGATGAATGTTTGAACATTAGCCCATGTGGCTCTATGTTTGGTGGGCGCCGTGCATCATACAGTATAAGGAATCAGTATTTCTACTGCTTCTATATATGACAGTTTCCTGCTGTCACTGGTTCCTAAAGAAGTCATGGGTTCCAAGTCCCTAGGAACCGTTGATGTCCTATATAACCCCTGCGCCTTTTAAGAAAAGGGGCTGGAATAGCAGTGACTGCCCAAATATAGCCACTGGCAATACGTGGGCAATGACATTGACCAATATGTGGGCAATGGCATTGACCAAATATGGACATAGCCATAATTGGTCAATAATGTCACCACCATCCCAGCCCCTTACTTTACATAGCTGATGACAACTCAGGGACTGTAATTACTATAATGAAGATCATGTGATTGATGATGCCAAGGTTCAGGACAGAACAGGCTGTAATGAAGGTCATGTGATCAACGGGGCAAAGGTTTGGTACAGAACAGACTGTAAAGAAAATCACATGATCATGGAAAAAAGGTTCAGGACTGAACAGGCTGTAATGAAGATATATTTCTATCACTTCTATATATGACAGCTTACCTTTCTTACTGGCTCCTAAGGAAGCTGTAGGATGCTTGCACCCACTGATTCCCTAGGAACCACTAATGTCAGGGGGAATCCCTGCCACTTAAGCAAAGGGGAGGGGATAGCAGTGACATCACTGCCCAAATATAGCCAATGACCATATTTGGTCAATGTTGTCACCACCGTCCCAGCTGTTTCTTTACATAGCTGATGACAACTCAGGGACTGTAATGAAGGCAGACTATAATAAAGATTGTGTAACTGATAATGCTAAGGTTCAGAACGGAACAGGATGTGAAGATCATATGATCCATGGTGCCAAACTTTGGTACTAAACAGGTTGTGAATAAAATCATGTGATCACGGTGCCAATGTTCGGGGCTAAATAGGTTGTGAGAAAGAAATTCAGGTGGTGTTGGTCCTCAAAGGTCCAAGTGATCAGACTTAAAAAACAGATTGGAGACCCATAAAAAAGCCCAAGGTATCTACTGGTAAATGAGAGAGGAGAGGCAGGAGAGCCTTATGTATAATACAATTATCTAAATGTCATTATCTCTTTAATTAAGAGAAACAGAAGAGAAGAAAAAACTAACATCTGGGGAAGTTGTGATGACCAGGTGGTTAAAACCATGCAAAATTCTATGAACGCAAGTGGAGAAAATTCCCTGTCCTCATACAGGGTAAAATTGGTCACTCTCTATGCTATGGGACTCCCAATACTGAATCATCTATGGGTTCTCAGATGAGTATTGAACTGGTAGGATAAGAGGAGGTAAAAAACCTGTTGGTGAAACAAATGGCAGAGGTGCCCGGTGTGGTGTGTCTAAGGATGGGTTGGAGTCATCAAGTTGAAGGAGCCTCAGAGAACTTTATTTCACAAAAACACGCTTTCCATGGCTATAACTTAGCAATTCCTCAGTTAATGGTGATATACAAATGTTTGGCATTTCTCAGCTTTCTTTTCTACTCCTTCACCTGAGACACACTTGGGTGGAAGAGAAAACCAAGAAATGTCAAACATTTGTTTTTGTCACCATAAACTGAAGAGGTGGTGAGTTATAGTCACAGAAAGTGTGTTTTAATGATCAGAGGTACATCTAAATTGATAACTCTGATCCATCCTTAGACACACCACACTGGTTGCCTCTGCTATTCGTTTCACCAATGGGCTTTTCACTTCCTCATCCTACCAGGCTGTAAGGAGGATCATGTGATCAATGGGGTCAAACTTCACAACTGAACATTGCTGATCAGTAAAGTACAAAACATTTTTTTTTCTTGGGCACCATTGTGATAGCAGCTAACTGTAGAGAAGGGGTGTCCCATGAAGAACACAAGGACAGTCTCTATGAAGAAGAATTCAGAGTTATACAGTCTCTGAGGGCAGTAAGGCAGCCTGAACAACACAAGTCCAACAGGTTCTGTACAGGGTTCTTCAGTTCTTACAGAACAATAGAAATTTCTTTCAAGCTTTTTATTACTCATAGGTCCTCTTCAGTCACCAACAAAGCCCACCACAGGGAACCTCTCCTCACACTGATCACTGTTCTTAGTATTAACTCTCTACACTTTTTCTAGGCCTGTCTGTCCTCCAGCTTGCTGATTGGGGTGGTGGGGCACCACCAGAGCCCTAATTGTCCATCATGGAAATGGGGTCCTGTCTCTATCTAAAATTGCCAAACTGCAAGACTGCCTGACGATGCCAGAATAGGCCATTCACTTTGTGACCTCCAGTCAGTAAGGGTCACCAGGGAAGCCCATGCTCTGGAAGGGAGTAAAGATGGGCAGCAGACCCGTGTTCTGTAAAAGGGAAGATGGAAGGAATGGGACCTTTTTTTCCAGAAGGGAGAATGTAGGAGAGCATTGGACCCATCTTGGACTGGAGTGCGAGAGAGTTAGTGACCCATGTTCTGGAAGGGAGTTGAGATGGGCAGGAGTCCCGTGTTCTGTAAGAGGGAAGAGGGAGGGAATGGGACCTTTTTTTCTAGAAGGGAGACTGTAGAAGGGCACAAAACCCATCTTGGACTGGGCTGTGTGAGAGAAGGAGACCTGTTCTGGAAGATAGGGCAGATGACAGTAAATCCGTGTCTGGAAGAGATAATGGAAGGGCATGGCTTTCTGGATGGGATCATCAGAGAGCATAAAACGTGTATTTTGAAAGATAGGGCAGATTAGCAGGGAACCGATGTTCTGGAAGGGACAGCGGGAGGGCAGCAGAACCATGCTCTGGATGGAGGTGTGGGATGGCAGAAGACGCATGTCATGGAGGGTAGGTTGAATGGGCAGAAAAACTGTGTCCTGGAAGGTAGGGTGAATGGGTAGGAGAACCATGCCCTGGAACATAGTTAGTGGCAGGAGATCTGTTTTATGAAAGAAATATTGGGAGGGCAAGGGAACCACCATTTGGAAGGGAGAGTGAGAGGGCAGAAGATCCATTTTCTCAATGGTACAGCCAACCTGCTTCCCAAGATCTCACAAGAACTCTGTGTTGAAACAATATACTCTCAATATAGCTCTCCAACAATGGTGCCTGGAGCCTATGACAGAGGACACCTTAGTCCTAGGCTTCGTTCCCTCTCATGCTGCAGTAAGCAGTGCTTACGCTGGAAGGAAAGCGAAATAGCTGTATCCCTGACCTGCCCAGCTGACCCAGCCCATTCCTCCTTGGGTACAGCAGAGGCTGTATAATATGTATAGCCAAAATTTTATTTTTAGTTTTGAAGGAGTGCGGAATGGTTAGACCCTCTGTCAGATGTTTCCTGCATGTGCACTCGCCCTCTACAAACTGAGCAAAAGCGGTGTCTTTTCGTTTTTATGGGCAGTACTAAAATATACCCTATTATGGCCACTAGATGGAGCTGTGAAGCATAGGTAATACCCATGTCTTTTTACAACAGATACAATTTAACAATTTTAGAGGCTGTTGGAGGGAATCAGCAGATGAATGTGGCCATTGCTTACATTTATTCCCTCTGACATTCTCTACTTTTTATAAATGCACCTTATTGTGTTAATTTATAGGCATTAGACAATCAGGGTGGCAGTAAACAATAGCATGTTGTAGCCTAATGTTTTTTTTTTTTCCATCCAGAGTCATAGTGCTAACCAGGGCCCTCTTAATAGCATCATGGTCCCCTGGACAAAGTAATGCTCTGGGGACCCTACAATGGAGACAGCGCAGGTAAACAGATGTCAAGTAGGTAGGAGGCAGACAAGCAGAGCTCCACATTAACTACATGAACAACCATTCTGTACAGCAAACAAACAAAATACTACATACATAAAGTAACAAAGCTGTCCTGTGCATATAATATATCTGCTAGATTGATGCCTCCTCAGCCCTCTGATCCCTCTACACCCCAGATATCCCCCCAAAACTCTGACCCCTCTACATCCCAGATATCCCCCCAGCACTCTGACCCCTCTACATCCCAGATATCCCCCCAGCACTCTGACCCCTCTACACCCCAGATATCCCCCCAGCACTCTGACCCTTCTACACCCCAAATATCCCCTCAGCACTCTGACCCCTCTACATCCCAGATATCCCCCCAGCACTCTGACCCCTCTACACCCCAGATATCCCCCCAGCACTCTGACCCCTCTACACCCCAGATATCCCCCAGCACTCTGACCTCTCTACACCCCAGATATCCCCCCAGCACTCTGACCCCTCTACACCCCAGATATCCCCCAGCACTCTGACCTCTCTACACCCCAGATATCCCCCCAGCACTCTGACCCCTCTACATCACAGATATCCCCCCAGCACCATTACCATATACCATAAGATATCCCTTGTATTGTGACCCCTCTACACCCCTGATATCCCCTACACTGTGGCCTCTCTACATCCCTGATACCTCTAGCACTATAGCCACCCAAGCTACCCCAAGCATTGCTACCCCCTATACACTCCAGATCCCCCCTCAGCATTGTTCTCCCAATACACCCTTGATATCCCCCCAGCACAATTATTCCATTCATGTAGTACCCCCTTTCCCAGTGGAGATACAGTGCAAACAGTGTAAACTTTTGGCTATGTGCCCACCTCCAGCACTTGACTCACCTATACCAATCAAGCAGGCAGAAGGAGGGGCGGAGGAGGGAGCATCCCTCTGGGAATTCCAAGCCCTTCGGTGCAAACAGTGCTGGACAGCTGGGCTCACCATGACACCATCCACAATGCTACTTCCGCAGGTGGGCTCTCAGTGCTGCCGACTCAGCAGTTCTCACTCCATCTCCTACCCCGCAGCCTTCGAGTCCAGAGGATTCAAGCAGCATTGGGCAGGGTCAGAGCATCACTGGCGCTACAGCCCTGCCCCTCCCTGCTGGCTGTGAAATAATAGGTATCGTTCTGCACAGCACGACGCTCTGCTGCCAGCCTGCCTCCCCTGTGTATCCATCACTCTCAGTGCCATTATGGGGCCCCCAATTTTGGGGCAGCATGGGCTCAAGGACCAGCTGCTTTGGGGAAAGTGCAGGGGCCCCCCATGCAGCTGGGGCCCCTGGGCAGTGCCCAGGTGTGCCCTCTCATTAAGACAGCCCTGGTGCTAACAGGTGCACACACAAAATATATTCATATCTACCTTGACCAGTAAGCTGGATTTATGGGTTCAATGTCATCCCCATCCCTGTGTTTCATGGCTTACTTGTGCTGTGCTATGTCTGGCCTTTAGTATGGGTGTCTCTAGGGCCAGGCACCCAAGGCAAGTTAGTAGGGTTGCCATCTTTTCTTAAAGTCAAACCCGAACACTTTAGCACTTTTTTTCATAGTATAAACTATACATATATTTTGCAATTAAATAACATTTCTAATCATATGAAGTTAATCACAAGAGTCCCCCTTTACATCAGAGTCCACAGAGTTCCCCTTTTATATCTGAATCTGCAGAGTTCCCTTTCACTGTAAGGGGGGACTCTGCAGAATCTGATGTAAGGGAGAACTCTGGGGACTCTAACATAGGGGATGCTCTGGGAACCCTGATCCAAGGGGAACACTGAGAACTCTGCACGGTGAGGACTCTGATGTAAGGGGGAACACTGTGGCCTCTGGTGTAAATGGGAACTGTGATATAAGGGGTGCTCTGAGAACCCTGATTTACCTTAGTGTACTCACTCAGAGGCAGGAGAGAGAAGGTGGGTGACTTCGGTCACAGACAGGGATAGATGGTGAGCTCACTCACCCCTTGGCAGTCAGCACCTCTCATCCAGAGGTATCTGAGGCTGCTGGACTTCAAATTTCCGACCCCCCACTTTCCTTTTCTGAGGCACAGCACCGGGGATTGGAGTGTGGGCAGACACAACGGGGTAGGGATGGGGAAGAGGTGCAGATCGAGCCCTCTCTCCTCTCCTGTCTGTATGTGGGGGGATTGGTAATGCTGGGTTTGGGCAGTGTGAAATAGAGTGTAACAGACACTGTCAGCTTAGACAACTGCAGCCAGCAACCCTGCTGGGAAGCCATAGTCCAGTCTGAATCATGTGTCCGGGTTTCAGGCAGTTTGAAACCCGGACACATGATTTCAAACCTGAACTGTCTGGGTGAATCCCAGACAGGTGGCAACCCTACAAGTTACCCTGTACCTCTTGTGGGGTGGCCCGGGTCCAATGCTGGAACTGCCCAACTTTTTTTCTTTTTTAGTTTCTGTGTTGTGGTGAGACTTTCACTGCAGCACCGGCTCATTCCCCCGGAGCCCAGGGAGGCTCCTCCTTGGCTCTGAAGTCACATGACACCTAAATGGAGGACTTCCCCTCACTGAGCACTGCACTAGTCGGAGGTTTGGTGAGTGGACTTTGGGGGGGGTAGATCACTGTACTGGGGGGGTTATTTGAGGTGGAGGGGAGCTCTGTACTAGAGGAAATTTGGTAGGGAGAGAGAAGGATCAGTACTGGGGGGGTTGCGTGGAAAAAGGTTAGGCAGAAAGAGGTGTCCTTACTGGTTGAGGGGGGGTTGGTAAGAGAGATCTGTACTTGGGGGTTTGAGGGGGGCGAGACATTTTTGAGGTGGAGATTGTACTGGGAACAAGGTGTAAGATTCCTATCAGCTTCACAACCAGCTTCCCACTGCTCATGCACGAGCCACGCTGAGCAATCAGAAAGGGCCGCCCAGCCTCATGGGACCTGTCTCAAGAGGTTGCGTGCAGAGGGGTGGGGAGGGATGACTTTTTTTTAACAGAGAAGTTTTTATTTTCTTACACAAAAACAAGACAGTACAAACATAGCGAGTATCATACAAAGGATCTGACATCAGGTGATTAGTTATATGACAGTAGTAATGCATAAGTACGAATTAAACATCTCCAACAAGATGATGTACAGGATATTAGAGAGGGATGACTTTTACTCCCATAGGTGGTCTAAATATGATAGAGGAGGAGAGGGGGGGGGGGGGAGCAGAACTTCCCTTTTTTGGTGAAGATCTGCTTTATGGTAAGCTCAGACAAAGTGTTAGCTCTCTGGCTATTTTCAGTGTGCACAAAATCATATGTAGCACAAGTTTTCATTTTTCTTTAGAATGATTGTACTGAGGTTTTTGTGTGTCTGTGAGATTTTCACTGGTGGCAGAGCAGATAAAGCATATTTTTATGGGTACAAGAAAGCTCAGGTTTTATGTAATCACGCCTCTCCCACTGTTAACACAATTTGGTCATACTGATTGCAGTGGTGAGCGCCACAGTATTGAAGCAAAGACCACTTTTTTCAAACCTAACAATGACACTACAGACTAGATAGTATTTAACAAACTTTACTACAGTTAGGTTGCAATGAGAAATAAAAAATGATTTGCATATATATTGATCTTCTGGGTGCAACTGAAAATGGCTTAGCATGCCCACCTTGGCACACTGACCTTAAGCTGCTGAAGCTAAAAAATACCTACTTTGTGACATTCTGAACATATTATATTGGCACGTGAAACAGTATCAAGATTCCACTATTCAAAGCCTGGATGACTTCAGCAGCCTGAATAAACAACACGCCACATCCTGTCCATCCATGTCAACAGGTGGAAGTTCCTTTCCACCAGTAAGTCTTTGGTAAGTTTTGCAGAGTGATCCATCCCCAAACCAATTGGCTGGTATCTCTTGTAGGAAGGAGATGTCTGCTTGTGATGTGGTGGCCTCCAAAACTAGCTACAGTAGACTGGTATAAACTATAGGAAGGTGAATGAGGAGTCCCTCAAGACTGGCTTAGATGGGCTGGTATCTCTATTATGAATGGGATTCCACTTGTGTTGAAGCTTCCTTCCAAACTGATTTGTATAATCTATAGGAAGGAGATGAATGAGGAGTCCCTCAAGACTGGCTTTGATGGGCTGGTATCTCTATTATGAATGGGATTTCACTTGTGTTGAAGCTTCCGTTCAAACTGACTCTAGTGAGCTAGTATCTCTACTAGTTATGAGATGTCTGCTTGTGATAATGAGTCTTTCAAAACTGGCTCTGGTGGGCTGGTATCTTTATTAGGAATGGATTGTCCACTGGTGATGAGGATTCCACCAAAACCTGCTATGGTGGGCTGGTATCTATCTCTTAAGAGTGAAATGTCCGATTGTGACGAGAAGTCCTCCAAATCTGGCTCTGATGGGCCAGTATCTCCATCAGAAATGAGATTTTGTTTATGATAAAGAATCCTCAATAGGCAGGATCAAAATGGGAGTCTTGGTGTCTTACATCTGTGGTTATCGCATGGTTAGCAAATGTATATTTTGGTACAAATGTTATATAAATTGAAGATTGGGGTGTATGAATCTAGAGTGCGCTATAGGACCATCATAGAGTAATTTTAAAAGATGGAAGCTGTTACCGGAGATTAAGATTTTCCAACATGATACTGAATAGGGTTTCTTATTTTCTAGATATTCAGTATGTGCATCTGTAGTCATGACACGAGAAGACCCGTTCACATCATGAGACTTCAACATCTGCTTAGTTGCGCCTTGGACGGGTTGCCATACTCCTTTTGGAATAAATCTCGGAATCCTACAGCAGAGAGAAGCAGAATTCCTGTCATTATATTGCATAATTGTATCATTTATGTGTAACACTGAGAGGCTCATCCAATACAATAGTAATAGAGAATGAACAAGCCATGAACACTTTGTTAGTATCTCTGAGTATGATGAATTCCCTTACTTAACTTGACAGCAGATGCGTGCTAATGTTGAAGGCAGTACACTTAGCGAGTACAGAAAAATAATGACATTTTTAAAGACGGACCCTAGGCACCCTCCCAGGATCCAAGATCTTGCACCACTGCCTGAGACTCTCAAATAGATAATAAAGGGCTCAGCATCCCATTGTGGGAAGTATGGACAAGATGTGGCTAATCTCTGACCTTCACAAAGTTATTCACTGGGGGTCCAGAAGGTTCCCGGGCTGCATTGGATCCAAATTTTCAGAAGATCACAAAATTGGCCCATATACTGATTCTTCTGGTGTGCTGTAACCAATTAAAATTGACTGAATTCAAGAAGATTTAATCTGCTACCATATGGCAAATTTAGGTCTGGAGTCTCATTCAAAGGGTGGAGATTCTGCAGTAGGTTGCTAGCTAAGAGGAACTCTTAATAGTCCACTTGAATATCTTGTCTTTATGTCAGGAAGGGCATACCAGCAGGCAAGATGGATTTATGCGTGCAGATGCAGACCAGCAGTCTTACACATCCACTCATGCTTCTCCGCGCGTGCAATCACGTGCTCGTACACGCACACCTGTTACTAATGTTGGAGCCAGGTAGATTATTTAACCACTTGCTGACTGTGATATAGCCAAATGATGGCTACAGCGCATTCAGCCAGTTTCAGGAGGGCGTTATATGACATCCTCCCATCATCAGTGTTCTGATAATCAGTGCAGCCCCAACAGTGCCCACCAGTGCTGCCTATCAGAGCCCACCAGTGCTGTCAATCACTGCCCACGAGTGCTGCCTCATCAGTGCCCACCAGTGCCGTCTCTTTGGTGCCCATGAGTGCAGCCCATCAGTGCCCCCTCAACAATGCCTATCGATGCAGCCTATCAGTGCCCATCAGTGCAGCCCATCAATTGAAGGAGAAAAATTACCTGTTTGCAAAATTTTATACCAAACTATGAAAACATTTTTTTTTTCAAATTTATTTTCGCTCTTTTTTGTTTATTTAGCAAAAAAACAAAAACTCATTAGTGATTAAATACCAAAAAAAGCTCTATTTGTTTGAAAAAAATGCTAAAAAAGTCATATGACCACGCAATTGTTATACAAAGTGCGAAAGTGCCCAGCAGGCAAGTGGTTAATCTGGGCCAGTGCTCAGGTTCAGTGCTGTCTCATCTATGGTGTTTCCCGTATGATCTGTGACCAATTACCTGCGTCTGATACCAGTTTGTCATGGCCGAGATACATTCGAATATTATATTTTTATGGAACTTGTAACTTAGGAGTCATAACTCCCGAAAAACATTCCCTCCTCCCAACAGGGAAGGCGGATTAAGTTACACCATCCATTGGAGAGTTAAAGTTAAGAGACAAAACCAAGTCGAAACCAAGTAAACATGAATCAGATACGAAACCAGCAAGACTAAGGTCAAATGTGTGTTTTCAAACCTAAGTTACAAAACCTTTAATCAAAGGAAAGGATTGGGTAAATAACCCCATTGTTTTAAAGGGTGAAATTGCCTTCCTAGTCAAACCCCAATGTTGACTCAAGTTTTCCCTCAGACAATGACTGAGGTGCGAAGTTAATGCCACGCCAAAGGACAAACTGGCACAAATCCCTGAACAGTCAATAATCAATGTGTGCCTAATTTGTCTGAAAGGAGAAATGGCTTGGACATTTAAAACCTGTATAGATGTGATATTGTAAAAATATGTGATCATATTTAACTAAAATGCTATATTAGTTCCCGGGTCACAGATACGAACATAATTTTAATATCCACTTAACCCATGAGTAATCTGCAGTAAGATAGAAATATAAATTTTTATATAGAACAAATGAAGAACTGTGTTTAGATACCCATCATTGTTGATCAAGAGCACCTGTCACTGTCATTGTTGCAACGGCGAATATTAATTCGCCGTTGCAACACACCTGGGTTGGCTTCCGGATGCAATCTTCTGCGCCCCAAGCCCACTCTATTTTGAAGCCTATTAGAGCCTCTGGCTCTAATCAGTACTTCCAAAAACACTCCCCCGTGCACCCCCGCCATAGGAATTCATGCACCCAGCATCCTAAAGGGGCGGGTGCATGGGAAGGGTGGGCGGCGGTATGGATAGTGACGGTGACAAGTACTTATACCTGATCCGATTACCAGTCTCTGACCCGGCTTCTCTGACTTCGCTGTTCCTCTGCCCAATTGTCTAGCAACCAGCTTTAAGCACCTATCCGCTACCAGCCAGTGCCTACTCATCATCTGTTCACTGGACAGCCAGCACCAGCTCATCACCTGCCTACTACCAGCCATTCTGCTGTGGTCCACTGCCAGCTTCCTTCTGTCCCGGCTTGACTACTCTACTTAGCATTGCTGCTAGGAAGATCAACAGGTACTCATGCCCCTCTGCGCTCTAGTACCACCTGTCCACTCTATTTGTGCCCTGACCCATAGGTGTAAGATAAACCTCAAATCAGGTTCCTCTACCAAGTACGTAACACTTTATTTTAAAGGGTAGGTCCCTACTCATGGAGCTCATATTGTGACTGGGCTATCAGGCACTTGTCTACCATATAATAATGGACTTATAGATTTAATAGTGTGTGACATATTATAAATGTAAGCTATTTTAGGTTGTTATTTGGAATTGTATAGCCCGAGTAAGAGCAAAAGCACAAATCAATTTTAGAATTGGCAACTGTTTGTTGTCCATTCACTTCGTGACCTCTGGTCAGTAAGGGTCACCAGGGAAGCCCATGCTCTGGAAGGGAGTAAAGATGGGCAGCAGACCAGTGTTCTGTAAAAGGGAAGATGAAAGTAATGGGACCTTTTTTTTCCAGAAGGGAGACTGTAGAAGGGCATTGGACCCATCTTGGACTGGAGTGTGTGAGAGTTAGAGACCCATGTTCTGGAAGTGAGTTCAGATGGGCAGGAGACCTGTGTTCTGTAAGATGGAAGAGGGAAGGAATGGGACCCTTTTTTCTAGAAGGGAAACTGTAGAAAGGCACAAAACCCATCTTGGACTGGGCTGTGTGAGAGAAGGAGACCTGTTTTGGAAGATAGGGCAGATGACGGTAAATCAGTGTCTGGAAGAGACAATGGAAGGGCATGTTTTTCTGGATGGGATCATCAGAGAGCATAAAACATGTATTTTGAAAGATAGCGCAGAACCGATGTTCTGGAAGGGACAGTGGGAGGGCAGCAGGACCATGTTCTGGATGGAGGTATGGGATGGCAGAAAACACATGTCATGGAGGGTAGGTTGAATGGGCAGAAAAATTGTGTCCTGGAAGGTAGGGTGAATGGGCAGGAGAACCATGCCCTGGAACATAGTTAGTGGCAGGAGATCTGTTTTATGAAAGAAACATTGGGAAGGCAAGGGGACCACCATTCGGAAGGGAAAGTGAGAGGACAGAAGATCCATTTTCTCAATGATACAGCGGGAGGACAGGGGACCAGTGTTCTAGAGGGTGAAGTGAATATGCTAGAGAGCCATGTTATTGAAAGTAGGGTCTATGGGAAGGAGACCCATATCCTGGAAGGGACAATGGGAGAAAAGCAGATCCCTGTTCAGGAAGGTAGGGAAAATTGGCAGGAGATACAGGTCTAGAAAGCAACAGTGGGAGGACAAGTGGCCCATGCACAGACAGTGAGTGGTCCTGTCTGTGGTCCTTACCAGACAGTGAGAGGGCCAGAGACCCCTGTTCAGATATTTGGAAAGCTTGGAACAGTGTTCAGGAAGGGTCAGTGGAAGAGCAGGGGAACAATGCTCAAAAAGGGACCTGTGTTAGGGAAGGTAGTGTGGAATGAACTCTCTACTTGTGAGTGAACTAGTAACACACAGAGGTCATTGGCTATATACTGTATGTCAGCACTGATCATTTTGTGACTATGACAGCCCTGCCTTAGTATCCACAACAACCCAGCTGAACCTTTTGGCTATATTAGTGGGTGAGGTATGGTAAAGTGAATTTACTTTCAAATATCCAGCATGAATAGGCAAAAAACTGGTGGGCTGAAGTCCGTCCCACACTGCAGGCTGTGTTTACTCCACCCTCTCCCACCCGGTCCAGCTGCCAACACCTCATTCGCAATGGCTAAGGAGGCAGCAGAGAGGCAGCAGAGACGCGGAGCAACTGTAGCCTCTGTTTTTGTACAGACACTGCATGGTTGGCAACCTTGGTGATTAGGGTGTGCCCAGGAACACCCAGTACATCCCCTGTGCACACCTATATCTCAGCTCCATATACCTGACCTATTGTACAATGATTTTTCAGTACGTTCCTATGGAGCTTCACTGCATCCATGACCATTTCAACATACATTGCATGCAATAAAAAGGAGGACAGAGGAATAAAATGCTCATACACATATACTGGTATTTGCCCCCTGCACCTGATGCAGTAAATAGTACAGTCATGTAAAGAGAAGAATGGAGGTGTCCTTACCAGATAGAAGCAGGAGGCCAGAATCACAGCTTTCATCGTCACCTCCATGTCCATCGGAAATGTAACCGTGTACTGGTTCCCCTCACCTTTTATCATCCCCACCACATGCTGCTCATCCCGAGATTTCACCTTCCAGGAAAAAAGTGCCACAGAGATGTCAGAGACAGAAACCCCAGGAGATATGGAGAAAAATACAGAAAATAAGAACCATGAGAAACACAACCATCTTAGTAGACAACAATAAATGTTACACGTTAGCCTTAAATTCCAATGATTTATGCAATGCCCGGAGTTGAATAGATACAATAGGGAAGGAGATGGCAGTGGATGGAGGTGATGACAGTTGGGTACACTGGATACAATAGGGAAGGAGATGGCAGTGGATGGAGGTGATGACAGTTGGGTACACTATATACAATAGGGAAGGAGATGGCAGTGGATGGAGGTGATGACAGTTGGGTACACTAGATACAATAGGGAAGGAGATGGCAGTGGATGGAGGTGATGACAGTTGGGTACACTATATACAATAGGGAAGCAGATGGCAGTGGATGGAGATGATGACAGTTGAGTACACTAGATACCACAGGGAAGGAGATGACAGCAGATGGAAGTGATGACAGTTGAGTACACTAGATACAATAGGGAAGGAGATGGCAGTGGATGGAGGTGATGACAGTTGGGTACACTGGATACAATAGTGAAGAAGATGGCAGTGGATGGAGGTGATGACAGTTGGGTACACTAGATACAATAGTGAAGAAGATGGCAGTGGATGGAGGTGATGACAGTCGGGTACACTAGATTCAATAGGGAAGGAGATGGCAGTGGATGGAGGTGATGACAGTTGGGTACACTAGATACAATAGGGAAGGAGATGGCAGTGGATGGAGGTGATGACAGTCGGGTACACTAGATACCATAGGGAAGGAGGTGGCAGTGGATGGAGCTGATGACAGTTAGGTACACTAGATACCATAGGGAAGGAGATGGCAATGGATCGAAGTGATGACAGTTGGGTACACTAGATACAATAGGGAAGAAGATGGCAGTGGATGGAGGTGATGACAGTTGGGTACACTAGATACAACAAGGAAGGAGATGGCAGTGGATGGAGGTGATGACAGTTGGGTACATTAGATACAATAGAGAAGAAGATGGCAGTGGATGGAGGTGATAACAGTTGGGAATACTAGATTCAATAGGGAAGGAGATGGCAGTGGATGGAGATGATGACAGTTGGGTACACTAGATACAATACGGAAGAAGATGGCAGTGGATGGAGGTGATGACAGTTGGGTACACTAGATACAATAGGGAAGGAGATGGCAGTGAATTGAGGTGATGACAGTTGGGAACACTAGATACAATAGGGAAGGAGATGGCATTGGATGGAGGTGATGACAGTTTGGTACACTGGATACAATAGGGAAAGGAGATGGCGGTGGATTGAGGTGATGACAGTTGTGTACACTGGATACAATAGGGAAGAAGATGGCAGTGGATGGAGGTGATGACAGTTGGGTACACTAGTAGATACAATAGGGAAGAAGATGGCAGTGGATGAAAGTGATGGCAGTTGAGTACACTGGATACAATAGTGAAGAAGATGGCAGTGGATGGAGGTGATGACAGTTGGGTACACTAGATACAATAAGGAAGAAGATGGCAGTGGATGAAAGTGATGGCAGTTGAGTACACTGGATACAATAGTGAAGAAGATGGCAGTGGATGGAGGTGATGACAGTTGGGTACACTAGATACAATAGGGAAGGAGATGGCAGTGGATGGAGGTGATGACAGTTGGGAATACTAGATTCAATAGAGAAGTAGATGGCAGTGGATGGGGGTGATGACAGTTGGGAATACTAGATTCAATAGGGAAGTAGATGGCAGTGGATGGGGGTGATAACAGTTGGGTACACTAGATACAATAGGGAAGAAGATGGCAGTGAATGGAGGTGATGACAGTTGGGTACACTGGATACAATAGGGAAGGAGATGGCAGTGGATGGGGGTGATGACAGCTGGGTACACTAGATTCAATAGGGAAGGAGATGGCAGTGGATGGAGGTGATGACAGTTGGGTACACTAGATTCAATAGGGAAGGAGATGGCAGTGGATGGAGGTGATGACAGTTGGGTACACTAGATACAATAGGGAAGAAGATGACAGTGGATGGAGGTGATGACAGTTGGGTACACTAGATACAATAGGGAAGGAGATGGCAGTGGATTGAGGTGATGACAGTTGGGAATACTAGATTCAATAGGGAAGTAGATGGCAGTGGATGGGGGTGATGACAGTTGGGAATACTAGATTCAATAGGGAAGTAGATGGCAGTGGATGGGGGTGATGACAGTTGGGTACACTAGATACAATAGGGAAGAAGATGGCAGTGAATGGAGGTGATGACAGTTGGGTACACTGGATACAATAGGGAAGGAGATGGCAGTGGATGGGGGTGATGACAGCTGGGTACACTAGATTCAATAGGGAAGGAGATGGCAGTGGATGGAGGTGATGACAGTTGGGTACACTAGATTCAATAGGGAAGGAGATGGCAGTGGATGGAGGTGATGACAGTTGGGTACATTAGATTCAATAGGGAAGGAGATGGCAGTGGATGGAGGTGATGACAGTTGGGTACACTAGATACAATAGGGAAGAGAATGGCAGTGAATTGAGGTGGTGACAGTTGGGAACACTAGATACAATAGGGAAGGAGATGGCAGTGGATGGAGGTGATGACAGTTGGGAACACTAGATACAATAGGGAAGGAGATGGCAGTGGATGGAGGTGATGACAGTTGGGTACCATAGGGAAGGAGATGGTAGTGGATGTCGGTGATGACAGTTGGGTTGACAAGATACTATAGGGAAGGAGATGGCAGTGGATGGAAGTAATAACAGTTGAGTACATTAGATATCATAGGGAAGGGAGATGTGAAGGTTGTATAGGTGGAAATGATACTTTGAAAAGTTCTAAATGTTGGAAATGATTAGCCTAGTCAAGGATAGCACCTAGCAAGAGGTAGATAGAATAATTTTACAATTAACAGTCAAAGAGATTTTAGGAAGTGGTTTGAAATCGGTAGTCTATTATTTTTGCCACTGTTTTAGTTGAGGTCACAGTTTCCTCCAGCCATGAACACAAAAGACGAACAACTTAAAATGATAATTGTTAAAAATTAGATAAAAGACTGGCGCCAAGCTTACCCTCATTATTACTGGTCTCATATCATTGCATACCATTCATTCATTCATTCATACCTTCATTCATAAAAATTCAGCAATACCCTATATTGGTCTAAATCCAATCAATGAGCTCCAGCCTGCCTCTTCAGGAACAGCAGCATGGACTGTACTCTATGCTCATTAGAGTTTACTTTATTAAATACCTCAAAGGTTACATTCCCAAAGATGCTGGTCTGGAAGCTGGGGCCCAGGATCAGCAAAACCACCTCCTTTGATGGGTTCATGATAGACACGTGGGTGACAAAGGCATTCAATTGCGAAGCGACCAATCCAACAAGCCCATATGATGGGATAATCACCTCCAGCTAGAACAGACACAAGTATTAGAACATGAGCCACTGCAACCGACTGCTTACTCTGGAAAATAATGGTCTTTGTCCTAATACCTTTTACAACCTAGAAGTTAGTGACATGTTTAAATCCTGCTGGGATGCTTTGTATATAATGTGAGTATCATGGGTGGCAGTTTCTGGGTGCCACTGTATTGGGGGCTTCTAGATTCGGATAAGCCCCCACCTGCAGATCCTCACAACTACCAGGCCAGGGTTGTGGGGAAGAGACCCTTGTCTTCATTAACCTGGGTACAACGGAACCCCCCCCCCCATGTTGAGGGCATGTTGCCTATTATGGTTCAGGAGGAGAGTAGAATGCTGATCCCCCTTTTTCACGGCTGTCAAGCTGCATGTAGAGATAAGGGTCTTGTATGGATTTTTGGGAGGGATCTCAAGATTGTTTTTTCCTTGATTTTTGAGTAGGGTTCCCCATGATATAACTGACTGGCATAGAATGTGGGGGGAGCATGCTGTTTCCTGTTTTGTTTTGTTTTTTTGCATGGGGGATCCCTTTTAAAATTAACTCCCACCCTAAAGGGTCTGGTATAAATTATAGGGGACCCCCATGCCTTTTTAACTATCTGGGACCTATTGCTTACATAGCTGGGGAACCTTAAGCTCATCCCTATTGGCAAATGACTGTTTGGGGGGAAAGTATCACAGGAATCTTCCAATGCTATCCTGCCTTGAAACAGGACAGTGGTAATGACTGAGATGCCACTAGAACCTTAGTTGTCAGGAAGCCAAATTTTAAGTCTATGGGGTCTATTGCTAAAAAAAATCACTCAGATGTCACAAATAACCCCCACATTTGGCCTAATTGGCTTATTTCCTATGATCACCAGCTTCATCTAGTGGCCATATTCCAATATTTTCCTGATTGAAGTATTTCAGGAAAATACAACAATATAGCCACTAGATGGAGTTGAAGATCATAATAAATAAACATATTTGGAAAATACAGGATTATTCATAACAGCTGAACGATTTTTTTGTAAAAAAATAGACTCAGCCAGTATAGTCCTGAAAGAGAGGGAATCCGAAGGCCAGAAAGACATGCAGAGGCTGTGTTCTATGTATAAACCTTAGGGTATCTTGTGCTCCCCTCTTCCTGTACTTCATACACATGTAATATTTCCTCCCCCCAGGAGCCCCTTCCCCTGAATTCTCTGCCAAGAGAAATGGCCTTCAACCCGTCCCCACATGCCAAGGTGCTAGGTGTAGTCCTGGACTCTGAACTCTCCTTTTGGCCTCACATCCAGTCACTTTCCAAAGCTTGCCTCCTCAACCTCCTCAACATCTCGAAGATATGCCCCTTTCTAACCAATGACATCACAAAGTTTCTAATTCACTCCCTGGTTATCTCTTACCTCAACTACTGCAACTCCCTCCTCATTGGCTTACCCTTACAAAGGCTATTTCCACCACCCCTCTCTGCCAATCTCTCCACTGGCTTCCGATCATCCAACAAATTAAATTCAAAATATTAACAATAACTTACTAAGCCATCCACAACTTGGCCCCCAGCTACATCACTAATCTAGTCTCAAAATACCAACTAAATTGTCCTCTTTGTTCCTCCCAAGACCTCTGGGTCTTTAGTTCTCTCGCCATGTCCATGAAAAACCTTCCCACCCCACTTAAGAACTGTACTTTTACTTTCTCCATCAGCCCCACAGTTACGACCTTTTGTATCACTTGACCCTCCCTCTTAGATTGTAAGCTCTAAGAAGAAGGTCCTTCTGATTGCTCCTGTATTGAATTGTATTGTGACTGTACTGTCTGCCCTCATGTTGTAAAGTGCTGAGAAGGAGAAAAAGAAGGAGACGGAGAAGGAGAAAAAGAAGGAGAAGGAGGAGAAGAAGGAGAAGGAGGAAAAGAAGGAAAAGAAGGAGAAGGCGAAGAATGAGAAGAAGGAGAAGAGGGGGAGAGCGAGAAGAAGGTGGAGAATGAGAAGAAGGAGGAGAAGAAGGAGGAGAATGAGAAAAAGCAGGAGAAGAAGGAGGAGAAGGAGAAGGCGAAGAACGAAAAGGAGAAGAAGGAGAAGAAGAAGAAGGAGGAGAAGAAGGATGAGAAGAAGAAGGAGGAGAACGAGAAGAAGGAGGAGAAGAAGAAGGAGGAGAAGAAGGAGGAGAAGAAGAAGGAGGAGAAGACGGAGGAGAAGAAGGAGGAGGAGGAGAAGGAGGAGGAGGAGAAGTAGGAGGAGAAACAGAATGAGAATGTGCAATTCCAATTAAGTGACCAGGGCCCATCATTCCGAAGACAAGAATCACTCCCTGGGATGAATGTTCCTGGGACCAAATTCATTGACTTAGAACATTGTCAATGTAGCTATTGGAGTACAATAAATAATACAAAATCTACCAACCAGGTCAGAACAGCGACATGCGCGGTTCTCCACCACCTCCATGACATCCTGACCCGCATTGTCTTGGACCTTCAGATTGTACATGGGCCCACAGCACTCCACTATCTGAGTGGCCTGATATATGCGCTGGCCCATCTGATCCAGAACTTCAAAGCTCCGCCCCCAGCCTTGTGACGTTGTAACTACAGGAAAAAAGAAAAGGACATTGTGAGGAAACACAAAGAAGATTATGTGACTTTATTAAACACAATTCAAAAAAATGATATATAAAGTCCTGTTTTCAGGACCCCAAGCCTCTAGAAGCTATCAGCCCTTTAAGGGATCATAATACTGTTGCATGGGCTTCCTGATCATGTGATTCTTGTGCTTGGCCGTCATAGTGATCATGTGATCAGAAGCGTGTTCTATAGGCTTACAATCATCACTGTGTGAGTGGGAGCCACTGGTGACAGCGAGGTCACAGTGCTGGGGATGCGCAAGGGCACGTTCCAAGCAAGAAAGAATAGAATAAAGACCACCGCCATGCTGCCCCATATACACACACGACCGGAGATAAGGAGGTAATTTCTCCTCATTCCCATCTCAGAATGTTGGGAGGTATGGACCACCTCATGCACAGGAGTGATGTCATCCACCACCAGCCAATAAAGAGGCACCAAAGTCCAGCACTCAGTAGAAGATGCTAACGCCGATGCAGGACCATTGCACAGGTAAGTACTGAGACTTTAGTTTAGCTTTAAGGCTTGACATGTTTGGTATCTATTTACTTGATGCAACCTCCTCTTTTATATATGAACCAAAAAAAATGGAGTATTATCTGCTTGTGAGCACTAAAATTCATTTTAGTGAACCTTGTCTTGAAAATCTACCTTTGATAAACAGCTGCGCCAATATCGTGCGACATAAAAAAAATAGCAACTGCCACCATTTTTTTCCCCCGGGGGCCTCTGCTTTATAGGTGCAGATACTAAGCATTTGCATGAGTATCGGTGCTCGTGCAATTGCTCCAATACCTGAAACTAACACTTTCAGGCTTGTTTCTTTCAGATTCCCTCACTGACAGCTGAAATGTAAAAAAAAATCTGCCAATTAATGATTGTTAACCACTTGCTTTCCGGGCACTTAAACCCCCCCTTCCTGCCCAGACCAATTTTCAGCTTTCAACGCTGTCACACTTTGAATGACAATTGCGCGGTCATACAACACTGTACCCGAATGAAATTTTTATCATTTTTTTTCACACAAATGGAGTTTTCTTTTGGTGGTATTTAATCACCACTGAGGTTTTTATTTTTTGCTAAACAAACAAAAAAAGACAGAATTTTTGAAAAAAAAAAAACCATGTTATATAGTTTGTTAGAAAATTTTGCAAACGGGTAATTTTTCACTGAAAGGCTGCACCGATGGGCACTGATGAGGCGGCACTGGTGGGCATTGATGAAGAGGAGGCACTGATGAGGCTGCACTGATAGGCGGCACTGATGGGCACTGATAGGATGCATTGATGGGCACTGATAGACACAGATAAGGCGACACTGATAGGCACTGATAAGACGGCACTGATGGGCACTGATAAGATGGCACTGATGGGTGGCACTGATGGGCACTGATAGGTGGCACTGGTAGGTGGCACTGATGGGTGGTATTGATAGGCAACACTGGTGATGAGGCACTGATTGGTGACATTTATAGGTAGCACGGTGGGCACTGATAGGTGACACTGTGGTCACTGAAGGGTGGTACTGTTGTGCACTGGTAGGTGGCACAGGTGGGCACAGAAGCCTCTGCAGAGGCTCTCCATGTTCGGGACTGATGTCCCTCTCATGTCTGGGAGAGGAAGAAGAAGGAGACAACTGATGAACAGGCTGATAGGAGGAGAGAGAGCAGAGTGACTTTTCGGCACCCAGCAGGATATTAAGAAGTTGTTTTGCCTGCAATATCAGATTTGACCACAAGATGGAGCCATTGGTAAACATACTTTTTTTTTGCGGAAACTAGAAGCTGTTCACCTTTAACAAAATTTCCCGTCATTCTTCAGTCTGAGGAAGGGAAACAGGTGCATCCTGGGAACTCAGACTCCATCTTAGAGACTGAATGGAAGGAACCAGCTATCAGAGCACGTGTTGGACTAAAAACTGGTGAGAATTACTTATTGCCATCTACAGCCTCGCTTATTCATTATATTTTCTGTATGTTTCATATATTGATTATATGTTCCTTTGTCTGTTTTTTTCCTGATAGTTTCACCCCCAGCCTGTTATTGTTAACCACTTTCCGACCGTCTAACGCAGATGTACTGCGGCAGGTCGGCTCTAATGTTCGAAATCATGTACCCGTACGTCATTTCGTGCAATAGCCACTGGGGGGGTGGGGGGTGCTGGTGCGCGTGCCGCTGTGGGCGTGATCGCACGCTGATTGGACACGGGGGATGACAATCAGTGGGTCCAGTGTCTCCGCCGTCCACCCGCGATCGTCCCTCAGAGAGGCAGAACGGCAATCTGTCCATGTAAACGAGGCAGATCACCGTTCTGACAAGAGAGAAGATAGAGATCTTGTGTTCATGCTAAACAGGAACATCGATCTCTGTCTTCATCTAGTCAGTCCACCCCCCCCCACATAGTTAGTAATCACTCCCTAGGGACACACTTAACCCTTTGATTACCCCTAGCTGTTAACCCCTTCCCCTGCCAGTGTCATTAGTACAGTGACAGCGCATATTTTTTAGCACTGATCACTGTATTGGTGTCACTGGTCCCAAAAAAGTGTCAGATTTGTCCGCCGCAATGTCGCAGTCCCACTATAAGTCTCCGATCGCCGTCATTACTAGTAAAATAAATAAAAATTTTTTTTTTCTTTATAGCGCAACAAAATAAAAACCGCAGGTGTTCAAACACCACCAAAAGAAACCTCTATTTGTGGGGAGAAAAAAAAGGACGTCAATTTTGTTTGGGTTCAACATCATATGACCACGTAATAGTCATTTAAAGCGGCGCAAGTGCCCTATCGCAAAAATGGCCTGGTCATGAAGGGGGGGGGGATAAAATCTTCCGGGGCTGAAGTGGTTTATAAAGCTTTTAAATGACACTCTGTCCGACTTATTGCAGAATAGGAGGGTTTAGCTGCATGTCGAGTCTCTCGCACAGTGGCGGTCCGTGCACTGTGGGCGCACGGGTGCCACCCCCCATCCATGCACCCGGCCCCTTCTAGGAGGCCGGACGCATGGATTCCTCTGGTGGGGGTGGGAGGGGGTGGTACTTTTTGAAGCACCTGATTAGAGCCAGAGGCTCTAATAGGCTTCAAAATAAGGTGGGCTCGGGGTGCAGAGAGTGCGCCCTGATCTCACCCAATTGTGTGACGATAGCGAATACATTTGCACTATTTTCACACTAACGTTCCTCCCCGCCAATCAGGAGGCAGGGCATCAGACCTGTTTGCTGATTGGCCAATGTGCCAGGCCACCCTATTGGATGCCTGGCGCTTAGGAAGAGGAGCAGAGGAGACACGCTGGAGTGGAGGTCGCCCCTGCTCTGTTGCATTGAAGAGGAGCTGCTGCAGTGCTGCGGTAAGTCCCTTCTGTCAGAGCCGCATGCGTGGGGGGGGTTGGGGGTGCTGCCAGAGCCGCGAGCCCCACGAGTGTGGGGGGGGGGGGGTCGGTGGACACAGTGGCTGCATATACTGGGCACAAGTGGCTGCATTTGACGGGCACAAGTGGCTGCATATGATGGGCACAAATGGCTGCGTTTGATGGGCACAATGGCTGCGTTTGATGGGCACAATGGCTGCCTTTGATGGGGCACAAGTGGCTGCATTTGATGGGCACAGTGCCTGCATATGATGGGCACAAGTGGCTGCGTTTGATGGGCACAAGTGGCTGCGTTTGATGGGCACAATGGCTGCCTTTAATGGGCACAAGTGGCTGCATATGATGGGCACAAGTGGCTGCGTTTGATGGGCACAATGGCTGTGTTTGATGGGGCACAAGTGGCTGCATTTGATAGGCACAGTGCCTGCATATGATGGGCACAAGTGGCTGCGTTTGATGGGCACAAGTGGCTGCGTTTGATGGGCAAAATGGCTGCCTTTGATGGGCACAAGTGGCTGCATATGATGGGCACAAGTGGCTGCGTTTGATGGGCACAATGGCTGTGTTTGATGAGGCACAAGTGGCTGCATTTGATGGGCACAATGGCTGCATTTGATGGGCACAGTGGCTGCATATGATGGGCACAAGTGGCTGCATTTGATGGGCACAAATGGCTGCATTTGATGGGCACAAATGACTGCGTTTGATGGGCACAGTGGCTGCATTTGATGGGGCAGAAGTGCCTGCATTTGATGGGCACAATGGCTGTGTTTGATGGGCACAAGTGGCTGCATTTGATGGGTACAATGGCTGCGTTTGATGGGTACAATGGCTGCGTTTGATGGGCACAGTGGTTGCATATGATTGGCACAGTGGCTGCATATGATGGGCACAAGTGGCTGCATATGATGGGCACAAATGGCTGCGTTTGAAGAGCACAAATGTCTGCGTTTGGGCACAGTGGCTGCATTTGATGGGGCACAAGTGCCTGCAATTGATGGGCACAATGGCTGCATTTGCTGGGCACAGTGAGGCTGCAATTGATGGGGGGGTTCAGTATTTTTCAGTTTGTTTGCGCCCCCCAAAAAATTGTGAGGACCAGCCGCCACTGGTCTCACATGGGAGAAACGTATAGCGGGGACAGAACGGTGGCGGTGAGTTGACTTCATCAGTCTGCTGCTTCTCCTTTCACTGTCCAATCGCAGGCTGGCGGGGGGGGGGGGGTGTGACCTATAAGTGATACTGAGCTGCAGCAGAGAGAAAAATCAGGTCTCCCCTTCTGCGAGGCTGCATGGCAGAGCAGTGTAAATTTCAGGACTGGATGGACAGAAATACAAATCCTTCCAGCAGATCACACAACCCTCCATCTATGCATTTCATCGCTGCCCTGGAGTTCAGCTTTAGTGTCCGGTTATTGTTGGCAAAAGTCCTGTATTTGCTTTACAGAGGCGAGGGATCGGCGCACACACCAATACAAACAATACAGGAGCTCCGGTGAGGCCGGTGGGGGCTGGGATAATAGGAATGTCATTGAATGACTTTGCATCACTTTAGGGCGTATTTGAATAGGATTATGTATAAACAAAGAAAAAAAAGAAAACAACGCACCTCATTCTAAACACATGACCAAACCAAAAAGGACAAATTATGGGTGGGGTTTAAATAAATACACAGACAGTGAAAGGAATAAAATGCCAAAATAAAGTTGGAGCTAAACTCCCGGAAGATTTACCACTTGCCCTCCAGAAGATTTACCCCCCCCCCCCCCTTCATGATCAGGCCATTTTTTTGCAATACGTGTTATAGCCAAAAAAAAAAAAAAGTTTCATTCTTTTTTTTTTCGTTTTTCGAAATTAGAAAATTTGTAAATGTGAAAATTTGAAGATTTGCAATGTCGTAAATTCGAAAATCCAAAAATAAGAGAGAAAATCCAAAAATTCAAAAGATCGAAAATTCTAAATAATAACCAACTAACTAACTAATAATAACTAACAAATTTGTAAATTTGATAATATGATAGTCGCATGGGTTGGCCGTGTAGGTGGGCTGTGGGCAGATATGTTAGGTTGGTGGGTGATGCCCCGGATAGTGACCTCCAAGCTTTGTATTGTTCCACCATGCCCGGATACTGAGCTAAGAAGGTAGGTACAAGAGATAGGCGGTGGGTGGAACTGGGCCTGGTAGGCAAAAGATCACTTCATTTTACTAAGTCTGCCTACTTATTGGGGAAGGAATGACTGATTACAGCATAGTCAATGGGGCTGAACCTATGGGGGGTGTTTATAGGACCAGACACCCTGCCACACAAAAAAGCAAGTGCGGGTCTCCAGTCCCCTGGACAGGAAATCCATGGCTGAGAGTCTCTGAAGACAGACTTTCTAAAAGGAGAAAATAAGAAGATTTTTATGAGCAGATTTTTACTACATGTACTCTCCTAATATAAAAAACAATGTCTGCCTGGAGAAGAGCTCCATGGCCCTCATGGAAAGAAGAGGAAGCTGGTTTTCAGAAAAGTAAGAAAGTTTAGGAAAAGTTCAACGGCAATTCTATTATTATCTTTTCCTGTTGTCCATTATGATTGCTAATAGAAAAGAGAAATTGGTGGGATTCTTACATTTCTCTTGCATGGAGATTTGGTTCATCTGAAAAGACAAGAGAAGAGTTACTATTCCATTCTTCTAGAGGGCGACCAAAGACAGGACACAGGAACGGGAGAATGATGAAAGGAACAAAGTACTGAGAGAACATAGAGATGACATTGGATGAAAGATGGAAACTAGGGAATAACAAATAGCAAACGCAGAAGAAGGTGAGTAGAAAATACAGGACAAAACAGATCAAGCCCTGGATGATGTGGAAGTGTCCCTGGATTCTGGAAGATGGTGACAGGACTGGTGGATGAGGGAAGGTGTATTTCTACAAGAATGCTGTCGTACACATCTTGAAATTCTACAAAAAGAAAATTTTATTCCAGTCAGACTAGCATCACCTAGGATTGGAGTCTGTAGTCCAAGCTTAGAATGTTCCTCTGCCAGTTGGTTCCATTCCAGGTGGTCTCATCAAGGTGTGCAGGAACACCTGTGAGAACTTTTTATCAAGCCATTATTTCTAGGCAGAGGTGGGTCCATTTTATAGGGGTCTATTAGTGAGACCAAAGAGAGAGACAACTGAGGAACAAAAACAGAAAACAGAGGACAATTGAGGTAAAATGGAGCAAAGACAACTGAGGAATAAAGACGGACAATGGAGGAACAAAAAGTAAAACTCGGGGAACACCTGTCCATCCACCCCCACAATTGGAGCTAGTGATTGGAGAGGGGGGGACTGGAAGGGGCGGGCAGAAGAGCGTTGCTGTGTGCGGCAGGCAGTGCACTTCCTCAGCCAAGAACCAGACTTCCTGCGCGTTATTTTCAAATCACTCCTCTGCCCGCCGCTGTGTTCCCTGATCAGTGACCATATTCCTCACCAGACACCGGGAGGGAGACTCTCCACTGCCCGCTGTGTAAGTGGCCGGTGTGTACCCTCAGCTGTGACTTTACGTTGTCCATAATGTACCAAAACATTTAGCTCGTGCTTACTAGAAAGGATGGTAAATGTATAAGGAAAAGATGTTGCCAGGGTCAATGTGAACGGAGGCTTCAGAAGCTTTCAACACCCATGTAGAAAAGACAGAAAACACAGATCATGTGACATCTACAGCTAAATAAAATGTATCCTTATTATAAGAGAAAGCTACACCTCCAAAGATAAGACCATATTTGGTGTAATAAATGTTGTACACTTTATTGGATTACAAAAGTTTATATATCGAGGAGCATATGATAATATAAAATGACTCCCTAACACAAGACTAAGGACAAGGGTGGATTGGTCATAAGTGAGAATTGAGTGGCAGCGCATATGTTTCTTATGCATTACTAAGATTAAACCCCCTCCATCCACTGGTCTGGAAATGAAACAAGATAATTCATTATCAATCTCTGGCTGAAATGACCCGGGTCACAGTACATCGGGCAACTACAGTACACACCATAAAGTAACTGTAGATTAAAAGAATATACTGTGGGGACGGAAAGTATTCAGACCCCCTTAGTATATACCTAACTCAGTATTTAGTAGAAGCACCCTTTTGATCTAATACAGCCATGAGTCTTTTTGGGAAATATGCAACAAGTTTTTCACACCTGGATTTGGGGATCCTCTGCCATTCCTCCTTGCAGATCCTCTCCAGTTCTGTCAGGTTGGATGGTAATTGTTGGTGGACAGCCATTTTTAGGTCTCTCCAGAGATGCTCAGTTGGGTTTAAGTCAGGGCTCTGGCTGGGCCATTCAAGAACAGTCATGGAGTTGTTGTGAAGCCACTCCTTCATTATTTTAGCTGTGTGCTTAGGGTCATTGTCTTTGGCCGCATTAATCTTTCCCTCGATTGCAACCAGTCGTCCTGTCCCTGCAGCTGAAAAACACCTCCACAGCATGATGCTGCCACCACCATGCTTCACTGTTGGGACTGTATTGGACAGGTGATGAGCAGTGCCTGGTTTTCTCCACACATACCGCTTAGAATTAAGGCCAAAAAGTTCTATCTTGGTCTCATCAGACCAGAGAATCTTATTTCTCACCATCTTGGAGTCCTTCAGGTGTTTTTTTAGCAAACTCCATGCGGGCTTTCTTGTATCTTGCACTGAGGAGAGGCTTCCATCGGGCCACTCTGGCTTAAAGCCCCGACTGGTGGAGGGCTGCAGTGATGGTTGACTTTCTACAACTTTCTCCCATCTCCCGACTGCATCTCTGGAGCTCAGCCACAGTGATCTTTGGGTTCTTCTTTACCTCTCCCACCAAGGCTCTTCTCCTCCGATAGCTCAGTTTGGCCGGACGGCCAGCTCTAGTAAGGGTTCTGGTCGTCCCAAACGTCTTCCATTTAAGGACTATGGAGGCCACTGTGCTCTTAGGAACCTTAAGTGCAGCAGAAATTTTTTTGTAACCTTGGCCAGATCTGTGCCTTACCACAATTCTGTCTCTGAGCTTTTCAGGCAGTTCCTTTGACCTCATGATTCTCATTTGCTCTGACATGCACTATGAGCTGTAAGGTCTTATATAGACAGATGTGTGGCTTTCCTAATCAAGTCCAATCAGTATAATCAAACACAGCTGGACTCAAATAAAGGCGTAGAACCATCTCAAGGATGATCAGAAGAAATGGACAGCACCTGAGTTATATATATGAGTGTCACAGCAAAGGGTCTGAATACTTAGGACCATGTGATATTTCAGTTTTTCTTTTTTAATACATCTGCAAAAATGTCAACAATTCTGTGTTTAATGAGGAAAAAAATTAACTTAAATGATTTTAGCAAATGGATGCAATATAACAAAGAGTGAAAAATTTAAGCGGGTCTGAATATTTTCCGTCCCCACTGTATAGCGATGAAGATATAAAGAGATATGTATACTCACCAGTTACTTTATTAGGTACACCTGTTCATGTACTCTGTACCACAAGTTGCTAATTAGCCAATCACACGGCAGCAACTCAATGCATTTTGGCATCTAGACGTGGTGAAGGCGACTTGCTGAAGTTCAAACCGAGCATCAGAATGGGGGGAGAAAGGGGATTGAAGTAACTTTGAACGTGGCATGGTTGTTGGTGGCAGACGAGCTGGTCTGAGTATTTATGGGATTTTCAGACACACAACTATTTCTCGGGTTTACAGAGAATGGTGGGGAAAAGAGAAAATATCAAGTGAGTGGCAGTTGTGTGGAGGAAAATGCCTTGTTGATGTCAGAGGTCAAAGGAGAATAGGTAGACTGGTTCCACATGATGGAAAGGCAACAGTAACTCAAATAACCACTCGCTACACCCAAGGTATGCTGAATACCATCTCTGAACGCACAACACATCCAACCTTGAAGCAGATGGGCTACAGTAGCGGAAGACCACACTTGGTGCCACTCCTAAGAACAGGAAACTGAGGCTACAATTGGCACAGGCTCACCAAAACTGGACAATAGAAGATTGGAAAAACATTGCCTGGTCTGATGAGCCTGGATTTCAGCTGCGACATTCAGATGGTGGGGTCAGAATTTGGCGCATGGATCCATCCTGCCTTGTATAATCGGTTCAGGCTGGTGGTGGTGGGGGTGTAATGGTGTGGGGGATGGGATATCACCGGTTCAGGCTGGTGGTGGTGGTGTAATGGTGTGGGGGGGTATTTTCTTGGCACACTTTGGGCCCCTTAGTGCCAATTGATCATGGTTTAATCACCACGACCTACCTGAGTATTGTTGCTGACCATGTCCATCCCTTTATGACTACAGTGTCCCCATCTTCTGATGGCTCCTTCCAGCAGGACAATGCACCATGTCACAAAGCTCCAATCATCTCACCACTGGACAATGAGGTCCCTGTCCTCCAAACTCACCACATCTCATCCAATAGAGCACCTTTGGGGTGTGGTTAGAGTTGCCACCTCATCCCTTTAAACCCCATTACCTTTGAATTGCACAGGTTCTGAGGCTAATAAATGCAGATAAGGCACCAAGTTTAATTACCACCTTAATCAGCCACAGAACCCGTGTAATTAATATGTGTTCGGGTTTAAAGGGATATGGTGACAACCATAGATGTGGTGGAAATGGGAGATTGGCACCTTAGTACCAATTGAGCATGGTTTAAACCCCACGGCCTACCTGAGTATTGTTGCTGACCATGTCCATCCCTTTATGACTAGAGTGTCCCCATCTTCTGATGGCTCCTTCCAGCAGGACAAAGCACCATGTCACAAAGCTCCAATCATCTCACCACTGGACAATGAGGTCCCTGTACTCCAATGGCCTCCACACTCACCACATCTCATCCAATAGAGCACCTTTGGGATGTGGTTAGAGTTGCCACCTCATGCCTTTAAACCCGAACACCTTTGAATTACACAGGTTCTGAGGCTAATTAAATGCAGGTAAGGCACCAAGTGAGTTTAATTACCACCTTAATCAGCCACAGAACCTGTGTAATTAATATGTGTTTTGGGTTTAAAGGGATGAGGTGGCAACCATAGATGTGGTGGAAATGGGAGATTGGCACCTTAGTACCAATTGAGCATGGTTTAACCCCCACAGCCTACCTGAGTATCGTTGCTGACCATGACTATCCCTTTATGACTACAGTGAAAGAGAGAGAGAGAGATACAGTATGAAGATTTTTTTAGTAGTATATACTGTATATAGATATTGTCTTTTTATTTAACTGCCCATGTGTTGTGCTTATAGAGAATGAACATGTAGCATGGAAGGAGCCGACACCTAATAGTGGATGATTATACACATTACAAGGAATGATCTCACCTGCAGCAGACTTTGGAGTCCCGGAGGGACACCTTTAACCAGCGCACTTTCTCCAGTGTGTGATGACATCGGGTAGCTCTCGGGAGGGGCTGTGGTTGTGATGGCTTCATAATTAGGAGGAGGACCCTGGTAGGCTTCTTTCTGCATTGTAACTGTTTCTAAAAAAAAAAAAAACACATGTTATAGTGACATTGAAACCACAAATGATGAAAAGCCAAAAAGCTCACAGGACCGGTGGAAAGAGGGACTGACCAATACGCATATCTGTAGACACCAGGGACTTGGCAGTGTCTGTGACTGGGCAACACACAAAATGTTAAAGCAGGAAGAATTGGCCAACATTTTTGAAAATGGAGGACCATTGACCGGTCACTGGGCAATATTCATATCTTTGTTTTATTAGGGCTAGACACCTGTTACCCACAATCACCAGGAACTGGACAATACATAGCTCCTTTGCTATCAGGAACGGGTTAATATATAATCCTGGGTAACACCTCTGGACCATAAAGGCTGGACCACCAGAGATTGGTCAGTAGTATCTACTTTATGCACCACAAACTGCACATCAGAGGATTACATCATGATTTAACCAGTTGTGGACACTGGACATACTACTCACACCCAACAAACTTCATGGATGTACAGTGCCTTATTATGCCCCTCGTGAGGGCTTGAGGTAAAGGCTTATTAATATACTTTGCCCGGGTGGATTTCTCATGGGAAATGTTGATCAATGTTGAGTAGGCCTCATTCTGGTCAATGGCCCATTGACCTGAGTGAGCCTTTCTATGCACACTCATCACCCTCACAAGCAGTCTACTCTGGTCCATTACAGTGCCTTGCAAAAGTATTCACACCCCTTAAAATCTTGTTTTAAAGTCTCTCTAAAGTCATGTTACTACAAAAAATGTAAATGTATTTTATTGGGATTTTATGTGATAGACCAACACAAAGTGGCACATAATTGTGAAGTGGAAGAAAAATGATAAATGGTTTCAATTTTTTTTTTACAAATAATTATGTAAAAAGTGTGTGTGGGGGGAAGCATATGTATTAAGCCCCCTTTACTCTGATATTCCTAACTAAAATCTAGTGGAACTGATTGCCTTCAGAAGTCACCTAATTAGTAAATAGAGTCCACCTGTGTGTCATTTAATCTCAATATAAATACAGCTGTTCTGTGTTCTTTGTTAGAGAACCTTAGTGAACAAACATGATCATGAAGATCAAGGAACGCACCAGACAGATCAGGGATAAACTTGTGGAGAAGTATAAAGCAGGGTTAGGTTATAAAAAAAATATTCCAAGCTTTGAACATCTCACGGAGCTCTGTTCAATCCATCATCGGAAAATGAAAAGAGTATGGCACAACTGCAAACCTACCAAGACATGGCCGACCACCTAAACCAGGGATCCTCAAACTACGGCCCTCCAGCTGTTGCAGAACTACACTTCCCATGAGGCATTGTAAAACTCTGACATTCACAGACATGACTAGGCATGATGGGAATTGTAGTTCCTGAACACCTGGAGGGCCGCAGTTTGAAGAACCCTGACCTAAATTGACAGGCGAGGAGAGCATTTATCAGAGAAGCAGCCAAGAGGTCCATGGTAACTCTGGAGGAGCTGCAGAGATCCATAGCACAGGTGGGAGAATCTGTCCACAGGACAACAATTAGTCGTGCTCACCTCAAATCTGGCCTTTAGGCCGGGTTCACACTGGTACGACAAACGCTCCGACATTGGGAGCTTATGTCGCATGACGTGTGAAAATCAATGTTTTCCTATGGGAGCCCTCCTAACTGGTCCGACACAAGTTGGTCCGACTTTGAAAATGCTCCCTGCACTACTTTAGTCCGACTTTGATCCTACTTTAGCCCATTGATTATCACTGAAGTCGGATCAAAGTCGGATCGCCGTCTTGACTGATCTGACTTTGGCATGCGACTTGTGCTCTGATGATCTTGAAGGGGAACTCCACACCAAATTAAAAAAAAAAAATGACATGGTTTCCTCCTCCAAGAGCATATCAGGCCCTTTGGTCTGGTATGAATTTTAAGGGGAAAAAACAGCGTGGGGGTCCCCCCAAAATCCATACCAGATCCTTATCTGAGCACACAGTCTGGCAGGTCAGGAAAGGGGGTGGGGGCAGGCGAGCAACCCCCCCCTCCTGAACCGTACCAGGCCACATGCCCTCAACATGGGCGGGGTGGGTGCTTTGGGGCAGGGGAGCCCCAAAGCACCTAGTCCCCATGTTGATGAGGACAAGGGCCCCTTCCCGACAACCCTGGCCATTGTTTGTCGGGGTCTGCCCAGGGGGCTTTTCGGAAACTGGAAGCCCCCTTTAACAAGGGGCCCCCCAGATCCCGCCCCCCCCACCTTATGTGAATGAGTATGGGGTACATTGTACCCCTGAAAACATATGAAAAGAGAAAATGTAGCGCATAAAATGTACAAACAATATTAAGGTCATGGAAATGACTGACAAACGAATGTCCATATATGATTTGAACACTGGTATAGAAACTTATAGGTCTCTAAATGATGGTAGATGAAGTCCAGTGAGTGGAATGGAACAGCAGAGGAGCATGGGATATCGCCCAGAAATGGTGGACTCCCTAGTCAGCGACAGAGAGTCATACGAGCGGGTTGCCTCTCAGGGCCTGAAACACGAACATCACAGCTCTGCGAACCTTCTGGGTCAAACTCTGTGTGGATCTCCCGGGGTCGCCAGGTGGGTCCTCCCAAAGGATGGCCAAGGTGCGAATCAGAGGGAATGGTGCTTCACGTAGAAAGTTGAGGTGAAGACGGATAGGGTCTCTCAAAGGGTATGTGGAGAAAAAACAAACAGGCTCCACATGGCGTAGATAAAACAAAATGGGATTTTTATTGCTAAAAAAGCCAGGCAATAATAAAATGTGATCACAGGGTATAAAAACAAAGAGTGGGCAACAAGAAGGATGCTGAAAGCGCCCGACGCGTTTCGATCGATGGATCGTCTACTGGGGCATACAGCATCCCCTCCAAGTTGCCTTATATTTATGAGAAAACATTCAAAAAAAGGAATTGTATGTGTTGGCAAACAGCTTTCCCCATTGGATGAATGGGGTCACCTGATCGCACCTGACTAGACATAACAGGTGTATAACATCATTAGTTTACATTGATGGTATATATTTAACCTATTAAATACCACAAAGCAGACTTCTCATACAACAAAAATTAGATTGTGCAGCCTCCGTCGCTTTATTGTTAGTAAGGAAACAAAAAAACTGAAAAACTGAACCTTCTAGCTAGATACTATCATTGCTGACACTTTAGTGCTTGTTTAGAATTGCAGAAGGGTCAGTGCCAATCAGAAACTCAATGACTGGGGACGGGCGGGGCCGGCAGCCAATCGCTGTGGAGCCAGGAAGCCTCGGTCGGCGCCGCCCAACCCCTAAGTGACAGACACAGGGAAATGACGTCAGGGCGCAGAGCCCGCCCGACGTCCGTCCACTGTCACATGACCATTGTCTCCGACAATCTGGGAGGCGGAGGGAGGAGGAGAGTGCGTGGAACCAGACGTTCCCAGCGTCAGCTCCCATATTCCTCCTCCATATCCCCGGAAGTGACAGAGAAATGACGTCAGGGCGCGAAGCCCGCCCGACGTCCGTCCGCTGTCATGTGACCATTGTGTCTGGTAATCGGAGAGGAGGAGGGAGGAGGGGGGGGGGGGCGTGCATAGAACCAGGCGTTCTCAGCGTCGGCTCGCACGCTCCTCCCCGGTGTCCCCGGAAGTGACATTCCATACAGGCAATGACCCAGAACCCCACCTGAAATGATGGGAAACTGGTAATAATTGTCTGAGGGATGGAAATTTACAATAGTAACATATGGAGTGGGACAGTACATGTGAGGGGGAGCCGAGCAATGAAGGAAATGACCTCCAAACTGAGCAATGCACAGCTCCCTCTCTGAAATAAAAAATAATAATAAAAATAAAATAAAGAGACCACAAGAGCATAATACAGTAAATATCATGTCTATGGTGGCAAAAAACCTCTAAGTAGGATGAGAAAATTCATGATCAGAACTATGCATGGTGAAGTGAATGGGAAAAATATAGCAAAATGCAATATAGTGAATGTAAAGCGATTAACGCTACCCGGCGTGCAATGTGAACAATGCTCCTGCGGGTGAAAAAAACAAAAAAGGGGAGGATATGGCTCACCCCACACTCCTAATGTGAGCGTACCCCCCAAAAAAGTGTCGGTGAAATAATGTTTGAAGAGGACATCGTGTAAAAACATGTGCTGGTATGATTAAGGGACTAGGTGAGTGCAATGTGGATGAGGCTAAGATGAGTTGATGAACGAGTTGAGGTCCCACTCAACGTTCAACCCAAACGGAAAGAAGGACCTCAACTCGTGGATCCAGTACGTCTCGAGGCGTGAAACTCCTCGCAGGCGTGACTCACCTCTCCAGTGTGGAATAAACCTGTCAATAACTTGGAACAAGGTTCCCGTGGGGTCCCTATCATGGTGTTCCAAGTAATGACGTGGTACCGTGTGCTTGTCTCTGCCCTTTTTGATTGCCGTCACGTGTTCGTTGACACGAACAGAGAAAGTTCTGATCGTGCGACCCACATACTGCTTGTGACAGGGGCAGGTTATCAAATAGACAATGTATTGTGAAGAACACGTGGTGAAGTGCTTCATGTGATAAATACGGGAGGTAACCATGGACTTGAATGTAACACTCTTGCGTCTTCCCCCGATGTTATAAAGGCAAACCCGGCATTTACGGCAGGGGTAGTAACCTTTGCATTCCTGAAAAAAGGACACCTTCTTGGGGGGGTCTATTATGTTTGGAGCGATCTGTCCCTGAATGGACCTCGCTCCTCTGAAGACCACCGAGGCCCGGTTGGGTAAAACGGGCCCTAGTAGTCTATCATTCTGTAATATTCCCCAATGTTTTTGGATAATACCTTTAATTTGATTGGATTGAATAGAATGAGTGGTGAAAAAAGATAGTTTTGCATTAAATGTAGTGTTATCTTTGGGACGTTCCATGAGCGTTGTCTGTCTTTCAGTAAGCAAAGCTCTATTGATTTCGCTGTCTAGAAGGTGAGGATCGTACCCCTTATCAAGGAATCTACCCCTGAGAACTTTAGATTGCGATATGAAGTCGGAAGTTTGGGTACAGTTGCGCCTCAGTCTCAAAAACTGGCTGCGGGGCACCGACCGAAGCCACTGTTCCCGATGGCAGCTATCGATCGGAATGTACCCATTCCGATCCGTGGGTTTGAAGTAGGTACGGAACTCTAGGTGTTGGTGCACCACTGAAATTTCCAGGTCAAGGAAATGTACTTTCGCTGTACTGGCTTCAAAAGTCAACGAAATCCCCCTATCGTTGGCATTAAGAATATTCATGAAGCCCTCAAGAGATGCCAGATCTCCCTCCCACAGGAGGAGGATGTCGTCTATGTACCTAGCCCAAAGAACCAGCTCGGGTCTCCGGGCAGCATAGACGACATCCTCCTCCCACTGGGCCATAAAAAGGTTGGCGAGACTGGGGGCAAATTTAGCCCCCATAGCCACACCCCTCTGTTGCAAAAAGAAACGGTCTTGAAACCAGAAGTAGTTATGTCTGGTTGCGAATTTTAGCAGCTGCATGATGAAGTTGCGCTGCAATGTAGGTAGTCTTCCATCTCTTAAGAGGTGGTTTTCCACAGCCTCGAAACCCAGATGGTGTGGTATGCAGGTATATAATGCTGCTACATCAGCTGTTACTAAAAGAGTACCTTTTTTAATTGAAACCGATTCCAATAATTTAATTGTATCCCTGGTATCCTTCAGGTAAGAGGGGGTGGTTTGGACCAGAGGTTGTAAATAGAAGTCCACGTATTTGCCAATCCTCGCCGTGACCGAATCGATCCCGCTGACAATAGGCCTGCCGGGAGGATTGGTGGGGTTCTTGTGAACTTTAGGGAGGTAGTATATGGCGGGAATACGTGGTACTTGGGGGACTAGAAAACATTTTTCTTTTTTGTTAAGAATTCCCAGAGAGAAACCTTCCTCGATCAATTCCAAAAGGGCCTTTTTAAAGGGAACTGTGGGGTCCCTCGGGATGCACTGATAAGTGTCAGAATCGCTTAAAATCCTATTCATCTCTTTAAGATAATCTACTTTGTCAAGAATGACAATGCCCCCGCCCTTGTCAGCCGGGCGGATGACAAGGTTCTTGTTTTCACATAATGATTTTAGACCGGTCTTGATGACAGGTTTAACATAAAGACGTTTCTGACGTTTGGCTAATCTATCCAGGTCCTCAAGGACCAAACTTTTGAAGACCTGGATGGAGGGAGCCGTGGTGCCCGGGGGATTGAATAGGGATGGGTTAGACAATCCCGAATGGACAATTTGGGGGTGTGGAGATGTTACCTCTGTAGAGGGTGCCATTCCACTATGGGGAGATGTCAATACTTGTGTGGTGGTTGAAACAATGGTCTGTTGAGTGGGGGGAGTTATTTTGGTGAGAAAGTGCCTCTGTACACTAAGTTTTCGGGTAAACTTGAGCACATCAATGAATGTTGCAAAATGATTAAGTGGTTTAGGTGGTACAAACTTGAGTCCTCTGTCCAAAACCGACTTTTCAGCTTCTGTTAGTACAGCTGAACTCAAATTAAAAATACCCGTACCTCTTACACTCTTTTCCTTTTGGCGTTGGACCCTCCTCCCCCCTCTGGTCCCTCTTTTCTGTCTGAATTTCCTGGGTGGTAATCTGTACCTCTCTGAAAATCCTGGGATTGGTTGGGGCCTGGCCTACCTTGATTGTAACTGTAAGGGGAACGATGGTAGTAATCATCCTCTCTTTCATAATGAGAGTATGTACCTCCATACCTTTCATAAGGGACCTTGTCCCTAAGGGGACTATATCTATTGTTAACATGAATGGGGGAATGGTAATTATAGTCCAGACTCCGCCGTTGAGGAGTGTGGTAATTACGGGGATCTCCATGATTGGAAGGGGGTACCCATGCATTACTCTTATAGTGAGGATCAAAGGGGTGTCCTCTGGACCGCCCCCTAGTCCTTGGGGCGCCCCTCCCTGCCCGGTTTCCCGGTGGGGGAGGACCCCCAGAAGATCTGGGGGGTCCTTGCACTGCCCCTTTTTTAGGAGGGGGGGGTTCTCTAGACTCTGATTTATGTGGAGGTTGGTAAACAAGTGTTCGGTCTAAATTGGCTGTTGTTGCCATGGCCGTTTCTATGGATGGAGGGTCTCCATTGGCAACCGGAGGAGTGTTAAGTTTTTTCTGCCAATTGAAGACCGAACGTGTGGTGTAGTCAGTGAAGTCTCTATTGTACTTCTTTTGTTTTTTATTTCTCTGTTCCCTCTCTTCTTTTTCCAAAGTATTTTTTAGAGAAGTGGATAGTGAAATATATTCTGCCGAGGTTTTATGTGGAGTTAACTTGTCCTTTGAATCCCTAATTTCGATGTCAATGAGGGACAGTTTTGTCTGTTTTTTATCTAGTAGGAATCTTAATAATTTTAAGCCCTCCTCATTGAAAAATTTGAACCATAGTTCTAAATCTGCCTCGTCTTGCTGGGGGTGGACGTCCCACCTCAAACCCCTGGGAACCATCTGTTCCTTAACGTATTGCTCAAGGAAAGCGGTATCCCATTGGAGGTGTAATTCGCTGACCATCAGATTTTTAAGTCTCATGAACATACCCCCTAGTTCGGTATTGGGACTGGTGTGTGTGAATACACCATCGGTGTTTAAGGACCTGGAGGTCCTATATTCAAACACATCCATAGAAAGTGTGTAGAAATGTGTGATAGCAGCTGTGTAGAAAAGTCAAGTAAACAAGTGCAAAGATAGGGAAGGTATACACTGCGCTAAAAACAAACAATGGTGCAGAGCAGCTACATACAGGGTGACGAAAACCATAAAAACATATGAAAAGAGAAAATGTAGCGCATAAAATGTACAAACAATATTAAGGTCATGGAAATGACTGACAAACGAATGTCCATATATGATTTGAACACTGGTATAGAAACTTATAGGTCTCTAAATGATGGTAGATGAAGTCAGAGTCTAGAGAACCCCCCCCTCCTAAAAAAGGGGCAGTGCAAGGACCCCCCAGATCTTCTGGGGGTCCTCCCCCACCGGGAAACCGGGCAGGGAGGGGCGCCCCAAGGACTAGGGGGCGGTCCAGAGGACACCCCTTTGATCCTCACTATAAGAGTAATGCATGGGTACCCCCTTCCAATCATGGAGATCCCCGTAATTACCACACTCCTCAACGGCGGAGTCTGGACTATAATTACCATTCCCCCATTCATGTTAACAATAGATATAGTCCCCTTAGGGACAAGGTCCCTTATGAAAGGTATGGAGGTACATACTCTCATTATGAAAGAGAGGATGATTACTACCATCGTTCCCCTTACAGTTACAATCAAGGTAGGCCAGGCCCCAACCAATCCCAGGATTTTCAGAGAGGTACAGATTACCACCCAGGAAATTCAGACAGAAAAGAGGGACCAGAGGGGGGAGGAGGGTCCAACGCCAAAAGGAAAAGAGTGTAAGAGGTACGGGTATTTTTAATTTGAGTTCAGCTGTACTAACAGAAGCTGAAAAGTCGGTTTTGGACAGAGGACTCAAGTTTGTACCACCTAAACCACTTAATCATTTTGCAACATTCATTGATGTGCTCAAGTTTACCCGAAAACTTAGTGTACAGAGGCACTTTCTCACCAAAATAACTCCCCCCACTCAACAGACCATTGTTTCAACCACCACACAAGTATTGACATCTCCCCATAGTGGAATGGCACCCTCTACAGAGGTAACATCTCCACACCCCCAAATTGTCCATTCGGGATTGTCTAACCCATCCCTATTCAATCCCCCGGGCACCACGGCTCCCTCCATCCAGGTCTTCAAAAGTTTGGTCCTTGAGGACCTGGATAGATTAGCCAAACGTCAGAAACGTCTTTATGTTAAACCTGTCATCAAGACCGGTCTAAAATCATTATGTGAAAACAAGAACCTTGTCATCCGCCCGGCTGACAAGGGCGGGGGCATTGTCATTCTTGACAAAGTAGATTATCTTAAAGAGATGAATAGGATTTTAAGCGATTCTGACACTTATCAGTGCATCCCGAGGGACCCCACAGTTCCCTTTAAAAAGGCCCTTTTGGAATTGATCGAGGAAGGTTTCTCTCTGGGAATTCTTAACAAAAAAGAAAAATGTTTTCTAGTCCCCCAAGTACCACGTATTCCCGCCATATACTACCTCCCTAAAGTTCACAAGAACCCCACCAATCCTCCCGGCAGGCCTATTGTCAGCGGGATCGATTCGGTCACGGCGAGGATTGGCAAATACGTGGACTTCTATTTACAACCTCTGGTCCAAACCACCCCCTCTTACCTGAAGGATACCAGGGATACAATTAAATTATTGGAATCGGTTTCAATTAAAAAAGGTACTCTTTTAGTAACAGCTGATGTAGCAGCATTATATACCTGCATACCACACCATCTGGGTTTCGAGGCTGTGGAAAACCACCTCTTAAGAGATGGAAGACTACCTACATTGCAGCGCAACTTCATCATGCAGCTGCTAAAATTCGCAACCAGACATAACTACTTCTGGTTTCAAGACCGTTTCTTTTTGCAACAGAGGGGTGTGGCTATGGGGGCTAAATTTGCCCCCAGTCTCGCCAACCTTTTTATGGCCCAGTGGGAGGAGGATGTCGTCTATGCTGCCCGGAGACCCGAGCTGGTTCTTTGGGCTAGGTACATAGACGACATCCTCCTCCTGTGGGAGGGAGATCTGGCATCTCTTGAGGGCTTCATGAATATTCTTAATGCCAACGATAGGGGGATTTCGTTGACTTTTGAAGCCAGTACAGCGAAAGTACATTTCCTTGACCTGGAAATTTCAGTGGTGCACCAACACCTAGAGTTCCGTACCTACTTCAAACCCACGGATCGGAATGGGTACATTCCGATCGATAGCTGCCATCGGGAACAGTGGCTTCGGTCGGTGCCCCGCAGCCAGTTTTTGAGACTGAGGCGCAACTGTACCCAAACTTCCGACTTCATATCGCAATCTAAAGTTCTCAGGGGTAGATTCCTTGATAAGGGGTACGATCCTCACCTTCTAGACAGCGAAATCAATAGAGCTTTGCTTACTGAAAGACAGACAACGCTCATGGAACGTCCCAAAGATAACACTACATTTAATGCAAAACTATCTTTTTTCACCACTCATTCTATTCAATCCAATCAAATTAAAGGTATTATCCAAAAACATTGGGGAATATTACAGAATGATAGACTACTAGGGCCCGTTTTACCCAACCGGGCCTCGGTGGTCTTCAGAGGAGCGAGGTCCATTCAGGGACAGATCGCTCCAAACATAATAGACCCCCCCAAGAAGGTGTCCTTTTTTCAGGAATGCAAAGGTTACTACCCCTGCCGTAAATGCCGGGTTTGCCTTTATAACATCGGGGGAAGACGCAAGAGTGTTACATTCAAGTCCATGGTTACCTCCCGTATTTATCACATGAAGCACTTCACCACGTGTTCTTCACAATACATTGTCTATTTGATAACCTGCCCCTGTCACAAGCAGTATGTGGGTCGCACGATCAGAACTTTCTCTGTTCGTGTCAACGAACACGTGACGGCAATCAAAAAGGGCAGAGACAAGCACACGGTACCACGTCATTACTTGGAACACCATGATAGGGACCCCACGGGAACCTTGTTCCAAGTTATTGACAGGTTTATTCCACACTGGAGAGGTGAGTCACGCCTGCGAGGAGTTTCACGCCTCGAGACGTACTGGATCCACGAGTTGAGGTCCTTCTTTCCGTTTGGGTTGAACGTTGAGTGGGACCTCAACTCGTTCATCAACTCATCTTAGCCTCATCCACATTGCACTCACCTAGTCCCTTAATCATACCAGCACATGTTTTTACACGATGTCCTCTTCAAACATTATTTCACCGACACTTTTTTGGGGGGTACGCTCACATTAGGAGTGTGGGGTGAGCCATATCCTCCCCATTTTTGGTTTTTTTCACCCGCAGGAGCATTGTTCACATTGCACGCCGGGTAGCGTTAATCGCTTTACATTCACTATATTGCATTTTGCTATATTTTTCCCATTCACTTCACCATGCATAGTTCTGATCATGAATTTTCTCATCCTACTTAGAGGTTTTTTGCCACCATAGACATGATATTTACTGTATTATGCTCTTGTGGTCTCTTTATTTTATTTTTATTATTATTTTTTATTTCAGAGAGGGAGCTGTGCATTGCTCAGTTTGGAGGTCATTTCCTTCATTGCTCGGCTCCCCCTCACATGTACTGTCCCACTCCATATGTTACTATTGTAAATTTCCATCCCTCAGACAATTATTACCAGTTTCCCATCATTTCAGGTGGGGTTCTGGGTCATTGCCTGTATGGAATGTCACTTCCGGGGACACCGGGGAGGAGCGTGCGAGCCGACGCTGAGAACGCCTGGTTCTATGCACGCCCCCCCCCCCCTCCTCCCTCCTCCTCTCCGATTACCAGACACAATGGTCACATGACAGCGGACGGACGTCGGGCGGGCTTCGCGCCCTGACGTCATTTCTCTGTCACTTCCGGGGATATGGAGGAGGAATATGGGAGCTGACGCTGGGAACGTCTGGTTCCACGCACTCTCCTCCTCCCTCCGCCTCCCAGATTGTCGGAGACAATGGTCATGTGACAGTGGACGGACGTCGGGCGGGCTCTGCGCCCTGACGTCATTTCCCTGTGTCTGTCACTTAGGGGTTGGGCGGCGCCGACCGAGGCTTCCTGGCTCCACAGCGATTGGCTGCCGGCCCCGCCCGTCCCCAGTCATTGAGTTTCTGATTGGCACTGACCCTTCTGCAATTCTAAACAAGCACTAAAGTGTCAGCAATGATAGTATCTAGCTAGAAGGTTCAGTTTTTCAGTTTTTTTGTTTCCTTACTAACAATAAAGCGACGGAGGCTGCACAATCTAATTTTTGTTGTATGAGAAGTCTGCTTTGTGGTATTTAATAGGTTAAATATATACCATCAATGTAAACTAATGATGTTATACACCTGTTATGTCTAGTCAGGTGCGATCAGGTGACCCCATTCATCCAATGGGGAAAGCTGTTTGCCAACACATACAATTCCTTTTTTTGAATGTTTTCTCATAAATATAAGGCAACTTGGAGGGGATGCTGTATGCCCCAGTAGACGATCCATCGATCGAAACGCGTCGGGCGCTTTCAGCATCCTTCTTGTTGCCCACTCTTTGTTTTTATACGCTGTGATCACATTTTATTATTGCCTGGCTTTTTTAGCAATAAAAATCCCATTTTGTTTTATCTACGCCATGTGGAGCCTGTTTGTTTTTTCTCCACATACCCTTTGAGAGACCCTATCCGTCTTCACCTCAACTTTCTACGTGAAGCACCATTCCCTCTGATTCGCACCTTGGCCATCCTTTGGGAGGACCCACCTGGCGACCCCGGGAGATCCACACAGAGTTTGACCCAGAAGGTTCGCAGAGCTGTGATGTTCGTGTTTCAGGCCCTGAGAGGCAACCCGCTCGTATGACTCTCTGTCGCTGACTAGGGAGTCCACCATTTCTGGGCGATATCCCATGCTCCTCTGCTGTTCCATTCCACTCACTGGACTTCATCTACCATCATTTAGAGACCTATAAGTTTCTATACCAGTGTTCAAATCATATATGGACATTCGTTTGTCAGTCATTTCCATGACCTTAATATTGTTTGTACATTTTATGCGCTACATTTTCTCTTTTCATATGTTTTTATGGTTTTCGTCACCCTGTATGTAGCTGCTCTGCACCATTGTTTGTTTTTAGCGCAGTGTATACCTTCCCTATCTTTTTACATTGTACCCCTACCCATTCACCAAAAAAAGTGTCAAAAATAAAACACATTACACATGTTTTTAAAGTAATTTATTAAGGCAGCTCCGTCGTCTCTTTCGATCTGTTCTCCCCTCCGACTCTTCTGTGTCCGCTGACTTCTTCTGCCTCTGCCGGTTCTTCTCCCCTCTCCAGTTCTTTTCCGCTCTCTCAGGTTCTTCTCCCTCTGTTTGCTGTCTTTTGCCGGGTCTCCTCCGCTATCTTCTCGCTCTTTTGCTCGCTCTTTTGCCTGGTCTTCTCGGCTGTCTTCTCCCTCTGTTCTTCTTCTGATGTTAACTCAACGCTCTCTCCCGCTCTAATGCCGGGTGCGTGGTGGGCCACTACTTATATTGGCATGGGGCAGGGTCACCGGAGGCACGCCTCTTATGACGTCACCGTCCATCATGCCCCGGGCGGTGATTTCATAAGGGGCGGGGACTCCGGATGATGTCACACGGTGACCCCGCCCCATGCCAATATAAGTAGTGGCACACCGCGCACCCAGCATTAGAGCGGGAGTGTTGAGTCAACATCAGAAGAAGAACAGAGGGAGAAGACAGCAGGCAAAAGAGCGAGCAAAAGAGTGAGAAGATAGCGGAGGAGACCCGGCAGAAGACAGCGGACAGAGGGAGAAATACCGGAGAGAGAGCAGAGAAGAACCGGAGACGGGAGAAGAACTGGCAGAGGCAAAAGACGTCAGCGGCAGAAGACGCCAGTGGAGGATACAGAAGAGCTGGAGAGGGGAGAACAGATCCAAAGAGACAATAGAACTGCCTTAATAAATTACTTTAAAAACCTGTGTAATGTGTTTTATTTTTGACACTTTTTTTAGGTGAATGGGTACAATGTACCCCATGCTCATTCACATAATGGGGGGCCGGGATCTGGGGGGCCCCCTTGTTAAAGGGGCTTCCAGGTTACAATAAGCCCCCCGCCTGCAGACCCCGACAACCAACGGCCAGGGTTGTCGGGAAGAGGCCCTTGTCCTCATCAACATGGGGACAAGGTGCTTTGGGGTGGTGGGAGTGCAGGGCCCCATGCCCCAAAGCACCCACCCCCCCCCATGTTGAGGGCATGCGGCCTGGTACAGTTCGGGGGGGGCTCGCTTGTCCCCACCCCCTTTCCTGACCTGCTGGGCTGTGTGCTCGGATAAGGGTCTGGTATGGATTTTGGGAGGACCCCAACGCTGTTTTTTTGGCAGTGCCTGGTATTACCGAGGGTTAAAGTCGGATCCCTGTTCATTAATGTCGGACGCATGCCGGACTTCAAGTCGCAGGGCAAAGTCGGATCCAAAGTGGTACGACTGTCGTGTCCTACCAGTCTGAACCCGGCCTCATGGAAGGGTGGCAAGAAGAAAGACATTGGTGAAAGAAAGCCATAAGAAGTCCCGTTTGCAGTTTGCGAGAAGCCATGTGGAGGACACAGCAAACATGTGGAAGAAGGTGCTCTGGTCAGATGAGACCAAAACTGAACTGAAATATCCCTCTCTAGATGTGCAAAGCTGGTAGAGACATCCCCAAAAAGACTTGCATCTGTAATTGCAGAGAAGGGGGGTTCTACAAAGTATTGACTCCGGGGGACATCATACAAATGTACCCCCACACTTTTCACATATTTATTTGTAAAAACAAATTGGAAAACCATTTATCATTTTCCTTCCACTTTACAATTATGTGCCACTTTGTGTTGGTCTATCACATAAAATCCCAATAAAATACATTTACGTTTTTGGTTGCAACATGATAAAATGTGGAAAATTCCAAGAGGTGTGAATACTTTTTCAAGGCAATGTGTGCCCTGTCCTTCTGTCCCTCTGCTCTCCCCCCCCCTTACAATAGCCAACATCTCTAGACTGCAGTTAGTTGTTATGCTAATACAGCAGCTGTAGAAAATGCTACTCTAAAAAAAAAAGAATGCCCAACACAGTGTTTATAAACATCGTTCAGACAGACGATAGAGACATACAAAGTAACATTTTCTGATCAATGTTTATAAACAATGTTACTTTATATCCCTTTATCTCTCGAAATCGACATTGTTACTTTTATATTTTTTGTACTCTGTTTATTTATCTGCAGATCATAACAGTTGCGGTTGAATTGCTTGTCAAGTTAACGACACCCCAAAATCAGTTCGCCAAACAACCATGTGATCCGATTCTGGTGTGGCAAAAAAAAGTGCCCTGCGCGATTTTGGTGCAGATGCGCTGCGATTTGAGCCATACAGAATGTTTGGCACAAATCGCACTACTGCAGAAGCGCATGTGATCTGAATAGGAATGCGGTGCGATTCCTGTTCAAATCACATGCGGTTCTTGCCCCACATCAGTGTGAACCGGCACTCGAACATCCATACACTCATTTATAATAGAACATTGGGGTTGATTTACTAAAACTGGAGAGTGCAAAATCTGGTGCACCTGTGCACGGTAGCCAATCAGCTTCTAACTTTAGCTTGTCTAGTTAAGCTTTGACAAAAAAAACCTGGAAGTTGATTTCTATGCAGAGCTGCACCAGATTTTGCACTCTCCAGTTTTCGTAAATCAATCCCTATGTCCAATCCCTCATTAAAGCGATATTAAAGCTTTTTTTTATTATTATTAAAATAACAAACGTAATACTCACCTGCTTTGTGAAGTGGTTTTTGCACAGAGCAGCCCCGATCCTCCACTTCTGGGGCCCCCTGCTGACACACAGACTCCTCCCCCTGCCCAGTGCCCTCATTGAAAACTGCTTTCCATGGGGGGGGCACCTGTGCTTGCTTGCTCCCGAGCTGCCCTGTCTGGGTCTATTGACACAGAGCAGGTGGCTTGGCCCCCACCTTGCTTGGCACAGCATTTGATTGACAGTGCTCCCGCTGCTATCAATCTGCCCAGGGAGGAGGGAAACAGTGGCGAGAGCCCCCACCTTACCTGGATCGGTCTCAGGTAAGTATAGGGGGGGGGGTTTGCAGCACAGGTCTTGGTATTGTGCATGCTCCCTCCCGAGCCGCCCTGTCTGTGTCTATTCAATAAAGGTAAAACTCGCAGACCTTGAGGACCGCTCGAGAAGAAATAATGTCAAAATCAGAGGAGTACCTGAATCGGTCCTTCCTACAGACCTGCACAAATATGCGGTTTGTATGTTGCGATTGAACGCAACATCGCATACCAAAACCAAAATATCTGGATGCATCGGTCCCTAGGGACATCCTGATGAAGGTCCATTTTTTTCCCTACCAAAGAGAAGCTACTAGCAAAAGCCAGATCAGCTCCAGATCTTCCTGAACCTTATAATGGAATACACCCATATGCGAATCTCTCCCAGTACACCCTCAATCTGAGGAAGCAGATGAAAACCATTACTAAGGCCCTTAACAATCACAAGACATCATACAAATGGCGCCATCCGGCCACTGTGGTGATCACCAAAAACGGGACAACACACATAGTATCTAACCCTAAAGATGGCCTTCAACTCCTGCATTAATGGGAAATCATTCCTGAACATCCCAGAAATGAGAACCCCTTCAACTCTGGACCACAGCACCATGGACGTCAGTAAAGGGAATTTCGAAAATCTACAGAAAAATGAAGTATCCCATGGCAACTAACCACACCAACGAACAAAACCCCCGGTCCGGCTACTAGCTAAGTTACACCTGGTTTGTTTATTCTGTTGAACATTGCCCTCACTTCTGGTCGGCATCTTGAATCCACTTACTGACTTTTTGAGTTCTAGTTTGAATTTTTTTTTTCTCATCTTCTTTTGTTTGCTCAACTACTACTAGCAATTACTTGGTCTACAGACTTTTGACCTCTTTATTTCTCAAGCGGTGGCTGTCCGGGGCGTTATACTCAAGAACACAAGCAATAACTGTATTATATGCTTTATTGTTTATACAGACAGATACCTTGTGTGGTTATATACACCAGGACCTCCAAGGAACCTCCAGCAGATGCCTGATCCAGCTCACCCATCGACGGACAGCCACCAGAACAGACAACCGTAAGTCTTTGTCACAGGCTACACTACCCACCTCACCATCATTATGGATATCATTATGATGGTGAGGTGGATAGTGTAGTCTGTGACAAAGACTTACGGTATCAACATATTATCCATTAATGCGAAGGGCCTGAACCATCCAGCCAAGCGAGCATCCCTGTGGAAAGCGGCATTAACCCACAACAGTGATATCCTATGTGTTCAGGAAACACACTTTGCCAAAGATAATACCCCCTATTGCCAACACAAATCTTTTCCACACATCTACAAAGCATGCTACTCTAGGAAGCAAAGGGGAGTTCTCATAGCTATTAGAGACACTGTCTCATTCCAGCTGCAGGACTGTATCCTAGATCCAGAAGGAAGATACATCATCCTGCTATGTACCATAGAAAATACTACATACACCATTGTGACTTTATATGCCCCTAATAAGAGGCAAATATCATTTCTCAAAGCTACGCTAAAAAAAAAATTAAAAGTGTACAACAAGGACACTTGCTGATATGCGGGGACTTTAACTTAGTACCGGACAACGACATGGACTCATCCTCTGGTCCCAAGAAATTCGCCTCACCATAAATTCTTTCCTAACAGCTAGTGATTTGTATGATGTTTGGAGGTCTTGTCATGCGGCTGAGCGGGACTACACGTGCCTTTCCCGCGTGTCATAACACCTACTCTCGTATAGACCTGTTTATTACTGATATGTGGTTACTACAAAATATTCATACCTTCCGCATCCACACCATCACCTGGTCAGACCACGCACCTATTAGAGTTAAAATCATAAACAAAATATCCAACCAAACCACACTCCTACATTTGGCTTGTGAACAACTTCCTCCTTCAGAACCCATCTAATGCTACCTTCCTATCCCAAAAATTGGAGGAGTTTTTCACTACAAATGCAGGATCAGTGGCTGACCCGCTGGTTTTGTGGAACGCCCATAAATCTTTTATAAGAAGTTTCTTTATACAATTGGGTTCCACCCTCAAGAAACAAAGACTGCAGAAACCACAAGACTTGACTACATCTATTGCAGCTGCAGATTTCAAAACCAAATCCTATCCCTCACCAGTATTACAATCCCAGATTTTTAAACTAAGACACGAGCTTCGAGCAATGCTTCTAGAAAGCTTTGAAATGAACCAACGGAAACTCAAGGCTAGATCTTACGTCACCAATAACAAAGCAGGGAAAGCCATGGCAAACCGAATTAAAGGACACCGACTAAAGTCTAGAATTGCACACCTATTTCACCCGTACACACATGACAAACTTCTAAATCCTCAATCTATAGCCGATGCATTCCACACTTATTATAGTGAACTTTACAACCTTAAGGTAGATGGCTACACTCACCAACCAGATCAAACAGAGATCCAATCCTTTCTCGACCACATAAAACTCCCATCTTCAACATCTGATCATCTCTTGTACTCAAATTCACCCTTCACCGTAGAGGAAATTCGAAAAACTATTGAACAACTTCCAAACTCCAAATCTCCGGGCCCAGGCGGCTTCTCCGGGGAATATTTCAAAACATTCCACTCAATTCTATCCCCACACCTATGTGAATTATACAACCATGCAACATCATTCTCCTATTTCCCAGAAGAAATGCTATCTGCTCATGTAATAACCCTACCGAAACCGGGAAAAGAACCCAACACTCCCCAAAATTTTCGTCCCATATCTTTGTTAAATCTTGATCTCAAGATACATGCAAAATTTATAGCTAATAGACTAATAGATATCCTACCCTCATTAATTCATAAGGACCAAACTGGTTTCACTAGGGGTTGCCAGACTTCTGATGCAACCAGAATATTTATCAACATTATTCACCACACAAACTCGACTGGAACGCCTTCTCTGCTTCTATCTAAGGATGCAGAGAAGGCGTTCGATAGAATCCTCCGGGCCATACTTGCCCTCTATACCAATCCATCGGCACAAGTGTACACGTCCAACCTTCTATCCACCAGGTTTCGCATCACGAACGGTACACGGCAGGGCTGCCCACTATCTCCCTTGATTTTCAATTTAGTAATGGAGCCTCTAGCTGAGCACATCAGGTCCAACCCCATAATAACTGGTATTGACATTAATGATCAAACCCGTAAAATCAGTCTGTTTGCAGACGACGTAATTTTAATGCTAACCCACCCAGCATCATCCTTCCCTAAAGTCCAAAAAACCCTAAACTGGTTTGGTAATGTATCCTACTACAAGGCAAATGCAACTAAATCCCACATATTAGATCTCGGAATAGACGCGGTAACAAGAAACCTCCTACAAAATTAATTCCCTTACAAATGGGCAGACTCTAGCATTTCCTACTTAGGTATCCAACTCACAAGATCCACAAAATCCCTCTTCCAACATAATTACATTCCCCTACGGTTCAAAATTCAGAATGACCTTCAAAATGTGGCCAAACTTGAATTGTCCTGGTGGGGAATACTTGCTGTGTTCAAAATTATTCAACTCCCACAAATACTTTATATTTTCAGATCTCTCCCTATCCCAATCCCTGCCAGCCAGTTTAGATCCCTCTAATCCTTATTATCAAGATATGTTTGGAATGGGAGGAAATTCAGATGTTCTCATTCCAAATTGATCAAACACAGAATGTTCAGAGCTGTAGGGTACATAGACTTTCATGACTATTTCTCAGCCTCGGTATTGACCCAATTGAAAGAATGGTTCTTGCCATCCCCATCTAAACACTGGGGATCTATAGAAGCACAGTACAGTCCACACAATCCCATAAAGCTGTGGTTATACAGTGCTCAACTGGGAGCGCAAATCCCATCCTACTTTTCTCCAACTATGATAGTGACGATTAAAACATGGATGAGATTACTTCAACAAACCCAACAATATACACCAAACACTACCCTAGATGTTCCTCTATGGGCACTAAACCACCTCATAGCTCAGGTTTCCCTCATGACCTGGACTAAAAAAGGCATAACACATCTTCATAGCCTGTATGACAAAGGATCTCTCAAATCTTTTCCTTCTATCCAAAAGGAATTAGACTTACCTCAAATTGATCTATACAAATATCTACAAGTCAGACACTGTCCTAAAAACCTAACACATATCCATCAAACCCTCCCAACTCCAGCATGGGCCTTTTTAACATCCAGCCTACCATTGAAAAAAGGTATCACACTGTTTTACAACATCTTCCAACAGAAGACCAGTTTCACTAACTCTGCCCCCACTTACAATGGGAAACAGATTTAAAACAATCCTTCACCTCTCTACAGTGGCAAAGAGCGTGCAAGCTCACTCAAAAAGTCACCAGTTGTTCCACATTGTGGGAAATAACTGTTAAAATAGCCTTGAGATGGTATCTCACCCCTGCTAAAATTTCCAGAATCGATACCAACAGCACTGATAGATGTTGGAGACAATGCGGACTAAGGGGGGAGTCTCCTCTGGAGCTGCCCTAAACTTCTCTTATACTGGTCGGAGATCTTTAATATCATATCAGACTTTACACAGACCATGATCATACCAAATCCATCACTGGCAATTCTATCTCTAGGAATTGATGACTACCCTCCGAAACTGCAACACACCATTATACACATACTTCAAGATGCAAGACTAACAATAACAAGACACTGAAAAACCACACACCTCCAACAATAGCTGAAGCAATTGACCTAACTAGCCTACACTGCACATATGGAAGGATGATGGCGTCCTGCTCCGGACGACTCCAAACCTCCACTACTCAATGATCTCCTTGGACCTCCTGGTATACGAATATTGGGTTAATCCCACTTCCTTGAGTATGCATGAAGATATCTCACTTAACGATGAGAAAGCTAAGCTCTCTCTCAGACACAGAAAGCTCCCGTTGGGGTGTCCAAGGAGAGTTGGCTCTGCATAATACTTATTACCATTAATCCTACCTGTTGGTTGGAGTCGAACACTATAATGCGTTGACAAGCTTTACACTTCATGTCCATTTTTTTTCCAAATGTTTACATATTTGCTATGTTCTTGCTTTGTGATGGTTACTTTACCATATAATTGTTATGACCATATAAGTGTTATTTTCATTTTATTGGAAAATAAATAAAAACCTATTGAAAAAAAAAAGTAATAATAATAGTAAAATAAACAGTGAATGTGGATGAAGATGTGATCAATGTCCTGATCAATACAATAATCAATTAGTAATCAGAATAAAATACATTATAAGTTAATGTGGATGGAGATGTGATCAATGCCCTGATTGATGCAATATCCACCAAGTAATACAAATAAAATAAATGATCGGTGAATGTGGATAGAAATGTTATCAATGTCCTGATTAATACAATAATCAATAAGTAATAATTATAAGAAGAATAAACTCTGGGTCAATGTAGAGATGTGGTCAATTCAATAATCAATAGGTAATAATAAAAAGAATAAAGTCTCAGTGAATGTAGAGCGAGATGTGATCAATACCCTGATCAATGCAACAATCAATAAGTAATAATAAGAATATACTCTCGGTGAATGTAGAGAGAGATGTGATCAATGTCCTGATCAATACAACAATTAATAAGTAATAAGAATAAAATAAGTTTTCATTGAATGTGGACAGAGATGTGACCAATGTCCTGATCAATTCAATAATCAATAAGTAATAATAAGAAGAACAAACTCTCTGTGAATGTAGAGAGATGTGATTAATGTCATGATCAATTTAATAATCAATAAGTAATAATAAGAAGAATAAACTCTCTTTGAATGTTGAGAGAAATGTGATCAATGTCCTGATCAATACAACAATTAATAAGTAATAAGAATAAAATAAGTTTTCATTGAATGTGGACAGAGATGTGACCAAAGTTCTAATCAATTCAATAATCAATAAGTAATAATAAGAAGAAGAAACTCTTGGTGAATGTAGAGAGAGATGTGATCAATGTTCTGATCATTTCATTAATCAATAAGTAATACAAATAAAATAAACTATTAGTGAATATGGATAGAGATGTGATCAATGTCCTGACTGATACAATAATCAATAAGTAATAATAATAGGGGGTGTGTGGCCTGGCACCGTACCAAGATGGACGCATAGTTCTGGAGCTCCCGTCCACGAGGCCCAGCAACGTTAGCATTCGGCTACCACACGGATCCCTCACCACTGAAAAATAGAGAGAACATCCAGGAGTGTGTCAGCGACAAGGTCAGCACTGAGCCTTGACGATCTCCGCGGTGTCTCCTCGGATATAAAAAAACACGCTCTCTGCTGCCATCTCAGACTTAAGAGTGGACATACAAGCCATAGCTATAAGGGCGGAGGAGGTTGAAATAACACAGGCCTGCCATGATGTCTCCCTCTGCCACATACAACAACTGACCGAATCACATGCCATACATCTGAGGGAAATCAACCGCCACATGGAGGATCTGGACAACAGAGGGAGACGCTGCAACCTCAGGGTATGGGAGATCCCTGAATCCATAGACCCCAGCCACCTCTCACAAGCGGTCACCAATATCTTTAATGACCTCCTAGAAAGACCCCCGGACACACCAATCGCCTTTGAGCGCATACACAGAGTGCTCCACCAGAGGAGGAAAGACACAGACCCCCCCTAAGGATGCAGGATGCTGCCTCAAGGATTTCCCGCTCAAGGTAGAAATTTTTCATAATGCTAGAGGCAGAAATCAACTATCTTTCAGGGGATCTAATATTAAGATCTTTCAACATCACTTTGCAGCGCAGAAGGGAACTGAGGCCCCTACTTGACGCGCTGTGGGCGGGATCCATCCTATGGAAGTTTCCCATCTGCCTGTCGGTAACACACCAGGGGCGTACAGCGAACCTCAGAGTCCCTGAGGATTTAGACCATTTTTGCTCTAATCTAGACTTACCACTCAAAGACCTACCTTGGTACAGCGAATTCAGACTACCTTCACTCAACAGGGCAACATCCATGGATGGAGTGGACGAGGCAGGCAACTTCAGCATAAGATGCCGCCGCCGCCACCATGCACAGCACCCTCCTCCACCCCACTCTCCTCAAAAAGCCTCAGAAATTCTGAGGAATGGCAGTCCCGCGGGTTCACCAGCACACCACAGAGCACAGATCCATTGACCAAGTAAAACTCATTGATATCGCTACTTACATGACACAAGAACTTTATTCTTACAGTTTGTCGCCATATACCTAACTGTGATTGACACCACCGCAATTTTACCGCGCTGTGCTCACCCATGCTAAAACCTCAGTACCTAAGCCATAAGGGTTCCAACGTTCAATTTACCTAAGGCACAAATTCCTCTGATACGGCTGCCATAGAATCGGGACACACAAAACTTACTCCACTTGCAATCAAGGAGAGACTGCTGAAATAATTCTTGCTGCACTTATCTATTCTACTAAATACAAGTGTAACCTACAAGTACCCATCTCAGAAATCTGGACAGCTTGAACCACCCCATATGCATACCAAACATCTTTGATATAAAACCCGAGAGTACTGCTCACTATTCATATACCCATATATAAAGACGTCTTGCCTAGGTCATACTGAAGGAATGGAGTACACAGATGTGTGTTACACGGCTCTCCCCCATGCCAACTAAGGAACTAGTCGAACAGCCCAGAAGAGGTTTGAGACATACTTTTTTTTCACTGCATAGGTGCCTATACCCCCACCTTACGACCTATGATCCTCGAATCCAAACCACCCTGCTGAAGAGAGCCACGTCAGGACTACTCTATCCAGGAGACTTTCCCAGACCCTCACTACGCTGCTTAGATCAGACACTCGGAACAATAATTTCTCCCTCACCAAACCCCTCTTTACATGCTCGGACTTGAAGACTAAAGTCTATATCACATCTTGCACTAATGGAATGACTGGGGGAATTGAGTATCCCCCCACCCCCCTCCTTTTTTTTCTTTTGCCTTACAATGGTCAGCTGATCTCGCCACTGCTACTCAAGAGAAGAAAGACAAGTATTCTGTACCCTTCATCTTCCTCTTAACCATACCTCTTCCTTGGTGCATCTGTGTCACCATCCTCACTACCTACTGTATTTACTGTGCTCAAACTACCATTCTCCCCTACCTACTACGCATCGCACCTCTTCTACTATTCTGTACTCTCTTTGATTGCGACCCGAGAAGTAATGTCTCATTAGATGTTTTAGTAACAGACTTTTTTGCCTCCTAGTTAACCACAGACTGAGAGGTGCATAGGGGTGAGCACAGGGTGTGCCGGGTGTGCCCAGGCACACCCTAATCACGCCATGAGCATTGGTGTTATCACTCTGTGTAGCAGCAGGAACATGGTAAAGATCTCCCTCTTCCCTGCTCTGCCATAAGAAAAGTGTTTATGCTCTTCTCTTTCACTGTGCAGGCAGGGAGATCAATGTGCCGGGTTCATATATATGTAGACACATACACATGCATGTGTGCTTGAGCTTAAGGGTGCACACCCTAATGCAATAGGCTATGGAGAGGTGCAACTAAATGCACGCTCTCCTGTATCTTACCTCGGGCGATCTGAGAGGGAGGTGTTCAGGTACGGGTTCCACACTCTCCACTAAATATACAATAGGTCAGTGGTTCTCAAATCCTGTCTTCAAGACCCACTAACAGGCCAGGTTTGCAAGATAACTGAAATACATCACAGGTGATATAATTTGCTGCTCAGCGATTGCAGTATTTTAGTCTGCATCTCCCCCAAGGTAATACCTAAAATCTGGCCTGTTAGTGGGTCCTGAGGACAAGGTTGAGAACCACTGCAATAGGTGGAAATATAAAAATACACTTACTTAAGCAAAATGACACTCCACCTATACGCTCCACCTCTCCCCCATATGGGACAGAAGTGAGTAGCCCACAAAACCCACGCTAGCGGGGCTGGGGCCGGACACCTCCCTCTCGGTCCCACAAATGTTAACAGCAGGTATTATAGCAATAGTTACCAGGATTGTTGTAATTATATGTTTTTCTTCCAGTTAAGTGTCATGTAAAAGGTTAAGTTCTGCGTTACTCACTGTCATATTTCTAAAGTTGTTACGCAAATCCACACTACCAATGATCCTCACGCTCTACACCACAAACTTGACCAAACTCCACATGATGAGATGTTCCCCCGACACTATCCAATAAGTTTACACCCCCTCGACACACTCCTGTTATGCCACATTACTGTCATCGGTCCAGAGACAAATTCTCTGTTAGGATAGCAGCACATCTCTAGTAATCTACATGCTGATCTCCCATCGGATACTAAAAGCCCATTTATATTCTAAATCAACACTATTCCCAAATACTGTAGAATGGATCCAGAGGAGGAGAGGGAAACACCCCTCCCCCCCCAAAACCCCAGACGACACTTGTGACTTGCTGAGCGCTTGCTCCCTGACCTCACAGGGACACAGAGCACACACCTCTTGTGATACATTGCCTAACACCCCCACACAACAGACTCTGGTAGTCACCGTTGACCATACCGGACCCCTATCCCCTCGCATAGAGAGCTGACAGGCTCAACCCCATAGCCGGTATTACCCCTTGATACCCACCTCCTCCCACTCAGCCCACCCCCACATACCTGATTCCCCATCCCCCTTCTTTTATCTGCCTTCACCCAATCCCACCTAGTTACTCAACCCACTAGTCCATACCTTACCACCCTCTCCCTCCCCTCCCCCCTTTTTTTTTTTCTTCTTCTTCCCTTTTCTCTCTCCCTTAAATCCCTCTCTCCCTCCCCTTCCTTCTCTGACTCCCCTGTCTTCCTTCTCTGACTCATATCCCGACCCCCTCCCACCATTATCATGACTTCGCCAAAGACACGACTCATCAATTCCACTCTGAAGCTTATATCTCTGAATACAAAAGGCTTAAACACTCCCGAAAAAACGCTCACAAGTACTAACCAGCATGCGATCCTTGAAAGCAGATATTGTTTTCCTACAGGAAACCCATTTCTGTACGAAATCAATCCCCAAACTGGCCAACCATTCCTTTCCTCATAGCTTCCACGCTACCTCCCCCACCACAAAATCCAAGGGAGTTCCCATACTTCTTTCCAAGAATACGCCCATTCAAATATCTGATACTCTTATAGACGACCAGGGCAGGTTCCTTTTTCTCAAAGGTGTTTTAAAAAACAAACGGATAACGTTAGCAAACATATACAGCCCCAACACATCTCAGGTCCCTTTTTATCAGAGATATTGAGCGTCGACTAACCACCTTCCAAGAGGAGACTTTGATCCTACGGGGCGATTTGAATGTCCCGCTAGACCCCCCTTTAGACACTTCATCCAGTACCTCTCATCTCCCTTTAAGGGCCATTAAACAAATTAGAAAATGCTTCCAAGACTTGTTACTTCATGATACCTGGCGTACGCTCTACCCCAAAGAAAAAGACTTTACCTTTTTCTCTATACCACATAAGAGATACTCCCGCCTCGACTATCTCTTTGTTACACAACAGGACCTACAAAGCCTGACCAAAGCAACAATAGAACCCATGACATTTTCCGATCACCTCCCTATCTCAGCCACATTTACCTTCCCGGACAAAATAGCACACACAAGGGTTTGGAGACTGGACTCGGCTATCTTGACAGACAAAGCTAGAGAAACGGAAGTCCGCAAATGCCTAACCCAATAATCCGTTGAAAATGACACCCCCAATGTTTGACAGCTGGCACAGTGGGAAGCACACAAGTGCGTAGTGAGAGGCAAACTAATTTCCCTAGCTGCAGCGATTAAAAAAGGGAAATCAGCTAAACTCACAGACCTATTTACAAAACTCAAAACTCTTGAGGCAACACATAAGCGCACATTAGCCCAAAATGCCCACTCAGAACTTACTGAACTCCGACAGACACAGCCGAGACACTTGATTCTCCGATCACCCCTGCGGAATGGCTACAGGCGGTAAAACAACTAAAAACCTGGCAAGAGCCAAAGCCCTGATGGGTTATCCGCAACATATTACAAGCTATATGCAGAGACACTTCAATCCCCTTTGCTCAAAGCGTTTAACTCGCTCTCCCCCTCAAATACACTTACGCATGGGTTGCTAAAAGCCCATATAACAGTCATTCCTAAAGAAGGAAAGGACCCCACCAACACGGGAAGCTACAGACCAATCTCTTTATTGAACGTTGAGGTCAAAATATTCTCTAAGATTTTAGAAAATAGACTTCTCCTTCTTCTCCCCTCGCTTATCACCTCAGACCAAGTAGGTTTTGTTCCTGGACGTGAAGCCAGGGACAACACCATAAAGGCCAACAATTTACATTACCTGATGACTCAAACCGGGAAAAAAAGGCTTTTTCCTGTCCTTGGATGCGGAGAAGGCGTTTGACAGAGTGGCATGGGACTACATGGAGGCAGTACTGCGGACCATGGGATTGGGACCTTGCATGTTAAATTTTATCCTATCTTTGTGTTCCAACCCAACGGCCAAAGTAAGGGTTAATAACACTCTGTCAGGTGCCTTCCACATCCGCAACAATATGAGGCAGGGATGCCCCCTATCCCCTATCCTTTTTATTCTCACATTGGAACCCTTCCTACAAAAATAAGACTCAACCAGGACATCAAGGGTATCCAAACTTCTAATAAGGAATACAAATATGCCGCTTTCGCGGACGACATTTTATTGTTTCTTACAGAACCCCTGACCACCATATCTATCTTATTATCCAAATCTGACGCTTTCAATCACTGTCCAACCTCAAGATTAATTTTTCTAAATTGTACGCCCTCAACATATCACTCTCACAAAAAATAAGAACTCAATGCATAGACAACTTCCCATTTCACTAGAAAAGTGACTCTATCATATATTTAGGCATCCAAATCCCTTCCAAACTCTCCGATCTATATACAAAAAATCCCTTACCTCTTCTAAACAAACTTACTACCGATCTCCAAAATTGGAACAAACCTATGTTTTCATGGTTTGGTAGAGCAGCAATCTTAAAGATGAATGCTCTACCAAAACTGCTATATATACACTACTAACAATCCCGATTCACGTCCCACAAACCTTCTTCAAGGCACATAAAAGCATATGTTCCAGATTTCTCTGGGGCGATCGGAGGCCTAGAATCAGCCTTAAGCAACTCACTTGGCCAAAACGATTAGGGGGGATCGGTCTCCCTGACATCTACCACTATTTCACGGCCACACACCTTACCAGGATAGTCGACTGAAATGTTCATTCCCCACGCAAAGATTGTGTCCCCCTAGAAGCGTCTCTCACCCCCCTTCCTCTAGCTTCCCTTCCATGGAAGAACCCTAAACACATTCCAATGACAATTCAACAACACCCACTCATCGGGCCAACCCTACGCTGCTTTAGAAAACCGTGCACCCACACAGATATATCCTCCATACCAGGACCACTAACTTCAGTTAAACTAAATCCAGACTTCCCTCCTGGAATGTCCCACCAATTCCTTGCAGCTAACTGGTCAAAGGATCAAATTCGAAACTCCTTTCAGCCTCAAATCTAGCCGACCAAATGGATAGACTAGGATAACTTCATTTAAACTAAGTCCAGTCTTCCCTCCTGGAATGTCCCACCAATTCCTTGCAGATAACTGGTCAAAGGATCAGATTCTAAACTCCTTTTGGCCTCAAATCTATCCGACCAAATGGATAGACCGCCAGGGGCGTTGCTAGGTCTACAAAAGATCTGGGGCTAGAGCCCATAGCAGCGTAGTAAAGAAAGTCATACGCTTTGGCGAGCATACACATGTATATACAGTAATATACGTGTGTGTGTATATATATCCCCAGAGAGCCCCCCACTTACATCAGGGTCCCCAGAGAGCCCCCTTATATCAGGTTCCCCAGGGAGCCTCCTCCTTACATCAGAGTCATCAGAGAGCCTCCCCCTTTCATCAGGGTACCCAGAGGGCCCCCCACTTACATTAGGGTCCCCAGAGAGCCTCTCCCTTGCATCAGGGTCCCCAGAGAGCCTCCCCTCCCCTTGGGGATCCCTGCAGAGACTCAGGAACTAACACCCTTCGAAAGGCTCTGCACCCAAAATTCACCACAGCGACACCTTATAGCCTACACACACAACCTCCTTTATGAGGGCCTACGCCCCAACACAGGCATTGCTTGCACACGCTGGGAAGAAGATCTATCTCTTTTGCACTCGGATGACAATGGGGAACACATTTTTTTTAAACATTCATAAAGTCTCATTGAACGTTAGCACACAAGAAAATGGCTTTGAGATTCAATCTAGGTGGTACAGCACACCAGCTTTGCTCTCCTCTACCCTTCCATTCCAGACGAATGCTGGAGATGCCGCAAAGACAAGGGAACTCTTTTACATATCTGGTGGGCCTGCACCCCATTGCAAACTTTTTGGAAAGAAGTATGTCAAATCACTTCCCAAGTAACCTCTTACGAACTAGACTTATCCCTGGCCCAATTTCTCCTCCATCATTCCCCCCGATCGCATAATATGTACCACAAATCCCTGACTTTGCATATGATCAATGCAGCAAAACAATGTATCCCTATACACTGGGGCTCCTCCCAAGTACCCACAATCAAAGAATGGTTTCACAGAATAAGTAAAACCGCTGAGATGGAGGAGTTAATTCACATCTCACGAGACACACCTTCAAAATTCAGTACTAAATGGGCGTGTTGGATACACTTCCAGACTACACCTGCATACTCCAGAGCTCTCGAATCACTACCATAAGGTAACGGTGATTATCTTGACAAACCTTATTTACTCCCTTACACAAGAGAGAGATAGAGGAGGGAGAAGAGGAAGAGAATTGGAAACGGGTAATGGGACAAGGAGATAAAAACAAAAAACGACACACAAATCTAAACCCACTCCCTTGATTACCCCTCAAACTTGGCCATTACCAAGAGACACCAAACCTAGGAACAGAAACTTCCATTCTCCTTTAAAACCTGGGAAGAGGAGTCAGCGACGGGTGTTTCTTCTTTTTTTTTTTTTCTCTCTCTCTCTTTCTCTCTCTCTCTTCCTCCTCCCTCCTCTCCTTCCCTTCCACTCCCATCCCTCTGTCACCCCTCCTTTCTCTCTGTCCTGCCCTAGCCCCGCCTCCCCCCATCCCCCCCCCACATATTATTTCGACCCCGATCCCTCATACTCTCATACCCCACCCCACATAATCATAATAACAAAAATCTCAACTTGATCACATACAGATTCTCTTCATGACTACACCTCACTTCACTTATTTCCCTACTTAGCTCAACTAGATCCACTACCGATTTTGAGATACAATATACCATCCCCCCTGGACACACATAATCCATAACGACAATGCACAACAGAAATGTATTTAACTACCCTTAATAGTTCTCTTCTCTTGGCAGAAAGCCTGAGAACCAGAACTGGAGTAAAGCATTATTTAGGTCCTAACACCAGACAGAGCATAGTAAAGCATGTTGGACCACTCCGCCGGGATTAAGAGACTAAGAGACCCTGCAACGGCATGAAAAGGTTTCTATTGTAATGTCAGTATTTGCCTCTGTACTACAGTTTTGTTGTTCTGACATCTGTTCATGTACACATGACATTTGAGAATTTGCATGTTTGCTTTTCATAAAAACTCTCTTGAAAAAAAAAAAAAGTAATAATAATAGTAAAATAAACTAACAGTGAATGTGGATGGAGATGTGATCAATGCCCTGATCAATACAACAACCAATAAGTAATAAGAATAAAAAAAACCTTCTGTGAATGCAGATGGAGATATGATCAATGTCCTCATCAATACAATAATCAATATGTAATAAGAATAAAATACATTATAAGTTAATGTGGATGGAGATGTGATCAATATCGTGATTGATGCAATATCCAACAAGTATTTAAAAATAAAATAAATGATCAGTGAATGTGGATGATAATGTTATCAATGTCCTGATCAATACAATTATTAATACATAATAAGAATAAAATAAACTCTTAGTGAATGTGGATGGAGATGTGATCAATGCCCTGATTAATACAATAATCAATAAGTAATAATAAGAGGAATAAACTCTCGGTGAATGTAGAGAGAGATGTGATCAATGTCCTGATCAATACAAAAAGTAATAAGAATAGAAGGACTTACATGGTAGAAGATCCGAGTGTGAGGTATAAATCTCCGGCTGGAACTGATCAACGCCTAGAGAAGGTGGAAGTCAATTTCTACATGGGAAGAGATCAGAGGAGGATGAGGAGATCAGAGGAGGACGAGGAGGAGGAGATCGGAGATCAGAGAAGGAGGAGGAGACCAGAGGAGGAGGAGGAGGGGGAGGAGATCAGAGGAGGAGGAGGAGATCAGAGGAGGAGGAGGAGGAGGAGACCAGAGGAGGAGGAGGAGGATGAGGAGATCAGAGGAGGATGAGGAGGAGGAGATCGGAGATCAGAGGAGGAGGAGGAGACCAGAGGAGGAGGAGGAGGGGGAGGAGATCAGAGGAGGATGAGGAGATCAGAAGAGGAGGAGGAGGAGGAGACCAGAGGAGGAGGAGGAGGATGAGGAGATCAGAGGAGGATGAGGAGGAGGAGACCGGAGGAGGAGAAGGAGGAGATCAGAGGAGGATGAGGAGGAGGAGATCATAGGATGAGGAGGAGGAGGTCTGAGAAGGAGGAGGAGATCATAGGATGAGGAGGAGATCTGAGGAGTATGAGGAGGAGGAGGAGGAGATCATTGGATGAGGAGGAGGAGATCTGAGGAGGAGGAGGAGATCATAGGATGAGGAGAAGGAGATCTGAGGAGGAGGAGATCATAGGATGAGGAGGAGGATGAGGAGGAGGAGGAGGTCAAAGGATGAGGAGGAGGACATCAGAGGAGGAGAAGATCATAAGATGAGGAGTCCCAGGGAAAGGCGAGGATCGTACAATAGCTGGCACTTCCGGAGACGGGCAGAGGATATCAGAGGACGGAGAGCAGAACTTTCCCAACAATGTAGTTGCCAACATTTAAAAAAAAAGTTTCCTTGGATGCCAGTTGTTCAACAAGCTACTGCAGGCACAGAATGTACTTTAATTAGGGGCGGGGCATTCATTAAAAATGGGCGTGGTTCTACAACAGGTATATCATTAACCCATTTTATAATGGAATAGTAAGAAATTGTATACATGGGAAGGTCCTACCTAGATCATGATAAGGACAGACGCACCGCCAGGAAGGTAAGGTGACACTTGTGGTATCAGCTGGTCGGGTGGAAGGCTTTTTTAGTAAAACAAATCAGAGGACACTGTGAATCAGTTGCTCGTGCGCTCCTGTTTGTAGTGACGTAAGTCCCCTGGAGTGCCGTCTGATTGCTGGGATTGTGAAAGGTCTGCAGGCAGCTCCCAGAGGAGGGATGGAAAAGGTGGCCGAATACACAACAACCATTTGCTGCCGCCCTCCTAATCACACAATGAGCTTTAAAGAGGTTATAAAGGTTCGTGTTTTTTCACCTTAATGCATCCTATGCATGACGGCCCCCCCAGCCCCCCCAGCCCCCCCAATTACTTACCTGAGCCCGTTCACCTGCTGTGCGCAACTCCCCCGGCGTCCTCTTCTCCACGGAGTCTGGCCGTTGATTGGATAGATAGGATAAATTGATAGCAGCGCAGCCATTGGCTCCACATCCAATGACGCGGCCCGTCAGGGGGAGGGGGCGGGACCGAGTCAAACACTCTGTGTTTATGGACGCAGCGTGTTTGACAGGGAGCGTGCCCGCAAGCTAACCCCCTCGGGATAGAGCTTCCCAGAGGGGGGTTGGATATTGTGGGGAGAAGCCGAGACAGCCGCCAAGGGACCCCAGAACAGGACGATCGGGGGCCACTCTGTGCAAAACGAACTGCACAGTGGAGGTAAGTATGATATGTTTGTTATTTAAAAAAAAAAAACCCTTACAACACCTTTAATTATTGTGTCACATAGGAGAGTCTGACACAGAAAACTCGCACTCATACTACAATAAAACTCTTCTATTACATTCACCTCGAAGAAGAATGTCAGCAAACAGTCAGTGACTACGTAGCAACCAGTAATTGCCCTTGCAATACCATAAATGCTTTGGTCAAATGCAGTGGCGGCTGGTGCTCAACATTTTTGGAGGGGTGCAAACAAACTGAAATATTCTGAAAAAATACCCCATCAATTGCAGCCTCACTGTGCCCATCAAACGCTGCCACTGTGCCCATCAATTGCTGCAACTGTACCATCAAACACAGCCACTGTGCCATCAAACGCAGCCACTGTGCCATCAAAAACAGCCACTGTGCCATCAAACGCAGCCACTGTGCCCATCAATTGCTGCAACTGTGCCATCAAACGCAGCCACTGTGCCATCAAACGCAGCCACTGTGCCATAAAACGCAGCCACTGTGCCATGAAACGCAACCACTGTGCTATCAAATGCAGCTACTGTGCCATCAAACGCAGTCAATGTGCCCATCAAACGCAGCCACTGTGCCATCAAACGCAGCCACTGTGCCATCAAACGCAGCCACTGTGCCCATCAATTGCTGCAACTGTGCCATCAAACGCAGCCACTGTGCCATCAAACGCAGCAACTGTGCCATAAAACGCAGCCACTGTGCCATGAAACGCAGCCACTGTGCTATCAAACGCAGCCACTGTTCCATCAAACGCCGCCAATGTGCCATCAAATGCCACCACTGTACCATCAAACACAGCCACTGTGCCATCAAATGCAGCCACTGTGCTATCAAACGCAGTCACTGTGCCCATCAAACGCAGCCACTGTGCCATCAAACGCAGTCACTGTGCTCATCAAACGCAGCCACTGTGCCATCAAACGCAGCCACTGTGCCATCAAACGCAGCCACTGTGCCATCAAACGCTGCCAATGTGCCATCAAACACAGCCACTGTGCCATCAAATGCAGCCACTGTGCTATCAAACGCAGCAACTGTGCCATCAAACGCAGCCACTGTGCCATCAAATGGCGCCACTGTGCCATCAAATGCCACCACTGTACCATCAAACGCAGCCACTGTCCCATCAATTGCCCCACTGTGCCAGCAAATGCAGCCACTGTACCATCAAATGCAGTCTCTGTGCCATCAAACGCAGCCATTGTGACATCAAACACCGCCACTGTGCCATCAAACGCAATCACTGTACCATAAAGTGCAGTCACTGTGCCATCAATTGCCGCCACTGTGCCCATCAAACGCAGCCACTGTCCCATCAAATGCAGCCACTGTGCCATCAAGTGCTGCCACTGTGCCATCAAACGCAGCCACTGTGCCATCAAACGCCGCCACTGTGCCATCAAATGCCACCACTGTACCATCAAACACAGCCACTGTGCCATCAAATGCAGCCACTGTGCTATCAAACACAGCAACTGTGCCATCAAACGCAGCCACTGTGCCATCAAATGCCGCCACTGTGCCATCAAATGCCACCACTGTACCATCAAACGCAGCCACTGTCCCATCAATTGCCCCACTGTGCCAGCAAATGCAGCCACTGTACCATTAAACGCAGCCACTGTGCCATCAAATGCAGTCTCTGTGCCATCAAACGCAGCCATTGTGACATCAAACGCTGCCACTGTGCCATCAAAAGCAATCACTGTACCATAAAGTGCAGTCACTGTGCCATCAATTGCCGCCACTGTGCCCATCAAACGCAGCCACTGTGTGTTCAAATGCAGCCACTGTACCACCAATTTCCACCACTGTGCCATCAAAACAACAAAAACAAGCAAGAGACTGTTCGTTGTCTGGGAAAGTGTGCCAAAATGGATTTCTGACCAGCAGGGTGAAATGTTTGATGTAGAAACACGCAGCGACCCCACTGGGGCCATCGCTACATATAGACCAATCATTTCTTTGTCAGCGGACAAATGTACAAAATCAGCAGGGGATCAAATACTTTTTTCCCCTCACTGTAGTAGAAAATAAAAAATACTGTTTTTTTTTTCAAATCAACTTTTTTTGTTTATAGCAAAAATAAAAAACACGGAAGGGATCAAATACCACCAAGAGAAAGCTCTATTTGTGGGGAAAAAAAAGGACGTACATTTTATTTGAGTAAAGCGTTGAATGACCGCGCAATTGTCAGTTAAAGTAACGCAGTGCCCTAACCCTAACAATGGCCTGGTCATGAAGGGGAGGGTAAATCTTCTGGAGGGCAAGTGGATAGACAAATGATAAGTGTGCATCCGAACAAATCACAAATTATATATAAATGTGTAAAAAAAAAACCTCCTAAAACCAATATAGAAAAAATGAAGAATTAAAGATTACGAAGCAGTCCATCAAACGAATAATTGTATGAAAGATTCAGATCTTCCACCGATGACGTGAAATGGATGTGAACACTTTGTGCCGTCCACTACAAATATGAGCCTCTTACCGGATTATATTGATTTTCTATAACAGAGATCAATAACACATGTTGCAAACAAACGATTCCAGGTGTTTATTGGTCGTCCACATCTGACCACCAACCATTGGTTATTCCAGGCCGGATATCACCATGAACCGTATTGGGAAAAGGAACAGAGGCCACACATAGTGTAAAACTGCTTCTACGGCATTTATTTTAAACAGACACAGGTACCACACTAACGCCAAAAAGTGAAGAAGAACTAAAGATTAAGAGACTAATGAAGGTGAAAGAAGAGAGCGCAAAAGCTGGCCTGAAATTGAACATTAAGAAAAGTAAGTTCCTGGCAACCGATCCCATCACTCCTTGGCAAATAGAAGGAGAAGAAATGGAAATAGTAACATATTTTGTCTTCCTAGGCTCCATGATCACGGCAGACGGTGACTGTAGCCATGAAATTTAGAGACGCTTGCTTCTTGGGAGGAAAGCAATGGTGAACCTAGACAACATTAAAGCAGAGACGTCACCCTACGGACAAAGTATAGTCAAAGCTTTGGTATTCCCAGTAGTAACCTAGGGCTGTGAAAGTTGGATCATAAGTGTAGCACCCTGGAGTTTAGTCAAGGAGCTCTTCACAAATGTACTTGCCAAGAGTAGTTATCTTGATCGATTGATAGAGATCTATTGATTCCTCCCTAAGTTTGGCCTTTTTGCACTTTTCTCTTCTACCACTAGGTGGCCGGGCACTTGGTGGTATTAGATATGAGAATGACAACTCAAGGTCAGGTTATGGGTACATGGAGTACATCAGCCAATGGGCAGGGGTTTTCTTGAATCCCTTGGCCTGCTGGGAGAGCCTATATATTTGGGTGAGGTCATGTGATCCAGGTTCTGTGCCAGTTGGACAGCTGTGGACAGCTGGGATTCAGAGTCAGTGAATCAGAGGGTCTAGTGAAAGATCAGGAGCTCAGTATTGAGAACTACAAGGAGCAGTTGTAGTGGAGCTGAGAGAACTGTAACGTTTGAGTTAGGAACTGTTAAAGAACTGTTACCATAGGAGACAGCATTCCTGCAAGTGCAGATGTGGCTTCAAATGCTGCCACTGTGCACAACCTGGCAGACCGCAGGAAAAGGGGGCATGAGAGACCGCCCCCCCTCCTGAACCATACCAGGCCACATGCCCTCAACATGGGAAGGGTGCTTTGGGGTCCCCCCCAAAGCACCTTGTCCCCATGTTGATGGGGACAAGAGCCTCATCCCCACAACCCTTGCCTGGTGGTTGTGGGGGTCTGTGGGTGGGGGGCTTATTGGAATCTAAAAGCCCCCTTTAACAAGGGGGCCCCCAGATCTCGCCCCCCCCCCCTATCTGAATTGGTATTGGGTACATTGTACCCCTACCCATTCACCAAAAAAAGTGTCAAAAAAGTAAAACTGACAGGAGACAGTTTTTGACAATTCCTTTATTATTTAAAAAAAAAAAAAAAAAGTGTCCTGCGATGTCCATCTATCTTCAATCACGACACCGATGGACCCAAAAAAAAGAAAACGGAAAAACTCCGCCTCCATGGGAGGCGTCCCACCGACTGCAGCTTTTTCGCAATGACAGCTGTTATATAGCTGAGGACGGGGCCACCCGGTGATGTGAACGGGTGACCCCGTCCCCTCTGACATCACATGACGTCAGAAGGGGCCGTGACTGAAGATGGATGGACATTGCGGGACACTTCTTTTTTTTAATAAAGGAATTGTCAAAAACCCTCCAGTCATTTTTACTTTTTTGACAATTTTTTTGGTGAATATGTAGGGGTACAATGTACCCTGCCCATTTTGAGGGCATGTGGCCTGGTACGGTTCAGGAGGTCTGGTATGGATTTTGAGGGGGGACCCTCACACCAATTTTTTTTTTGGCGCGGGGTTTCCCTGAAAATCCACACCAGACCTGAAGGGTCTGGTATGGATTTTGGGGGGGGACCCCCACACCATTTCTTTTTAAATTTTGGTGCGGGGTTCCCCTTAATAACCATACCAGACCTGAAGGGTCAGGAAGGGGGTAAATCCTTCCGGGGCTGAAGTGGTAAAGCTGCTATTTTTTTTACTTCCAAATAGTAAAACAGAAGAATAGACTTGTAATAGAACATATTATTATTATGTATTATTATCATTTTTATTATTCTTTTTTAATAGCAGTTGGTATGGCCATCAGATCTAAGCTCAGGGCTCCCTCTTGTGGTCGGATGGACAGGTTTGCAGCCCTCCGAAGTATGAAAACTGTGGCACATACACTATGACTATATTAATATAGTGAAAGATCCCCAAGCTATGGGCATAAACAAATCAAAATAAAAAAAAATTCTGTTATAAGCTATAAAAACTGCTGCCACCTCCAAACAAAATAGGATAGTCTTCAAAGTTTAAAGTAAAAGTGACTTCAAACGGAAGCACTGGGCTTAATTAATAGATTTCCACTTAACATGTGTCTTAATACCAAAATCTAATTAGCAAACAATGTATTGCACTGTGATATGAGCAATACATTGTTTGTTAATTTGATTTTGGTATTATGAAACATGTTAAATAAGTGGATATATATTCTATATTGCCAAAAGTATTGGGACGCCTGCCTTTCCACACACATGAACTTTAATAGTCTTAGTCCGTAGGGTTCAATATTGGGTTGGCTCCGCCCTTTGCAGCTATAACAGCTTCAACTCTTCTGGGAAGGTTGTCCACAAGGTTTAGGAGTGTGTCTATGGGAATGTTTGACCATTCTTCCAGAAGAGCATTTGTGAGGTCAGGGCACTGATGTCCCTCCCTCTCTCCTCATCATTTGTCCTCTTCTCGGTCTGGGTTTGTTGACATGTGTAAGTAAACCTACTTTGCCTACAAGAACCCCTATATTGACTTTAAATTTCAATGCCACCAAATTTCGGTTTTGGCCGGATACTGGCGAGTAATATCCCTCAATAGCTCTGAAGATAATATTTCCCTGATGTACTTTGTGTCTCTGTCCCTCCTTCAAGGCCACTAGGCCAGCACTAATGAGATATGTTGGCCCTGAGTAGAGATATTTCAGCACTTAGATCTCAATGGAGGATATTACATATCCTCCTCATTCAGACACAAGATCACAGCATCTGGCAGAAGAGGAACTGAACAAGGAGAACTCTGCTGCTCCAGGTGAGAAGGAGAAGGCACCCACTGGAGCCTGATGGTTTCAGTGGATGCCCGCCCCGCCTTGCCTCGCCTCGCCTCCGTGTACAACAGAAATAGAATAAATGGCCGCACACCACTATGTTTATTATTATTATTATTATTATTATTATTATTATTATACAGGATTTATATAGCGCCGACAGTTTACGCAGCGCTTTACAACATTAGGGCAGACAGTACAATTACAATACAATTCAATACAGGGAGGAATCAGAGAGCCCTGCTCGTTAGAGCTTACAATCTAGGAGGGAGGGTCAAGTTTTACAAAAGGGTAATAGCTGTGGGGGATGAGCTCATGGAGAAAATAGTGCAGTTGTTAGATGGAGGCAGGATAGGCTTCTCTGAAGAGGAAAGTTTTCAGGGATCGCCTAAAAGTGGATAAATTTGGAGACAGTCTGACAGATTGGGGTAGGGAATTCCAGAGGATGGGCGAGGCTCGGGAGAAGTCCTGGAGGCAGATATGGGAGGAGGTGATGAGGGAGCTAGAGAGCAGGAGGTCTTGGGAGGAACGGAGATGGCGATTAGGTTGGTATTTTGAGACTAGGTTAGTGATGTAGCTGGGGGCACAGTTGTGGATGGCTTTGTAACTTATTGTTAGTATTTTGAATTCAATTCGTTGGGCGAGTTGTAGCCAATGGAGGGATTGGCAGAGAGGGGTAGCAGATACTGAGCGGTTTGTAAGGTGGACGAGTCTGGCAGCCGCATTCATGATGGACTGAAGGGGGGATAGTCTATTTAAAGGTAAGCCAATGAGGAGTGAGTTGCAGTAGTCAAGGCGAGAGATAACCAGTGTAATCATTACCATGACCATAATGATTAAGCCCACCTGAAGTGTGTGAAACGCGTCTACCAAGCATCCTGTTCCTGTAGTGTCTTTTGGGATGTCCTAATAAAGGATCTTGGATCAACATAGTGGTGTGCGGCCATTTCTTCTATATCTGGCAGAAGAGGACTGGGATGAGGTGTGATGGAGCATTTGCCCACTAGGCCAGTACTAATGAGATATGTTGGCCCTGAGTAAAGCTAGTTCACCACTTATACCTCAATGGTGGATATTATTTATCCTCCTCATTCAGACCCGAGATCACAGCATCTGGCAGAAGAGGACTGGGATGAGGTGTGATGGGGCATTTGCCCACTAGGCCAATAATAATGAGATATGTTGGAGTAGAGGTACTTCACCATTTAGACATCAATGGAGGGTATGATATTCTGCATCTTTCTCATTCAGTCCTGAGATAGCAGCATCTAAAAGATGAGTACTGGGGTGGGGCATTTGCCCACTAGGCCAGTATTAATGAGATATGTTGGTTCTAAGTAGAGATAGTTCACGATTTAGACATCGATGGAGGGTAAGATATATCCTCCTCATTCTCATTTAGACCTCAGATCACAGTATCTGAAAGAGGAGTACTGGGAATGGGGGGGGCAGTTAAAAAGGGGTATATGCCCACTAGTTCAGTACTAAGAGGATATGTTGGGCTGATGGCCCTGAGCTGATTTAAGAGCAGGAGTGACACAGGGGGTAGATAGTATACAACCTCCCCATTCAAAACTGCGATCACTGTGTCTGATAAAACCAAAGTCTTCCAGAAACTTCTACTGTGACTTTGAGATGTCATGTGACCAAAAACCAAGCAGTGCGAAGGAATCTGATGATGAGAGATGTGAAGGCGTGTCTTTCTTTTAAGAACATCCACCTTTCACCATGACCACCAACCACTGTGGCAGGAGTGTTGGTGGTGTGTCATAAATGACACATCACACTGTTTACTTCTTTCTCTTTTTTCAACTTTATTGGCTTATTGTCAGAAAGCGAGATTTCATTCATCTTTATCCATGCATACTGAGTTGGCAAATCTTCTTTTCTATACGTTGGGACTGGGTTGAGCTGCCTACTGCAGCCCAATGCATATACCATGAATGGGCCCTTAGCTCACATAAACCTGGTCCTACCATGGTAAAGGCCACTTAGTTTGCCCCCCAAGGACAATGGTTCAAAGTCCTTCCCTGAGTCCACTATACATAAAAGGTGTCCCTGTCTCCAGTCCGAAGGTTCCAGGTTTTCTATGATGATATTATTCTATAATTCATAATTAACTATAGAGTCTGTGGAATTCACCCTAATAGAGAAGGTAAAATGCTCATCCAAGTCTTCAGGGAACATAGAGTCAACCCCGTTGCCTTAAGTAGAGTGACTCTCTCTGTTTAGAGGCATTTCTCACCAGGACTGATTGGGCCTATTCACATCCATGTGTAGCAAAGTCCCGGGCCCCTTTAGGCCCAATGGTGACCTCCAGCGTCAGGGACAGCTGACATCCTTCTGTGTAGAGTGGGTTACAAGGCATGGTGGGTGTAATATAAGATGAAAAGGGTGGGCGCCAGACACTTTTTGAATGCAAAGAGATTTATTGTCTCTTTAAGCAAAACTGTGGGAGAGAGGGTTAGGGCCAGGACACCCTTAGGTAGATTCAATGTTAATTGCATCTACCTAAGGGTAGGTAAGTAGATACAATGTAAATTGGCAACATCCGAGACTTCTATAAGTAGACAGCCATACAGGTGAAGGCCTCCAGCCGAATACCACTTCTGTAAAGGTAGGACACTGTCTTCTATGGCAACAATCTTGTAGAAGTTACTAACTGTAATTGAAGTCAACTATTTGAAACACGAACAGTTCTCCACTTATCCCACAATCAATCACTGTGGGTCTTCGCTCAATGAGCTCCCAATCTCTCTCACTAGACTTCAGATCCACTAGCCACTGGATCCCCTGAGCTCTTTTACTGGTAGCACTTAGTATCTTCCTCAAGCCAGGGTCCCTGGCTTGGCACTCACAGATACTCTTCATGCTTCACCCCTGCTGACATGTTAGGTCCCTGGCTTGGCACTCAGTGATGCTCCGCAAGCGTCACCTCTGCTGTCCCCCTGAGTCCCTGATTTGGCACTTGCTAAAGTTTTCTCACTTCTTCACCGTCCCTAGCTGGCGAGAAGTCTGCTCTGGTACTGTCCTCAGTTTACTCTCAGTGGTCTCCGGTAACAAGGTGGATTGTCCCTTAGTGGCGACAGCTTCCCCCTACCTCCGACCACAACTGGTTCCCCTTCCGGCGGAACCGTTACTTATGGTTGGACTGCAAGCCCACAGTCCCAACCCTACGCTGCTCTCCTACTTCTGGATAGACCCTCAGACAGCCTAGCAGCCAGGTGTCCCCGGGATAAGCCTCAAGCTTACAGCCTAGCAGCCCGGGGCAGCATGACACACGTCCACCCAGACAGCCATCCAGGTGGCACAGAACCCGATCACCTGACTCCACCCAAATAAATAGGCGCACCCAGGAGGCCAAGGGACCAAAGAAAATCCCTGCCCATTGGCTGAGACACCACATTCATTCTTAATCTGTCCTTGCTTTGCCTTTGATTTATCCAGTGTCACCAGCTATAAAGCCACCTAGTGACAGAAGAGAGAAGTGCAGCAATAACAGAATTAGGGGAAATCAATTGATCTAACAATTGGCAAAGGAAACTATCGCATGGCAACAAAATTTGATAGCAGCCCTGCCTAAACATCAGGGTGCTACATCTGTGTTTCCCTTCTTGATGTGTGTAGCACCCTCTAGGTAGGTAGGTGCTAGAGCAGGGGACTCCAAACTATGGCCCTCCAGTTGGTCCAGAACTACAATTCCCATCATGCTTAGTCATGATTGTGAATGTCAGAGTTTTACAATGTCTCATGGGATGTATAGTTGGGGGGCCGTAGTTTGGAGATCCCTGTGCTAAAGGATAGATGTTTCTAGAGGATTCTGGCCTGGGAGTGGCTCAGGTTAGGGCTGGTGACACACAGGTGGTGTCATAAGGACCTCCCACTTTTTTCCAGAAGCTTCTGCAGTTTTCTGGAAAAAGAAGTGGAGAGGGGAGGTGTAATCATCTGGGGTAATTTAGGGAGCCTTGACCAATCCCCAACCTGGATTGGCAGGGGGCAGGGTTAAATACCCAGGGTTAGCCCAGCTGGGGAGGAGTTGTTGGGTCGAAGAGATGGAGTGACAGAGTGTGGAGGCTGTCAGGGCCCACAGGGAGCTCCCCAGTCTAGGGGGGGTGACCTTGGGCTGGGACTCGGGTGTATCCAGGAGGAGAGAAGAGATCCTGGAGGAGAGGCACATGAGAGAGCAAGGAGAGAACAGCGAGAGAGAACACTGCTAAGAGACTCCAGGGAGGACAACTGGTCGCAGCCAAGAGGGCTGGTGAGTGAGCACAGTCGGGAGGACTGAGGGAGGCACGCCTGAGAAAACTGGGAGTTTGCAGTTTGAGATGGGTGCAGAACCAAAAGAGTGGACTGTGGAGAAGGGCAGTGGAGAGAGGTCATTGCAGCCAGGCTGGCTGGCAGGGACTGAAGAGAGTTATCTGGGATTGGTAGCTGAAAAGAGGACAGCTAGCACCCAAACTAACACAAAAGGCAATCGACTAAGGCCTGGCTGAGTTAGTGTCAGGCCTAACCATGCGGTGCTAGCTAGTCTGGAGGGGTAACAGTCTGCAGCAGGTGAAGTGCTGGAAAAAGAGTAACAGTCTGCAGCAAGGGAAGTGCTGGAGGAGTGAAGGAAAAAGAGGTCTTAAGCAAGAGTTGTGCTGGAGAGAAGACTGGAGTGTATATACAGGAAGTGTATATAGTAGGTCCAAGTAAGTTATATCAAATCTTTCTGAACATCCCATAATTTCCCTTTCCCATCCCAAGTTCAATCCCCTCGATAAATTACAATACAAAACAAAGCTTATGGACTGTTCTATGTCTCTGAATGCCTGAGAGATGGATGCCGGGCTGTGCAGGATGACGGGCAGGGGACAGACTGACCATTCGGGCGCTCGGGCACTAGGGGGCCCCATCAGGGTTGCCAGCCTCAGTAAAACCAGGGACAGATTGTAAAAATCTGTGTTTTTTTACATCTGTCCCTGAAATGTCTGACACCGACTAACACCGACATAATTTTTAGGGATGAGCTATCTGTTTGAGTCGAACATGTTTGGGGTGTTCATGGCAAATTTGAAAAGACGCGGAACACCCTTTAAAATCCCATGGGAGAAATCTAAAGTGCTAATTTTAAAGGTTAATATTCAAGTTATTGTCATAAAAAGTGTTTGGGGACCTGGGTCCTGCCATTTTTTCGGGAGGGGTGATTTTAATAATGCTTAAAGTGAACAATAAAAGTGAAATATTCCTTTAAATTTCGTACCTGGGGGGTGTCTATAGTATGCCTGTAAAGTAGCGCATGTTCCCTGTGTTTCAGTCCGAGAGCAAAATCACATTTCTAAAGGAAAAAAAGTCATTTAAAATATTAGTGCTAGTACCGGCTATTAATGAATTGTCGGTCCCGACAGTACACATAAAAGTCATTGAAAGTCATTGAAAAAAAAAATGCGTGGGGGTCCCCCAAAATTCAATTACCAGGCCCCTCAGATCTGGTATGAATATTAAGGGGAACTCCGCGCCAAGATTTAAAAAAAAATGGCGTGGGGTTCCCCCCAAAAATCCACACCAGACGATTTTAAGGGAAACTCAGCACCCAAATTTAAAAAAAAAATGGCGTAGGGTTCCCCCAAAAAAAACACACCAGACCCTTATCCGAGCACGCAACCTGGCAGGCGGCAGGAAAAGATGGGGGGATGAGAGAGCGCCCCCCCTCCTGAACCGTACCAGGCCACATGCCCTCAACATGGGGAGGATGTCCCCATGTTGATGGGGACAAGGGCCTCATCCCCACAACCCTTGCCCGGTGGTTGTGGGAGTCTGCGGACAGGGGGCTTATCGGAATCTGGAAGCCCCCTTTAACCAAGGGGACACCCAGATCCCGGTCCCCCCTATGTGAATTGGTAAGGGGTACATTGTACCCTTACCATTTCACAAAAAGAAAGTGTCAAAATGTTAAAAAACCACAGGAGACGGCTTGCAACAAGTCCTTTATTAAAAATAAAAAAGAGATTCCAGCGATGTAATCCAATAAATCCTTGCTCATACTACAGCGATGTAATCCAATTCTCCATCTCCAGCGGAGATGGGGCTCTGCCATAGGGTGGCACTCTGGGGGCTCTGTCATAAGGTGCTACTCTGGGGGCTCTGCCATAAGGTACTACTCTGGGGGCTCTGCCGTAAGATACTACTCTGGGGGCTCTGCGGTAGGGAGCCACTCTGGGGGCCCAGCTGTAGGGTGCCACTCTGGGGGCCCTGCCGTAGGGTGGCACACTGGGGGCTCTGCCATAGGGTGGCACTCTGGGGGCTCTGCCGTAGGGTGCCACTCTGGGGGCTCTGCCGTAAGGTGCCACTCTGGGGGCTCTGCTGTAAGGTGAGATTCTGATGTAAGGGGGGACTGACTCTGTGGACTGTGATGTATAGGGAGAATGTTGGGACTTTGGTGTAAGGAGGACTCCGATGTGAGCGTGGCACTCATCCTGACTGCTGTACTCTATACGTTGTTTTGTTCGTTAACTACTCCTGACCCACGTACATGCTGTACATAGACCTGACCAAGGTGTTGTCTCAGCAGTTGCTGGTTTTAATTAAAGAGATTGTAAAGTCTTTTTTTTTAAATAACAAGCATGTTATACTTACCTCCTTTGTACAGTTGGTTTTGCACAAAGCAGCCCGGATTGCCTCCTTTTCTTGGGTCCCTTTTCGCTGCTCCTGGCCCCTCCCTCCTGTCAAGTGCTCCCGCAGCAAGTGGCTTGCTGGGGGCAGTCATGTAGCCTGGGTGGTGCGAGAGGGGGCGAAATCCTGCGCCAGTTTGTGTCCCCCCTGCTCCGTCCTCCTAATTTTGACTTCCTATGTCTCCGCCCCTTGACCGCCATGTATTGTCGCAGAATGGCCCCTGGCGCCCTGTGATTGGGCGAATGGGGTCATGTGCAGCAGTGGGGCTGGCCTGTCCTCGAACGCTTGTGAGCGGGGCTGGCCTCCACTTAGCTGTGAGCCGCTGCTGTCCCCCTCCTCCTCTCCCCCGGAGTCCGGACCGGATCCCTGTTGTGGCAGGCAGTCTGGCAGTGTGACAAACCGCAGAGGCAGAGCAGACCAGATAGAAGAAAAGCAGGTGGGTGAGAGACTCCCTCGTGAGTCACATTGCTGGCCTGGGGGGAGTGGACATGGTCTGGGGAGAGGGAGCAGCCAGTAAGTCAGTTTAGTGTATAGTGTAGTTTAGTGTGTAGTGTAGTGGGCAGTTTAGTGTGTAGTGTAGTGTAGCGTGTAGTGTAGTTTAGTGAGTAGTGTAGTGTAGTGTATAGTGTAGTGGGCAGTTTAGTGTGTAGTGTAGTTTAGTGTGTAGTGTAATGTATAGTGTAGTGTGTAGTGTAGTGGGCAGTTTAGTGTGTAGTGTTGTTTAGTGAATAGTGTAGTGTATAGTGTAGTGTGTAGTGTAGTGTGTAGTGTAGTGTAGTGTGGTTTAGTGTGTAGTGTAGTGGGAAGTTTAGTGTGTAGTGTAGTTTAGTGAGTAGTGTCGTGTATAGTGTAGTGTGTAGTGTAGTGTAGTTTAGTGTGTAGTGTAGTGTAGTGGGAAGTTTAGTGTGTGGTGTATAGTGTAGTGTTTAGTGAGTAGTGTAGTGTATAGTGTAGTGTGTAGTGTAGTGTATAGTTTAGTGTGTAGTGTAATGTAGTGGGAAGTTTAGTGTGTAGTGTATAGTGTAGTGTTTAGTGAGTAGTGTAGTGTATAGTGTAGTGTGTAGTGTAGTGTGTAGTGTGTAGTGTAGTGGGAAGTTTAGTGTGTAGTGTATAGTGTAGTGTGTAGTGTACTGGGCAGTTTAGTGTGTAGTGTAGTTTAGCGAGTAGTGTATAGTGTGGTGTGTACTGTAGTGGGCAGTTTAGTGTGTAGTGTAGTGGGCAGTTTAGTGTGTAGTGTAGTGTAACGTGTAGTGTAGTTTAGTGAGTAGTGTAGTGTTTAGTGTAGTGGGCAGTTTAGTGTGTAGTGTAGTTTAGTGTGTAGTGTAGTGTATAGTGTAGTGTGTAGTGTAGTGTATTGGGCAGTTTAGTGTGTAGTGTCGTTTAGTGAATAGTGTAGTGTGTAGTGTAGTGGGCAGTTTAGTGTGTAGTGTAGTTTAGTGAGTAGTGTCGTGTATAGGGTAGTGTGTAGTGTAGTGTAGTTTAGTGTGTAGTGTAGTGGGAAGTTTAGTGTGTGGTGTATAGTGTAGTGTTTAGTGAGTAGTGTAGTGTATAGTGTAGTGTGTAGTGTAGTGTATAGTGTAGTGTGTAGTGTAGTGTAGTGGGAAGTTTAGTGTGTAGTGTATAGTGTAGTGTAGTGGGCAGTTTAGTGTGTAGTGTAGTTTAGCGAGTAGTGTAGTGTATAGTGTGGTGTGTACTGTAGTGGGCAGTTTAGTGTGTAGTGTAGTGGACAGTGTAGAGTGTAGTATAATGGTCAATGTAGAAATCAGGTTGGTCAGCACTATTGTAGGAAGGGGCTCGGGGAGTGCCAAAAGTCTGCAGGTTAGGGTGCGCAAATTATTTGCCTTGCCCCGGGCACTGACAACCCATGCTATGCCACTGGCTCCATAATCTCCTATTGCCCGGGGGGCCCATGAGTTGTCAGTCCACCCCTGGTGACGGTGAACCACAACATTCAGCAACCCCTACGGGGGCATGGCTGCATGTGTTTTCTAATTAAATCAAAGAAAACACGCGTTGGTGCTCATCAATATGTGTTGTTTTGCGACCATAACATACATCGCCATACACTTTGTATATAATGCCAACATGTGTCACAAAGCACATCAATGCAACAAAATGCGTGTTGATGCGTGTCTTGAGCTGTTATCGTGTGTCATGACGTGCCTTGACATGTGTTTTGATGCTTTTCTATTGACTTCATTGAAAACTCATAATTCAAAAAAACAAAAAGGTGTAAATCCAACCTGACCTCACAAGAATAGGAAGAGATCTTCTAATTGGGACAAGGGATGGGCTGTGTGTTCAAGTCGAAAGTAAGTTCCACTCGAACATCAGCTGTTTCAAACGGGGAGCTTGGCGGGAAGTTCGCCCGTCAATAAGAGCCCCATGATGCACTGCTTTCCCGCACTGTGTTAATGGCTGATGTTTGGCCAAAGCATGCACCTGACCTGTATGCTTTGGCCAATCACAGCACAATGTACTGTGAGAGCCATGATTGGTCAAAGGCAGAGTGCCTTTGGCCAATCATGGCTCAGGGGCTAAGTCCATGCCCCACACTATATAAGGCTGCTGCTTACACGGCGGCCGTGTATATTGTGTGATAATGGAGATTAGACAGGTAGTCAGTGGATAGTGTGTTCAGTCAGTGTAGTGTACAGGCATACCCCACTTTTAAGTACACAATGGGACCAGAGCATGTATGTAAAACGACAATGTGCTTAAAGTGAAGCAATACCCTTTTTTCACTTCTCAATGCATGTACTGCAATAGTCATTTACAGGCATAACTGATTACCTAGGCAAGCTGGCCGACCACAAAATTGGATATGTTGTAGTCCGGGGTCCCCTCTCAGTGCTCCTCAAGTTTGGTGTCCCTGTCACTTTTGGTTCAGGAGCAGTGCCATGTCAAGCTGACCAGATTTCTCATAGATGCCAGTGTGAAAGGCCTGGGGGCAGTGCCATTTCAAGCTGACCAAGATTTCCCATAGACGCCAATGATAAGAGCCCCGGGAGCAATGCCACATCAAGCTGACCAAAATTTCCCATAGACGCCAATGTTAAAGCCCCGGGAGCAGTGCCACATCAAGCTGACCAAAATTTCCCATAGACGCCAATGGTAAAGGCCCGGGAGCAGTGCCATGTCAAGCTTGCCAGGATTTCCCATAGATGCCAATAAGCACTGAAAATGATAGACACTGTAAAGCTGAAAATTGGTGTGGGCAGGAAGCGAGTGAATTTGCCCTGTATTGAGGAGGTTATGGGAAATCCTATGGCAGAATTAAGAAAAAAAAATGATGTGGGGTCCCCCCCCAAAAAAAAATCCATACAAGGCTATAGATTATGGAATAGATTTCAGGGGAACTCCACACCATAAACAAAAATCCATACCAGACCCTTATCCGAGCATGCAGCCTGGCAGGGCAGGAAAAGGGGGGGGTGACGACAAACGAGCCCCCCCCCTCCTGAACCATACCAGGCCGCTTGCCCTCAACATGCGAATGGTGCTTTTTGGGTTCTGGGGACAAGGGCCTCTTCCCCACATGCCTCTTCCCGACATGTTGATGGGGACAAGGGTCTCTTCCTGACAACCCTGGGCTTGTTGTAGCTGTAGTTGGAAGCCCCCAGATCCCGCCCCCACCATGTAAATGGGTAGGGGTACATAGTACCCCTACCCATTCACCAAAAAAAGTCTCAAAATGTAATAAACACAGGAAACAGTTTTTGACAATTCCCTTATTGAAAAAGAGAAAAAAAACACTGTCTCTTTCTTTTTCCAAGCAATGCCCTTCTGCACATCCATGCACTTATAATTTAGCAACCTTATAGAATTCCATGGTTGGGGAATTCTCAACCATGTGGATCAACCAATTGACCCCTCGTTCTTTATTTTATCTTTTATTATTCTATTTTTTTTTTTTAGCACTAACGTGAACCTATCTGGGTGCGATTTGGATCGCCCATTTGCCCCTTCCTTTCCTTCCCTCTCCTATATGGGGGGCTGGTAGACAAGATCCCTCGCAAGATACATTCGGTCCACCGCCCGTCCCCCGGGGGAGTTGGTCTGACACGGGGGAGACGGGGGAGCAGAGGAGGAATCGCATCACCCCAAATACTTTGCAATGTTAGAAATGACCTTGTAACATCATAAATCCTATGATAGGTAACTATACAACTTAGGCAGTCACACCACATGGTGTACATGTATGGTTTTGGTACTGTTGAATTTAATATTATGTTTGATACATGTTGACCTCTTTACAGTGGACAACCATCCTCTGAAGAAGACCCTGGGAGGGGTCGAAACGCGTCAGGATTTTTACATACAACCCTCGTTGTTCCACATACACTGTATTGTATATTGTCCTTATTTATAGGCATTATTTGGTGTCATCCAATTTTAAGGATTCAATATTTGATGTAATTTTGGTTGCCCTACAATACATTGTGTCTTGCATTGGTTCTAATTGTAGGCTTTGTCTGTTGTAATTATATGCCATATCCAGTTTATGTCCTGACTCAAACAGTCAGCATTCATTTTAGTGATTTTTTAATATGTCATTAGATTTTTTGTATCAATAAAATTCAACTTTTTCAACCACCTATATTGCATTTCGTTGGCTGCTTAAAAGCCCCGATAGGGGGTTCTCGTATTTTTTCCCTCAATGTAATCCTTTATCAATCACAACGCCTGCCAGACCTGAAAAATAGAGAAAAAAATATGCCTCGCCTTCTGGGAGATCACTAGTCGTCTGCCTCCTCTCTGCTTTGACATATAGGCAAGGAGCAAGGCAACCCGTTTACATTACCCCGTGGCACTGCCCCTTATGACATCACATGATGTCACGTGACACTTTTTGACACTTTTTTGGTGAATGGGTAGGTACCCGATACCCATTCACATAGGGGGGGGCTGGGAGCTTCCAGATTCCGATAAGCCCCCCCCACCCGCAGACCCTTACAATCACAGCCCAGGGTTGTAAGGAGGAGGCCATCGTCCCCATCATCATCGGGTCAAGGTGCTTTGGGGTGGGGGGGCGCAGAGCTCCCCCTGCCTCAAAGCATTCACCTCCCCCCATGTTGAGGGCATGTGGCCTGGTATGGTTCAGGAGGGGCGGGCGCACGCTTGTCCCCCCCTTTTCCTGACCTGCCAGGCTGCATGCTCGGATAAGGGTCTGGTATGGATTTTGGGGGAGGGACATGACATTTTTTTAAATTTGGGTACTTTCCCAGAAGGGCCTGGTATGGACTGGGGGGGGAGGGACGACTCTACAGCGGGTTTTTTTCAAAATTTTTTTTAATCTTTATTCCTGGGAGGCAGCAGCACAGTACAGCCGCTAGCAAGTTTAAATGACATTTTTCCTTTAGAAATATCATTATTGCTGTAGCACTGTTTTACACATCGCGCAGATGCGCTACTTTACAGGCAGAATAAGGGGACCCCCCAGGCACGATATTTAAAGGAATATTTTTCATTTTTATTGTTTCACTTTAAGCATCATTAAAATCACTGCTCCATTAAAAACTTTTTTTTTTTGCATTGATCCATGTCCCCTGGGGCAGGACCCGGGTCCCCCAACATTTTTTTTGACAATAACTTGCATATAAGCCTTCAAAATTAGCACTTTTGAGGACATTTTTCATGTTCGTGTCTCATAGACTTTAACAGAGTTTGCCAGAACTTTTTGCCTGTTGGAGATGTTGAAAAATCAGTTCGAACAGTGTGGATCCAAATACAGAGATTGGAGCAAAGGCCACCCTTCAAATAATTACACAACAGACTAGATCATGTTTAAGAAACTTTATTACAACTAGGTTCTAATCAGCAATAACACATTATTTGTATTTATTGATCTTCCGAGTGCCAATAACAATGGCTTAGAGTGCTGACCTTGGCACCCTTGCCTTATCCTGATGAAACTAGAAAATAACTACATTTGTGACTTAGTGCAGTATTTTGAACATATTATATTGGCATAGTAACATAAAACAGCATCATTGGGTGCTGTTCAAGATTCCATTATTCGAAGCCTGGAGGAATTCAGCAGCCTTACGCTAGAGCAGGGGTAGGCAACCTTTAAGAGGTTGACATCTAACTGGACAACATGGGGGATTCAAAACCTCAAATCCTCTGCCCCCTTCGCACCACCCCCCACAGTAGTGTCCTCTGCCCCCCTTCACACCCCCCCCACAGTAGTGTCCTCTGCCCCCCTACACATCACTTCCCCACAGTAGTGTCCTCTGCCCCCTTCACATTGCCCCCCACAGTAGTGTCCTCTGCCCCCCTCACACCACCCGCCACAGTAGTGTCCTCTGCCCCCCTTCACATCAACCTCCCACAGTAGTGTCCTCTGCCACCTCCACATCACCCTCCCACAGTAGTGTCCTCGGCCCCTTTACATCATCCCCCCCAGAGTGTTGTCCTCTGCCCCTGCAAATCGTCCCCCCACCGTAGTGTCCCCTGCCCCCTTTTAATAGTCCCCTCCCCACATCAGTGTCTTCTGCCCCCATTCACATCACCCCACACAGTTGTGTCCTGTGTCCTCTGCCCCTTCACATTGCACCCCCCACAGTAGTGTTCTGTCCCCCCTCCACATCACCCCCCCACAGTTGTGTCCTGTGTCCTCTGCCCCTTCATATCGCACCCCCCACCATTGTGTCCTGTGTCCTCTGCCCCTACACATAACCCCCACAGTAGTGTCCTCTTTGCCCCCCTTCACATCACAACCCACAGTAGTGTCCTCTGCCCCCCTTCACATCACCGCCCACAGTAGTGTCCTCTGTCACCCTTCACATAACCTCCCCACAGTAGTGACCTCTTCCCCCTTCACATTACCTCCCCACAGTAGTGTCCTCTTCCCCCTTCACATAACCTCCCCACAGTAGTGTCCCCTTCCCCCCTTCAGATAACCCCCCACAGTAGTGTCCTCTGCCCCCCTTCACATCACCCCTCCACTGTAGTATCCTCTGCCCCCACAGTAGTGTTCTGTACCCCTAAACACTGTGTCCTATGCAACCTTCACATCACCCCCCCACTGTAGTGTCCTCTGCCCCCTCCCCCCACAGTAGTGTTCTGTACCCCTAAACACTGTGTCCTCTGCACCCTTCACATCACCCCCTCACTGTAGTGCCCTCTGCACCCCATGGCAGTGTCACCTGCCCTCTCCATCCACAGTAGTGTCCTTCACCCCCCAATGCAGGGTCATCTGCCTCCTTCACATCACTTTATACTGTAATGTCCTAAGCCCCCCCAAACTTTTGTCTGCCCCTCTTCACATCACCCCCTCACTATAGTGTCTCCTGCCACCACCGCCCTGCAGTGCCCTGTACCCCCCCAAAACAGTATCCTCTGCCCACTTTTACCTCACCCCCCTCCCACTGCAGTGACCTCTACCCCCACAAAGTGTCCTCTGCCCCTATGCTACCTAAAAGCAGTGTCCTTTGCCTCCCCAGTCCCTAAAGCAGTGTGCTCTGTCTATTTCTCATCACAGTCCCCCCTCCTCCACTATAGTGTCCTCTGTTCCCCCCTCCGATGGTGTCTCTTCTGTCCTCTTCACATCCCCCCCGCATACACACAGTGCTTGGTAGGTAGCACTTCCTACCTGCCAGCGGGTGTACTGCAAAGGGGACATCGGGAGACAGCATAGTGCTTGGTGGAAGGGGGGAGCGGGAGCTGCCAGAGTTAACCTTTTATAATAAAAAGCTAATGATTGGTTTCTAGGACCACCTAGCAACCAATCACTGAGGCAGCTCCCACCCCCAACCTCCATCCAGCACTATACTGCCTCCCACTCTCCGCTCTGCAGTGAACATGAGAGCAGCGGAGGCCATGTCAACAGGTAGAAGTTCCTTTCCACCAGGAAGTCATCATCTTTGATAAGTTTTGCAGAGTGATCCATCTCAAAACTGGCTCCAGTTGGCTGGTATCTGTTAGGAAGGGGATGTCTTCTTGTGATGTGGAAGTCTCTAAAACTCGCTCCAGTTGGCTGGTATCTCTCTTAGGAAGGGGGTGTCTGTTTGTGATGTGGAAGCCTCCAAAACTGGCTACAGTAGACTGGTATAAACTATAGGATAGGAGATGTCTGAACGTGATGACGAGTCCCACAAAACTATTTCTGATGGGCTGGCACCTCTATTAATAATGGGGCTCCACTTGCATAGAAGTTTCCTTCCAAACTGGCTCTGGTGGGCTGGTATCTCTATCAGGTATGAGATGTCTACTTGTGATAAGAATTATTTTGAAACTGGCTCTGGCAGGTTAGCATCTCCATTAGGAATGGGATGTCCAGTCCACATTTTATGAGGATGCCTTCAAAACTGGTTCTGATGGGCACGTATCTCTATTAGGAATGTAATATCTGCTTGTGATGAGAAATCCTCCGAATCTCGTTCTGATGTGCAGGTATCACAATCAGAAATGAGATTCTGTTTGCTCTCAGGAATCCTCAGTATTGTGGGGTCAAAAAGAGTTTTGCTGTCTTACATGGTTAGCAAACTTATATTTTTGGCCCAAATATTATACAGATTAAAGATTGGGGTGTATAAATCTTGACCAGCTTTAATTCCAGTGCGCCATAGGAGCATCATAGAGTAACTTCAAAGATGGCAGCTGTCACCGGAGATAAAGACTTTCCAACATGATACTAAACAGTGTTTCCGACCGCTCAGTATGTGCATCTGTATTCATGACACGAGAAGACAATTTCACATAATCTTCTGCTTCTTTCCTTCTTGGAGGGTTTGCCACCACTCTTTTTTTGGAATAAATCATGGAATCCTGCAGCAGCGACAAGTACAATCCCAGTCATTATTGTGTATATTTGTATACAAAACTTTTTCTTCATTTTGGTTGGAGTAAGGGAGGGTTATAACCCCTGACAGATTTTTCTTTTCGCCGTCTGTGTCACATTGAGGGGATTTCCCTTCACTTCCTGTCCCATAGCCAAAAGAAGAAGTGAGGGAAAATCCCTGCAAATTATGTAAATCTCTTGGGTAACCCCAGGTCACCAGAACTAGTGTCCCCCATTGGAACATTTTCCCTCTATCACCTTTCTGGGGACTACTCAAAATGTGGGCTTTTCTTTTATCTCTCAATGGTAACTGTAAACAGAACAAATAGAGAGGGTGACTCTCCCTAATGGGGCACAGACAGCAATAAAAACTGACAAGCGTTCTAATCCAGCTCTTTGACTTGAATGACCTTACTAAACTTGACAGCAGACATGTGCTGATGTTGGAGGGCAACCCAGCATGAATGACTTACACTTTGGGAGTACAGACAAAAGTAATGACTTTTTAAAGATGGAGCATAGGCACCACCCCCAAGATCTTGCACCACTGCCTGAGACTCTCAAATAGATCATCACCTGCCAACCACCAGCCAGCACCTGCTCATCACCTGTCTACTAACAGCCAGCAGCAGCTCATCACCTGCCAACCACCAACTCATTGCCTGCTTACTACCAGCCAGTGCCTGCTCACCACCTGACTGCTACCAGCCAGTACCTGCTTTTCACCAGTCTGTTACAGCCTGCTACTTACCCGCCGTCACCCAGCTAGTCCATTCTGCTGCGGTCTACTGTTAGCTTCCTTCTGCTCAAGCTTGAATGCTCCGCTCGACATTGCTGCTAGTAAGATCAACAGGCACTTGTGCCACTCTGCTCTCTTGTGCCACCTGTCCACTCTATATGGGCCCTGTGCCAAAGGTGCAAGAGAGACCTTCTTCATCATGTCAGGTTGCTCCACCAGCTACGTGACACTTTTTTAAAGGGCAAAGGGTCCCTATTAATGGAGCTCAGAGTGTGACTGGGCAAGAAGGCATTGTCTACCACAAAATAACAGACTTAAAGTGTTAGACATATTATATACTCAAGCTACTATAAGCTGTTATTTTGAATTGTATAGTTCAAATAAGGGCAAAAGCACAGATTGATTTTATAATTGGCAACTGTCTGTTGCCCACTCACTTCTTGCCATCCGGTCAGAAAGAGTCATCTGAAGACCCATGTTCTGAAAGGGAATACAGATTGACCCATGTTCTGTAAGAGGAAGAGGGAGGGAATGGAACCTTTTTTCTCCAAAAAGGAGACTGTAGGAAGGCATGGGACCCATATTGGACTGGAGTGTGTGAGAGCAGGAGACCCATGTTCTGGAAGTTAGGGCAGATGGACAGCAGACTTGTGTTCTGGAAGGAACAATGGAAGAGCATGGTTTTCTGGATGGGAATACTAGAGAGAAGAAGACATGTATTTTGCAAGGTTGGGTAGATTAGCAGGGAATCAATGTCCTGGAAAAGATAGTGGGAGAGCAGAGGACCTGTGTTCTGGATGGAGGTGTGGGAGAGCAGAAAACCCATGTTCTGGAGACTACGTTGAATGGGGTGGAGTACTGTGTCCTGGAAGGTAGCATGAATGGAAAGGAGAACCATGTCCTGGAACATAGTTGCCTTATGAAACAGACAGTGGGAGGGCAAATGAACTGTTTTTATTTTAGAAGGGAGAGTTAGAGGGCAGAAGATCCATGTTCTGGATTGAACAGTGGTGGGAGGACATAGGGATCAGTGTTCTGAAATGTGAAACGTGAATGGGCCAGAGAACCATGCTATTAAAAGTATGGATGGGCAGAAGACCCGTATGCTGGATGGGGCAATGGGGGCACAGGAGATTGTTCAGGGAGGTAGGGAGTACACGTGATCCTTGTTCAGGAGCAGTGGGAGGACAAGTGATCCTTGGCTCAGGAAGGGACAGTGGTATGGCCTGTGTTCAGGAAGGGATGTTTGGAGAGCAGGAGACTGTGTTTAGGAAGGGTCATTGGTAGAAAAGGGGAGCTATGCTAAAAAAAAGGGACATCTATTAAGGAATAGAGTGTGGAGGAACTATCATTTTATGAGTGAACTAGTAACATACAGAGGTCATTGGCTATAGACCTCAGTATTGTTCATTTTGTGACTGTAAAAGTACAGCACTGTCTTAGTGTCCATAACAACCCAGCTGAACCTTTTTGCTATATTAGGGCGTGAGATGTGGTAAGGAAAATTTAGGCAAGCCATAAATTAATTGATTTTCTTTCAGAATACAATGGTTACCATTAGCGGCTATAGCCACTTGCAGCATAGGTGTGTGCAGCCTATTGTATTAGGATGTGCACCTCAAAGTTCCAACACATATGCCTTTGTGACATATTAACCGGCTTCTTCCCCACTTGTCATCCTAAAACAATGGGGGGGAGCAGGTGAGCACACATGGGACCTGGGCAACAAAAAGAAAAGGAACTGGGACAAGAGGGGTGGCATACATTGGTACCAATCCCCTGTATTTTCCTCCCGTGGCAGCTGAATATTGATGAGAGGAAGAGGAGGAGAAGCCTACTTTCAGCTGCTGCAGAAGAAAATACAGATCGGTCCCTTAATTTCCACTCCAGCCACCTATCCTGTCCAGGTTCTGGGGGTAGGCAAGTAAGGATCGCAGCTTACCTGTCACCTGCCCACAATTGATGGGTTGCCAACTCCAGGATTAGGGTGTGCCCAGGCACATCTGGCACACCGCTTGCGCACGCCTATGGCTGGCAGTAATCAGCCTGCCCATACACAGATCTAAATTCGGCCGGTCCCTACTCAACTGGACGAATTTTGATCCATGTGTGGCCGGCTTCACCTTCTCTTCAAATATCTAGCATGAACAGGGAAAAAACAGTTTGTCCATTGCACAATTACAAAGTAGTTAACCAAAGTTTTGCAGGTCCCCTAAAGATATATGAAGTGGCAAATTATCCTTTTAGCAGTCACTTTGCATTAAGCAAATACATTATCTCAGCTACCTTTGCTTCACTTATTGTACAATGATGATTCGGTATTTTTCTATGGAGCCTCACTGCACCCATAAAAATTAGGACAGAGGAATAGATGCTCATACACACACACACACTCGTGTTTTTCTCCCCTGCAGCGAATGGAACAGTGATATAAGGAGACAAATGGCGGTGTTCTTACCAGATAGAAGCAGGAGGCCAGAATTGTGGCTTTCATTGTCACCTCCAGGTCCATCGGAAACGTAATAGCATACTGGTTTCCCTCAACTTTTATCATCCCCACCACATGCTGCTCATCCCGTGATTTCACCTTCCAGGAAAAAAGTGTCACAGAGATGTCAGTGACAGAAGCCCCAGGAGAAAAAATGCAGAACATGAAAAATATGAAAACAACCACCATCTAAATCAGTGGTTCTAAACCTACTAGTGCCGTGACTCCTTGATAAAATTTCCCAAGTTGTGGGGACCCCTAACAGTAAAATTATTTTTGTAGCGTGGGTTGTCAGCACTCAAGACAAGTAATTTGCACCCCTAACCCATGGACATTTAGCGCTCCCTGAGTCCCTTCCCTCCTCGTACAGTATTAAAACCCCTTATGGTACATTTTAGGATGTACCACTCTTTGTTCTCCTTTCTTTCCCTTTTATCCCTCTCTATCCTAATTTCTTGTTTTTTTTCCCCCATCCATCTCTCTAGCCATCTTTCTTGTTCTTTCTTTTATGCTTTCTCTTCCTTTTTCTTTGTTCCTCCCCCTCTTTTCCTCTCCCTTCCATGTATTCTCTATTTTTATTCCTTCTCTTACTCCTTGGTGACGGGGAGTTGGGATGAGTGGCAGTGGGGGTGGGATCAGTGGCAATGCTGGGGGAAGTTCTGATCAGCCAACTTAGGTGCTCTTGATCAAGGGCATCTGCTGATCTGAGAACTGTAGTGGGGACTTTTAATGGCAACTATAATCACAGGTAGTGTTACTCACTGTGTCTCCGGCTTCACTGTGTCTCCGACTTTGTAATGTCTCGTAGCAGTGACACCTATGCCGAAATCAGGAGATGGAGTCTCCTCCAGCCCCTCCCACTTCACATTCCTCACCAGACAGCTGACCTCTAGTCTCTGCCCCCCAGCCATGCTGTGAACTGAATGGGCGGCTGCGAAGAGGCTGAGTGGGCAGTTGCGGGCTCCAGGAACAGCCCAGCTGGGCGACCGCAGGCTCCATGAACAGCCCAGCTGGGCGGCCACAGGCTCCAGGAACAGCCCATCTGGGTGGCCACAGGCTCCAGGAACAGCCCAGCTGGGCGGCCACAGGCTCCATGAACAGCCCAGCTGGGTGGCCACAGGCTCCATGAACAGCCCAGCTGGGCGGCCACAGGCTCCAGGAACAGCCCAGCTGGGTGGCCACAGGCTCCATGAACAGCCCAGCTGGGTGGCCACAGGCTCCAGGAACAGCCCAGCTGGGCGGCCACAGGCTCCATGAACAGCCCAGCTGGGTGGCCACAGGCTCCAGGAACAGCCCAGCTGGGCAACTGCAGGCTCCATGAACAGCCCAGCTGGGCGGCCACAGGCTCCAGGAACAGCCCAGCTGGGTGGCCACAGGCTCCATGAACAGCCCAGCTGGGTGGCCACAGGCTCCAGGAACAGCCCAGCTGGGCGACCGCAGGCTCCATGAACAGCCCAGCTGGGTGGCCACAGGCTCCAGGAACAGCCCAGCTGGGCGGCCACAGGCTCCATGAACAGCCCAGCTGGGTGGCCACAGGCTCCATGAACAGCCCAGCTGGGTGGCCACAGGCTCCAGGAACAGCCCAGCTGGGCGGCCACAGGCTCCATGAACAGCCCAGCTGGGCGACCGCAGGCTCCATGAACAGCCCAGCTGGGCGGCCACAAGCTCCATGAACAGCCCAGCTGGGTGGCCACAGGCTCCAGGAACAGCCCAGCTGGGTGGCCACAGGCTCCAGAAAAAGCCCTGCTGGGCGGCCGCAAAAAGGCTGGGAGAGCGGTGTGGGCTCCAGAAACAGCTCAGGATTCAGTGACCTCTGGCAAATCATCATCCGACCCCCAGGTTGAGAACCACTGATCTGAATAATACAACAACAATTATTATTCTTTATCTTTACATTCCAATGTTTTTTGCAATTGCTGGAGGTGACTAGATACAATAGGAAAGGAGATGGCAGTGGATGGAGGTGATGACAGTTGAGTACACTAGATACAATAGGAAAGGAGATGACGGTGGATGCAGGTGATGACAGTTGGGTACACTAGATACAATAGGAAAGGAGATGACGGTGGACGGAGGTGATGACAGTTGAGTACACTAGATACAATAGGAAAGGAGATTACGGTGGATGGAGGTGATGACAGTTGAGTACACTAAATACAATAGGAAAGGAGATGATGGTGGATGGAGGTGATAACAGTTGAGTACACTAGATACAATAGGAAAGGAGATTACGGTGGATGGAGGTGATGACAGTTGAGTACACTAAATACAATAGGAAAGGAGATGATGGTGGATGGAGGTGATAACAGTTGAGTACACTAAATATAATAGGAAAGGAGATGACGGTGGATGCAGGTGATGACAGTTGGGTACACTAGATACAATAGGAAAGGAGATGACGGTGGATGGAGGTGATGACAGTTGAGTACACTAGATACAATAGGAAAGGAGATGACGGTGGATGGAGGTGATGACAGTTGAGTACACTAGATACAATAGAGAAGGAGATGGCAGTGGATGGAGGTGATGACAGTTGGGTACACTAGATACAATTGGAAAGGAGATGATGGTGGATGGAGGTGATGACAGTTGAGTACACTAGATACAATAGGAAAGGAGATGACGGTGGATGGAGGTGATGACAGTTGAGTACACTAGATACAATAGAGAAGGAGATGGCAGTGGATGGAGGTGATGACAGTTGGGTACAATAGATACAATAGGAAAGGAGATGACGGTGGATGGAGGTGATGACAGTTGAGTACATTAGATACAATAGAGAAGGAGATGACACTGGATGGAGGTGATGACAGTTGGGTACACTAGATACAATAGGAAAGGAGATGACGGTGGATGAAGGTGATGACAGTTGAGTACACTAGATACAATAGAGAAGGAGATGACAGTGGATGGAGGTGATGACAGTTGGGTACACTAGATACAATAGGAAAGGAGATGACAGTGGATGGAGGTGATGACAGTTGAGTACACTAGATACAATAGGAAAGGAGATGACGGTGGATGGAGGTGATGACAGTTGAGTACACTAGATACAATAGGAAAGGAGATGACAGTGGATGGAGGTGATGACAGTTGAGTACACTAGATACAATAGGAAAGGAGATGACGGTGGATGGAGGTGATGACAGTTGGGTACACTAGATACAATAGAGAAGGAGATGACGGTGGATGGAGGTGATGACAGTTGAGTACACTAGGTACAATAGGGAAGGAGATGATGGTGGATGGAGGTGATGACAGTTGAGTACACTAGATACAATAGGAAAGGAGATGACAGTGGATGGAGGTGATGACAGTTGGGTACACTAGATACAATACGGAATGAGATGGCAGTGGATGAAGGTGATGACAGTTGGGTACACTAGATACAATAGGGAAGGAGATGGCAGTGGATGAAGGGGATGACAGTTGGGTACACTAGATACAATAGGGAAGGAGATGACGGTGGATGGAGGTGATGACAGTTGGGTACACTAGATACAATCCATTAGCTCCAGCCTGCCTCTCCGAGAACAGCAGCAAGGACCTGACCCTATGCTCATTACAGTTTCCTTTATGAAATACCTCAAAGGTTATGTCCCCGAAGATGCTGGTCTGGAAGCTGGGGCCCAGGATCAGCAAAACAACCTTCTTTGACTGGTTCATGATGGACAAGTGGGTCATCAAGGAATGCCAGTGAAAAGTGACCAATCCGACGACTCCATATGATGGGATAATCACCTCCATCTAGAACAGACTCAAGTATGAGAACATGAGAAACTGCAACTGACTGCTTGCCCTGCAAAGCATGTTCTTTGTCCCGATTCTATCTTTTACAAGCTGGAAGTTAGTGACATTTTTACATCATTTGCAAGGACGCTTCGCTTATAATGCCCAAGAGGCTACAGCTGTAAGCAAAATCTTGGGAAAATACTGCTGAATTGTGTTGCCGTGGATATTTATAAAACCAAAATCATTATGAAACTGTTGGGTTTAAGAGAACTTTGGGGTTTTCTGGAGAGTCCTAGACACTGGCTGGATATAACTATTACCTGACCCCGGCTGTGAAGTGGCACATCTGTACGATGTATACAACCTACTAAAAAATGTGTGTAAATTGCTGGTAAATGACAGTTCCCGGCCTCTTCATTCTGTTTTTACACAAAGCAGCTAAGGATTCCCTTCATCTATACTTGACCCTTATCCTAGATAAGGATTTGATATAGATGCTAATGGGAGACCTCCACGAAAAATGCATTAATTTAAGCAGGCCCTTTAGGTTTGGTTACCAGTGACATCATTGATGACAAATGGTCATGTCCATATATGATCACTGATCTCACCAGAGAGATACCGCCCCCTTTGTATATTTCAGCTGTTATCAGCTGGACTTGTCATTCAATGGGAGGGAAGGGACCGGACCAGACATGTGTCGACAGATGGCATTTCTTTTCCTCTTTTGGTAGGTGGCAGTGTCTGGGTGCCCCTGTACAGTATTGTTAAGGGGGGGGCTTCTTGATTCTGATTAGGCCTTGTAATGGATCCCCATCGCACTCCACTTGAGTGCTTCCGTCAGCACACTGCTTCCTCCAATCTGGACCTTCAGATATCAGATTTTACAGCCGAATATTGTAACCAAGAACCAGATGAGACTATCTCAGTTACAAAGCTGGAACATGAACTGTTTATTGAAACGCAGGTACACAGAGGTAACACTCGGGACAATTCCCCCCCCCCCTTTGCATTCGGGGTGGGGTAGACTGTCCAATCAGCAGGGAGAGCTGTTGGAGGAATTCCCCCTCCCTCACAGCAAATAATACACATACCATAATACTTTTCTCCCAAGACAGACACAATAGAACAATAGAATACAGCCGCACCCCAAATGACCCAGCAAGAGTACACAACAGTATGAGACAATATACTATATATATATATATATATATATATATATATATATATATATATATATTAGGGTTGTCCCGATACCGATACTGGTATCGGTATCGGCACCGATACCGAGCATTTGCCCAAGTACTTGTACTCGGGCAAATGCTCCTGATGCTTCCCCCGATACCTGGAAGTCAGCTGTGATCGGCGCGTGGGGGAGTTACAAGATTCTCCCCCAGCGGCTTTCAGCGGCTTTAGTGACATACAGCGGTGATCGGTCACCGCTGACTGTCACTGCATCCTCCTCCGTGCCCCCTCCGTTCCTCTGTGCCTCTCCGTTCCCCTCTCCTTCTCTGTCCCCTCCGTTCCTCTCTCCTTCTCTGTGTCTCTCCGCTGTCCCCTCCGTTCCTCTCTCCTTCTCTGTGTCTCTCCGCTGTCCCCTCCGTTCCCCTCTCCTTCTCTGTCCCCTCCGTTCCTCTCTCCTTCTCTGTGCCTCTCCACTGTCCCCTCCGTTCCTCTCTCCTTCTCTGTGTCTCTCCGCTGTCCCCTCCGTTCCTCTCTCCTTCTCTGTCCCCTCCGTTCCTCTCTCCTTCTCTGTGTCTCCCTGCTGTCCCCCTCCGTTCCTCTCTCCTTCTCTGTGTCTCTCCGCTGTCCCCTCCGTTCCTCTCTCCTTCTCTGTGTCTCTCCGCTGTCCCCTCCGTTCCTCTCTCCTTCTCTGTGTCTCTCCGCTGTCCCCCTCCGTTCCTCTCTCCTTCTCTGTGTCTCTCCGCTGTCCCCTCCGTTCCTCTCTCCTTCTCTGTGTCTCTCCGCTGTCCCCTCCGTTCCTCTCTCCTTCTCTGTGTCTCTCCGCTGTCCCCTCCGTTCCCCTCTCCTTCTCTGTGTCTCCCTGCTGTCCCCCTCCGTTCCTCTCTCCTTCTCTGTGTCTCTCCGCTGTCCCCTCCGTTCCTCTCTCCTTCTCTGTGTCTCTCCGCTGTCTCCTCCGTTCCCCTCTCCTTCTCTGTGTCTCCCTGCTGTCCCCCTCCATTCCTCTCTCCTTCTCTGTGTCTCTCCGCTGTCCCCTCCGTTCCTCTCTCCTTCTCTGTGTCTCTCCGCTGTCCCCTCCGTTCCTCTCTCCTTCTCTGTGTCTCTCCGCTGTCCCCTCCGTTCCCCTCTCCTTCTCTGTCCCCTCCGTTCCTCTCTCCTTCTCTGTGTCTCCCTGCTGTCCCCCTCCGTTCCTCTCTCCTTCTCTGTGTCTCCCTGCTGTCCCCCTCCGTTCCTCTCTCCTTCTCTGTCCCCCTCCGTTCCTCTCTCCTTCTCTGTGTCTCTCCGCTGTCCCCTCCGTTCCTCTCTCCTTCTCTGTGTCTCTCCGCTGTCCCCTCCGTTCCTCTCTCCTTCTCTGTGTCTCTCCGCTGTCCCCTCCGTTCCCCTCTCCTTCTCTGTGTCTCCCTGCTGTCCCCCTCCATTCCTCTCTCCTTCTCTGTGTCTCTCCGCTGTCCCCTCCGTTCCTCTCTCCTTCTCTGTGTCTCTCCGCTGTCCCCTCCGTTCCCCTCTCCTTCTCTGTGTCTCTCCGCTGTCCCCTCCGTTCCTCTCTCCTTCTCTGTGTCTCTCCGCTGTCCCCTCCGTTCCTCTCTCCTTCTCTGTGTCTCTCCGCTGTCCCCTCCGTTCCTCTCTCCTTCTCTGTGTCTCTCCGCTGTCCCCTCCGTTCCCCTCTCCTTCTCTGTCCCCTCCGTTCCTCTCTCCTTCTCTGTGTCTCCCTGCTGTCCCCCTCCGTTCCTCTCTCCTTCTCTGTGTCTCTCCGCTGTCCCCTCCGTTCCTCTCTCCTTCTCTGTCCCCTCCGTTCCTCTCTCCTTCTCTGTGTCTCTCAGCTGTCCCCTCCGTTCCTCTCTCCTTCTCTGTGTCTCTCCGCTGTCCCCTCCGTTCCCCTCTCCTTCTCTGTCCCCTCCATTCCTCTCTCCTTCTCTGTGTCTCTCCGCTGTCCCCTCCGTTCCTCTCTCCTTCTCTGTGTCTCTCCGCTGTCCCCTCCGTTCCCCTCTCCTTCTCTGTGTCTCCCTGCTGTCCCCTCCGTTCCCCTCTCCTTCTCTGTCCCCTCCGTTCCCCTCTCCTTCTCTGTCCCCTCCGTTCCTCTCTCCTTCTCTGTGTCTCTCCACTGTCCCCTCTGTTCCCCTCTCCTTCTCTGTCCCCTCCGTTCCTCTCTCCTTCTCTGTGTCTCCCCGCTGTCCCCCTCCGTTCCTCTCTCCTTCTCTGTGTCTTTCCGCTGTCCCCCTCCGTTCCTCTCTCCTTCTCTGTGTCTCTCAGCTGTCCCCCTCCGTTCCTCTCTCCTTCTCTGTCCCCTCCGTTCCTCTCTCCTTCTCTGTGTCTCCCCGCTGTCCCCCTCCGTTTCTCTCTCCTTCTCTGTGTCTCTCCGCTGTCCCCTCCGTTCCTCTCTCCTTCTCTGTGTCTCTCCGCTGTCCCCTCCGTTCCTCTCTCCTTCTCTGTGTCTCTCCGCTGTCCCCCTCCATTCCTCTCTCCTTTCCTGTGCCTCTCCGCTGTCCCCTCCATTCCCCTCTCCTTCTCTGTCCCCCTACGTTCTCCCCCTCCGTTCCTCTCTCCTTCTCTGCGTTTCTGTGCTGTCCCCTCCGTTCCTCTCTCCTTCTCTGTGTCTCTCCGCTCTCCCCTCCGTTCCTCTCTCCTTCTCTGTGTCTCTCTGCTGTCCCCTCCGTTCCTCTCTCCTTCTCTGTGTCTCTCCGCTGTCCCCTCTGTTCCTCTCTCCTTCTCTGTGTCTCTCCGCTGTCCCCTCCGTTCCTCTCTCCTTCTCTGTGTCTCTCCACTGTCCCCTCTGTTCCCCTCTCCTTCTCTGTCCCCTCTGTTCCTCTCTCCTTCTCTGTGTCTCTCTGCTGTCCCCCTCCGTTCCTCTCTCCTTCTCTGTGTCTCTCCGCTGTCCCCTCCGTTCCCCTCTCCTTCTCTGTCCCCTCCGTTCCTCTCTCCTTCTCTGTGTCTCTCCGCTGTCCCCCTCCGTTCCTCTCTCCTTCTCTGTGTCTCTCCGCTGTCCCCTCCGTTCCCCTCTCCTTCTCTGTGTCTCTCCGCTGTCCCCCTCCGTTCCTCTTTCCTTCTCTGTGCCTCTCCGCTGCCCCCTCCGTTCCCCTCTCCTTCTTTGTGTCTCTCCGCTGTCCCCTCCATTCCCCTCTCCTTCTCTGTGGCTCTCTGCTGTCCCCCTCCGTTCCTCTCTCCTTCTCTGTGGCTCTCCGCTGTCCCCCTCCGTTCCTCTCTCCTTCTCTGTGCCTCGCCGCTGTCCCCTCCGTTCCTCTCTCCTTCTCTGTCCCCTCCGTTCCTCTCTCCTTCTCTATGTCTCTCCGCTGTCCCCTCCGTTCCCCTCTCCTTCTCTGTGGCTCTCCGCTGTCCCCCTCCGTTCCTCTCTCCTTCTCTGTGTCTCTCCGCTGTCCCCTCCGTTCCTCTTTCCTTCTCTGTGTCTCTCCGCTGTCCCCTCCGTTCCTCTCTCCTTCTCTGTGTCTCTCCGCTGTCCCCTCCGTTCCTCTTTCCTTCTCTGTGTCTCTCCGCTGTCCCCTCCGTTCCTCTCTCCTTCTCTGTGTCTCTCCGCTGTCCCCTCCGTTCCCCTCTCCTTCTCTGTCCCCCTCCGTTCCTCTCTCCTTCTCTGTCCCCCTCCATTCCTCTCTCCTTCTCTGTGTCTCTCCGCTGTCCCCTCCGTTCCTCTCTCCTTCTCTGTGTCTCTCCGCTGTCCCCTCTGTTCCTCTCTCCTTCTCTGTGTCTCTCCGCTGTCCCCTCCGTTCCCCTCTCCTTCTCTGTCCCCTCCGTTCCTCTCTCCTTCTCTGTGTCTCTCCGCTGTCCCCTCCGTTCCTCTCTCCTTCTCTGTCCCCCTCCGCTGTCCCCTCCGTTCCTCTCTCCTTTTCTGTCCCCTCCGTTCCTCTCTCCTTCTCTGTCCCCCTCCGTTCCTCTCTCCTTCTCTGTGTCTCTCCGCTGTCCCCTCCGTTCCCCTCTCCTTCTCTGTGCCTCTCCGCTGTCCCCTCCGTTCCTCTCTCCTTCTCTGTGTCTCTCCGCTGTCCCCTCCGTTCCTCTCTCCTTCTCTGTCCCCCTCCGCTGTCCCCTCCGTTCCCCTCTCCTTCTCTGTCCCCTCCGTTCCTCTCTCCTTCTCTGTGTCTCTCCGCTGTCCCCTCCGTTCCCCTCTCCTTCTCTGTCCCCTCCGTTCCTCTCTCCTTCTCTGTGTCTCTCCGCTGTCCCCTCCGTTCCTCTCTCCTTCTCTGTCCCCCTCCGCTGTCCCCTCCGTTCCTCTCTCCTTCTCTGTCCCCTCCGTTCCTCTCTCCTTCTCTGTGTCTCTCCGCTGTCCCCTCCGTTCCTCTCTCCTTCTCTGTCCCCCTCCGCTGTCCCCTCCGTTCCTCTCTCCTTCTCTGTCCCCCTCCGTTCCTCTCTCCTTCTCTGTGTCTCTCCGCTGTCCCCTCCGTTCCTCTCTCCTTCTCTGTGTCTCTCCGCTGTCCCCTCCGTTCCTCTCTCCTTCTCTGTCCCCCTCCGCTGTCCCCTCCGTTCCCCTCTCCTTCTCTGTCCCCTCCGTTCCTCTCTCCTTCTCTGTGTCTCTCCGCTGTCCCCTCCGTTCCCCTCTCCTTCTCTGTCCCCTCCGTTCCTCTCTCCTTCTCTGTGTCTCTCCGCTGTCCCCTCCGTTCCTCTCTCCTTCTCTGTCCCCCTCCGCTGTCCCCTCCGTTCCTCTCTCCTTCTCTGTCCCCTCCGTTCCTCTCTCCTTCTCTGTGTCTCTCCGCTGTCCCCTCCGTTCCTCTCTCCTTCTCTGTCCCCCTCCGCTGTCCCCTCCGTTCCTCTCTCCTTTTCTGTCCCCTCCGTTCCTCTCTCCTTCTCTGTCCCCCTCCGTTCCTCTCTCCTTCTCTGTGTCTCTCCGCTGTCCCCTCCGTTCCCCTCTCCTTCTCTGTGCCTCTCCGCTGTCCCCTCCGTTCCTCTCTCCTTCTCTGTGTCTCTCCGCTGTCCCCTCCGTTCCTCTCTCCTTCTCTGTCCCCCTCCGCTGTCCCCTCCGTTCCCCTCTCCTTCTCTGTCCCCTCCGTTCCTCTCTCCTTCTCTGTGTCTCTCCGCTGTCCCCTCCGTTCCCCTCTCCTTCTCTGTCCTCTCCGTTCCTCTCTCCTTCTCTGTGTCTCTCCGCTGTCCCCTCCGTTCCCCTCTCCTTCTCTGTCCCCTCCGTTCCCCTCTCCTTCTCTGTCCCCTCCATTCCCCTCTCCTTCTCTGTCCCCTCCGTTCCTCTCTCCTTCTCTGTGTCTCTCCGCTGTCCCCTCCGTTCCTCTCTCCTTCTCTGTCCCCCTCCGCTGTCCCCTCCGTTCCCCTCTCCTTCTCTGTCCCCTCCGTTCCTCTCTCCTTCTCTGTGTCTCTCCGCTGTCCCCTCCGTTCCCCTCTCCTTCTCTGTCCCCTCCGTTCCTCTCTCCTTCTCTGTGTCTCTCCGCTGTCCCCTCCGTTCCCCTCTCCTTCTCTGTCCCCTCCGTTCCCCTCTCCTTCTCTGTCCCCTCCGTTCCTCTCTCCTTCTCTGTGTCTCTCCGCTGTCCCCTCCGTTCCCCTCTCCTTCTCTGTCCCCTCCGTTCCTCTCTCCTTCTCTGTGTCTCTCCGCTGTCCCCTCCGTTCCCCTCTCCTTCTCTGTCCCCTCCGTTCCTCTCTCCTTCTCTGTGCCTCTCCACTGTCCCCTCCGTTCCCCTCTCCTTCTCTGTCCCCCTCCGCTCTCCCCCTCCGTTCCTCCGTCCTCCCCCTCCTTCCTTTGTGTATGGATAGAGTCAGCTGACTCTGTCCATTCACATAACTGAAACATTGTAATCTCCTGTGATTACGATTTGTCAGTTTATGAATAAAGAGAAGCCGCTGTCTTCTCTCCATTCATTTTCAGTACAGCTGAGGCTGCAGAGAAAGGGACTGGGGAATCTCTATCCTCTGTCTCTTTCTCTGTCTCAAGGTGGAGATATCAGAGGTCTGTTAAGACCCCTGATATCTCACCAAAGCCCCCCAACAGGGCTGATTAAAAAAAAACAAAAAAAACACACACATATTGCAATAAAGAATAAAAAAAAAATTATTGTAAAAAATAAAAATTGTAAATTAAAAAAAAAAAAAACACACACATACACCATTCACCCCCCCCCCCCCCCCCCAAAAAAAAGGACTGTTAAAAAAAACAAAAAAACAAAAACAAAAACACTGTCACGTGGCATAAAAAAAAAGTATCAGTATTCGGTATCGGCGAGTACTCAAAAAAAAGTATCGGTACTTGTACTCGGTCCTAAAAAAGTGGTATCGGGACAACCCTAATATATATATATATATACACATACACACACACACACAACATTCCAGTGTGGTTGTACAGCGAGTCCGATTAGTAAAGATAAGACTGGGGTTCTCGGTCACCCTGTGCCCCTAATAGACACAGGATGACTTAGACATAGGTACATGGGGAGCTAAAGCCAGGGTTTTCCAACCTCTCCAAGGGATTCTGGGTTCCACCAGCCCCCCCGCCCAAAGTGACTCCCGTCACAGCCCTCTACCTACAGACTCTTCTCCCACAACCACTAGGCCAGGGTTGTGGGGAAGAGCCCCTTGTTCTTTAACAACCTGGGTACAAAGGAACCCCCCCCATGTTGAGGGCATGTGGCCTCCTATGGTTCATGAGTAGGGCAGCATGCTAATCCCCCTTTTCTACGACTACCAGGCTGCATGCTCAGAGTAGGGTCTGGTAAAGATTTCTGTAAAGGGACCTCAAGATTTTTTTTCCCCTTGATGTTTGCATAGGGTTCCCCATTAAATAACAAATTACTATAGAATATGGGGGAGAAACTCATGCTCTTTTTTTTTTTTTTTGCATGGGTGATCCCTTTTAAAATTCATACCCACCCTGAAGGGCCTGTTATAAAATATGGGGCAACCCCTGTGCCTTTTTTTTAACTATTTGGGCCTAACTGCTTACATGGTTGGGGATTCTTAGCTACACTATGTAAGTGAATGGTGCCGTGTGCCATCACTGGTTGTGACTGGGTGGTGCCAGCAGTTCTGCAGTAATACGACCATTCTACATGAAGCTTGGCTCCCGCCAAAGGGGTAAATGTTCGGGCATTTGTCCAAACACCTGAATAGTCAAAGTTTGGTCCTTGGACCAAACCTTGGGCCCATCCCTAGTGGTGAGTGAAAGTAACACAGGAACCTTCCAATGATATCCTGCCTTGAAACAGAACAGCAGTAAAGACCAAGATACCACTGGAACCCCAGTTGTCAGGGAGCCACATTCTATGTCTAAGGGGTCTGTTGATAAATATAAAAATTGCTTTGTGAATGTCTCAACTATTTGCTCAGGATTCACGAATAACCCTCTTATTTGGCCTCATTGGCCTACGTCCTATGGTTGCTAGCTCCATCTACTGGCCATAATGCAGTATTTTCCTGAAGGCTAGAAAGACATCCAGAAGACCAGAGACTGTGCTCTATGTAGAAACATTAGGGTATCCTGTGCTCCCCGCTTCCTGTACTCCATGCACATGTGCAATATCATCTACAAAAAACCCGACTGAAGTGACCCATCATTCCAAAGACGAAAAAATAGCTCCCTGAGATGAAATTCCTAGAATTGGATTTGATGTGAGGAATAGTGCCCCATCATTACCTTTAGCAGAAGGAATAATACCCCATCATTGTTTATAATAAATGGAATAATGCCCCATCATTGGTTTTACTGGATGGAATAATACCACATCATTGGTTATAGTGGAAGGAAAAATACCCCATCATTGGTTTAAGTGGAAGGAATAATACCCCATCATTGGTTTTAGTGGAAGGAATAATACCTCATCGTTGGTTTTAGTGGAAGGAATAATGCCCCATCATTGGTTTTAGTGGAGGGAATAATACCCCATCATTGGTTTTAGTGGAGGGAATAATACCCCATCATTGGTTTTAGTGGAGGGAATAATACCCCATCATTGGTTTTAGTGAAAGAAAGAATGCCCTATCATTGGATTTAGTGGATGGAATAATGCCCCATCATTAGTTATAGTGGAAGGAATAATGCCCCATCATTGATTTTAGTGGACGGAATAATGCCCTATCATTGGATTTAGTAGAATGAATACTATCTCCTTTGCTCACCTCCAGGACTTTTCCAGAGCCTCTCCAATCCTATGGAACTCTCTACTCCAATCTGTCCGATTATCTCTTACTCTGTTTGCTTTTAGATGATCCCTGAAAACCCTCCTCTTCAGAGAAGCCTATCCTACCCACACCTAACAACTGGATTTTCATTTTCTCCATCAGCACATCCCCCACAGTTATTACCTTTTTTTTTCACCTGCCCCAGTAATACCCATCATTGGTTATAGTGGAAGTAATAATCCCCCATCATTGGCTTTTGTGGAAGGAATAATACCCCATCATTGGTTATAGTGGAAGGAATAATACCCCATCATTGGTTATAGTAGATATAATATTACCCCATCACTGGCTTTAGTGGAAAGAATAATACCCCATCATTGGTTTTAGTGTGAGGAATAATACCCCATCATTGGTTTTAGTGGGAGGAATAATACCCCATCATTGGTTTTAGTGGAGGGAATAAAGTCCTATCATTGGTTATAGTGGGTGGAATAATACCTCATCATTGGCTTTAGTTGAAAGAATAATACCCCATCATTGGTTTTAGTGGAAGGAATAATACCCCATCATTGGTTTTAGTGGACGGAATAATACCCCATCATTGGCTTTAGTGGAAGGAATAATACCCCATCATTGGCTTTAAAGGAAGGAATAATACCCCATCATTGGTTTTAGTGGAGGGAAAAAAGCCCTATCATTGGTTATAGTGGGTGGAATAATACCCCATCATTGGCTTTAGTTGAAAGAATAATACCCCATCATTGGTTTTATTGGAAGGAATAATGCCCCATCATTGGTTTTAGTGGAATAAATAATACTCCATCATTGGTTTTAGTGGAGGGAATAAAGCCTTATCATTGGTTATAGTGGGAGGTATAATACCCCATCATTGGCTTTAGTTGAAAGAATAGTACCCCATCATTTGTTTTAGTGGAAAGAATAATGCCCCATCGTTGGTATTAGTGGATGGAATAATACTCCCATCATTAGTTTTATTGCAAGGAATAATGCTCCATTGTTGGTATTAGTGGAAGGAATAATACCCCATCATTGGTTTTAGTGGAAGGAATAATATCCCATCATTGGTTTTAATGGATGGAATAATGCCCCATCATTGGTTATAGTGGATGGAATAATACCCCATCATTGTTTTTAATGGATGAAATAATGCCCCATCATTGGTTTTAGTGGAAGGAATAATATCCTATCATTGGTTTTAATGGATGGAATAATGCCCCATCATTGGTTTTATCTGAAGGAATAATACCCTATTGCTTGGTATCAGAGGGAGGAATAGTAGGGAGGAGGAGTGCACCAAGAGCAAGATAAAGGCAAGCAAAGGGCCACATCCAGACCCCCCTCCACAGTTTGGAGATCACTGACTTAGAACATTATTGGAGAGCTGGAGATCAATATTCATTCCCAATGATGAAGTCCCATTACCAATAGCATTTGTTATGTACAGCAAGTAATCTATAAACCACCAACCTGACGAGAACAGCGACACGCACCGTTCTCCAGCACCGCCATGACATCCTGACCCGCGTTGTCTCTGACCTTCAGATCGTAGATGGGCCCGCAGCACTCCACGTCCTGAGTGGCCTGATACATATGCTGGCCCATGTGATCCAGAACATCAAAGCTCTGACCCCAGCCTTGTGACGCCGTGACTGTGGGAAAAAAGAAAAGAACACTGAGGAGGAATACAAAGGAGATTATGAAACTAGGTTAGACATAGTTGTAGCACCCTGGAGTTTAGTCAGGGAGCTCCTCACAAATTTACTTGCCAAGAGTAGTCATCTTGGTCGATTGATAGAAATCTAAGTTTGGCCTTATTGCACTTTTCTCTTCTACCACTAGGTGGCCGGGAAATTGGTGGTACTAAGGGCAGCCCAAGGTCAGGTTATGGGTATATGGGGTATCTCAGCCAATAGGCAGGGTTTTTCTTGAATCCCTTGGCCTGCTGGGAGAGCCTATATATTCGGGTGGAGTCAGGTGATATGTGTTCTGTGTCACCTGGACGGCTGTCTGGGTGGGAGGAAAGCAATGGCAAACCTAGACAACATTAAGGCAGAGACGTCACCCTACGGACAAAGTATAGTCAAAGCTTTGGTATTTCCAGTAGTAACCTACGGCTGTGCAAGTTGGATCATAAGTGTAGCACCCTGGAGTTTAGTCAAGGAGCTCTTCACAAATGTACTTGCCAAGAGTAGTTATCTTGATCAATTGCTAGAGATCTATTGATTCCTCCCTAAGTTTTGCCTTTTTGCACCTTTCTCTTCTACCACTAGGTGGCCGGGCACTTGGTGGTATTAGATATGAGAACGACAACTCAAGGTCAGGTTATGGGTACATGGAGTATATCAGCCAATGGGCAGGGTTTTTCTTGAATCCCTTGGCCTGCTGGGAGAGCCTATATATTCGGGTGGAGTCAGGTGATATGTGTTCTGTGTCACCTGGACGGCTGTCTGGGTGGACGTGTGTGTGATACGCCCCGGGCTGCTAGGACGGAGATTGGGCCTATCCCAGGGGGCATATGGCTGCCAGGCTGTGTGAGGGCCTATCCAGAAGTAAGAGGGCAGCACAGGGTTGGGACTGCGACTTGCATGCCAAGTGGTTGGAGGTAGAGGGGAAGCTGTCGTCACAAAGGGACCACATTGAGTAACTGAGGAAAGTACCGGAACCATATTCTCACCGAACGGCCACGGTGGAGAATCAGGAAACTTCAGGCGGCGATCAAGCCAAGGACCCAACCAGCGGAGGTGACGCTTGCAGGACAGCCTTCTGAGTCAAGCCAGGGACCTCGATGGTTAACAGGGGTGAAGCTTGAGAAGTATCGGGAGTGCCAAGCCAGGGACCCAGCAGAGAAGTGTGGGTGACACTTGAGGAAGATACCACTGCAAACCTTGGAGGAGCTCAAGGGATTCAGAGTCAGTGAATCAGAGGGTCTAGTGAGAGACCAGGAGCTCAGTGTTGAAGAACTACAAGAGGCAGTTGTAGTGTAGCTGAAGGAACTGTTATGTTTGAGTTAGGATAGGAACTGTTAAAGGACTGTTACCATAATAGACAGCATTTCTGCATGTGCAGAATTGGCACCTTTCTCTGGCCTTTCCCTGCACGGCTGTCCTTCTATTGATGTCTCAGAGTCTACCAATTGAATCTATAACTACTTAAGGGTGTCCTGGCCCTAACCCTCTTTCCCCCAAAAATACAAAAAGGACTGTCAAAAGAAAACCTCTTTTACATCCAAGAAGTGTCTGGCGCCCAGTGACTTTTACCATCTTTGCACCCACTATGCCTCACAACCCTCTACATATTGAAGGATGTCAGCTATTTTTGGCCTTGGAGGTCCTCATTAGACTGGACAAGGCCGGAGACCTTGCTACATAGTTAATAAATAAATTATATATATATTATGTCATGCTTTTCAAGGGATCCTAATGCATGGGCTTCCTGATCATGTGATCTCTGTGCTTGGCTGTCACAGTCATCATGTGATTAGAAGCCCACCTGTCCGACTGTCACTGTGGCAATGTGAAAATACTCTGCCTCCATGGGAGGCATCCAGTCGACTGCTGTCTTTTCACTGTGCCACCCGCTGACATAACTGGTCACTTTAGTACGTCACCGGGTGGCCCTGCCCTTACCTATATAACAGCTGTCACAGCCAAGAGACAGCAGTCGGCGGGATGGCTCCCATCGAGGTGGAGGTTTGTTTTTTTTCTATTTTTCAGGTCCATCGAGCGGCATGATTGAAGATAGATGGACATCGCGGGACACTTTTTTTTTTTTTTTTTAATAAAGAACTTTGTGCATTGTGATTTTTACTTCTTGACACTTTGTTTGGTTAATGGGTAGGGGGTGCAATGTACCCCCTACCCATTCACATAGGGGGGCCAGGATCTGGGGGCCCCCTTGTTAAAGGGGGCTTCCAGATTTCGATAAGCCCCCCACCCGCAGACCCTGACAACCAATGGCCAGGGTTGTGGGGATGAGGCCCCCAAAGCACCCTCCCCATGTTGAGGGCAAGCGGGCTGGTATGGTTCAGGAGGGGGGAGTGCTCGCTCGCCCCCCCCCATCCTGGTCTGCCAGGCTGCTTGCTCAGATAAGGGACTGGTATGGATTTTGGGGGGGGCCCCATGCCAATTTTATTTTTAATTTTGGTGTGGAGTTCCCCTTAAAATCCATGCTGGACCCAAAGGGCCTGGTATGGACTAGAGTGGGGACCCATGCCGTTTTTATTTCTTAATTCTGTCATAGGGTTCCCCTTAACCACTTCAATACACTTTACTATATACTGTACACTGCACTATATACCCTGCACTGTATTATATATACACTACAGTGTTGCAGAACCCTAGGGATCCACGAGAAGTCCCCAGGGGTTCTGCCGCAATTCAAAATTGTGCTGGATGTATATCCGCCCAATGTTGTTTTCATTGTTCCCAATGCACACCTACAGTGAGTACTGTCAGCATGCATTGATACCCGATGAGCGCTCTGTAGTTCCGGCTCAGAGAACTCAGAGGGCAGAGTCAGGAGAAATGCAGAGCGCGGGAGATCTGAAGCTGTGGGAGCCGTGATTGAAGAATGTAGAGGCGGAAAGCACAGAGAGGGTGCTGAAAAAGAAGACTGAGGAGGCGGGGAGCACAGAGAGGGAGCCAAAAAAGAGCACTTAGGAGCCGGGGAGCCGAAAAATAAGACAAAGGAGGCGGAAGGACAGAGAGGGAGCCGAAAAAGAAGAGTGAGGAGGCGGGGAGCACAGAGAGGGAGCCAAAAAAGAGGACTAAGGAGCGCGGGGAGCACAGAGGGGGATCCGAAAAAGAAGACAGAGGAGGTGGGGTGCACAGAGGGGGAGCCGAAAAAGAGGACTTAGGAGGCGGGGAGCACAGAGGGGGATCCGAAAAAGAAGACAGAGGAGGTGGGGTGCACAGAGGGGGAGCCGAAAAAGAGGACTTAGGAGGCGGGGAGCACAGAGGGGGATCCGAAAAAGAAGACAGAGGAGGTGGGGTGCACAGAGGGGGGAGCCGAAAAAGAAGACAGAGGAGGCGGGGAGCACAGAGGGGGAGCCGAAAAAGAAGACTTAGGAGGCGGGGAGCCCAGAGGGGGATCCGAAAAAGAGGACTTAGGAGGCGGGGAGCACAGAGGGGGATCCGAAAAAGAAGACAGAGGAGGTGGGGTGCACAGAGGGGGGAGCCGAAAAAGAAGACAGAGGAGGCGGGGAGCACAGAGGGGGAGCCGAAAAAGAAGACTTAGGAGGCGGGGAGCACAGAGGGGGAGCCGAAAAAGAGGACTTAGGAGGCGGGGAGCACAGAGGGGGATCCGAAAAAGAAGACAGAGGAGGTGGGGTGCACAGAGGGGGGAGCCGAAAAAGAAGACAGAGGAGGCGGGGAGCACAGAGGGGGAGCCGAAAAAGAAGACTTAGGAGGCGGGGAGCCCAGAGGGGGATCCGAAAAAGAAGACAGAGGAGGCGGGGAGCACAGAGGGGGAGCCGAAAAAGAGGACTAAGGAGCCCGGGGAGCACAGAAAGGGAGCCAAAAAAGAAGACAGAGGAGGCGGGGAGCACAGAGGGGGAGCCGAAAAAGAAGACAGAGGAGGCGTGGAGCACAGAGGGGGAGCCGAAAAAGAAGACTTAGGAGGCGGGGAGCCCAGAGGGGGATCCGAAAAAGAAGACAGAGGAGGCGGGGAGCACTGAGGGGGAGCCAAAAAAGAAGACAGAGGAGGCGGGGAGCACAGAGGGGGAGCCGAAAAAGAAGACTTAGGAGGCGGGGAGCCCAGAGGGGGATCCGAAAAAGAAGACAGAGGAGGCGGGGAGCACTGAGGGGGAGCCGAAAAAGAAGACAGAGGAGGCGGGGAGCACAGAGGGGGAGCCGAAAAAGAAGACTTAGGAGGCGGGAAGCCCAGAGGGGGATCCGAAAAAGAAGACAGAGGAGGCGGGGTGCACAGAGGGGGAGCCGAAAAAGAAGACAGAGGAGGCGGGGAGCACAGAGGGGAAGCCGAAAAAGAAGACAGAGGGGGCTGGGAACACAGAGAGGAAGCCGAAAAAGAAGACCGAGGAGGCGGGGAGCACAGAGAGGGAGCCAAAAAAGAAGACCGAGGAGGCGGGGAGCACAGAGAGGGAGCCGAAAAAGAAGACCGAGGAGGCAGGGAGCACAGAGAGGGAGCCGAAAAAGAAGACAGAGGAGGCAGGGAGCACAGAGGGGGAGCCGAAAAAGAAGACCGAGGAGGCGGCGAGCACAGAGGGGGAGCCGAAAAAGAAGACCGAGGAGGCGGGGAGCACAGAGAGGGAGCCGAAAAAGAAGACCGAGGAGGCGGCGAGCACAGAGAGGGAGCCAAAAAAGAAGACCGAGGAGGTGGGGAGCACAGAGAGGGAGCCGAAAAAAAAGACAGAGGAGGCGGGGAGCACAGAGAGGGGGCCGAAAAAAAAGACCGAAGAGATGGGGAGCACAGAGAGGGAGCCAAAAAAGAAGACAGAGGGACCGAGGAGCACAGAGAGGGAGCCGAAAAAGAAGACAGAGGAAGCAGGGAGCACAGTCGCTACTATACACAGGATCTCACCTCCAGCAACATTTAGCCATGGGCTCCTTCTGTCAGCACTCCTTCTGGTACCACCCTTACAGGTTCAGAGGAGCTGGAACTATAGAGGAGGAACCAGGTACCAATGCACATTGACAGCATTTAATTAGTTTTTCATCACAGATTGTTATTTATGAATTATTGTTTAAGATATATTGGCATTTATTTTACATTTATTACATACAGATTTTCACTTTAGATACCATATTTCTTCTAGTGCAATGCATTTATTTATACATCTCGCTATTGCACAGTTATGAAACGTGATCAGCGTTTGCAGCTGGTTATTATCATCTATTTATTCTGTAGGCATTGGTCCGTCTGTGGCTCGCAAGATTTTTTCTTTATTTCTGCACACTGACAGTACTCGCTGTCAGTGCACATTGAAAACATTGGTATCATGTGCATATTTTTTCTGCAGAGAAAAATACTCAAATGACACCAACATTGTGGTGTGAACAGGGCACATAGAAATTAGTTTTCTTTATGTACAAGCAAAAAAACTGATGGAAAATTTGTGCAGATTTGACTTGCAAGGGCTTGTTCTAACGTAGGTCTGTGCAAGGACATAAAGAAAACTATTGATTTTTATCACACTATAATGTTGGTGTCAGGTTAGTTCTAATATTTATTCTATTATTTAAAGCTATTTCTACAATAATTGTGGTTATTTATACAGCTCGCTGATCATATCCAATGTTTCCTGAGCTGTAGATCAAAAAATTTTTTTTAGGGGTTTCCTGAGATCTCAAACATTTTGCCAAGGGTTCCTCCACGGTAAAAAGGTTGAGAAACACTGCACTACACTGACTGCATTATATACTCTGAACTGTGGTATATATACTATACAAATTGCACTATATACTATTTACAGAAAAAATGGGCCTTGGGTGTTGGTGGTGCCAGAACACGGTAACCCCTCACAGTTACTGTTGTTGGGCGCAGGAACGGGCCCTGCTGTTAAATTTTATTTAAAAAATTTTAATTACATGCCCCAGTCAAACAGGGGCAGAAAAATTGGGCCTCATGTGTTGGTCCTGCCAGAACAGGGTAACCCCTCACAGTTATTCTTGTTGGGCGCAGGAACAGGCCCTGCTGTCAAATTTTATTTCAAAAATTTTAATTGTTAAACAGGGGCAGAAAAATTGGTGCTCAGGTGTTGGTGGTGCCCTAAACCAAAAATATTGTTGGAAGCTAGCATCATCAAGATCCAGGAGGAATAGGATACACAGCATAGGCAGTCTTCAAGGGATCCCATATTCCTAGCAAATTCACTCAGTTAAATCAGCATCAGGTGCTTGATAGCTGCTGATCCAGGACTTATTCATTTTTATAAATAAGCCTATCAATGGAGTCTGTGGACAGGCGCACTCTTTGATCCATTACAAGCCCTCCAACAGCACTGAATGTGCGTTCAGAAAGCACACTGGATGCAGGACAGACCAGTAGCTCGATTGCATATTAAGCAAGGTCTAGCCAGTGGTCCATCCTCAAGATCCAGTAACCCAGTGGATGGTCTGTTGGAAAGGTCTCCAAGTCTGCTCTTGCCCCTAGATATTCCTGCACTTTATAATGCAGACACTGCGATGGTTGCTTGAACCGATCAGACCTTGGGGCTGAGGACTAAGAAAATTGTTCAAAGTTATCGGTCAGCCGGCCACCTTCTCCACCGCTCTTCCTCTGACCGAATGTCCAGCACCAGGAAATGGTAACCTTCTAGGGTCTGGAAAGGCATTACACAAACTTTTCTTCAAGGCCTCCTGAAGATGTTTCATCCTCTACTCCCTCTGCGAAGGTAGGATGAGTTCTGCAACTTTACCCTTGTAACGTGGATCAAGAAGGGTTGTCAGCCAGTAATGATCCCTCTCCTTGATACCACAAATCCTAGGGTCCTTTTGCAGGCTTTGCAGAATCAGGGAGGCCATGCAGTGTAAGTTTGCAGAGGCATTAGATTCTGAGTCCTCTGGGTCACTAAGGATGACATTATCCGGAACTACCTCCTCCCAGCCACGTACAAGTTTCAGTTTCTGGGAACTGAAAACCATCCTTTGAAGACTGCTGTGTGTTATCCTCTACATCCATGCTGATACAATCCTCCTCTTCCTCCTCCTCCTCCTCTTCTTCCTGTGTGTTTGGCGGCCCCACAGGACTGATATCTGCATAAAGGGGGCCTTGAGAGGAAAGAAAGTCCTCCTCTTCCTCCCGCTGTTCCGCCTCAAGTGTCCTGTCCATGATTCCTCGAAGTGTGTGCTCCAGCAGGAAGACTAGAGGGACAGTGTCACTGATGCATGTATTGTAGCTGTTCACTATCCTTGTGGCCTTCTCAATTGGTGACAGAACAGTGCATATATCCTTAATCAGTAGCCACTGGCATGGGGAAAAGTAGCCAAGCTCCCCTGATCCTGTCCTGGTTCCATACTCTCACAGGTACTCATTGGTGGCCCTCTGCTGTGTGTGCAGCCGCTGCAGCATTGCCGATGTTGAGTTCCACCTGGTGGGCAACCACAAATGAGGCGCATGGTGGGTAGGTTGAATTCCCGTTAAATGTCAGCCAGCCGAGCACTGGCATTGTATGACTGGCGGAAATGACCACAGACTTTTCTGGCCTGCCTCAGGAGACTTTGTAAGCCTAGGTACCTGGTCAAGAAATGCTGCACCGCCAAATTCAGGACATGTGCCAAACATGGAATATGGGTCAAGTGTCCCTGTCGGAGGGCGGAGAGAAGGTTGGGGCCATTGTTGCATACAACCATTCCTGGCTGAAGCTGGCATTGCGTCAACCACCTCTGAGCCTGCCCCTGTAGAGCTGACAAAATCTCTGCCCAAGTGTGGCTCCTGTCCCCTAGGCAGACCAACTCAAGCACTGCATGGCATCTTTTAGAGTGACTGCTTGCGTAGCCCCTTGAACACTTACGGAGCACTGCTGGTTCAGAGGACAATTCTGCAGATGAGGCCATAGAGGAAGAAGAAGAATAGGGGGTGGAGTAGAGAGCTGTGGCAGAATCACCACCAGCTTTTTGGAGGCCTGGTGGCGGAACAAGCTCCAACAACACTGAACCCTATCCTGTATCCTTCCCAGCTGCCAGCAGAGTTACCCAGTGCGTGAAGAAAAGGTAATGTCCCCGCCCATGCCTGCTGGACCATGAGTCAGCGGTAATATGAACCTTGCTGCTGACCGCCCTGTCCAACAAAGCCGAAACGTTGCCTTTCACATGATGGTAGAGAGCCGGAATGGCCTTACGTGAAAAGAAATGGCGTTTTGGAATCTGCCACTGTGGTACAGTACATTCCACAAATTCACAAAATAGGCAGAGTCTAACAGCTGAAAGGGCAGCATGTGCAGTGCTAGCAATTTAGTCAAGCTAGCATTTAGACACTTAGCATGTGCATGGCTGGGACAGAATTTCTTTTTACGGTTCAATAACTGGGGTAACAAAATTTGCCTGCTGAAATCAGCTGGTGGTGTACTGCTAGCAGATTAGCTGCAAGTACTTGTGGCACCTATTGCTATACCTTCATTCCTCTCAGTGCAGGTTTTTGAGAAGAGGTATAGTAGGGTTTGAGATCCCAGATGAGGAGCAAGGAGAAGTCCGCCTTTTTCAATGATTTGGGTCTTTCAGGTGCTGTTAACAACGGACTACATGGCAGGTCGTCATATGTCTGGGCAAGCATGTGGTGCCCAAGCGTCTGCTGTTCTGGCCACGCTTGATCCGCTTCAGACATAGGTTGCAAACAGCAACGGTGTGATCTGCTGCACACGTGTCTAAAAAAGCCCACACCAAGGAACTTTTGCAAGTTAGCGGGGAGTCAGCAGCGCCCTGCACTTGCGGAGCTCTGTGGTGTGATGCAATAGGGTGGCTGCCCTTAAGCTGCCCCCTGGAGGATATCCTGCCTCGTTGGAGTTGTGCCCCCTCCTCACTTTCCTCCTCTCTTCTCTCAGGCACCCAAGTAGAGTCCGTGACCTCATCATCCCCTTCCTCCTCGTAACTGGAGCAAACTTAGCAGTATGCTGCATCTGGGGGAACATGACTGCCAGCTTCTTGTCCTTCTGTGGCACCCCCTCTCTCCAGGCTCACGTTACTCCCTACCTCAGCTTGGGAACCAACATCTGAGCCTTCAAATTGCTGTGCATCCTCCAGCAGCATGTAACTAACACTATGGTTGAAAAATTCTGGTGACTCCTCCGTGCATAGTTACATAGATATATAGTAGGTAAGCTGAAAAAAGACACAAGTTCAACCTATGTGTGTGATTATATGTCAGTATTAAATTGTATATCCCTGTTTGTTTTGGTAGTTCAGGTGCTTATCTAATAGTTTTTTGAAACTATCAATGCTCCCCGCTGAGACCACTGCCTCTGGAAGGGAATTCCACATCCTGGCCGCTCTTACATTAAAGAACCCTGTACGTAGTTTATGGTTAAACCTCTTTTCTTCTAATTTAAATGAGTGGCCACATGTCTTGTTAAACTTCCTTCCGTGAAAAAGTTTTATCCCTATTGTGGGGTCACCAGCACGGTATTTGTAAATTGAAATAATATCCCCTCGCAAGCATCTCTTCTCCAGAGAGAATAAGTTCAGTGCTCGCAACCTTTCATCATAACCAATATCCTCCAGACACTTTATTAGCTTTGTTGCCCTTCTTTGTACTCGCTCCATTTCCAGTACATCCTTCCTGAGGACTGGTGCCCAGAACTGGACAGCATACTCTAGGTGCGGCTGGACCAGAGTCTTGTAGAGTGGGAGTTAATCTCCTTTTTAATGCATACCAATATTCTGTTTTCTTTGTTAGCAGCAGCTTGGCATTGCATGCCATTGCTGAGCCTATCATCTACTAGGACCCCCAGGTCCTTTTCCATCCTAGATTCCCCCAGAGGTTCTCCCCCCAGTGTATAGATTGCATTCATATTTTTGCCACCCAAATGCATTATTTTACATTTTTCTACATTGAACCTCATTTGCCATGTAGTCGCCCACCCCATTAATTTGTTTAGGTCTTTTTGCAAGGTTTCCACATCCTGCGGAGAAGTTATTGCCCTGCATAGCTTAGTATCGTCTGCAAATACAGAGATTGAACTGTTTACCCCATCCTCCAGGTCGTTTATGAACAAATTAAACAGGATTGGCCCCAGCACAAAACCATGTGGGACCCCACTTTCCACCCCTGACCATTCTGAGTATTCCCCCTTTATCACCACCCTCTGAACTATCTAGATGGCAACTCACCTCCTCATAGAAGGTTAATAGATTGGTTTGGCAAGAACGATTCTTCATGAATCCATGCTGATTACCGCTAATGATACCGTTTTCATTACCAAAATCTTGTATATAGTCCCTTATCATCCCCACCAAGAGCTTGCATACTATTTATGTTAGGCTAACTGGTCTATAATTCCTAGAGATGTATTTTGGGCCCTTTTTAAATATTGGTGCTACATTGGCTTTTCTCCAATCTGCTGGTACCATTCCAGTCAGTAGACTGTCAGTAAAAATTGGGAACAATGGTCTGGCAATTACTTGACTGAGTTCCCTAAGTACCATCAGGTGCAAGCAATCTGGTCCTGGTGATTTATTAATGCTAAGTTTCCCAAGTCTAATTCTAATTCTGTCCTCTGTTAGCCATTAGGGATGAGCTTCGTGTTCGAGTCGAACCCATGTTCGACTCGAACATCGGCTGTTCGACCGTCCGTCGAATTGCGAACGATATGGGCCGTTCGCGCCAAATTCGTGTGGCGCGTCACGGCCCATAATTCACTGCGGCATCGCAGTGCATTGCTGGCTGATGATTGGCCAAGCATGCACTATGACCCGCATGCTTGGCCAATCACAGCGCCGTCAGTAGAGAGAGCTGTAATTGGCCAAAGCCAGGGTGGCTTTGGCCAATTATGGCTCAGGGGATTTAGTACACACCCCACACTATATAAGGCCGCCTGCACGGCGGCCCTGTGTAGTGTGTGTTCCGGTGTGCTGAGAGATAGAGAGAGAGAGAGACAGTGTCATTTGATTTGAGTTAGATAGATTAGGCAGAACAGTCAGTCAGTTAGCTGCACTTACAGTGTATTGTGTATATATATGCATCCCAGGTGTTGCATATATATATATACACTGTATTCAGTTTAGCTAGATCCGTTCCTGTTATCTTCTATCTAGACTAGTGCAGTGTGTCCTGCTCACAGTGTTCAGCTAGATCCGTTCCTGCTATTTACATTCAGTGCAGTGCGTCCTGCTCACAGTGTTCAGCTAGATCCGTTCCTGCTATTTACATTCAGTGCAGTGCGTCCTGCTCACAGTGTTCAGCTAGATCCGTTCCTGCTATTTACATTCAGTGCAGTGCGTCCTGCTCACAGTGTTCAGCTAGATCCGTTCCTGCTATTTACATTCAGTGCAGTGCGTGCTGCTCACAGTGTTCAGCTAGATCCGTTCCTGCTATTTACATTCAGTGCAGTGCGTCCTGCTCACAGTGTTCAGCTAGATCCGTTCCTGCTATTTACATTCAGTGCAGTGCGTCCTGCTCACAGTGTTCAGCTAGATCCGTTCCTGGTATTTACATTTAGTGCAGTGCGTCCTGCTCACAGTGTTCAGCTACATCCGTTCCTGCTATTTACATTCAGTGCAGTGCGTCCTGCTCACAGTGTTCAGCTAGATCCGTTCCTGCTATTTACATTCAGTGCAGTGCGTCCTGCTCACAGTGTTTAGCTACATCCGTTCCTGCTGTTTACATTCAGTGCAGTGCGTCCTGCTCACAGTGTTCAGCTAGATCCGTTCCTGCTATTTACATTCAGTGCAGTGCGTCCTGCTCACAGTGTTCAGCTAGATCCGTTCCTGCTATTTACATTCAGTGCAGTGCGTCCTGCTCACAGTGTTCAGCTAGATCCGTTCCTGCTATTTACATTCAGTGCAGTGCGTCCTGCTCACAGTGTTCAGCTAGATCCGTTCCTGCTATTTACATTCAGTGCAGTGCGTCCTGCTCACAGTGTTCAGCTAGATCCGTTCCTGCTATTTACATTCAGTGCAGTGCGTCCTGCTCACAGTGTTCAGCTAGATCCGTTCCTGCTATTTACATTCAGTGCAGTGCGTCCTGCTCACAGTGTTCAGCTAGATCCGTTCCTGCTATATACATTTAGTGCAGTACGTCCTGCTCACAGTGTTCAGCTAGATCCGTTCCTGTTATCTTCCTACTGACAGGCAGGCTTGTCTGGTTACAGTATATAAAGCTACCTGAAGAAAATTACAGGTGTTCTTTTTGATCCTATTAGTACCACGGTCAGGCAGCTAGACTATTTACATTTAGTACAGTGTGTCCTGCTCACAGTGTTCAGCTAGATCCGTTCCTGTTATCTTCCTACTGACAGGCAGGCTTGTCTGGTTACAGTATATAAAGCTACCTTAAGAAAATTACAGGTGTTCTTTTTGATCCTATTAGTACCACGGTCAGGCAGCTAGACTATTTACATTTAGTACAGTGTGTCCTGCTCACAGTGTTCAGCTAGATCCGTTCCTGTTATCTTCCTACTGACAGGCAGGCTTGTCTGGTTACAGTATATAAAGCTACCTGAAGAAAATTACAGGTGTTCTTTTTGATCCTATTAGTACCACGGTCAGGCAGCTAGACTATTTACATTTAGTACAGTGTGTCCTGCTCACAGTGTTCAGCTAGATCCGTTCCTGTTATCTTCCTACTGACAGGCAGGCTTGTCTGGTTACAGTATATAAAGCTACCTTAAGAAAATTACAGGTGTTCTTTTTGATCCTATTAGTACCACGGTCAGGCAGCTAGACTATTTACATTCAGTGCAGTGCGTCCTGCTCACAGTGTTCAGCTAGATCCGTTCTTGCTATTTACATTCAGTGCAGTGCGTCCTGCTCACAGTGTTCAGCTAGATCCGTTCCTGGTATTTACATTCAGTGCAGTGCGTCCTGCTCACAGTGTTCAGCTAGATCCGTTCCTGCTATATACATTTAGTGCAGTACGTCCTGCTCACAGTGTTCAGCTAGATCCGTTCCTGTTATCTTCCTACTGACAGGCAGGCTTGTCTGGTTACAGTATATAAAGCTACCTGAAGAAAATTACAGGTGTTCTATCCCAGCTTAGTGCAGCTACAGGCCATTAGTATGTCTGGAAGGCCAAGAAGGAGAGGCAGACAGTCACAAGCCAATAAGAGAGGGCAAGCAGGCTCTGTGTCTAGTGCTGGTCGTGGAGACGGTGCATCCTCATCAGCACGTGGCCATGGGACACGCTTGGCCTTTTTTTCGGCAGCTGGCCGTGTTGAGCCGCAACATGCGGAAGACTTGGTCGAGTGGATGACCAAGCCGTCCTCATCCTCCTCATCCTCTCTCACCCATGCCCAGGGTGCTTTGTCTGGCAAAGCAGCGGCCTCTTCCCTCAGCTCAATGTCATCAGTGACTCCTTCCCTAGCTCCACCATGTCCTCATGAGGATTCCCTCGAACTGTTTGACCACAGTGTTGGGTACATGCTCCAGGAGGATGCCCAGCGTTTGGAAGGCTCTGATGATGATACTGAGCTCAATGAAGGCAGTAACATGAGCACGGACAGAGGGGGTGCCCAAGAAGGACAGCAATCTGGCAGTCATGCTCCCCCTGCTGCAGCATACTGCCAGGTTTGCTCCAGTGATGAGGAGGGAGGGGATGATGAGGTCACTGACTCAACGTGGGTGCCTGATAGGAGAGAGGAGGAGGAGGAGGAGGAGGAGGAGGAGGAGGTGGCACATCACCAACTAGGCAGGATGCCCTCCAGGGGCCAGCCTAAGGGCAGCACATTGACTGCATCACACCCCAAAGCTCCACATGTGCAGGGCGCTGCAGTCTCTGCGCGTTATTCAAAAAGTTCTTTGGTGTGGGCCTTTTTTGAGACGAGTGCATCAGATCGCACCGCTGCTATTTGCAATATATGTCTCAAGCGTATCTCGCGTGGCCAAAACATCTCCCGCTTGGGTACCACATGCTTGACCAGACATATGTTGACCTGCCATGCAGTTCGTTGGCAAGCGTATCTAAAAGACCCACACCAAAGAACAAAGACGATCTCTCCTTGCTCCTCATCAGCTGAGATTTCCAACCCCACTAGACCTTCAGTCCTCTCTGCGACCTGCAGTGAGAGGAATGAAGGTGTAGAATTAGGTGTGTCACAGCCAAGTACTTATGGGCAATCTGCTTTTGGTACACCGACGTCAGATTGTACCAGGCAAATTTCCCTGCCCCAGCTGCTGCACCGCCGAAAGAAGTTTGCTCCCAGCCATCCACATGCCCAGCGGTTGAATGCTAGCTTGGCAAAATTGCTAGCACTTCAACTGCTGCCTTTTCAGTTGGTAGACTCTGCCCCCTTCCGTGAGTTTGTGGAATGTGCGGTTCCTCAGTGGCAGGTACCCAAACGCCACTTTTTCTCACGGAAGGCGATTCCGGCTCTCTACCGGCATGTGGAAGGCAATGTCCATGCCTCGCTGGACAGGGCGGTCAGCGGTAAGGTGCATATTACCGCTGACTCATGGTCCAGCAGGCATGGACAGGGACGTTACTTAAGTTTCACGGCGCATTGGGTGACTCTGCTGGCAGCTGGGAAGGATGCAGGACAAGGTGCAGTAGTGTTGGAGGTTGTTCCGCCACCACGCCTCCAAAATGCTGATTGTGACACACCTCTCTCCTCCACCCCCTCCTCTTCTTCTTCCTCCATGGCCTCTTCCTCGGAACCAGCGGTGCTCCGTAGGCGTTCAAGGGGCTACGCAAGTACGCAGGCCAAAAGATGCCATGCGGTGCTTGAGCTGGTGTGCTTGGGGGACAGGAGCCACACTGGGGCAGAGGTTCTGTCAGCTCTGCAGGGGCAGGTTCAGAGGTGGTTGACGCCACGCCAACTTAAGGCAGGAATGGTGGTTTGCGACAATGGCACCAACCTCCTCTCTGCCCTCCGACAGGGACAACTGACCCATGTGCCCTGTTTGGCTCACGTCCTTAACTTGGTGGTGCAGCGGTTCTTGGGCAGGTACCCGGGCTTACAGGATGTCCTGAGGCAGGCCAGGAAAGTCTGTGTGCATTTCCGCCGGTCATATAATGCCAGTGCTCGGCTGACGGACCTCCAAAAGGAGTTTAACCTGCCCAAGAACCGCCTAATCTGTGACATGCCCACCAGGTGGAACTCGACGTTGGCCATGCTGCAGCGGCTGCACACGCAGCAGAGGGCCATCAATGAGTACCTGTGCGACTATGGCACCAGGACAGGGTCAGGGGACCTTGGTTTTTTTTCCCCACGCCAGTGGGCCATGATCAGGGATGCATGCACTGTCCTGTCACCATTCGAGGAGGCCACGAGGATGGTGAGCACTGACAGTGCATGCATCAGTGACACTGTCCCCCTTGTCCACCTGTTGGAGCACACGCTGCGTGGAATAATGGACAGGGCACTTGAGGCAGAACAGAGGCAGGAAGAGGAGGACTTCCTTAGCTCTCAAGGCCCCCTTTATCCAGACAGTGTTCCTGCGTGCCCGCCGATCACACAGGAAGAGGACGAGGAGGAGGAGGAGGAGGAGGAGGAAGATTGTGTCAGTATGGAGGTGGAGCCTGGCACTCAGCATCAGCAGTCTTTAAGGGATCAGTCCCAAGGAACACATGGACTTGTACGTGGCTGGGAGGAGGTGGCTGCGGACGTTGTTGTCCTTAGTGACCCAGAGGACTCCGGACCGAATGCCTCAGCAAACCTACGCTGCATGGCCTCCCTGATCCTGCAAAGCCTGCGTAAGGATCCTCGTATTCGTGGTATCAAGGAGAAGGACCAATACTGGCTGGCAACCCTCCTTGATCCACGTTACAAGGGTAAGGTTGCGGACCTTATCTTGCCATCGCAGAGGGAGCAGAGGATGAAACATCTTCGGGAGGCCTTGCAGAAAGGTCTGTGCAACGCGTTCCCAGAGACTGGGAGGTTACAAACTCCTGTTTCTGGACAACGTGTTGCTGAGGCTTCGGTCAGTCAAAGAAGGAGCGGTGGAGAAGGTGGCCGTCTGACCGATGCGTTCAGACAATTTTTTGGTCCGCAGCCCCAAGGTATGATCGGTTCCAGCAACCATCGCCAGCGTCTGTTTTACATGGTGCAGGAATACCTAGGGGCAAGATCAGACTTGGACACCTTTCCCACCGAAAATCCTCTGGGTTACTGGGTCTTGAGGATGGATCACTGGCCAGAGCTTGCACAGTATGCAATTGAGCTACTGGCCTGTCCTGCATCCAGCGTTCTTTCGGAACGCACATTCAGTGCTGCTGGAGGCGTGGTAACCGATCACAGGGTGCGTCTGTCCACCGACTCGGTCGATCGGCTGACCTTCATAAAAATGAATCAGTCTTGGATCACCACCAGCTACCAAGCACCTGATGCAGATGTAACCGAATAATTTTTTTTGAAATCTCAGATCCCTTCAAAGACTGCCTATGCTGATGCTGAGTGACTATCCCTGAGTAATTATCCTCTTCCTCCTCAATCATCACGCTGATAGCTTGTAAGAACATTTTTGGTTCTGGGCGCCACCACCAGTGCCTAAGGCACAATTTTTCAGCCCCTGTTTAACAGGGGCGTGTAATTACAATTTTTGATGTAATACTTTGCAGCAGGGCTCGTTCCTGCATTCCAACTAGAGTGTCTGTGAGGGGTTGCAGTGTTGTGGCACCAGCACCAGTGCCTAAGACCCAATTTTTCAGCCCCTGTCTAACAGGGGCGTGTAATTACAATTTTTGATGCAATACTTTGCAGCAGGGCTTGTTCCTGCGTTTCAACTAGAGTGTCTGTGAGGGGTTGCAGTGTTGTGGCACCAGCACCAGTGCCTAAGACCCAATTTTTCTGCCCCTGTCTAACAGGGGCGTGTAATTACAATTTTTGATGCAATACTTTGCAGCAGGGCTCGTTCCTGCGTTCCAACTAGAGTGTCTGTGAGGGGTTGCAGTGTTGTGGCACCAGCACCAGTGCCTAAGGCCTAATTTTTCAGCTCCTGTTCAACAGGGGCATGTAATTACAATTCTTGATCTAATATTTCACAGCAGGGCCCTGTGAGGGCTTACAGTGTTTTGGCCACAGCAACACCTAAGGCCCAAATTTCTGCTGAGTATATAGGGCAGGACCCTACTTTCAAACATCTAACTTACAAACGACTCCTACTTGCAAACGGAAGGAGACAACAGGAAGTGAGATGAAATCTACCCCTAAGGAAGGGAAATTCTCTCCTGTAAGAGTTAATATGGGAAAACAATTTCTCCTTTCCACTGATGCTTTCCAATCCTTGTTCCACAAAAAAACCCAAATTTTCCAAAAACATTTTTCATTGGGACAAAAAAGTGAGGTGAAATCTTCTGAAGAGGAGGAAAGACGCAAAACAAATGTCACAGGGGTGATAACCCTTCCCTATGTTTTCCAAAAAGCTTAGAAAAGATTTTTTGGCTGGAGCTAAACACATTAAAAATGTTCAAAATTACAAACAGATTCTACTTAACAACAAACCTACAGTCCCTGTCTTGTTTGCACCGCCTGAATACTGCTGTTCAGAGTATATAGGGACCTTTCCTTATTTTAATTTGGGTGCGGGGTTCCCCTTAATATCCATACAAGACCCAAAGGGCCTGGTAATGGACTGGGGGGTACCCATGCCGTTTGTCTCACTGATTTTCATCCATATTGCCATGACCCGACATGACATTAAACCCGCAAGCAGTTTTAAATGAGATTTTTTCCTTTAAAAATGACATTTGGTGCAGGGACTGTTCTAAACATGGGAAACACGCGTCACTTTACAGGCATACTATAGACACCCCCCAGGTACGATATTTAAAGGAATATTTCACTTTTTTTTTTTTACTTTAAGCATCATTAAAATCACTGCTCCCGAAAAAACGGCCGTTTTTAAAAGTTTTTTTTGCATTGATACATGTCCCCTGGGGTAGGACCCGGGTCCCCAAACCCTTTTTAGGACAATACCATGCAAATTAGCCTTTAAAATGAGCACTTTTGATTTCGAACGTTCGAGTCCCATAGACGTCAATGGGGTTCTAACGTTCGTGCGAACTTGCGGTCCGTTCGCGGGTTCTGGTGCGAACCGAACCGGGGGGTGTTCGGCTCATCCCTATTAGCCATGAGGGTTCTTCCTGTGATGTGTCATGAGGATCAGCACTGCAGTTTTGGTTACTGAAGCCCCCCAATTCCCTCGTGAAGACTGAGGAGAAGAATAAATTCAATACCTTTGCCATCTCCCCATCCTTTGTAACCAGATGTCCTTCCTCATTCTTTATGAAGGAGATATTTGCCAGCACACCATGAATCGGCACATGCAGTCACGCAGAACCCCTTCATCAGGCATGTGACAATGTCTTCACATGCCTGACGAAGGGGTCCTGCGTTACTCCGAAACGTTGCTCTCACTGTGTTGTGATCATGCAATAAATAAACGGACGCTACTTTGTGCCGATCCATAGTGTGCTGGCAAATATCTACTTTATGACTTGTACCAGTTTCCAGTTGGTTGTTGCTGCAGCACCCAAACTTTGAGAGCTTATCCAGGAACTTGTGCGATGGGAATATGAAGTATTCCTCATTCTTTATGCCTTTTTGATGTGGCTCGATGTGCCGGTAGTATTCCTGAGAATAATAACTTGGAGGTCCTTTTCCTCAATTTAGCTCCAAAGTCCTTAAAATAGTTTTTTAGGACACTCCATCTGCCTCAGAGTTCCTCATATGACAGCCAGGCGGCGCGGCTCTCATTCTGGGCAGGCGTCATATGACATCCTGCCATTTAAACAGGGACTGCGCACAATTGTGTGCGCGTAGCCCTGTACCTTCGGTAGCGGCGTGTCATGGAGACACCGCTCGCCACCGAGGGGGGTGAACAGCCATTGGGCATGGCTGTTTACCACGTGATCAGCCGCGGTGAAATCACGGCTGATCACAGATGGTACCGCCCCACTTTGCATGGCACGTGCACGCTGAGCGTGCATGTCGGTGGCAGCGTGTTCCCAGGAACACTGCTCATCACCGACGCTGGTAAACAGCCATTGGCCGGCAGCTGTTTACCACGTGATCCTTTCACAGCCGATCACTAAATGTAAACATAGAGCGGTAACGAGATGTTACCGGGTTCTCCTCCTCACACACTGATTGTGTGTGAGAAGGAGATTGCGGTAACATCTCGTTACCGCTTACAGTGTACACCAATCACACTGATTGCCCCCCTAATTAAGAGGACCTGTCACCACCCATTAAAGTACCTGCCACCACCCATCAAAGTACCTGTCACAGTTCATTTGAGTACCCGAGTACCTGAGTACCTGCCACAGTTCATCTGAGTACCCGAGTACCTGAGTACCTGCCACAGTCCATCTGAGTACCCGAGTACCTGTCACAGTCCATCTGAGTAGCCGAGTACCTGTCACAGTCCATATGAGTACCTGAGTACCTGTCACAGTTCATATGAGTACCGAGTACCTGAGTACCTATCACCGCCCTTCAGAGTACCCGAATACCAGTCACCAGCCCATCAGAGTACCTGAGTACCTATCTGTAGCCCATCAGAGTACCCGAGTACCAGTCACCAGGCCATCAGAGTACCCGAGTACCTGTCACCAGCCCATAAGAGTACCCGAGTACCAGTCACCAGGCCATCAGAGTACCCGAGTACCTGTCTGCAGCTGGAAATAGGGTGTGACCACGTCTGTCCCGGATTGCCCGGGACAGTCCCACATTGCCCGGGACAGTCCCGCATTTTGCAGGTCTATACCAGGTCCCGAGGTGCCTTCATTCCAGGACAATACAGTGTCCACAGAAATGAAGCTGACACAGCCACCCTGCACAGTGCATTCTGCGCTCCGATTGGGCAATGCTTTAAAAGTGAAAACCTCCATCTACAGAAACCCAAACTCACAAGATCCAGAGGAAGGCAACAAAAAAAAGCCTCATGCATCTGTTTAGCCCCTCTGAACTCCTGGGTAATAAAAAGCTGCTTCAAAAAACCCCGGTAAAAGCCACGAATTGCACGTGTGTTTAAGTGCCTCAAGTGTTTGAGCGATTATGCGCTCTATTGTTTTTTTTCTGGCCACCGGAATGCATTAATACTCAAAGACTAGTGCTTATCTGCATTTAGATGCGTTGCTCCTTCTGTCTTTGCTCCTCTTCTGAATGTGCCTACGCTGTTTTTTTTTAAAAAAAAATTCCGCCTGTAAATGTTCCTTTTCGTATGTAAATGTCTATGTATGCATGAACACCAACACTAAGGTGCCTTTACAGGTGCTCAATGCCTGTAAGAGGGGCGATTTATGAAGCTCTGTGTGTATGAGGCCTATGAAGCATGGTCCAGTTTGCTCCACCAGGGGTAAAATTCCTTCCATATCTCTTAAGGCAGTGGTCTCCAAACTGCGGCCCGGGGGCTGATTGCGGAACTTTGCTGGCTTTTGTACAGCCGTTGGTGCATCTTTCCTGCCACTGATGCAATACACTATTCCTCCCACGGACACCAACAAAGGGGCAATAATTCTTGTTACTAACATCTACAATGGGGCACTATTTCTCTCATGGACACCAACGATAGGGCACTATTCCTCCCACTGACACCAATGATAGGGCACTATTCCTCCCATTGACACCAACGATGGGGCACTATTCCTCCCATTGACACCAATGATGGGGCACTATTCCTCCCATTGACACCAACAATGGCGCACTATTCCTCCCATTGACACCAGCAATGGGAGACTATTCCTCCCATTGACGCCAACAATGGGACACTATTTCTCCCATTGACACCAATGATGGGGCACTATTCCTCCTCCTAATGCCAAAGATGCACTGTTTACTGATGCCAGTACAATTTCTGCTGAAGTCTGAAGGACAGTAAACTGGCCCTTTGTATAGAAAGTTTGGAGACCTCTGCCCTAAGGTAATCGGATATTTCCTGGATCACCAATCCCTGGTTGCTATCACCTATAAATATTTATTGTGGAACACATCCAGCTTTTTATTTGTTTTTGTTTTTTTTTTTATAATAATAGACTGATCTGGTTAGAACCAGTTCCTGTGGAATTTAACAGTTACCCAGTTCCACCTTGTAAAATAATTTGTGCGCTTTTCACACCCTTATAATATCTATTGAAGACATGATGAGGGTGTGAAAATCACACAGATTATTTTTTGGAAAACATGGCTTGTCTATAACTCATTGATAAAAATCATGCAGTATAGAATATCTATGATCATATTCACATCTCATACCTTTGCTAGAGCTCCTGGAGAGACACGATATCCTATACAACCTCACTATCCCAACTCTTACTATGCAAGTTCTGAGGTTCTCTGTCCTGCTCAGATATCCTATTCCACCTCACTATCCCACATTCATTACTAAGCAAGTCTCCTGGTAGTTCTCTGTCCTGGTGGGATATGAGATCCTATACAACCTCACTACCCCAACCCCATTACTCTTCAAATCGCCTGGTAGCTAGTCCTAGTGGGACATGAGATCATACAAAGCCTCATTATACCAACATCATTAATGTACAAGTATTCCGGTAGTTCTCTGTCCTGGTGAGATATCTTATCGAATGTAACTATCCCACACTCATTACTATGCAAGTCTCCTGGTGGGACATGAGATCCTATACAGCCACCACCATTCCAACCCTATTACTATTCAAGTCTCTTTGTAGATCTCTGTCCTGGTGGGATATGAGATCCTATACAGCCACACTATCCCAACTTCTGTCCTGGTGGGACAAGGGATCCTATACAAACTCACTATTTCAACCCTATTATTCTGCAAGTCTCCTGGTAGATCTTTGTCCTGGTGGGATATGAGATCCTGTATAACACCACTATCTCAACCCCATTACTCTTCTAATCCCCTGGTAGCTATAAGTCCTGGTGGAATATGAAATCCTACAAAACCTCACTATCTCAACAACATTACTCTGCAAGTCTCTTGGTACTTCTCTGTCCTGGTGAGATATCTTAACCAACTTCACTATCCGAGCCTCATTAATATGCAAGCCTCCTGGTGGGACATCTTATGCAACTTCAATATCCCAGCACCATTACTCTGCAAGTCTCCTGGTGGTTCTCTGTTCTGAGGCATAAGACCCTATAAAACCTCACTATCCCACCTCGATTAGGCCAGCTATACAGTGTATGGATCCAAATTCAGCCGGTTCGGCAGGAACTGGCCGAATTTCAATACATGTATGGTCAAGGAAGTTGTACACAAGTCAATCTACAGATTAGATCTGTACAACTGCCCTGTCGAATTTTCCCTGCTAGATCAGCGTTGCAGGCTAGAGCCTGCAATGCTGCTCAGTGTATTCTGGTGGTGGGGAAGTCTTCCGCTGTCACAATACAATAGCTCAGCATGGAGGACTTTCCCATCCACCTCGCATGTGTGGATGGGGGAATCAGGTCAGTTTTTTTTGTTCAACCTACCAGTGGAACAAAAAAAAATGATCTACTTTTGAACAGCCTTTTTCTACAAGTCCTCTGTCTTGGTGAGACATAAGATCCTACCCAACCTCACTATCCCAACCACATTACTATGCAAGTCTCCTGGTGGTTATCAGTCCTGGTGAGACATGAGATCCTACACAACCTCACTAGCCTAAACCCAATTAGTTGGCCAAAGACCGATCATAATATGACGGATTCAGCAGGTCTATTGGTAGTTTTCAGTCATATAAACATAGAAAAGTGACAGCAGAAGAAGACTGAGTATTCCATCAAGTCTGCCCATTTTTTTTTTTGTTTGTTAATTTTTTTTATTGATTTGTTTTTGTCCTGGTAGGATATGAGACTCTTTAAATCCTCACTATCCCAACTCCATTACTCTGCAAGTCTCCTGGTAGTTTTCTGTCCTGGTGAGATACCATTTCTTAAACAACCTCAGTATCCAAACCCCATTACTCTTCAATCCTCTTGGTAGCTCCCTATCCTGGTAAGATATGTTCTCTTATACAATATGTCTGGCCTAAACCCATTATTCTTCAGAATATATAGATCTACAGTATGTCCTGGAAAGATATGAACTCTTATACAACCTCATTATCCCAACTCCATTACTTTGCATGTATCCTGATAGATCTACAGTATGTCCTGGAAAGATATGAATTCTTAAACAACCTCACTATCACAAACCACATTATTCTGCAGGTCTATTGATAGTTGTGACGGACCCCCGTACTCAAGATGAGTCTGTCCGCTGTAAATGCTTCCTCTGTCCGGTACCACACAATCCAAGACCCCTTATCTTTCCCATTCACTAGTCATAGCTCAGTGTAGGGTAAAACATCAGACAGTTTATTAGAACCAAAATACAGTCTTATTTACAGTTAAAGAGGAGGTCACCCCTCCTGCTCATATTACTCTAACAATACACCTGTAACCAGAAACCTTATTAACATGAGCTAGTTTACTAAATCATATACCCAGACTAGGTGACTCAGAGATATGACCTTTTAGAGTAGACTTCACGTCTCCTAGCTCACCAACTATACAATACACATTATCATAAATATCAACACAGAACTTCATACAATAGCAAGGTTAAAGTCTATTGATAGTTGTGATGGACCCCCGTACTCAAGATGAGTCTGTTCGTCATAAATGCTTCCTCTGTCCGGTACCACACAAGCCAAGACCCCTTAGCCTTCTCATTCACTAGACGTAGCTCAGTGTAGGGTAAAACATCAGACAGTTTATTAGAACCAGAATACAGTTTTATATACAGTTAAAGAGGAGGTTCCCCCCTCCTGCTTATATTACTCTAACAATACACCTGTAACCAGAAACCTAATTAACATGAGCTAGTTTACTAAATCATTTACCCAGACTAGGTGACTCAGAGATATGACCCCTCAGGGTAGACTTCACGTCTCCTAGCTCACCGACTATACAATACACATTATCATAAATATCAACACAGAACTCCTTCATACAATAGCAAGGTTAATTAGCACAAACAACAATGGGTGAAGTACTCTTAGAAGCCACAACAGTAGACAACAGGAGACCCATGGCTTTCCAGATCTCATTGATCAGCATTCCTTTCAGATACATCTGCTATATGAGTCCCAAGCATGCAGAGACCATCATGGCCTCCTTAATAATATCCTTTTGCATTACATAACAGAATATCTTCCTAAATGCTTGTAGGAACCTCAAATGCCAGGGCCCATAGTCAGTAGGCAAGAGGCTAGCATTCAGTCCCCTCCAAAAGCCTCTGTCCCGGGTGAGTCTGTCACAATAGTTCTCTGTCCTGGTGAGATATGATATCTTAGCCAACTTCACTATCCCAATGTAATTACTTTTCAAGTTTCCTGAGAGTTTTCTGTCCCGGTGAGATGCAACTTCTCCTGGTAGGTCACAGTCCTGGTGGTATATATCTCGTACTACCTCAGTATCTCAAACCCATTAAGGGCAAATGTCGGGTGTCATTCGGCCTGTATGTCATTCAGCCGGCTTCTGTCGAAGGGGCATGATCGAAAAAGGTCTGTCAATTGGCACTCGATCAGCGCCCCAGTGTGTTTTGGAGGGGGCAGTCCCCCTGTCAGGACACTATAGCTCAGCAGGGGAGATCGCTGTACTAACATTGGATTGTTAGTACAGTGGCTCCTCCCTAGCTCTTTAGCTTTTTTTCATTCAGCCCACCATGTACCAGGCTTTAGGCTTCAAGCCTCCTGGTAGGTCTCCTCCTGGTCAGATATGAGCTCTTATACAACCTTACTATCCCATTCCACTTACTCTGAAAGTCTCTTTGCAGTTTCCTGTGGACCTGGAGAAATGTCCTATTTCTCTATAATGAGGTTCATCTCCAGGCTCTATGTCTTCTAGCTCCCCACCCCCCACTTTCTGTTCACAGTTATCTCCATACTTCATGTCTACCCTACCTTGCTCCCAAAAGCAGAGTAACCCTTTTTTATAGCCAGTGACATCATTAGTCACTGTCCAAAACTTCTCCATGACAGAACCCACCTGGAGGAGAGTTTGCCGGTGCTCCCTACATTAACTCCTTGTGTAATTAGGATGTGCTGTAGAACTACATTCCCTGTGACCCTCCATGTCACCTATTGGCATGCGTGGGTGGGCTATGGGCAGAATTGTTGAGTTGGTGGGTGATACCCTGGGCAGTGACCTCCAATTTTTGTATTGTTCCACTGTGACTGGATGCTGAGCTAAAAAGAAAGGCATAGAAGGTAGGCGGGGGTTTGAGCTAGGCCTGGTGGGCAAAAGATTGCTTAAAGTGGTTGTAAAGGCTGAAGGTTATTTACCTTCATGCATACTTTGCCGGATGGTAACAAAACATTCTCTGTGTTGCTCCCCCACAGCCCCCCTATACTTACCTGAGCCCCCTCTTATCCAGCAATGTGCACGAGAGCCTTGGCTGTCCTGGGACTCCTTTTCATTGGCTGAGACATTGGCCCCCAATGCTATCAATCACAGCCAGTGAGCCAATGAGGAGAGAGTGGGGCAAGGCTGAGCCATGGCTCTATGTGTCTTATGGACGCATAGAGCAGGGCTCGGGAGCGAGCATACACCAGTGCCTCATAGCAAGAGCTTGCTATTGGGAGCACTGGTCAAGGGAGAGGAGCCAAAAACACAGGCGGGGTGGCCAGAGAAAAGGAGAACCAGGGCTGCTCTGTGCTGAACCGTTAATACCACTTTAATTTCAATAGGCAAAGTGCAATAAAATAATGTGGTAGGCAGCATAAATCTCTACCTAGTAGTGTATATAATGGAGGGTCATCACCCCATAAACCACAACTCAAGAAATGCAACGGAGAAACAAAAGGGGCGTTCAAGGATGACCAGTCAGTTTTATCACATACAGTAAATAAATATTAAAAACATTAATATTTTATTTATCCAATGTGAACACATATATAATAGACAAATATTGTTCACATAATATATTATAAATGTTAAAGACTCAACGCGTTTCATGGTAATGTTGCTTCTTCAGGACTTCATCAAACATGTGACAAACTCTTTACATATGAATCTCTGATCTATAAGTCTAAAACATAATATTACAATATTTTTTTTTTATTATTTATGTACTACATAGTGGTTTTTTGTTTTTTTTTGCACTTAAAGGGGCAGCAGCCTTAGTTATTGTTGGGCACAATTGATGACCGACTGGTTATCCTGGAACACCCCTTTTGTTTCTCCTTTTCATTTCTTAATTTTAATAGGTTCTCCTACTTAGTGAGGAAGACCTGATTTGATTACAGAATAGCTAATGGGGCTAAAACTTCTAGGAGGTGTTTAGAGGACCGGTCACCCTGATGCACAATGAGCAGGTGCAAGTCTCCAGTCCCCTGGACAGGAAATATGGGGCTGAGGGTTTCTGAAGGCAGACTTTCTATCAGGATTACAGAACAAGAAAAGAAGAAGAATTTTAGATGTACTCCCCCAATATGGAAAAACTATTTTTGCCTGGAGCTGAGCTTTACGATGGCCCTCATGGAAAGAAGAGAAAGTCAGTTTTGAGAAAAGTGAGAACATTTGAAAAAGTTCAGCAATTCTAAATGTCTTTTGTCCGTTATCACTAATGGAAAAGAGAAATTGGTGGGATTCTTACATTTCTCTTGCACAGAGATCTGTTTCATCTGAAAAAAAAACCAAGAGAAGAGTTACTATGTTATTCTTCTAGAGGCGACCAACGACAGGACACAAAGACGGGGGATGATGAAAAGAAAAAAAGAATTGAGAGAACATTGAGATTACATTGGATGGAAAGATGATAACTGGAAAATGATAAATAGGAGATGAGGAACTCAGAAGAATGAGAAGGTGAGTAGAACATACTGGAGAAAACAGGTCAAACCATGGATGACATGGAAGTGTCTACTTGAATATGGTGAGAAAATTGGCAGATGAGGGAAAGTATATGAATGCTGTCATGTGAATCTTGACATTCAATAGAAAGAAAAGTTTATTCCAACCAGAATAGTATCACCTAGGATTGAACTCTGTCACAGTCCCTGGGCATGCTGGGACTGTGATGTTTTTAGGGGGCGTGGTCAACAAGTGACCACGCCCCCTAAAACGTCACAGTCCCAGCATGCCCAGGGACTGTGACATCAAAAGGGGGCGGGGTCTCCACCTATATAAGTCACAACGCAGCCCTCGGAGAACAGTCCAGCCGGAGAGAGCGTCGTGTCAACATCTGGAGAAGAGAAGAAGTCCAGAAGACAAGAAGCCCAGAAGTCCGGACCTCTGCTGGCAAGAGAGCTACCTGAAGACAGCGGAGGAGCCGGCCAAAGAACTGGAACAACGGGAGAAGAGAGCGGAGAAGAACCAACCGGACGCCGGGAGAAGATGAAGCAGAGGGACCACCGAAGCCGGAAGAAGACCCCCCCACCCGGAGCTGTTTAATAAAATATTTTAAAAACCTGTGTAGTGTGTTTTATTACTTACACTTTTTCCCTAGGTGAATGGGTAGGGGTACCATGTACCCCATACTCATTCACATAGGGTGGGGGGCCGGCATTTGGGGGCCCCCTTATTAAAGGGGGCTCCCAGATTCCGATAAGCCCCCTGCCCGCAGACCCCGACAACCAACGGCCAGGGTTGTCGGGAAGAGGCCCTTGTCCTCATCAACATGGGGACAAGGTGCTTTGGGGTGGGGGGGCCCGCAGGGCGCCCCCTCCCCCAAAGCACCCACCCCCCATGTTGAGGGCATGCGGCCTGGTACGGTTCAGGAGAGGGGGGGCGCTCGCTCGTTCCCACCCCCTTTCCTGACTGGCCAGGCTGCGTGCTCGGATCGGGGTCTGGTATGGATTTTAGGGGGGACCCCACGCCGTTTTTTCGGCGTCAGGGGTTCCCTTTATAATCCATACCAGACCTAAGGGCCTGGTATGTCCCGCGACGGGGCTCGAAAGGTGTCAATCTCGCCGATAAAAGCGGCAAGATTGACATCTTTTTCTAGTCCCGTCGCACCTGAGTCACGTTCAAAATGAACGGACTTGTCCGTGTGTGGGCAAGTCCGTTCATTCTGAAAGTCTGCCGTAACTCCGGCGAAAGTCCGTCAGAAAGACGGGCGGACTTAGCCCGCCGGAAAGTCCGGGCGTGTGTGGGCAAGTCCGTCCGTTTTAAAGTTCGGCGCACCTGGCGGACAAAGTCCGTCGGAAAGTGTGCCGGACCAAGTAGGATAGAAAGTCCGACCGTGTGTACGCATAAGGAACAAAGAGGGAAAACTGAGGAACAAAGAAGGAAAACAGAGGAACAAAGAAGGGAAAACTGAGGAACAAAGAAGGGAAACTGAAGAACAGAGGAACAACAAAGGAAAACTGAGGAACAAAGAAGGACAACTGAAGGACAAAGTTGTACTACTGAGGAACAAAGAAGGACAACTGAGGAAAAAAAGTTACTACTGAGGAAAGTAAGAAAAAACAGGGGAACAAAGAGGGAAAACCAAGGAACAAAGAGGGAAAACTGAGGAACAAAGAGGAAAAACCAAGAAACAAAGAAGGACAACTGAAGGACAAAGTTGTACTACTGAGCAACAAAGGACAACTGAGGAAAAAAGAGGTACTACTGAGGAACAAAGAGGTACTACTGAGGACCAAAGAGGTACTACTAAGGACCAAAGAAGGAAAACTGAAGAACAAAGAGGGACAACTTGAGAACAAAGAGGTACTCCTGAGGAACAAAGAGGTACTCCTGAGGAACAAAGAGGAACTCCTGAGAAACAAAGAGGTACTACTCAGGAACAAATAGGTACTGCTGCTGAGGAACATAGAAGGAAAACTGAAGAACAAAAAGGAACAACTGAGGAACAAAGAGGTACTTCTGAGGAACAAAGAGGTACTACTGAGGACCAAAGAGGTACTACTGAGGACCAAAGAAGGAAAACTGAAGAACAAAGAGGGACAACTGGAGAACAAAGAGGTACTCCTGAGGAACAAAGAGGTACTCCTGAGGGACAAAGAGGAACTCCTGAGGAACAAAGAGGTACTACTCAGGAACAAAGAGGTACTGCTGAGGAACTTAGAAGGAAAACGGAAGAACAAAAAGGGATAATTGAGGAACTTCTAAGGAACAAAGAGGGACAACTGAGGAACAAAGAGGGACTGAGGAGTTTGATTCAAAAGAGGGACACTTGGGAGCTATGCACCAAAGCAGTTAGCTCATGCTTACAAGAAGGGATGTTAAGTGTAAAAAGGATAGATATTGCCAGGGTCAAATAATTTGTGAGCGGAAGTTTCAGAATCCTTCAACACCCATGTAGAAAAGGCTCAAAACACAGAATGAACATGTGACATATGCAACTAAATGAAACTTCTAATCATTATAAGAGAAAGCCATACCACCAAACAGAGGCGGCTCTAGACTTTGTGAGGCCTTAGGCAAAACTTAGACATGAGGCCCCACTGTATTATGAACTGTATTAAGAGGGTACAGTATAGGGGAGTGGACAGTACAGGGGGTAGGTAAGTGGGCATAATAAAGATATATTTTCCTCAAGCAGAGCTGCACAGCACTGCACAGATCCTACCTATTCTGGTAGGCTGTCACAAAGAGAGAAATAAAAGGGTATGGGTGGAGAAGAAAGAAAGAAAGAAAGAAAGAAAGAAAGAAAGAAAGAAAGAAAGAAAGAAAGAAAGAAAGAAAGAAAGAAAGAAAGAAAGAAAGAAAGAAAGAAAGAAAGAAAGATGGAAAGAAAGATGGAAAGAAAGAAAGAAAGAAAGATGGAAAGAAAGGAGAAAGAGAGATGGAAAGAAAGGAGAAAGAGAGAGAAAGAAAGGAGAAAGAAAGATGGAAAGAAAGAAAGAAAGAAAGAAAGAAAGAAAGAAAGAAAGAAAGAAAGAAAGAAAGAAAGAAAGAAAGAGAGGGGGATGGAGGAAGAAGGAAGGAAAGAGAAAAAGAAAGAATGTCAAAATA